>CM033277.1:29157927-29847927 GCA_019343175.1 Oedothorax gibbosus
GAGGCGCTGATTATACATATGAAATAATTGTATCTGTAACAGATCTACTTTTTTAGATATAACTTTCTTTGCGTCAAAGAAATGCAAGAAATCAAAATAAAAAATTCAGTTTTGAACGATTTTTTTTAAAGTACTATGCTAAACTACTATACTAAACAATGATATTATATGATATTTTAAAATAATTGTTTATCAACATTATTTATAATTGTATAACAATGTGTTTTAATTTTACCTAGCAAGTTTAGGTTTTTATGACAATGACAATGTCATTTAAACATTGCATTACATCCTTTTTTAAGCATTATGTAACAAAATTGTTTATAATTATGTAACAATGGTATTTAATATTGTAAAACTGCATTCTTTAACTGAATGGTTTTATCGATTTCCAAGGGTTTTAAAATTATTATAACTATTCAGTTAAACTTTGTGTTATGCATATGTTATACATATTTTGTATAATATAAGTCACATTTCATATGTATATTTCAACAATGAGAAGTTAAAGTTATAATTAATATTCTGTGTTGATAGGTGCACATTATATCAGTAACAAATTACTAAATTACTATTGTACTGAAAACCTATATTGAATGTAAGTAATAACAAATATATATTTTATATATTACGAGACACATTCAATTTTCTATATGAAATATTCTATATTTATCTTTAGAACAACTCAAAATAGTGATATAATTTAACTACAGAGTACTGTGTTGCTGTCAACTGTCATCCGTCTCAGCGAATGGAATCGTTACCTATTGACCTTTATCTAACTGCCATCACTAACATGACAAAAGGATTGGCAGGAGCAGTTGTGATAAGCGTATACATGTAAATGACTTCCTGCGATAAATATGATAAATGTTGCTTCTCATTTAGTAAATTAATTCTGAAAAGTTTAACATTATATGAAATATTTCAGTCTGCAATTGAAATTGTAGGAATATTTTAAAGGTAATGAATAATTTATTATGGCTTAGGCAATTTATTTCAGAATTAAAGTTTCAATTGTAGCTATGATTTTTATTTACGAATATGTAAAATATTAATTTAAAAATTTTAATAAGCTTACATCTATATATATAAAAGGCAAAGTCCTGACTGACTGACTCACTGATTCATTCATTCACGTATCAACGCCCAGCCAAAACTACTAGAGGTACAGCTCACTAGCAAATTTATACCCTTTCTTCGCACGGAATAAAAAAATATCAAATAGATTCCAAATATGTGTACCATATAACCTGTTATAGGATCATAAACTTATTATTGTTTCCGTTCGTTATAAATTATAAAATCCCGTTTCATTGCCTTAAAATTCCAAAATGAAAAATACGCTGTAAAATGCACTCATAAATGCCATCACAATTCCCTCATAAATGCATAAAACCTTTTTGCTCATTTGGCGCGTTTTGGGAAATAATTTGGCGAGAAAATAGATATAGCTATCCACACCCATTATACAGCTCAAACACAATGACCTTCGAACAACCGACCAGCTTATAAATTATTCATAAAAGAAATTGCCTATTTGGCGAATTTTAGTTAATAATTTGGCGAGTTTGGCAACGTATTTGGCGAAAAAAATAAAGGACATAACACACTAATAGCTCTAGTGCGATGGCCTTTATTAACCATTCTAGTTCAGTAATAGCTTAACTATACATTTATTGCTTAAATATGCATACATGCAGTCAACAGAAAAATCAATGAAAAAATCATCAAATAAGCCCACAGTAAAATCCGGGAATGGAGACTGGCGGAATTACGTCACTTGAAACATGTCAATTATTTTTCAAATAATAAATTTAGTTTCTGAAAGTAATGGCAAAAGAATAAAATAAACATTTTGAATTTTAAATGTTTTCGTTAAAAGTTTTATTTAATTTTTCAGCCGATGGCATCAGGAAAGAGAAAAAATTATCGGATTTGAGCGAAAGTGGTGTATTTTTTTCAGAAAATTCGAATTTTCTCTAAAAATGGAACAAATATGAAAAAACTAAGCCTCAGGTGCACACGTTAGTATTAAAGGGAATCTATCTTTAAAATTTCGAATTCCTGTGGGCAGTATAAGTAGGTCTTTTACGATCCGATAACAGACACACAGACAGACAGACTCTTTCTTTTATTATTATAGATAAAAGGCAAAGTCCTGACTGACTGACTCACTGATTCATTCATTCACGTATCAACGCCCAGCCAAAACTAATAGAGGTACAGCTACCAAATTTTAGGAAAATATTCTTTTTTATATCGTAGGCGTCATTTAAGAAGCGATTTTTTGAAATTCGAACTCGAACGGGTGTAGGAATTCAAAACGTGAGCCGATTTCTCCATAGGAATAGCAATGTTATGAACTTTTAATTTATAAATTTCGTTTTCGAAATTGAAAGAAATTTCAGCGCGTTCAGCGTGAGCCCTCTAACTTCCTATGGAAGGGCCTGGATGCAATCGGACTTCCATTTTTAAAAATTAATGCTGATATTAGAATGGGAGGAAATTATAATATTCCGATGGAGTGCTGATCAGTGGAGAAGGGATCAATTGGTATGAAATAAATGTTTACATAAAAAGAAACAATCACCGTTATTAAGGGTACACCCGTGCAACGCCGGGTTTATAAAGCTAGTTTATTATATTTCTGTAAACTTTGTATACTTTATAAGTAATACGTGAATCTAATTAATTTAATATATTTATTATCGTGATTTTGCTTTCATTTCATTATAAATTTACTATAAAGAGAGCAAGTATATACAGTCCTGCACAAAAGTTTAGACACAACACAAATATGAAGTTTTACAAATTAGTATTTAAAGAGGAGAATTATTATTTATTACACTTAAACATACGCACATCTATATTCAAAAATATAAATTTAGAAAATGAAAAAAGAAATATATGGCAAAGTAGCCGTAAAGATAGAAAAAATGACAAAAATCCGTTGCACATAAGTTTAGGCACAAATAAATTTTTTTTTAATTTTTGGAAACACATGAAAAGTTTTAATAGTTGATAAAGCTTCCTCGTTTTTTATCAATTCCAAAAAACGTTTTTTCATTGAAAGCCCAAAGCTTTTTCAGGGTTGCAGGCTTGATATCGTACCACGCTGTTTCAATAGCTTCTTTAAGTTTAGAAACTTTGATATACTGCTTTCCATTGGCATATACAACTTTTGTAAGAATTCCCCATACAATTTCTATAGAATAATAGTTGGGGCCATATGTAAGCCAATCGAGAACCGTGATTTTTTTTTTGGGTCGAAACCAATCTTTCGTTGAGCTGGATGTGTTGATAGAGGCGTTGTCTTGTTGAAATTTCCAGTCAGGCCCACATAAAAACTCCCCCAACATTTACAAATTACTCTCGAGGGTTTCCTGGTATTTTTCAGAGTTTTGCTTCCCCTTTGTAAACGCTGAAGAAGTCTGGTCGTTTACAGAAAATCCTCCCCAAACCATCACTTGACCCATCGCCTTGACTTCGGCTAAACTAAGTCACAGGACCTTTACGAAGATCATGCCAGTAGTAAGAAAACCTGTTGGAGCCATCCAGGTTCCATTTTTTTTCCATCACTAAAGATTTTTTTGATGATTACTTCTAGCCATTTATCCCTATATGACGTGTGCTTCTGTGCCCATTTAGTCTTGCGTCTTTGTGATGAGACTGCAACCGCGGCTTACGTTTAAGTTTAGATTTTGTTTTAAATATATTTGACTTATAACATTGCCTTATTAATTTCGTAGTTTTACATTATAAGTTTTTAAACCATTTGATTTAGAGCAATACAAGACAAACTTTCAACCTACTCAACTAGTGAGTAATAAAAACTAACACAAACAAGAATCATTGATTTATAAGTAATATAAGTCAAGAATTTGGTTAGTATTTCAAATATAAAATGAATGTTTCCTAATTAATCAAACAAATACAATTCACTTAAGTGTTCTGCAATCTAAAGAGCCCAAAATCCAATAAACCTTAATTGGATCCATTTTAAAATTCCTCAACTTCAACCTCATTTATGACCATCTTTTACGATTGGGGTCACAATAGCGTACCGCTATTGCTTTTGACTGCTCCAACACGGTTTAATGCCCAGGAATTGCCAATAAACCCAGTTTCAAGTCCATGGATGTTCCTTATCTCTCTTTTTCCAACTTCCCGGAGAATAAGGATGTTAAAAACAAAACAACTTAGTTGTTTTGTATCATTTACTTATTTGCACTAGTACGTGTTGAAACTACTCGGTATTTGATACGAGTTCAGTCGAAAATAACCAGCACATATATGAAATACCCAGTATAAAATATTGGTACATAAACAACATTTCAAGAAACCTACGATCTGCAGAAACAATTCAGTGTTAATATTGTAATTTAAAAGAAATCTTAGGAAAGATTTTTTTAATGTAAAAAAATTGCTAGTTAAAAAATAAATAAATTGGGCGAAAAAAAGGAAAATATTGGTGTGTGTGTGCTTAATCGCCAATCTCTACCAAAAATCTGCGGTACTTAAAAAACATAAAGTCACAAGGAGAAACCCATGCTGTTCTTGAAAATAAACTTGCAGTCCATTTATAGAGTGAAAGTTGAATGTCAAATAAGCTGAATTTTTTTTTTTTTTTCAAAAATAAAATAAAAATAATGTCAATTTTGGTTAACTTATCAACACTACAAAAAATAACTACACCTCTTGAAAAAAAATATACAATACCAAAAAGAAAGTGTCTGCCCTTGAAAAGTCAAACAATAAATAACAAGAATAATCCTACAGCTTTTGAAAGGTAAATACAATTGTCGCTTAACCACCGTTTAAAATTAATTAGAGCGTACTTTACGCAAAATTTTACTTTATCATTCATCTCAGAGGCTAGCAGTCGACATTCGGAAACGTGTAAACCGAACCAATCCAAATGTCAAGAAGAAACCTACTACTCTTGAAAACGAACATAAAGTCACAAAAATAACGCTACTGTTTGTACAAAAAAAAGAAAAGAAAAATAGAGTTTTAGGAAAAACCTACAGCTCTTGAAAATGATCATAAAGTCACAGGATAATACATGATGATCTTGAAAACAAACTTAAAATCACTAAATAAACTGAGGTTCTTGTTACAAATATAAAGTTATGAAATGAAACCTAACAGCTCTGAAAAACGAATATGAGGTCACTGAGAAAAATCTTTCAGTTCTTGTAAACAAACATAAAGTCAATAAGAAGAAAACTTACAGTTCTTGTAAATAAACATGAACTCCCTAAAAGAAACCTGCTGCTCTTGAAAACGAACCTTAAGTCGCATCTCCACCGAGTGAAAGTAAACGTCAACAGTGGCTGGAAATGAAATCTCTCGAGCAAGGGATTTATGGTGAAGAAAATAAAAGGACGCGCAGAATTCCAATATAATGACATGAAGAAATGAAATGATCGAAATGAAAAATGAACATGAAGTCATAAAAATAATACAGCTGTTTTTGAAAAAAATAGAGTATTTTAAGATGAAACCTACAGCTCTAAAAAAAAATGAAACGTAAAGTCACACGAAAAACTCCTGCTTCGCTTGTAAACAAACATAAAGTCACTAAGAAAAAATCTACAGTTCTTGTAAACAAACATAAAGTCACAAAAAGAAATCTGATGCTTGAAAAAAAATCCTGTTTCGCTTGAAAACGAACATTAAGTCACAAAGAAAAAATCAACAGTTCTTGTAAACGAACATAAAGTCACTAAGAAAAAAACATACAGTTCTTGTAAACAAACATAAAGTCACAAAAAGAAACATGCTGCTCTTGAAAACGAACCTAAAGTCGCATCTCCAGCGAGTGAAAGTAAACGTCAACAGTGGCTGGAAATGAAATCTCTCGAGCAAGGGATTTATGATGAAGAAAATAACAGGACGCGCAGTAGAATTCCAATATAATGACTCGAAATGGAAAGTGTCCCTCTTCTGTCATGTTTTATGCCTCGAGAGGGGGGGGGGGTAAATGGAGTTTGGCTTGAATTTTAAGGGCGCGTTCATGGGGAATTCCGCCAATTAAACGGAATGCTCGAGTTGGGAGATTAATTCTCTCTAGAAGAGGGGTTTTTGATTTATGTATATTGTTGCGTTGTATTTTGTTGTGTTGTATGGAATGAAAGGAAGCAATATCGTGTTTTTCATGACGCAGTTAGAAATTTTAAATAGAATAAATATTATGGAGTATATGGTATGTTTTTGTAGGATCAGATCATAAAGGATGAAGAACATTCTATGCAGGAAAGCGTTGAATGGCAGGAGACAAATCCGAATTATATGACTAGGATAAGAGTTGATATTTATTGTGAATGGAAATAAAGTGGAGCATTGATGACATAGACCTACTGAAAAAGTCTTCAGTCAACTAGTTTAGCCTTTTTATTCTCGCTCCCTTGAAAATAATGGGGATAGGTTTCGCCCTCTATTTCTCACTCCGGTGATATTTCCTAGCTGGAGTATTCCGTAGTAACTCCCAAATAAGATTAAAACTACCTTAAATCCTCCATCCCAATAAGATTATTCATACACACAATTTTATCTAGTTTGACCTTTCTATTGAAACTCATCCGATCGTTACAGGGTTTAAGTCTAATTGCGTATCTATGGGCTAGATGTGTGTGGCAGTAATTTATTATTATTCTTAAAACACTCCACATGCAATAACAATAAAAAGTTCGAAATCATAAATCTTACTAAACCCACATTTTCTAAAGAAGGTCCCTTTATGTCAGTAATGGCCCACTAAGGTAGTTAAATAAGCTGAGTTACAAAAGAATATAGTTTTGTTAACATTTGAAATCGGTTAAAAGTGTTCTGGTATCGATATGAACTTCTACTACATCATATTACCGTAACTTTTAATACCATAACTTTTTTATAAAATGAGTGTGTACGAAATGAATTAATCCTACCTATAAATAATATGTGTACTAATATATGTGACCCATTAAATATTTTCCTGTACAAAGACCAGATTTCGTTTCATTTAAAAATGACAACTATGTCGGGATTGATTTTTTCTCTTGTTTAAGGTTTAAATCTGTAAGAAGTATATTGGGGCATTTATAATTATTTGCTGAAAACACACTGCCACAATTTCTCCCATCAAAAGTATGTATACTTAGAACTGTGACACATTTCATATAATTTATACTAGGTTCAAACTCTAATTCATTTACTGATGACAGATCCATCATGAGCGATTTCGTCCCTTGCTTATAGTATTTAAAAGTACGAGAAGTATATTAATTATCTTCCGAGAAGTATATTAATTATCTTCCGAGAAGTATATTAATTATCTTCCGAGAAGTATATTAATTATCTATTATAAGTACGAGAAGAATATTAATTATCTTAATATTTTTGTATTTAGTTGTCAAAAGCACACACATGGATTACTAAAGATTAAAACAAAACCAAGAAAGTGGACTTTGAAAGTATAATCTACCATTAACTTTAACCACTTCCTAATGCGAAACACGTGTTCCCTCTTGATACATGAACAACATTTTCCAATCAATACTTAGTTGTCCGATGTTACAAATTAGTCCTGGGTTTACGATAGATCTTAGTTTCCTTATTATTGCATTGCAAAAACTTTTTCTACGGAGACTACTTTCTATATAAAGCATTTATTTAAACCGGTTGCATAGTTAAATATGTGTAGTTAAAATTATTTTACTTAAAATTTTAAAAAAAAAACATTAAATCTTAAAAAAATTAAGTTGCTGTTAGACAATTTATGCGTCGGAGTCGTAAAGAAATAAAAATATATATATTATTCAATATGAAAAAGATTTTCACTTACGTGAATCACTAGATTTAAAAAGTATCAAGCGACGCTTTTTTTCCAATTTTCATGTTCTGATGGATTCATGCATTACAGATGCTAGCTGATAGTTTTTTAGAAGAAAAAAACTTCAAGTATCGCCTCTAGAGGTTAACCTCTTGCGACTTGGCGTCCCTATTTAGGGACATTTTTTAAAACCTCCCCACAAACAACATGTTAATTAGTTCCAAAATTGACCTGGTCCGATAGAAGAAGATCTAAATATCAGTTTTCAGCCTTTGATTACAGGTATCAGTCATTTATTTCTATAAAAAAAATGAAGTTGATCGAAGGTCAATACAATATTAGAGTTCTTGAAAAAAAATTTAATTAAACTGTTTTTAAATTTATTTAAACTTTTCAAAAAGTTCTTTTAGTTGTTAATTTTAAAGGCATTTTGCATTTAAAACAATGTTAAAATAATGAATTGTTAACTTCAAATAAGTTATAAGGCCCTTTTTTGGTGTATATTTAGAGCTTAAGGCGTGTCTGCCAGTAACTATTAAAAATATTTTTTTTAAAATTACTTTGCAAAGCATACTTTTTAGCATATATTTGTATGAAAAGTATGTTTATATTGAGAATATACGTGTAGGATTTTGCTCGGGTCTTAAGAGGTTAAATAAGAGACAATTTAAGGACTTTTGCATTTCTACAGATTTTTGTGCATTTCTACAGATCACTATTAGATTGTAGCACAAGCTCTATTTTCTTTTGAGTTGACTAACAGCGCTATTAAATACTAAATTTTCTCTGACACTACAACCGCAATATTTACTAGAAAAATATTGGTTTAGCGAAAAGTTGTTCGTCTCTCCTGAAAACTTCCAATAATGTCGCTTAACTCTTTTTTACATTTTGTGATTTATATAATACTGTTAAAACTTCCTTTATCAACTTTTTTTATATATTAGTAACTGTACTTGTAAATAGTAAATATTTCCTACAGATTTCAAAACAACACTGTCATATATCAAAACAACAATGGATAGTTAGACTTACCTAAACTTTCACAAACAATTAGGTTGCCTGCAATATAATGATATTATGAATTATGAATATTATTGTATTTATTGTATTTTGAATTACCATTCTTATGAATATTATTGTATTTTGTGTAGAAGAACCTAAGTTAGTAAGGCCTATTCCCTCTTTTTTATGGAACAGACTAAACAGGGGCGTAGAAACAAGTCTTTGTTGGTTTAAAATTCTGTCAAATATCACAAATAGTTAAATCGAATATATTCATTTACTTTTAAACAATGGGCATGTTTCAGGTCTATAGTGGCAACAGAAATTCTGATTGAAAATAAAAAAAATCGAGTGTCGATTGGTGAATCAATGTCACGTGAAAACAAAGCACCGATCGAAAAAAGAGTATAAATGAAGTCTGGAAGGTAATACGTCACCTAAATCAACCCAATTGCACCATGCAATAAAAATAACCGGTAAACCAACCAGTGTACCAAAACTCAAAATTTATCTACATACAATTTAATCCAATTCAACAACATTCAACAAATAAAACTCATTCATTAAAGTTAACCCATGTAAATTAATACCTTCATTATTAACTTCCAAATAAACAGAAACACCCTAATTGAAAATCAGTTCACTCGCCGAACCCCTCCCCCCCTAACTATACCAAGCACGTGTTCCAGCGTGTACCAAAAGCGGCATTTACAGAATCAATACTGCGTTGCCAATCACTCCCTTGCATGCCGCAGGAACTTCGGGATAAAATACCAGGAAGGCTAGAGTAGAATGGAGATGATTGGAAAGAAAGGGTTAAGACGTCTAAGTGGCACCGGACTTGTGGGATAGGCTCATATAGATCGCAATTATAAGTCTCACTGAGTTTTCTATACGAAATGTAGTTTTTTTTTATTCTACTTTCATTTTGTTTTATTCGAAAAGAAAGTTAACGAAAGGAAAATTAGGCTATTGACATGTTAGAGATTCACGTCTGTCCGTTCACTCCTTTACATAGAAATATTAGATTTTTTAAAAACTTTTTTTCGTTGGAAAGGTATGATGGCAGTAAACTATATTTTGCATCTCCGTACTATAAGAATTTATGTAGGCATAAAAGTAAAACAGAAGTAGGTTATTTTAATCGTTTAAAAAACATTATTTTCTACCGTCTCGTCTTTTTTAAAATATTTCCTTTCAAAGGAAAGATTTAAATTAATACTTAACTTTATTGCATTTAATGGCACGTCAAATAATTATGGGCAAATGACAACCGCAGAACGTGCTAAACTAACTCTCGAGTATCCGTAATCATTGAAGCTTCTAAGTAATCTTTTTCCTAAAACCCGTCAGATGTTTGTGTCCCCTAGTTCGATGAGCTGCCTGCGAAACCAACTGACATAGGATTTTTAGCCTACTTTTCTGTTTTTAATTCGAAAGAATTAAAAGAAATGAAAAAGTAGGTATTGACATGCGGTCGATGTCCGTCTGTCTGTCTGTATGTCCGTACCCCCCTTCCCAAAATCAGTTCTATCAATCGGATCTTAAAAATTCCTTTTTTGGTTAGAAAGATATGACCTCAGAGACCCAACTTTCATACTTTTTGTCCGCCTGTCAGTATGTCCTGACGGACATAAATCTACTATCTCTCGGCGAATTTCCCATTAAATTAGCACTGAAATTAAATTTTGAGTCATTTAAATCACTGATGCCAAATCAACAATGGCATGAGAAACTTTATTTAAAAATATTTTGAAGCAAAATAATTTTTCCATGAATCAGGTTGAAATGACGTCATAAAATGTAGCACAATGTGATTCTTTGATTGTTCATTAATTGTTTACCAAGAAAGCGGCAAGGCATATTTTTTTCATACAATTTTGCTTAGTTTTAATTTACATTTCTTATTTTTTTTAAGCAGTTTGGAGTGGTTTCATTATTTTTGTTATTAACAAATATTTAATTATTCTTGAAACCACAAATAAATCGATCAGACGATAAATAATTTAAGTTAATTTGCGAAAGAATATTAAGGAAAATAGGTGATTTTGGCTTTTATAAGTTTAAATTATAGTCGGAATCTGTGTTTAGCGATTTTTTTAATGTGTATAAATCTAATGTAGAAATGGTTGCGGATGATATTTACAGTTAGGAACCTAGTTGTTTCCCGATTAGAATTTCAATAAGTATTTAAGTAACAGGAAAGTAGGCTGTTTTAGATCATTAAGAACTTCTTATTAACTGTTACAGTCATCAAAACCCCATAATTATAGCCAAGTTTTTAAGTGGGCTTATTAGTGTAGGCGATCAATAGCTTCAATTGACAATCCATTTATGACGTAGGTTTTTAAATATGCAGCATTTCTATTGTATTCTAACCCCTTTTTAAAATACCCTCCCCAAGGGAGGTGAAGGGTGGAGCCCTAACTGTAACTGTAAGCAAAAACGAACGTGAATTCGTCTCTTAGAAACCAAATCGATATCGGGAATTTTCGTAGTAAAAGGTTCTTTGTCACGACAACTGTGGAGGGTTAATAAGAGAAAATTGTTTCACTTAGACTAGTAATTTGATGCTTCACTTAAAGTCAATCCAAGTTAAAATGAAATGATGGCGTAAGTATGAGTGAGGGACATTTTGAAATATAAATATAGCAAGCACACAGGGGTGAGGAATATTTTGTAATATAAATATAAGTTTGAGGATTTTGTTAATAAGGGAATTTTTTTCACTTAGACTAGTAATTTGATGTTTTACCTAAATTCAATCCTAGCCAGAATGAAATGAGGTTAGTATGGTAGGATATTGTAATATAGGGAATCATTCATAGACTATGATGTTCTATCAATGAATACGTTAGTAGGGAGAAATTTGTAATAAGAAAATTACTCACTTAGACTAGTAATTTGATGTTTCACTTTAAGTCAATGAAATGACCGCTTAAGTATGGGGGTATTGTAATATAGGAAAATACTCATAGCTGATTGATTCATTTAGTCATAAATGACCGCTAAGTATGGGGAGGATATTGTAATATAGGAAATACTTCACTTAGACTATAATTTGATGTTTCACTTTAAGTCAATCCTAGATAGAATAAAATGACGGTGTAAGTATGCGTGAGGAATATTTGTAATGTAGGGAAAATTGCTTCATTTATGCTAGTAATTTGATGTTTCACTTTGAGTCAATCCTAGCCAAAATGAAATGAAGGTGTAAGTACGGGTGAGGGATATTTTGTAATATAAATATAAGTTTGTGGATTGTTCCGTGTTAATTTACATAGAAATTGATTCAAATCAAAATTTGATGAATCAAATTTTTTATTTTATAGCATTCCCCATAGCAGTTTTTTTTATTTGTTATCGAATCGATTTTAACAATTAGTTAATTAGGTGTATTAATTTTTTTAAATAAATTATTGAATAACTAGCTGTTATACCCGACGTTGCACGGGTAGAGGTGAAAAATAATTTAACAGTCAATTTAACTATTTTTTTCCTTCATTTTAGTTACATAAGATATGAAGATTACCCAGTAATTTTCCATTTAATTACCCAACTTGGATATAGTAATGATTATATTAATTTCAAAAATACCTTTGATAAGGAGCTCAAATTAAAAAGAATACATATTTAAGTAAAAAATAATCAGTAAGAATTAAAAATGGAAAAACAGCTAAATCTTAAAAGGGTCTCAAACATTTATTTTAACGCAATTCAAGGGAGTTCTATATAAATTAAGTAACTTTTTTTGGACACTTTGTAGATATAAATACAATATAAGCAGTACAAATTTCTACCATAATTCAATACAAATGCTGAAAAATTAAGAATTCGATGCAAATGTATACAGTACTAAATCAATGCAGATATGTACAATAATTGAATGAAAATAAATACAATAATAATTGAATGAAAATAAATACAATAATAACGCTAGCGAATTTATACCCGTTCTTCGCACGGATCAAAAATTATCAAATCGTTTCAAATATGTGTACCATATAACCGTTATAGGATCATAAACTTATGTTATTGTTCCCGCTCGTTATAAAGTATAAAATCCCGTTTCATTGCCTTAAAATTCCAAAATGAAAAATACGCTATAAAATGCACTCATAAATGTCATCACAATTTCCTCATAAATACATAAAACCTTTTAGCTCATTTGGTGCGTTTTGGAAAATAATTTGGCGAGAAAATAGATATAGCTACAAATACACCCATTATACAGCTCTAACACAATGACTTTCGAACAACCGACCAGATTATAAATTATTTATAAAAAAAATTGCCCATTTGGCGAGTTTTAGTTAATAATTTGGCGAGCTTTGCAACGTATTTAGCGAAAAAATAAATACATAAAACACTAATATGCAGCTCTAGTGCGATGTCCTTTATTAACCATCATAGTTCAGTATTGCTTAAATATGCATACATGCAGTCAACAGAAAAATCAATGAAAAAATCTTCAAATAAACCCACAATAAAATCCGGGAATGGAGACTGGCTGAATTACGTCACTTGAAACATGTCAATTATTTTTCAAATAATGAAATTAGTTTCTGAAGGTAATGGCAACAGAATAAATAAACATTTTAAATTTTAAATTTTTTCGTTAAAAGTTTTATTTAATTGTTTCAGCCGATGGCATCAGGAAAGTAAAAAAAGATCGGATTTGAGCCAAAGTGGTGTAGTTTTTTCAGAAAATTCGAATAAAAACGTTTGAAAACGATAGAAGGAATGGTCTGATTCGAAAGGTTCTTAGCCTATGTTTTTTCCGGAGATGAAATGAATTTTTGTGCCAAATTTCGTGACGATCTGTTGCGTGGTTCTTCAGATCTCGTGTCTTATACAAACAAGCAAACAAACAAACCGAAGTTGCCTTTTATGTATATAGATAAGGGAAAACAATTAACCTAATTCTGGATTTGAGTAATTTGTCTGTACCCACATACAAAGATGGGCCAACTCAGAATGCATAATTTATTTATTTTTTTTTGGGGGGGGGGGAGGGGATGGGTGCCGATTGTTGAATATTTAGTTATGCAATTGAAGCTGATCGATTCCCAAGAAGTTTAGATGTGATCAATGATTATTTTAAGAAATTGGCCTATCTAAAGATTTAATATGATTTTTAACCTATTTTTAAAATTTCGGGACACTGGTAAACAATAATTAATTCTCAAAGGTCTATAAAAAATAGCATCTCTCCGATTGTATTATATTTTTATTAAAGATGTTATGAATATTCAGTATAAATTGGTGATAGTAATGTAAATAGTGATGGAAAATGTGTATAATTGGTGGAAAATATGTATAAAGGTTCCTATCTATTTTTTCTTCCCTTCGGAGTTACTTTTATAGTAAATATGGAAAGCTTGTTTGCAGACAAAACAATTACAATTAAAATTATACAGGGAAAAAACACACAAGTCCAGTTTCAAGCTTCATATAATATTGCTTTTAGGTAGTTTTCGTTGGCCACTAAGGCAAAGGACTTGTAATGCTCTAGTGGTGCAAGTACTGTGGCATCAGTTTCACCAAATTTTTCCAACTTTCACTTTAAAATATTAGAAGCTTTGAAAAGATTAGCTGGGAGGTGACAAAATATTTATTTGAGAAGAAGCGATTAAATGACCGTTTACACACCATTAAAAGTTCTGTATGAAAAAAAAGTGTCAATAAAGTCGACGAATACTCGAATTTATCTGTATAAAAATGCCAATACTACAGATTGAGTTTCAATGATTTCACAATTGGAAAGCATGTAATGCCTAATTTTTTGTTGAAGTTTTAATAATAATTTCGTATGTAGGAAGTAATTTTTACAGGATAATATGTACTCATATAAATTGTATAGTTCTATTGCGTCCATTTACTCTTTAGCAGGCATTTAATTAACCTTGTAGAATCCCCCTACACAGTGCTAGAATGTACTAAGTCATGTATTTTTAATTAATTTATGGTTTGAATGAATTTGAATATTATCATTGAAGTAAACTTATTTCTATTTGAAACTTTCTCAAGCTTGAAATAGTTTCTCTTATAAATCATAAATCTTTAAGCAACTCGATCGCTGTATAAGCCAATATTTGAATAACAATAGCCAATATTATATTATTTTAATAAAAAAAACCCATCATATTATAATAAAATCGCATTATTTTCCACTTCAAAAGCAATTTAAAATAAAACTTTCATCTGCCCTTATCCTTTCCTTTGTGAATGAGCTCAAAATCCGAGCCCATATAAACACAACAAAGGAACTCAACAAGAAAAAAAATCGCAAAATCTCTAGTTAATTAAATACCTTGGATCTCAAAATAAAGACAAATACGGAAACTAACGTCCGAAACACGTTGTTTGGCGGAAAAATGGCGACTTTCGAAAGATGCAGGTCGCCGTGGTTGCTATGGGGACGGTAATGCAGAAAGACCTTATATTGCGCAACTTATCAGGGTGCTCCAATTTCAGTACTCAGCGGTATAAGGGTATTGTTTTAGTTCTTAGCAAAAAAATATAATGTTTCGAAACGGGTTATTTTTATTTAAAAAGCCAACACAAGCCTTGATTATGCATGGTTGGCAGTGGGGTAATTTGTTATCCGCTTAGTTCTACTAGGATTTTGCAGTGTTTAAACCATAGTGCCCGCCCCAATATCTTAATGGCGAATGAGCACGATAGAATGCGGGTCTCTAAACCTAAGGGCCTCATTGTTAAACCTATTGGAAAAAATATTTCCTGAGCAACATTTCTGCGGCTGTAAAGAATATTTTTATATGATAAATGTAGATAACTTACAGATCTCTATAATCCCACTTTTAGAAATTGCTTCGAATATTGTGTGAAAAATTATTTACTAAAAATTTAAAATAATATTTGAACCAACTTCAAAAAGGATGATTGTCGGTATTTGTAAGTCAGCCACATTTATCACATAAAAAACCGTTTTTAAAATGTTTTATACAGCTGAAGAAATGTGGCTTAAAAAATATTTTTTTTTCTCCATTGGATTAACACTGAGGCCTTTGGTTTGGAGACGCGCGGCCTAGCGGCCCCTTAATCAGAGAGTTTTACAATGTAGATTTAAAAAAATATTTATAAAAAAAAATTAAGTTATCAAAATCAAAAAATAAATAAGTGTATAAGCGCGTGATCTTGCAAAACAAGTGTATATATTCTCTGTTTAAAAATTTTAAGTCAGAAGTTTGTTTTTTAAAGGCTTTGTAACTGCATCCTACACCACCCCCTCCCCCAACCAAAACAAATGCTAGTAAATTGAATGTCGTCTCTATACAATAAATATATTAAGATTATCTATAAAAGATTGAGTAATACTTTTAAAATAATATTTTGCAAACTTAATATTTTATACCGTAAACAAGTTTTGAAAAAAAATCGCTCATAAATGAATATATTTTAAAAAATTACATTAGTAAAAACACAAAAAATAGAACCAAATAAGTGCGAATTAATTGAATTTTCTAATGAAAACTTTAAACACACAAAATAGAACCAAATAAGTGCGAACTAATTGAATTTTCTAATGAAAACTTTAAACACAAAAAATTAAACCAAATAAGTGCGAACTAATTGAATTTTCTAATAAAAACTTTAAACACAAAAAATAGAACCAAATAAGTGCGAACTAATTGAATTTTCTAATGAAAACTTTAAACACAAAAAATAGAACCAAATAAGTGCGAACTAATTGAATTTTCTAATGAAAACTTTAAACACAAAAAATAGAACCAAATAAGTGCGAACTAATTGAATTTTCTAATAAAAACTTTAAACACAAAAAATAGAACCAAATAAGTGCGAACTAATTGAATTTTCTAATAAAAACTTTAAACACAAAAAATAGAACCAAATAAGTGCGAACTAATTGAATTTTCTAATAAAAACTTTAAACACAAAAAATAGAACCAAATAAGTGCGAACTAATTGAATTTTCTAATGAAAACTTTAAACACAAAAAATAGAACCAAATAAGTGCGAACTAATTGAATTTTCTAATGAAAACTTTAAACACAAAAAATAGAACCAAATAAGTGCGAACTAATTGAATTTTCTAATGAAAACTTTAAACACAAAAAATTAAACCAAATAAGTGCGAACTAATTGAATTTTCTAATGAAAATTTTAAACACAAAAAATAGAACCAAATAAGTGCGAACTAATTGAATGTTCTAATAAAAACTTTAAACACAAATAACTAAACAAATCTATAAAAAAAATCAGGCGCTCAAACAAACTTTCGTGAATACTTTTAAAAGCAAGAGTACACTATAAGGTTTGCACTTCCTCGAGTATACAGCGACCCTTGCCCGGTTTCCGATAACACGAAATTACCATCTGCGTACAAGTTGGCTTGGCGGATCGATGGTTATCTTCTTATCCTTATTTTTTAGTAGGGTATAAATATAGGCTTCTTTATGGGGATGTGAGTGTCTCGTGTCTGAATAAATAAGGCGATATAGGATAAATCAGTCGCATGGAACAATAGCGCGACCGTTTGTTGTTTACTGAATGGTTCATTTTGTAAGGGAAGTACATGTTCGTGAAAAACTATTGACGTTACCAATAATGAGTTGACGGGTTCATTGGATTGGAGGAAATTTTATTTATCTACCGTTATGTTCGTTATGAAAAGAAATAACTCATTCTTACTGATTTTTTTTATTTACTACTACTAATATTACATATTCCGTCTTGTGCTTGATCAGAGACCCGCTTATGAAGCCTTCGTCAAGTAAGAGAGGCACAGAAAGAATTTTTACTGTCACAGAGAAAGGGATACACACCCAAGGCGGAGGCAGGAATCGAACCCGCACCCGTTACAGCGCGCAGACTGCTAGCGTAATGGTCCAAACGATTTGGCCATCCGGGCCCCAATTCTGAGGAAAACCTCTTTCAAAGAAATTAACAGAGTTTATGGTTTAGAAATATTTTCTGAAGATTTTTGATGATGAGTTTAAAAAATATATACATCTGGAGACACATGAAGTTAATTGCCTATTTTTTTTATTTATAAACTAATTACTTGTTGTATTCGAAATTACTGTTGATAAAACTTTATTTCTTATTAAAAACTTTCATTATTCAAAACTTATTGTTAAAATGATTAAATAATCGACGGATTAAATAAGTTACGTAATATTACTAGTTCATTGGAAGATCAATGTAATTCATTAGCGAACCGAACCTGGAACCTGGGAACTTCCGCATGCAAGGTGAACTCCGTTACCGACTAGGTACCCAGCCCCACCCCAAACCAAACCTAGTAAGAAAAATTATGTTACTAATTTCGAATCTATATCCGAGATATTTCGAAATTTTAGCTATTGATAATTTTACAAATCTCAAATTATAAACATACATTAAGATTTTGACGGTAGATCATAGAATCCAGTTTATTAGTTCGCTTAAATTATTATAAGCAGTAAATATTCGTAGATTATATGTTTAAAGTTTATCTTCAAACTTCTGAGAAACTCGTTATATTTAATTACCAAAAGCCCATCAGCACACAATCGAAATATTTGTTAATTAAATATCAAACAACCTTGTAATATGGTTCTAATGTCAAAGCATAGATACTTTAAACTCAACGAACGACTTGAGAGTATCTATGCTTGGAAATTATTCACCCATTAACCATCCATTTGTGAATCCTATTTACACCTTCCTTACCGACTAAAAACGCAAACTTTAAGGGGGACCAACCCCCCCCCCCCAAATTTTCAAAAAAGACATTTCAATGTTTTTAGTTTTCCTTAAACTATGCAATCTTAGCTTTACAACGATATCTTAAAATAAAAGTTTCAAGTACTAGAAGTATTTTTAATATATTTTTTAAAAAAAATTGTTTAGGTAAAAAAAACCTTATGTTTCATAGGTAAGGAATCAATATTGGTTACTTTAAACGCTTATATCTCAAAACTTACTTTTTCAATGTTTGTCTACCTTTTTCTTAGAATCTACTATAAGTATCAACCTGAAATTTTTTATACGTATTTAAAAAGTTGGTTTATAAAATTAGCTGGAGGGATTTGAGTATAACTATCTTACTTTTTTTCTTTTTAATATTATTGATGTTTTTTTAGGTCAAAAATATGTATGTTCACTTAAAAATTTACAATTTAAAAACTAAACATAATTTTTAAAAATGCCTCCAGTAAAGTATATTTAAACATTCACGTAATAACTAGTAAAAATTTCATTAAAGTGTATCAAATAGATTTTGAGAAAAAGGTACATAAAAAAGGCCATTTTAACATGGGCTTCAATGGAGGGCTCCGGTCCCCCTTAAGTTTTTTAAAATTGTTTTTATTGTAACTTTATTACTTATATTGTTTAATACTATGGTCGTTCTCTTGTATTTTGTTTAATTAGATAAACTTTCTCAAAAATCTTATGCCAGGAAAATTTTCTTGCCAACCATCGTTAATAAATGAACAATATCAAATATTTTCTTGAATGAAACTTATATAATAACACTTCTGTAGAAAGTAGAGATATTGGAAAATTTGCTAATTAATATATAACCCAAATTAAACAAGTTCGAATTTCTAATAGGCCTGAAAACTACTGAAACAAATCCGAAATAAATTTATTAATATTCAATTTTTTTTATTCTGGAAAAATGTTATATGGAAAAAAGCAATAATTACAGGTAGCAAGTTGGTTGATACCTACATTATACATGTGTAAATAAAAATAAACCCAGTCTTGATTTATGTAACACATTTTTTTGGAGTGAAATTACAGCTCAATTAGTGATTATTAAATTCATCACAGACATTCAAACGAACTGATTTTTAAAAAATAGTATTCAACCGTATATACTGGTAGAAAAATCATACATGCTCCGATTTCATAAATTACTGTATGGAAATACATTCAATATTTTCCCCCGCCACAAGCTTTCCAGCTAATAAATATCGAAAAGGCAAACAAAGAAAAACAAATTAAACGATGTAACAAAATTAGGTTTCCTTATCTGTAACGTTGATAATTAATCCGATAGACATGATGCTGCTAGTTATTGTATCGCAAATTTCGAAGAAATTGCTAACTGTGTAGTAGGGATTTGACTGCTTTAACATTTTTCGTGACTTGTTTATAACGCAGATAAACATGCAGAAGATGCTTTAATCAAATGAATGAAAAAATAAATAAAATGAATGAAACAATTAAATTACTGATACTTTTCCTCCATATTGGAATATTTTAGAGGCTTGACTTTCAAGTTATTAGCCCTCTGCTAAAATTTAGTAAAATGTCATCCTTTTCTAGCAAAAAAATATATATTTTTCCAAAAAGAAAATTAAGTAGCCTATAAATTTATTGGTATTGAAATAACGCTGCATTGAGTAACACTTGAGTAATCCACAACAATGTATTGGACTATTTTTGCTGACAGCAATAAACGACTGCAGTCGTGTAAATAGATCAACTAAATAAAAAAATATACTGATACTTTTCACATGAATTTTTAGGGAAATGACTTTCAAGTTTTCAGCCCTCGCTTTACAAATTAGTAAAAGTCATCCAATTCTAGAGTAACAATAATATATTTCTTTCGAAATAAATAATAGCCATAGACATTTAGTTGGATTATTGCATAATTCTGCCGTGGTGGTAAACTGCATTCCAACATGTTTGGACTTTTTTGCTAGACATGCAGAAAACATCACAGATGGTAAATAAATAAATAAATAATAAAAAAAATTACTGATAATTTTCCTCCATATTGGAATATTTTAGAGGCTTGACTTTCAAGTTATCAGCCCTCTGTTAAAATTTAGTAAAATGTCATCCTTTTCTAGCAATATATATTTTTCCAGAAATAAAATAAGTAGCCTATAGAAATTTAGTTGGATTATTGCATAATGCTGCCATGGGAGGTAAACTGCAGTATCCACAACAATGTATTGGACTATTTTTGCTAGACATGCAGATAAACATGCAGCAGATGGTAAATAAATCAAATAAATAAAAAAAAATTACTGATACTTTTCCTCCACATTGGAATTTTTTAGAGGCTTGACTTTCAAGTTATCAGCCCTCTGTTAAAATTTAGTAAAATGTCATCCTTTTCTAGCAATATATATATTTCCAGAAATAAAATAAGTAGCCTATAGAAATTTAGTTGGATTATTGCATAATGCTGCCGTGGGTGGTAAACTGCAGTATCCACAACAATGTATTGGACTATTTTTGCTAGACATGCAGATAAACATGCAGCAGATGGTAAATAAATCAAATAAATAAAATAAAAAAATTACTGATACTTTTCCTCCATATTGGAATTTTTTAGAGGCTTGACTTTCAAGTTATCAGCCCTCTGTTAAAATTTAGTAAAATGTCATCCTTTTCTAGCAAATATATTTTTCCAGAAATAAAATAAGTAGCCTATAGAAATTTAGTTGGATTATTGCATAATGCTGCCGTGGGAGGAAAACTGCAGTATCCACAACAATGTATTGGACTATTTTTGCTAGACATGCAGATAAACATGCAGCAGATGGTAAATAAATCAAATAAATAAAAAAAATACTGATACTTTTCCTCCACATTGGAATTTTTTAGAGGCTTGACTTTCAAGTTATCAGCCCTCTGTTAAAATTTAGTAAAATGTCATCCTTTTCTAGCAATATATTTTTCCAGAAATAAAATAAGTACCCTATAGAAATTTAGTTGGATTATTGCATAATGCTGCCGTGGGTGGTAAACTGCAGTATCCACAACAATGTATTGGACTATTTTTGCTAGACATGCAGATAAACATGCAGCAGATGGAAAATAAATCAAATAAATAAACATAAAAAATTACTGATACTTTTCCTCCATATGGAATTTTTTAGAGGCTTGACTTTCAAGTTATCAGCCCTCTGTTAAAATTTAGTAAAATGTCATCCTTTTCTAGCAATATATTTTTCCAGAATAAAATAAGTAGCCTATAGAAATTTAGTTGGATTATTGCATAATGCTGCCGTGGGTGGTAAACTGCAGTATCCACAACAATGTATTGGACTATTTTTGCTAGACATGCAGATAAACATGCAGCAGATGGTAAATAAATCAAATAAATAAAATAAAAAAAATACTGATACTTTTCCTCCACATTGGAATTTTTTAGAGGCTTGACTTTCATGTTATCAGCCCTCTGTTAAAATTTAGTAAAATGTCATCCTTTTCTAGCAATATATTTTTCCAGAAATAAAATAAGTAGCCTATTGAAATTTAGCTGGATTATTGCATAATGCTGCCGTGGGTGGTAAACTGTAGTAACCGCAACAATGGATTGGACTATTTTGGCTCTGAAATAACTAGTATTGTCCAGTATGCTTTCTTATAGGTTAGAGTAATTGCGTGTTTGCAACATTGGTCCAAGTCATTTGGTTAGTTACCGCAGTTTAACTGCCCACGGCAGAATACTGGAGCTATAGTCTAGACATAAAGTAAACATCAGCTTTTCAAAAAGATTACTTAAGGGGGACCACACCCCACAAAATTTTAAAAAATGACATTTCAATGTTTTTAATGTTTCTTAAACTGTGCAATCTTAGCTTTACAACGATATCTTAAAATAAAAGTTTCAAGTAGTAAAAGTATTTTTAATATATTTTTTTTTAATGTTGTTTAGGTAAAATCCCCTTACATAGGTAAGAAATCATTATTGGTTACTTTAAACGCTTATATCTCAAAACTTACTTTTTCAATGTTCGTATACCTTTTTCTTAGAATTTACTATGAGTATCAACCTGAAACTTTTTATACGTATTTAAGAAGTTGGTAACTAAAATTCGCTGGAAGGAATTGAGTATAACTATCTTACTTTTTTTTGCTTTTTAATATTATTAATGTTTTTTTAGGTCAAAAATTTGTAGTTTCACTTAAAAATTTATAATTTAAAAACTAAGCAAACTTTTTTAAAATGCCTCCAGTGAAATATAGTTGAACATCTATTAAAAACTAGTAAACATTTCATTAAAATGTATCAAATAGATTCTGAAAAAAGGTACATAAAAAAGGCAATTTTAACATGGGCTTCAATGGAGGGCTCCGGTTCCCCTTAAAGCTAATCTCTAAGAGCAAAAGAATCGCGAATAGCAAATCATATTAGTTGTAAAACGGCTGATAGACATTGTTGCAACAAAAGACATCAGCCTTGTTTAGAATGAGATACAAAAATAGTGTTCTACGTCTTACCTTTCTACATAATTGCATTTACAAGAGAAAAAGTTATATAAAGCAGATTGCTTAGGTAAATTTGACTTTATTTTTTTATAGAAAATGAATATTGTAAAGGGGTGTAATCTGAGTTTGATATTTGTCCTAAATTAAGTGAAGGGATTTATTTTTCATATAAACCTAAAATAACTTCAAATTACATATGATTACTTAAGGTTTAGCATTTTTAGAAAAAGTATTTCAGGTGCGAGACTTTTATTGCCTTAAAGAAATAGGTTATTTTCAAAACAGCCTAACTAAATTTAATCAGCATTTTATATGAATTATAAACCGAAATACCTATAGTATAACTATGTAAAATACTTTTATTTGATGTATTTTTATTAAGTATATACAATTTACTATAAAAAAAAGTTATGATCTCTTTCAGAATTTTATTTTAAAAAATGCATATATTTGATACAGCTATGAAAACTTTAATCATTTATAAATTGCAAATATGCATCAAATGTTTGCAGAAATGTGGAATGTGATACATTTCGAAAATTAAAAATAATAACTTTTTGTCAAGTAGAAAATACACTAAGAAAAAACTTGTGTTCAAAAAGCACAAGTATTGTGTTTAATCGGCAACATTACAAAATTGTGTTGTATTACTACAAGAATTTTGTTAACGACATACGAATACAAATTTGTGTTGTGACAAAACAACTGACTATGTGAGAGGAGACGATTAGACAAAATACTGTAAATTAATTTTGTTCTAAAATAGGCATAACAAAATTATAACATTCTTTTTAAAGGAGCGTAATATATTTTTTAAAGTTTTAATCAAGTTATTTATTTGACACATTAAAGAGCAGATGTTGAACTACATTTCGGTAAAATATAGGCGTTCTGCATCTTCAAAACAATTTTTATCCAACCGTGCATTATTTTTTGTTTACAACAAAATTTGTGCAGTTTTTCAACACAATGTGTGCATTTTTAAAAACAATTTGTAACTGAAAAAAACTCCACGAATTTTGTATTGAAAGTTATCACTATTTTTTCTCAGTGTAGACCCCACAAAATGAGAGCCACAACTTTAATCCCAAAAACCTAAAATTACATAAGATTTTTTTAAATAGCATATTTGATGATTAAATAAAAACTAATTTAGTCATTTTTAAAAACTATAAAGATAGTGTAACCCTACCTAAACTTTGTAATCTTATAATAAACTGATCAGATGTATGGGAGCAAAGTAACTTTATGGTTATAAAAAAAAGTAAAATTAATCATGTTCAACAGTTCTTTCCTAAATAATATCAAACTATAATTTAGATAGTTTCAATAATTAGAAGATAGTAAAATTTAACCATCTATAGACCTGCAAGAACTAAGGCAATTTAAAATAGCCTTCAACAATTTAACATAATCACTAAAATTTCTTCTAAAGTTTTAAAATTGAGAACGCAATTAACTTGCACATCATCGAAGAGACCAATTAGTGAGGGACTTATAATCCGCCAATAAACTTTCTTTTTCTGACATCTAATTTAAGCTCTGGAATAAAATTTAATTTGCATTAATCATGTTACCATAGCAACAGCATGAAAGTATTACAAAGCACTCCAAGAAGAAATTGAAATAATTAAAAAAATATTTAAAAAGAACTCAAATGTTTTAACTTAATGCACGTGTTTGAAAAAAAATGTTCTTGATTATCTTCCTATTTAAAATATTTGAGTAGCTATCAAGAAATATGTTCGTTGATTAAAATTTTACTGATCCAACACTCGGCTGATGTCCGAGTGAATTAATTAGTTGGTTTTATATTTTTAAAGCTTTTTTTTATATTTATATAGAATTTCCTAAAACATATAAACAGTTACGGGGGGATTTTGAAATGTTATCTTCTTATTAATAAAATAAAATTAGATTATATTAATGTTAATATATAATCCATCTTCCATTTAACAAAATTCTAAATTACGTCATTGACTGTGCATTGACTGTGAAGCTCCGTATGAATTCCAGAAAAAGTCGACCGAAAAATGTACAACTTACGTATAGGAGACTAAGAAGCCGTGGCCATAAGGGAGACTTGGCCCACCTATAAATTTTAGTATTTAAAAATATTTTAGCATTTTCTCAATAAATGTTACTCAAAGCTACTGTTGTCAGCATATAGCCACCTTAGTTTTATTGAGCTACTGTTTTGCATTGAGGAGAAAATAAAAAAAAGAAAGTTTCTCACCCCAAAAAGTAAACATTTTAGACATAATTTGTAAGATATTTTCAGAAAAACCAAATCAATTAAGTTTAAGTATATGGTATTTTTAAAATACTGTTATATTAAGGTTTTATTTTAGCTATAAAGTTTGTGCAATGAAGTAGGCTTCAAAGCACCATGTGCCATTCTTTACGAAATGTCTAGGTGGGTTGGCCACTCTATGTAAGGGAGGGTTGGCCACTGGACCAAGGCTCCCTAAGTGTACTAGTTATGAAAATCTATACAAAATGTTTATCAAATACACGGTTAATAATAACGTATGATTATAACTTTATGAAAGTAATAGATTGATTATTAGTATTTGTAATTGTTTAGAATAAAACGAAAACCTCAACTAAATCAAACTTATCATTATGACCAAATATTAAACTTTTTCTGCAAAAACTAAAAAAGTTATTAATTCAAGTATAATAATACTCCAGATTAATATTAAGATATAATCATATTTTTTTCTTTATAGGGGGAGGGGGGACGAACGAGTAGCTTTGAAAGTGCGCTTTGACTTTGATTTTTACAGTTTGTGCCGTTAAAATAAAACTGAGGCTTATATCTTGTGCATTTTAATGTGTGTACAAACTGAATAAAATATGTTTAACATAAATATGTAAAAATATTTGTTATGGATAATATTAGAATTTTTAATTCATACAATACTAGAAAAATGTATTACTCTAAATATTACGGTAAACATGATTTTTAAATGAGTTCCAGAGTGTTGAAATATAATATTATTTTTTTTTACATTTAATGCTTACAAAATTAATTTGAAATATTTATTATATTGCCCTTTAAAATTAGGCATTTTTGCATAGGCCAAATCTCCCTTTCCATGGGCCAAGTCTCCCTTAGGGAGACTTGGCCAAGTTTCTAAGTTTTAAAAATATATATATTTAAAAAAGAAAAAAATGCATTATTTATATTATCACTACTATATCCTTGTTGCCAATAAAATTTCCTTTAATATGTGCTATCATATGAAATTTTTAGTGTAAAAATAAAATTTATAAAAATAAAATTCTGAAACTATGGCCAAGGCTCCCCAGTCTCCAATACCTACTTAATACAGTATAATTTATTTTATTTACAAAACTTCTATAAATTTTGCAATTTTCTTAGTATATTAAAATCATGTCCTGGAAAGTAAAAAAGTTAATGAGAGTAAACAAAAACACCACAAACTCATTGTTTAATTAAACGTTCTACTTTTCTAATACTTCCTAAAACTATCTTTCTGCAAATGTGCCACTTTTTAAGAAATTGTACGGTGTTTACTATTCCTTCTAAAATTAATGAATTTATATTTTATGAAAGCAATACTTTCCATAATAAAATGTTGTTCATGCTTGTTTGTATAATGACAATTTCATTTAAATGCGAAAAGTATCTTTACATTCAGGAAAACATCATAAAAGAAAAGAATAACTTTTTTTTTTAAAATGAATACATGCATATAAATTCGAACACATTTATCAATAAGTAAACAAAAGGGAATAAGTGAAATGTTGTTTGAATAATAAATGGTCTTTATCTCTGTTGGCATTTCACTTATTGTCTTTTGCGCTATGATGGTTTTGTATGAATTACATTTTTCATTTCCAATCATGAATTGCTAAATGATAGTGTGAGTCGTTAAAATTTGTCAGCAACTAATATCTAATATGCTGCTCTAGTACATTGTAAAACTTCGGTGTAAGTTGATGTGAAGTTACTCTATAAAACTGAAAAAAAAAACTATTTCTATGCAAATAGTAACCTACATTTTTTATATGACAAAAGAATAAATTATATTGCCTATTAACTTGTCTATTCGCAAATTGCCACGTAACAGCATTAACATCTTATGATATTAAATTATTATAAGGTTTTTGTGAGAACTGTAAAAATTGGGTGGAATGTTACTCAGTAAACCGGTGGCACATTTTTACGGAATTACGTTCCACCAACGTTCTACAGTGTTGAATATAATTTTAATTAAAGCAAACCCTAAGTTATGAAAAACTTTCATATACATGAAATGACCAAGTGAGAATTTTCCATCAAATATGTAAAAAAAATCTATTTCCGGCTTTTTAAGTAAAAAAATTAATAAAATTTTCTTAATTAACTTCATTTGTAGACTGATACAAAACTAGAGAAAAATAATTTAAATAATTCAAAAAGTAAAATAATATTAAATATTTATCGAAGAAGTTATAGATAAATTTGTAAACAAAAATATTAAAACTACATTTTGATTAAACCGAATAATTTGAATTTTAATAATATGATAATAATTACAAGAATAGTTCTAAAACTTTACACTTATTTTTTAATTACCAAAAGCAAAAAAAAGCCTTGCTAAATTAGTTATTGATTCTAAAGTTTAGTTTCTAATATCGTAAACACTTTTTTTGCTAAAGATTGTGGTAATTTTCAATTATCGAATATCGCTTATGTTGTTTGTCAAATATAATGACCACTATATTTTACTGCATAAAATATCGTTACGAATAAAACAACCGTTAGTGATACAACACCTGTTAGTGGTACAACATCGTTAGTGATAGATAATACATCGTGATTACTGTCTTATTTTGTAAATCGCTTACACAATCATTATTTTCCTTTTTGGAAAACAAAAATTTAATTTCTCAATGGAGGATCATTAGTATCATAAAATATTTTCAACGCGTACTTCAGTTCAAGATATTCAATATCTCGCGACCTAATACCAGATAATGTAGAGCTAATTTCACGTTGAAGGTGACACAATAAAATTTACGATTGATACAAATAAAATGCGATTTGTATTGCAACAGGAGATGTAATAAAAATTGTAATGTTTTTGTTCCATTCAAATTTTTTTTAAAGGTATTGACATTTTTAAACCTATGTTTAGAACGAAGAGGTCATACCTTTCCTTTATATGTATACTTCTTAGTTTTTTTTATTAGTTTTCAAAATATCTATAATTCATAAATTACGAAGTTTTACAGATATTCGCCAATTTATAAAATAAACTTATCTAGTATATTTATGTACAAAAGTATGATTTTTTAATTAAAAATAAATAAAAAGCATCTATCAATTAGAATTGCCGGCCTTGAAATTGAAATTGTTTTTTTATTGATATTTGTCCTAGGACTACGAGTACCGAGGTTCACCGATTTAAAAATATTTGATTCTAAGCGTTGTTATTTATATGAGTATTGGGTAAAGAAGAACTATAATTGCTTTATTTAACATTTTAATTCTTGGATTAGAAATCTTGGCTACTCAGATGTAAGTAAAGGGGTTGTTTTTTTGTCGGTAAGAGTAAAAATGGCATCCTTTTCTTTTCTTTGTTTTCAAAAAAAGTTTAATATATCTTAACGGACTTTAATAAAATTATAACTTGTTAGCGTATGTAGCAAATCAGGTACTAACTGAAACTCATTTCAATGTTAATTTTGAATCGGAAATATTTTGTATAAAGGTACACAGTCTTGTACCTAGGTCCTAGGAACACTGTCTTGTAGCAAAACAAAGCTTTTTTATATGTAATAGACTGTCAAAATTCATTTGAAGGTAAAATTATGGGTAATAAAATTCTATACAAATATTCTTTTTAAAAGATCTTAGGATTACAATAAGCAGTAGGGAAAAGTAAAAAAAATCTATGATATGAATGCCTTTATTTGCACAATTTTATAACAAACATGATTTATAACCTTACGGAGGATGTACAAGTTTTAAATTGGGTGACTTAGTGAATCTACAATTTCTCAAACAACAAGCAAAACAAATTTAATTATTACAAATTTAAATGTCTATATTTTGATGATGCAGTAATAATAGTTTTTAACTTTATTGTGCTACAAAATATATTTACTAACAACTTTTTTTCCAAAGCAAACATCTCTAAAAGGTGGTTTTATAAGCAAATGATAAATTAAATTGCCTTAACTAATATTTTTTATATAGAGTCGTAATGCGTGCAATTCTTAAAGCATGAGTCATTCAAATGTTAAGAATATTTTGTTAATTATTTTTTTGAATATTGTTATTATTATAATATTGCGTTGCTGATGAGTTATTACATTAACCCTCTGAGGGATACAGACGTATAAACCCGTCACCTGAATGTCAGGTTTTCCAGCAACACACATAATTTTTAAAAATTTATAAATTTAATAATTTTATTAAATTTTAAAATTTAAGGCATGGAGGAGCCATTTATAACCATCTACTACAAAAAAATATATTTTTTTAAATTTAATAAATTAAATTAATAGTTAAAATTTGTAATTTAAATCTCTTGCAGAGAAAACAAGTTTACACTTCAGTTAATTTGCTTATCCCTATCTTGAATGAAGAACATCACATTTTATGTTTTTTTTACTCATTGCAGTAACATTTTTTATCTAATTGATGTGGGTACAAAAGGTACCAGACCTAGGTACAATGCGGTATTGTTCCTAGGGACACTTTTAAATTTCTTCAAAGTCTTGTATTTTCTAATGTATATTGTTTTAAATTCATAAAATAGTTCCAATAGGACATAATTGGATCTAATTATACTTGATTTTAAAATAAAAATAATTAATACAGCTAAAATGTAAATTTATAGTTATTAAAAAAAAGTTAGTGATAGATAATACATCGTGATTACTGTCTTATTTTGTAAATCGCTTACACAATCATTATTTTCCTTTTTGGAGAACAAAAATTTAATTTCTCAATGGAGGATCATTAGTATCATAAAATATTTTCAACGCGTACTTCAGTTCAAGATATTCAATATCTTGCGACCTAATACCAGATAATGTAGAGCTAATTTCACGTTGAAGGTGACACAATAAAATTTACGATTGATACAAATAAAATGCGATTTGTATTGCAACAGGAGATGTAATAAAAATTGTAATGTTTTTGTTCCATTCAAATTTTTTTTAAAGGTATTGACATTTTTAAACCTATGTTTAGAACGAAGAGGTCATCCCTTTCCTTTATATGTATACTTCTTAGTTTTTTTTATTAGTTTTCAAAATATCTATAATTCATAAATTACGAAGTTTTACAGATATTCGCCAATTTATAAAATAAACTTATCTAGTATATTTATGTACAAAAGTATGATTTTTTAATTAAAAATAAATAAAAAGCATCTATCAATTAGAATTGCCGGCCTTGAAATTGAAATTGTTTTTTTATTGATATTTGTCCTAGGACTACGAGTACCGAGGTTCACCGATTTAAAAATATTTGATTCTAAGCGTTGTTATTTATATGAGTATTGGGTAAAGAAGAACTATAATTGCTTTATTTAACATTTTAATTCTTGGATTAGAAATCTTGGCTACTCAGATGTAAGTAAAGGGGTTGTTTTTTTGTCGGTAAGAGTAAAAATGGCATCCTTTTCTTTTCTTTGTTTTCAAAAAAAGTTTAATATATCTTAACGGACTTTAATAAAATTATAACTTGTTAGCGTATGTAGCAAATCAGGTACTAACTGAAACTCATTTCAATGTTAATTTTGAATCGGAAATATTTTGTATAAAGGTACACAGTCTTGTACCTAGGTCCTAGGAACACTGTCTTGTAGCAAAACAAAGCTTTTTTATATGTAATAGACTGTCAAAATTCATTTGAAGGTAAAATTATGGGTAATAAAATTCTATACAAATATTCTTTTTAAAAGATCTTAGGATTACAATAAGCAGTAGGGAAAAGTAAAAAAAATCTATGATATGAATGCCTTTATTTGCACAATTTTATAACAAACATGATTTATAACCTTACGGAGGATGTACAAGTTTTAAATTGGGTGACTTAGTGAATCTACAATTTCTCAAACAACAAGCAAAACAAATTTAATTATTACAAATTTAAATGTCTATATTTTGATGATGCAGTAATAATAGTTTTTAACTTTATTGTGCTACAAAATATATTTACTAACAACTTTTTTTCCAAAGCAAACATCTCTAAAAGGTGGTTTTATAAGCAAATGATAAATTAAATTGCCTTAACTAATATTTTTTATATAGAGTCGTAATGCGTGCAATTCTTAAAGCATGAGTCATTCAAATGTTAAGAATATTTTGTTAATTATTTTTTTGAATATTGTTATTATTATAATATTGCGTTGCTGATGAGTTATTACATTAACCCTCTGAGGGATACAGACGTATAAACCCGTCACCTGAATGTCAGGTTTTCCAGCAACACACATAATTTTTAAAAATTTATAAATTTAATAATTTTATTAAATTTTAAAATTTAAGGCATGGAGGAGCCATTTATAACCATCTACTACAAAAAAATATATTTTTTTAAATTTAATAAATTAAATTAATAGTTAAAATTTGTAATTTAAATCTCTTGCAGAGAAAACAAGTTTACACTTCAGTTAATTTGCTTATCCCTATCTTGAATGAAGAACATCACATTTTATGTTTTTTTTACTCATTGCAGTAACATTTTTTATCTAATTGATGTGGGTACAAAAGGTACCAGACCTAGGTACAATGCGGTATTGTTCCTAGGGACACTTTTAAATTTCTTCAAAGTCTTGTATTTTCTAATGTATATTGTTTTAAATTCATAAAATAGTTCCAATAGGACATAATTGGATCTAATTATACTTGATTTTAAAATAAAAATAATTAATACAGCTAAAATGTAAATTTATAGTTATTAAAAAAAAGTTAGTGATAGATAATACATCGTGATTACTGTCTTATTTTGTAAATCGCTTACACAATCATTATTTTCCTTTTTGGAGAACAAAAATTTAATTTCTCAATGGAGGATCATTAGTATCATAAAATATTTTCAACGCGTACTTCAGTTCAAGATATTCAATATCTTGCGACCTAATACCAGATAATGTAGAGCTAATTTCACGTTGAAGGTGACACAATAAAATTTACGATTGATACAAATAAAATGCGATTTGTATTGCAACAGGAGATGTAATAAAAATTGTAATGTTTTTGTTCCATTCAAATTTTTTTTAAAGGTATTGACATTTTTAAACCTATGTTTAGAACGAAGAGGTCATACCTTTCCTTTATATGTATACTTCTTAGTTTTTTTTATTAGTTTTCAAAATATCTATAATTCATAAATTACGAAGTTTTACAGATATTCGCCAATTTATAAAATAAACTTATCTAGTATATTTATGTACAAAAGTATGATTTTTTAATTAAAAATAAATAAAAAGCATCTATCAATTAGAATTGCCGGCCTTGAAATTGAAATTGTTTTTTTATTGATATTTGTCCTAGGACTACGAGTACCGAGGTTCACCGATTTAAAAATATTTGATTCTAAGCGTTGTTATTTATATGAGTATTGGGTAAAGAAGAACTATAATTGCTTTATTTAACATTTTAATTCTTGGATTAGAAATCTTGGCTACTCAGATGTAAGTAAAGGGGTTGTTTTTTTGTCGGTAAGAGTAAAAATGGCATCCTTTTCTTTTCTTTGTTTTCAAAAAAAGTTTAATATATCTTAACGGACTTTAATAAAATTATAACTTGTTAGCGTATGTAGCAAATCAGGTACTAACTGAAACTCATTTCAATGTTAATTTTGAATCGGAAATATTTTGTATAAAGGTACACAGTCTTGTACCTAGGTCCTAGGAACACTGTCTTGTAGCAAAACAAAGCTTTTTTATATGTAATAGACTGTCAAAATTCATTTGAAGGTAAAATTATGGGTAATAAAATTCTATACAAATATTCTTTTTAAAAGATCTTAGGATTACAATAAGCAGTAGGGAAAAGTAAAAAAAATCTATGATATGAATGCCTTTATTTGCACAATTTTATAACAAACATGATTTATAACCTTACGGAGGATGTACAAGTTTTAAATTGGGTGACTTAGTGAATCTACAATTTCTCAAACAACAAGCAAAACAAATTTAATTATTACAAATTTAAATGTCTATATTTTGATGATGCAGTAATAATAGTTTTTAACTTTATTGTGCTACAAATATATTTACTAACAACTTTTTTTCCAAAGCAAACATCTCTAAAAGGTGGTTTTATAAGCAAATGATAAATTAAATTGCCTTAACTAATATTTTTTATATAGAGTCGTAATGCGTGCAATTCTTAAAGCATGAGTCATTCAAATGTTAAGAATATTTTGTTAATTATTTTTTTGAATATTGTTATTATTATAATATTGCGTTGCTGATGAGTTATTACATTAACCCTCTGAGGGATACAGACGTATAAACCCGTCACCTGAATGTCAGGTTTTCCAGCAACACACATAATTTTTAAAAATTTATAAATTTAATAATTTTATTAAATTTTAAAATTTAAGGCATGGAGGAGCCATTTATAACCATCTACTACAAAAAAATATATTTTTTTAAATTTAATAAATTAAATTAATAGTTAAAATTTGTAATTTAAATCTCTTGCAGAGAAAACAAGTTTACACTTCAGTTAATTTGCTTATCCCTATCTTGATTGAAGAACATCACATTTTATGTTTTTTTTTACTCATTGCAGTAACATTTTTTATCTAATTGATGTGGGTACACAAAAGGTACCAGATCTAGGTACAATGCGGTATTGTTCCTAGGGACACTTTTAAATTTCTTCAAAGTCTTGTATTTTCTAATGTATATTGTTTTAAATTCATAAAATAGTTCCAATAGGACATAATTGGATCTAATTATACCTGATTTTAAAATAAAAATAATTAATACAGCTAAAATGTAAATTTATAGTTATTAAAAAAAAGCGACCCCAGATACATATATATTGTTAATCACAAATTATATCCAATCCGTTCAGTTGCGGTTTCGTCCATTAGAATTAACAATATCCAAAAGCTGCAGACAAAGCGGCTGAACCTTATATCTTAGTTATATTTTGAAGAATGTGAATTTTGCAACTACACCTTTCATATTGATTATTTTTATCATATATGGCAATGTATTTTTATGATAACCTAATTACGAGATGAGTTAAAACTTTGCAAAACTAGAAACATACATATATAATTAAGAAACAAATATTTACTCCCCAAACTAGCTAAAATTAGTCAACAAGTAAGTTTAAGAGATTAATTTAGTTTTCAAACGAAAGTTAATCCTTTTCTAACCCCTTTTTGGTATTTTTAAGTTTAATTAGCATGTAAAAAACTTTGAATAGTTTATTCAAACTGAGGAGAAATATTTAATTAGCCTAATTAAGAGTAGTTTAATCTATATTAATTAGTGGAATTCATTACGAGGAATTACACTTTCGAAAAAATAGGAGACTTAGAAGTATTAGAAAAACTCAAGTAATCAATGTTGAAATTAGTGAGTTTTCTCATGTAAATAATTTTTCAAATATTGTTAATGCATTCGTAAATATATTTAATGCATTGGTTAGACACTGTACTTAATTAAACTACACTATTAAATTGAAATAACTTTAAACTCTCTGTATTATTATTTACATAAAAGACTATATAAAATTCAATTATCTATATATATAATACTCTTATACGGCACCCAAATTTCCTTATATTTCTATCTCTGGAATGGCAACAATCAAAATGAACAAAAATACTACTAATTTCAAAATGGCCGACTGAAAACAACAAAAAAGTGTTTCTTCAGAGATGGCTTGAAATAGGGAAAAATAACTGTACATATTATGCCGCCTAAGGTAAAGATAAGTTGATTTTGATATACTCTAAGTGTTATATAAGATTCGTTATTAGTTTTTTAAAAAAACCAACAACTTTAGGATAGAATCAGTAAGTTTAAATTTTAACATGCATAATATTAGGGACGTTTAATGTTTGAAAATTTAAATTATAATTTCGATCGACTGAACTACCAAACACTATTGTTAATAAAAAAAGGAAAAATTCAAATTGTTTTTAAATATAGTTTCTAAGCGTTGATGACTACCACAGTTTCCAATTTATTTACAAATGGATGTTAGTCGGGCAGCGAAATATTTTCGCAATAATAACCATTAATTTATAAGCATCAATTTATAATTTTATTTTAAAAGGATATTAAAGGCAGTTAACCTAAAGGACCATGTCCGGATTTGGCACCAGCCGAAAAATGTCGCCAAGTCAAAATGACAACAAACCGAGCGTTTGCCAAGTCTGTGAAATGACAACAAATAATTACATAAAATGCTGCTCAAAACTGAAAATGTCTGCTGAGAGAATATGAAAGATTTCCTTATTAAAAATTATCGTGGCATTTGCGATCGTAGATCGTAGCGATATTTTAAAATAAGAAAATCGGTTGGCGAGCGATAGCGAGAAGGGGGCGTGCCCCCTAGTTAACATTAATGTTATTAAACCTTTATGCACCGAAATAAGTTTTAACAAAAATAATTTGTAACAATGGTAACAACTAATTAGTTAGAATATAAAAGAGTAAAAAAATATTCGGGACAAAAAATGCACTTTTTGTCCCGAATTCATTTTCTTTTTCCCCCTTTCTATTTGACTGACTACACTGACTAACAATGACATTTTGTTGAACGAATATGTGTTACCGTTTTAGTCATTAATGTGTTGAAACCGCATACTGAATTCATAAAAGCCCACTACCATCTATTTTCCTAAACATGAACAATGAAAAGTAAAACAACGGTATTTTAAGTGGAACTTATAAAATACCGCTAGGGCACACGGAGTTGACGCAGAATAACTAAAGTAAAAGTTTTTGGAAGAATTTACTTTAACTTTATAGTGTTTATTGTGCTAAAACCGAACATGTCAAATCAAAAGTAGAATATTTCCACGTTTTATTCAAATTGAACAACGAAAAGTGTAACGGAAGCTTTTTAAGTAGTACTTATAAGTACCGTCAGTAGATAAGATTAACACTTATAATCATCAAAAACAAATTACTAAGCCTACATTTTTATACTTGCAATGTTTCAAATAGTTTTACCAAGTATTTATAATAGCTTTACAGTTACAATTTTCATTAGATACGGTTTATGCGATAAATATTTTTTATTAATATTTTACATACGATTTCACAGTTAGAAGATGTAGTTAGAAGGTACAAAAGGATCATTAAAACTGTCTTTATAAGACAGTGAATGTATCATGAATATTTTTCATCAATCAGTTAATGAACGCCTTATTTGTGCATGTATCAAAAACATCAATGTTTTCAAAACATCAAACGAGTTTTAATAAATTAATTTTCAATACAAGCATTTTGTAATTTATCTATACATATTTTTTTAAAATATGTTAACAATTGATTTTTCAATAAAAAATAAATACTCCCTATAATAAAATCACAAAAGAAAACTGTTCCAAATTTTTATAATGTAAGATGGCTTACCTTGACAAAAAAAAACGTCAAGTCTAAAATAACTTTGAAAAAAGGTAGCATTTTGTATTAAGTTAGATTTAAAAAAAATACTATGTTAAAAATCCAGTTTAGGGTTTCTATAGTAACAGATTTTACAAGGTACCGCACAGAGGAATTGATTATTGCTAAAACAAATCTTTCAAAAACTCTTAACTGATATACGCTAAATAAGTTCACGTCTACATGGATTTATTTTATGCATAGACTTGGCAGTCAACAAACGCACTTAACCTTTGAAACACATACCTCGGTGCACGTAGAGCCAATCCATCTCTACTTTTGATGCTAATTACTATAGCTGATGCAAAATAAATAATTAATGCTATCACATAAAACATCGATTATTATAATTTTATTTAACTATTTGCATGAAATATGCCCTAAGAGTCTTTGGAGGTAATGGCAATTCAATTGGGTGGAATGGTATGGATTCGTTTGACTTGTAGTTAAAGGATTTAATACGGTTTATATGTTTTTGCAGGATTCGTATGGTCAGAATACTTTTGTAGGTTTCTTTCTTTTAAATGCTGAGGTTTTTATGTACGGAAGTTAAGGGTTTCTTCTATAGGGACTTGTAGTTAAAGGATTTAATACGCGGTTTATGTTTTTGCATGATTCGTATGATCAGAATACTTTTGCGCGTTTCTTTCTTTTAAATGATGAGGTTTTTATGTACCGAAATTTAGGCTTTCTTCTATATCTTTTACGTGTCCTTACTAAAACATATTACCTTAAGATAAACTACCCATTGCGGCATGTTATCATAATGTCGTAAGAATATCCTACTATGATATTATACCTAATTAATTGATGGAACAATTACATTTATGATATTGTATCAACTTAAATACTTCTAGAAAACTCTGATATATTAGAATATATTTCGATATATGTTCAATACAGTAACGTCTTATGATATTGAATATGGATACTGGAAGGATACAATATGATATTATATTACAATATGAAGGCTACAATAGTTCTTGCTACATCTAGTTTACAGTATTTAAAAGAGATAATTTACACGGAATACACTTTTAAAGCAATACAAAACATTATATTGTATTTTACATTTAGGAAAATGATAATTCATTAAGTACTTTAAATTAAAAAAAATACTCTGAAATATATTAACTTTAAATGAAAAAAATTATTTTAAAATCAAGTAAAATATTTAATTTGAGTTTCTTGAAATGTAATTTTATTTATAGAGTAGATCGTATGGAAAATATCTTTGTAACATGTGTTCGCCTATTTTAAGTCAGTTGATTTGTTACTAATTTTCTAAATGTAAGCAAATATCAAGAATAAGTGTTTTTAAAGTGTTTGTAAAGTTTCAGCCAAGCTCTTACTTTTCTATTTATGTGTTTTATTTTTTTATTTTATGCATAAGTTCTTTTTAAAACATGCATTCATTGTAAGTTTTTATAAAACAGGAATAACTCTTTCTAAACCGTAAAAATATTTAAAATACAAATAAGGCATTAAATTTTATGTCTCCATTAAAATATATGTTCAATATTTTACGATTGTAAAGCAAACCGGACATATCTTATTGAATTTCCCTTAAACTCATTCTTTAAAAAAAAATTTAGTTTGAGAATCGAAAAACATATACAATATTATCTTCCAATATCCAACGCTTTTACCGACGTTTCAAATTCCTCTTAAACCAACATTGTTATTGATTTAAAGGCAATATGAACGCGTTTTTAGAAATATCTGAAGTGGTTTTTAGGACACATGAAATCTGTCAAAAGGAAGCCTTTATTGAGAAAAATTGTCATTTATAAACCCCATAGAGGCCGAAGTGACTTTAATATCAACTTCGCTTTTTCCCAAAAAATCTCAGACTATCCTTTTTTAAGCAGAAGTATCACTTCAGGAAAATGGCTTAGAAAGAAATAAGAAAAGGGATTCAGAATATTTTCTTCTGAAACTTTGAAAAATGTTTTTGGTATGTTCATAATTCCCAAGAAAATATTTCCTTCCTAAAAATCCTCCAGGTGTATTAGTACTAGTAAAATAAAAATGTTTACTTCCTTTTTTGGATCTTTTTGGTCAATATAAATTTCTTACTACGTATTGAGCGAAATTGGCTTTTTAATTTTAAGTTTAAACGCTATGTTTAGGTTAAATCTTGCAATATTAAAATTAAAAACTTAGATTAAGGTTTCAAAAAAAGTTATGCTTGTGTATCATTTAAAGATATTTTGATTTATTCTTTGTTAATTTTATTCTGCCTTACAGTGCACTGTTAAAAAATTTGTGCTTGGTTTCACCAGGATATTGGTTCCACCATGATATTGGTTCCTAGTAGCTGCAACGGCTGTGTGGTGAAACGTTCCACCATATTTTTGGTATTCGGTTGAACCACTTCTCAGGTTTTTGTTTCCAAATCCAGAAAAATGGTTCAAAGAAAAACCGAAAGAAAGGTGAAACATTTTACCACACAGCCGTTGCAGCTACTAGGAACCAATATCATGGTGAAACCAAGCACAAAATTTTTAACAGTGTTCATTATTCTTCAAAATAGTTACAATTGAACCAACAAATAAATTAAACAAGATAGATATTTTGCTAAAGTAAACGAGACGAAAAAATCACATAATTATTTTTCAAGCATTGGTTTCGAAAATTTCAGAGCATTTATGTTTTTCGGGCAAAGAAAGCGGTAAAAAAGTTCAATTATTCTGTAAAGTTTCAGTTAATTTATAAGTGTTCATCATTTTACGTACATATTAATGCTCAAAATTAAACGTAACCATAATGTGTGGAATTCTGTAAACTAATAACAATCCTTCACATTTCGAAATTAACTCATAAACCACCAACAAAGGCTTCCAAACTAGCGAATAAATTACAAACATCGTGACAATGTGGTATTAATATCTCTTTTATCTTTTTGTTTCTTATCCCTTTTCTATACTGCCCGTACCATTATTTCCTAAACCGATATTCTATTTTTAGCTTTCTGTTAAGAAACGATGTGAACGGCAAAGTTTCTCAGCAGAACACCGTTCAAACATATATTTTTATTTATTCTTTCGTTATTTCTATTTTGCCATAACGGCGCTTATTACTTCTAAAAATTTACAATTCAAACAAACAATTAAATAAAATAAATATTTCGCAAAAATAAATTAACCAAAATAAATTTAAAGAATAATAAGATTTTTTTCTGGTATAGAAAATGAAATGAGGGTTTCTGAAAATGTAAAATAATTGACATGTTTCAAGTGACGTAATTCCGCCAGTCTTCATTCCCGGATTTTATTGTGGGTTTATTTGATGATTTTTTCATTGATTTTTCTGTTGACTGCATGTATGCATATTTAAGCAATAAATGTACAGTTAAGCTATTACTGAACTATGATGGTTAATAAAGGCCATCACACTAGAGCTATTAGTGTTTTATGTCTTTATTTTTTCGCCAAATACGTTGCCAATCTCGCCAACTTATTAACTAAAATTCGCCAAATAGGCAATTTCTTTTATAAATAATTTATAAGCTGGTCGGTTGTTCGAAGGTCATTGTGTTAGAGCTGTATAATGGGTGTGTTTGTAGCTATATCTATTTTCTCGCCAAATTATTTCCCAAAACGCGCCAAATGAGCTAAAAGGTTTTATGTATTTATGAGGGAATTGTAATGACATTTATGAGTGCATTTTATAGCTTATTTTTCATTTTGGAATTTTAAGGCAATGAAACGGGATTTTATACTTTATAACGAGCGGGAACAATAACATAAGTTTATGATCCTATAACAGGTTATATGGTAAACATATTTGGAACGATTTGATATTTTTTTAATCCGTGCGAAGAACGGGTATAAATTTGCTATTTAAACATAACCATAAGGTAGGAAATTCTGAATGCAAATAACAATCCTTCACATTCCGAACTTAACCCATAAACTACCAACAAAGGCTTCCCGAATAGCGAATAAATTACAAACATCGTTGCAATGTATAATATCTCTTTTATCTTAATGTTTCTTGTTCTTTTCTTATATAACCCGTACCTACCATTATTTCCTAAAACGATTTTATATTTTTAGCTTCCTGTCAATGAACGATGTGAATGGTAAAAGAACACAAAGCTTTTCAATTGAATCGCTTAATTTTAATAGACTTAAGTCGACAGAAAGATTTCCCTACTGGATACTTCTTTCACTAAAATGTTAAAAAGATGTAGCTAGGTGGACAACTCTCCAATGGACTTGAATCCTTCTAACATTTAGAGGTTCAATTATTCTGTGAACATTCTCATTTAAGTATTTAAGTAAACATTCCCAGGCGAGAAAATGATATAGCTGCATAGTCCCTTTGTCGAGAGTTCAGAATAACTTAATTTTGAGACTAGGATATATTCTAAAAATAGCTTGTCCCAGTTAATTACTATTTGAATAATTTAACGGAATTTAATCAAATATGCGATGCTTTAATTTGAAACAAAATATAGGGAGGTTTTATTCTAATAATAGATAAACTATTTTGTTTGACAATATTATTTTAGTAATAATTTTGATTATGAAAGCAAGCTCGAAGTAATTTAATAATGTAATCTCATACAGTTGATATATTTAATTTTCAATTCACATGTCTGGAATATAATTTATTTTGTGACGCAATGCTTCTGTATTCAACCCATTACGATTTATACGCTGCTGTGTTAAATCTATGTAGAAATAACTGGAAATAATCAGCCGAAGTATTCCGTACGAAAAAGACATAAATAATTATAATTATTTACTTTATTTTCCAATATAACATTCCTAACGGTTGACAAACGAATATTATATAAGTTGAAAACTGCATCTACAAAATTTTCGAAAACTATACATTTATAACTTCTCACGAAAAATAATCTACAAAAATATGCTAAAATAGGCTTTTTCTATTATTAAAATTAACCTAAGTTGTACTCCACTTGTGTCTTAAAATGATAAATTGCCTTAATGGGTTTCTGTATTTTATTAACTGCATTTAAGTAGCTGCACTTTATTAATCAAGGATAATTTATCTTATGAAATTATGTGCTAAGTGTCTTTTAATACTAAAATTCAAATAAAGAAAATTGAGAATATTGAAATTTAAACCAAGAGTAAGTTTAAGGGGTTTTTCTACTATGTTTTAAAGTCTGGTCAGAACTGCATTTTAAATTAAAGTAAACAAAACAGACAAAAGAACATACTACATGCTTGTGTAAAAATCTAATATAAATGTAAATTTCTTTTCCGAAATGTCTAGTTTGGTATGATATAAAAAGCGTGAGTCTATGTTTTTCGGGTACATTTTTTTCTGTAAGCGATAGTGTATTTAAATGAACAACTTGTAATTTATTTTCCACACATTAAAATAAGAAAAAGGATATCTTGAATTAATTTTAAACAAGCGAAAATTAATTTTAATATTTATAAAATATTTACATTATAAAATTAATTATGTTATACGTTATCAATTTGAGTTTTTATACACCATACTTGTGTAGGAATTCTTTGATCCATTATATGAACTATGCAGTTTAATTTTATTCTTTAGTTTGAATTGTATGATCAGGAATTGTTAATAAGTATTTAATAATATGAATAAATGTGGTAATGCAATTAGGTTAACATTAATATCACTGTCAATATACTAATAATGAGTCATCTCATAGTTACATAGCTACATTTTTACAATAAGGAATTTAGTCCGCTTAAAGCTGAGAAAGAAAATGTGTCCATATTAATATATTTAATATAACTAAGCATCACAATTTTATGATAACAAATCATTTACTTAATGTCATGAGAAGTATTTCCGATTAATTTTCTATACACAATTAGATTGTTGCAACTATTTATGTTGATTAACACTCTTAATAAGACATTTTCGCAACTGAGAAAAAAGTACTCAAATATGAGTCCGTCGCATGTCAAAGTAACTCTGAGGAAATAGTAGTAATGTTAAAACTTGTAAGATGAGCAAAAATGAAACACATAGTGTTCATTGCTGTTGTATGTGCTATATGCTCATTTTTTTAAAAAAAAATGAGCAATTTTTTTAATGGACGATTGAATCAGGGTCGATAATGGTTTGCTTGTGGAGAAGAAAATAATGCTTTACGTATATGTGTCGTCACTAAAGGCGTGGCCTTTATAATTTGGACGAATCATCTGCCGGTTGGTTTGTTTGTGCGGAAGCTCACGTTTTCTGTATGTGACCATAGGCGTGGCCATTCTAGTTGCCCATTATGCGATATATATTCATCAAAACATGTAAAATGTATAGCATATGAGCTGTTTGCAATAAAGTGATGAAAGTTTGAATATTGTTTTTTGACGTCAGTTTTTTCGCTAGGGGGGAGTTCAAGCAGTTATAATAAGCACAATTTTACAGTGTAGAGCACAGAATCTGAATTCCATTGACTATTCACAATAGTTCAACATATACTCCTTTCTTTAGCGCATATTAGAAACCAAAACTTTCAATTACGTTCAGCTTTATCTATTCTATTAATTAGTGGCTGGCCTTATCTGTGGTAGAATGGCTCATGTATATCGCGTGCTCTGTATCACTTTTCCCGTCTATTAGTTTAAATTAAGTACTTGTTTTCCAAATACTTTGTAGTTAAACTCGTAATGATATCAGGGCTGCAGTATTAGAGCACACGTTGGAGGCATTATTTTGTTATTTTATAAAACTATCTCATGAATATTTCTTTTATTTAATATTTATAATTCATGTTTTCATTGATTTTGTGAATACCCTTTTGAGAAACGCTTTTAGCGTAGTCATTAAAACACTAAAATGCACACTACAAAACAAATCGTTATGCGATATAAAGTAAGATAGCAACAACTATCTGAAATCGATAATAACAAGATAGATAGAAAAATTCTGTCAAAAATGAGAAAATTTAAAATATTGTTAATTTTTTAGGTGCAAAGGTAAAATTAATAGGTCACATGCCAAAAGCCAATTTGAAAATCCAACTAGTTGTTAATATAACTTAATCAAGCTAAATGTAACACTGCCTCAACACGTAAACTGCAGTAACCACCACTATGAGTATTACCAATTTTACTCTGCAATAATCAGTCTTTCAATATACAGGGTGTCCTTAAAAGAATCTCCGAGTTTAAATGGTATATTACAGGAGTTTATTTTATACTAAATATAACAAATCATACATGACATTGAAGGAAAACTAACCTAGTTTTTCCTATAAGTGCTCAATGTGCTCGACTTTAGTGATACGGGAATTGCACAGGCTGTGGCTTCCATTACTCCGGACTTGCTGCAGACAGTATGGGAAGAATTGCATTTTCGTTTGGATGTATGCCGTATCACTAAAGGCGCACACATTGAGCACTTATAGGAAAAACTAGGTTAATTTTCCAACAATGTCATGTATGATTTGTTATATTTAGTATAAAATAAACTCCTGTAATATACCATTAAATCTCGGACATTCTTTTACGGACACCCTGTACTTTCTTATGTGTTAGAATCATTGACTGCTTACAACAATGGCCCAATTTACTAGTCTAGTTACTGCAGTTTATATTTTTTGTAGCACAATCCAGGCTGCTTTCTCTACCGATTTTGACTTGTGCGTGTAAAGTATGTCGATATCTTAATTTTGCCGAGAGAACCCAAACCAAATGGGTGCTGTGCTAAAGAAAATCTTTTACATACCACATAATCATATGACATGCGTCCCAAAGATTTTCAAGATTGACCTAAAACTAAAGACGTCAGTAAAATAAAACCAAGGAAAGAGATAGCGAAAGAAGAACGACAGATTTTCTTTCAACTAAACCCGACTAGAAGTACACATCCCTAGTTCAATACGCCTATCTGTTTATCTAGTACGAGTAATACAGCTACAACCAATGAGGGAAGTTAAAAAGAAAGTTCCAACGGGAAGTTAAAAAGAAAAGAAAACGGAAAGTAAAAAAAAGGGCATTTGGCAAGTTAAAGTTAAATTGCCGAAAGCCCTTTTGAAAATCTAATAAGATGTTAGCTTAACCAAACTACTGTCCGCATCTAATGTCAGACTTCGTTAATGTCAATGACTTCACTGATTATGTCTGACTTCGTCAGACAAGCGGTATATTAGAAACAACAACACTCAAGCAAAAAACACACGCCTCAAAGTCTTCTATGTATTGATCTAGTACAAGTAATCTAGTCACAAACAAAAGTGCATGTTCAATTAGTTAGCTTCTTTTAAAACATTGTCAGCTCACCTCTTCAAAACACGCCCCTGAGTGACTCCATCTACAATCTTAAAACAAACGAGCGGTTTTAACTCAGTCTGAGTTAATTTCCACTCCTTTCCGTGCCGAAAATGCACTTCTCCTATAGGAGTGAATTTCACTCTTTTTCGGAGTGGGTAAAAGAAATAAAAGAAAACAATCTGCGTCCTACACTCTTAAAACGAGCGGTTTTAACTCAGTCTGAGTTAATTTCCACTCTTTTCCGGTGCCGAAAATGCACTTCTCCTATAAGAGTGAATTTCACTCTTTTGTTTTAAGAGTGTAAAAATGACGAGTTTAGTAAATTGAAACTAATGAAAGATATTACACTCACCGATGGTGGTGAGGACGGTGGTGGCGAAGTAGAAGGACCCCGCGAACTTCCACTGTATCCCCGCCTTGTGGGGCACGCTCTTGATGATGATGGTGGACCAGATGCGGTAGTCCTCCGCGCTGATGTTGTACTTGGAGACGAGCAGCTTCTCCACGTAGCGGATGGTGGAGCGCTGCACTTGCTCGTTCTCGCTCTCCAGGGCGTCGAACACGGCCGCTCCGATCAGCAGGTACGTGAAGGTGCACACGATCAGCGACAGAGTGCGCACGTTTTGTCTCTTCATTCCTCCACTCACACGGTCATGGTTTGGGGATTGGGATGTCTAGATGAGAAGCATTTTACGTTACGCATACAAAAATATCTTCTTGTAGCAATGAGAATCTTTATTTGAAATCCAGTGTAATTGTAATGTTTTTAACATTGACAGCTCAACTCGATCTCACGTTTTGTCTCTTCATTCCTCTGTTCAAACTAGGCTGGAAGTCGTAGTGGGGATTCGAATATGGTTTGAGTATTTTATGTAATATTTATTTCATTAAAGATATGGAAATATGTTCATGTTGCAATTAAAGTCTTCAATTGTAATCCAGTACAAATATAAGGGTTTTAGCAATTAGTAGTTCTTTAAGTTAGAGGGTGTCGACCATGGAAGATCCTATCAGCAGGTACGCGAAGGTGCACACGATCAGCAACCGAGTGCGCACGTTTTGCCTCTTCATTCCTCCACTTACACGAGGGGGTCATGGTTTGGGGATTTAGATGTCTAAATTATTGTCTGTAGCATTTTGTAGAAAAGACAAGGAAATGTGTTCTTGTTGCAAGGATAATCTTTAATAGTAATCCAGTAAAAATGTAAGGATGACAAAGCAACTTGTAATTCTTCAAGTTAAAGAGCGTCGAACATGGCAGATTATATCATCCAGTACAAGAAGGTGCACACTTTTAGCGACAGAGTACATACGTTCGATCTCTTCATTCTTCTATTCACACTATATTGGTGGGCGTCTCGTGGCAATAACGGGGGTGTGGAATTAAAGCACTGATATTTTGAATTTTTTTACTCTAGTAATGGTATTAGTTGGCTTAGAAATCTGTATTCCTGTTGCAATGAAGATCTTTAATCCAGAAAGTGTTAAATCATTTACTCCAATAACAAACTTCTATTTAGATATTTTTGAACATGTAAGTATTTTATTATAGGAACGTGAAGGCGTGCTCACTTTCGGTGGTAAAATATGGCCCGTTTTTTCCATTCATTCCTTCATTCACACTAGAGTGCTTGGCGTCGTCTGGTCATGGTGGTTATTGGGATATTTGAAGCATTTAGGTTATGGATCGTTCGTGTTCACAGGTAAAATTGCTTCAGAATAAGTATGGATTCTGTAAACGATGTGTTTCTGTTGCAAAGTGAACCGTCAATTGTAATCTTGTACAAATGCAATGATTAAATCATGAATGATGCAACTTGTACCATATTTTCTTAGTTAGTGAAAGATACGTGTAGGTGCACACAATCATTGGCAGATAAAGCACGTTTTGTCTCTTTATTCCTTCACTTATACTATTGCGTGCTTATTTAAAGGAGGCACTAGTAGAGCTTCACTTCACTACATGCTATGATGGACGTGTTGTTATTGTGGAGATTTGGGACCTTAAAGCATCGAAGTTATGGATCGCATGTGTCTATGTATTAGCTTGTTTAGAAAAGGTGCAGATTTCTATGTATTATGGGGGCCTTGATGCAAAGGCTAAATTCAATTGTAATCCAGCAAATGTGGGGTTATTTTAGCACTATAAGTGAAATCCCAAATGTAGTTTCTCACGTTAGAGAATATCAAATAAGATGGGTTTTTTCAACAGGTACTTGAAGATTTACACTATCAAGGAATAATCCATCTGTAACAATTTCATATATTCGATGTTTGGTCGGTATGGCGAAGTGTTTCCCCAGTTGTAATTAGAATATCCAGTTGTAATCCACTAAATATGAAATTAATTTATCACTAAAATCACATTTTCAAAGTGTGAAGGTGTCACACAAGAAATCCTGAAGGAATCCTGAAGAAGTTCTAAATAGTTCTGTGAAAGATCACACCATAAAGGAGTATAGACGTCCTGCTAATAATTCTTTAAAGGAGGCACTTGCCACATAACACAGATTCATTTGCTTGTGGTAACGGTGATAAATTTGCATATTTTGATGTTAAAACATTTGCACTTTTATGTATTCCAATTTAGTATGCTGATATAGAGGTTTTGATTCATTAGGATTCAAATGAAGCGGGGCCAATAAACACTATTTTGAATTAAATATAAAACTATTTTATACCGATGTATATGAATACATTCTGTTTTCACTAAAATCTTATCTTTCAGATTAAAATGTGTCAAAGACTGGTGTTCATCAGACACACATGTGGAAGTGAGTGAACATGTGACTGAAGGTCTACACAATTGAGGGTAGTAGGGAGTATTCACTTTTTGCTGTCTGATTCCATCATGGGAAATTTTAATCGCACAATAATGAGTATGTTATCGAATATGAGTCTGAGACATGTTTACATAAATAATTTGTACTCTCCGGAATATGCAAAACGTTATCATTTATTATATAAATGTATCTATATCTAAATATCAACCTTTAATTATCATCCAGGAAATATAAAAGTGTGACAAGACAAAGGTTAGAATGTTTTGTCAATCGAAACAAGGAAAAAAGTTATGAATTTGTTTCTGTTATGGAGTAATTCAAAATGTCAACAGTAATTTAGTAAAAAAAGCGTTGTTTAGAAAATTACTAATTTATTTTTCTAGCAGTTAGCGTTTTATAATTTTTTGAGGTGCAAGCTATCAAGAATATTATGTACGTTTTGTCATTTCATTCCATTTGGGATGTTAAGAAGAAGTAGCTGTGTGGTAATGCTGATAAGATCTTGGTATGGATGTTTAAATTATTCTGGCTCTCTCACAAAAGTAGAAAATTAATAATATGGATGTGGAAGTCAAAAATGCTAAGACTTATCAATGTGTATTGAGGTGTCCTTTGACGATATTTAACAATGTTTCAGTAATTATTAATTTACTTCATCCCAATACATGCAACAGTAATTGTGAATGTCTTCGTGTCTTCATGAATCGTTAAGAAAATTTACTTGGGTTTCGCCACCATATTGTTTTTTTTTTATAAAAATCTGATATACTGATGAATAGGTGGTAATACATATGACAATTCTAATACGATCATGTGACTACGAAAATTTTAAGAAGTTAACAACACTCTATAAGGTAAATTGTGAAGCTTCCCCATATTTCCAAATTGCATATTTCCATATTGCAAAAATTGCATTTATTCCTTAAATTTTTTGTTTAGAACTTTTTATGGTTTTCACCAAAAAGCAGTTGAAATGCCATAACATTTCCATCAACGAAACTTACAATCGAGAAGGTTTCCAATCTGTGCAATATATTTTCCAAAGCTTCAAAATTTAAATTGCATTTTGTAACATATGAACCTTTTTATAATCGTATGAAATGTATATTTTGCAGAAAACTAGAATATGAAACAGTTTCAGACAAAAAGAGTGCGAAACATCATGTTTTCTTGTATTTATTTCTAGCACAGAAACCTGAAAAGGAATAGAAATACATATTTTATATTGAAACAGATTAATTTGAAGTTTAAAAAAAATCAAAAAGTTACAATTCAAACTACAAATAATAAATGAACTCGCTAGAAAGTTTGTATTTGGATAAATTCAAAGTACAAAATAAACAGTTTAAGTTTTTAAATATTAAAAATCAGACGACAAAGAAATCTTTTTAACAATTTCGCTACACAGGATTTTTGCTTCCGCGTAATCTGTGGTAGGAATATCATTATCCTTATTAGAATCCTTAGTTGTACGGGCTGTTTTAGAAGTGAAAGTATTAATGAGTTTATAATATTCTCTTTGATTTCAACATATATTGCATATCACATTTTTACTCTGTGAAGAAATGTAAAACCATGAAAATTGGTAAATATACACCAAAAGGACGTAAACTTACTCCACGTATGAGAGTTAGCACACCGCAAAATAAGACAAATCATACTAACCAAAAAGTAGCAGAAGAAATAAGGACTGTATTGCTGGCTCAAAATTTACGGTGGAGTTTTACTTTTATTTTATTAAAATGTAACATTACACACACCTGAGAGAAATCTTAGGTTATATTTTGTACCTGTTTTTTTTAATTATATGTACAAGTATAATTTTGTCCGATACAAGGCTCAAACTTGCATTTCTTCGATTACAAGAACGTTGCCTTTCCCATTATTCAGCACCAACTTGATATATAATCTTCTATTTCACATAATACTTTTGATTTAGGAATATTTTCGAATGTGCATGCGTTTGTAGTTGGTTAAAGAGTGTTGGAAGGTTACACAGATTTTGATAAAGTTGCATAGTTTGAGTGTATTCAGCTTAGTCCTTAAATCGTGTAATTTTATATCTAAAAAGCATTGTAACATAACATAGTTTTTTTTATATGTTTTAAAAAAGTTAAATTTAAAAAAAATATCATTTTATATTCTTAATAAATTTTTATATGACATCAGATATATTCAATTCGGTGAAAATGAATAAACAATACTTGAAAAAAAATTGGCAACTTGAGTATATTTTTTTTGTTAAAACAAGAAATTAATGTATGTTTAACTACACAACATAATAAAGAACAATCCAAAATTAAATGTAGAACATTTTTAAGCATTTGCAAAATAATTATAATGATAATAATAAGAGTAATAATATAATAATAATAATTAATTTTATTAATGAAGAAACGAAGAACGAAGCCAGAAACGAAATGTATAAATCGTGTTACATAAATAATTTTTACTTGAGTTTCACATTAAATTATTTAGGAAAACATTTGCATATTTTTACTGCACCACCTATAAAGCAGTTTTTCCTTTTTTTAGAAGAGAAAATATATTATTCATTGCATAAATAAGAGACAATTTTCATAACAACAGCAACAAAATTAAAAAGAAGAAATTTTAGTATTTTCTCCAGTTATTCTAACAATAGAAATATTTCGTTCTTTAAAATCAAACAAATATTAACATATTTAGCATTTGTATATAGATAACCGCAATTCAAAATCATTTTCAAAGTACATTTTTTAACTATCGTTACATAACTATGCATAAAATATGAGTAAATTATCTAGAAGTGGATCCCGCGTGATATAATTTTCGTTGAACTCATTCCCTTATGAGTTAAACAAAATCCGTTGTTTAGAAAAATTGAAAATTAACAAAATAGACGTAACTAAAACTGTATGCTTGTAAGACGGAGTAAAAAACTAATTTCATCAGTAGACATTTTTTAATTTTCTATTTAAATGCTGTCACATCTTTAGCATTATAATACAAAATATTATAGCTACGTTACAAAAAGAAAGTATTTTATAATTTGCCAGACAAAATGTATTCTCTCGGTACTAAACTATAAAAAAGTAAATTTTAAATAGACAGCTAGCATTTACTGAAAGTGTTTTAGATATTAAAAAATATATAGTTTAATTTAGATATTAAGACGTCTGGTGTAAATAAGTAATCATAAAACTGTTATAAAACTAAAAAATAAAGAGTTCAAGTTTTTTAATGCAAAAATGAAACTTTAAATATGATTGAGCTATCACACTTAATTTTCATAGACTCTTAATAGCGTGAACTGAAAATACTTGTACAAAAATATAAATAGGATAATAACAATAAAATATCTAATGGGTATAATTAAAAAATTATCTAAAATAATAAATCTATTTATTCATGGTTTTATCGTTTTGCAATAATTATTGCTTTCAAAGGTAAAAATGCATAAGTGCTACATCCTTTTTTTAAATTTAAAAATTTTGTTATTGATTTTTTGTTGAAATGTTGATAGCATATTTTCGTACATTTTACAAAAATATTTACAACTATTGTTAGACTAAAAAATCACTAGAATCTCTGAATCGTGTTTATTAATATAATTCTAAATCTGTTTCATTTCTCACCCGTTATACCATAATTTACTTAACATAAATAACTTGTTGACTCAATAATTTTGCAAGCCACAATGTTATAAGGGCCACAATGTTAACAAATATCAATATTTGTTTAGTAAATAGTTTTTTCTTTCTGCGATTAAGACAATATATAGGAATTTAACGTGTATTATAAGAAATTAACGTATATCTGCCTTTCGGAAAAGAGTTTTAATATCATTATTTGTGATTGCAACAAATCATATTTCTCGTGTTTTACTTTTGAGATCTTAACCATTAACCAATTACAAGTAAAAATTCTTATCATCACATTCCAATAAAATCCTTTTTTTTTCATCAGGAAATTCTGGAAAATTCTTATTATCAAATTTACTAAAAAGGAAATAATTTGTTTTCTCAATAATTTTAAAAGCCACACTTTATAAAAATTACACAAATAGAAAATATTTCTTTAATAAATATGAGCTTCATAAATATGAGTTATTTTCTTTCTGTGATTTGAACATCATTTAAAAATTAAACGCATGTCTTCCTTTCAGAAATAAATTCCAATATCATTATTTGTAATTGCGACAAATCCCATTTCTTATTCTTTACTTTACTATCGACATCTTGTCCTTTAACGGTTCACAAGTAAAAAGAATCTTCTCAACACATTCCAATCAGACCTTTTTTTTCATCAGGAAATTCCGAGAAATTCTTATTATCATCTACAAGAAGGAAAAAATGCCAGAAAACACAAACTCGAGTTAGAAGAAACTCGAGAAATGTTTTTGCAGTGGTAGTTTTGTCACTTCTAAGAAGCAAACTCAAACAAGTGTCGTATTTTTGTGCTGAATATCTCGATATTATTGCTTGAGCGACAAAAGCAATTTGTGTTAGTTGTTTTTATCTAATGGTTTGTAGAGTATTTGCTCAGGAAGTAGAAATAAAAGAATAGTTAAGTAGATGATAAGTAATATCTAAAGTTGAAGACAACAAACTCTGGGACATATTAAAGTTAAACTATAAGAAAATTAAACTGGAGCATAAAGTAATAGGTATATTGAAAGAAGTCATCTATTAGAAAAAATTAGCTATAAGAAGAAGTTACAATAATACACAATAATAATTATATGAAAGTTTACAATTTTGAAAGTGCCAGTATTCGAAATAAACATTTAAAATAAATAACATTTTATTACATTTTAATTGTTGATTTTTTTCTTTTGTAGGAAATAATACTTAAATTTTGTAAAGTAACTAATGTCTTAAATATTAATCCTATGTGTTTTAAAAAAACTAAATTATTAATTATATTCAAGATGACTTAAATAGTAAAATATATCTATCTTGTTTTGAAAAATAAAATAATTTACTACATTTCTATAAATCCCTTGGTATAACCAGACAAATTGGTGTTTTGCTTTTAATTATAAATACTAAAATAATTTATTTGTATCAAAAATATTAAATTTACAAATACAATTGAGCTAAATACCATATAGTTATGAGTTTCTTCAAATAAACACTTGAAATATCAGAAAAAAGAAATATTTCCAGAAAAAAATTAAGTAGTAATTTATTTTTTGAACTGTAAACTGGTGGCTCATAAAAGATATTTATTAAAAAAATATATCATTATTCTTCGAACCTCAAAAAAAAAATTAGCAAACGATAAAGATTAATTATTAAATCTGCAAAAGAAGATTAAAGAAATTAGTTAATTTTGGAATTACAACTAGCTGCCTGGCGAATTTCTTTCTCTGGTGTATAAATAGTGTTTCCTGTTGAGCAAAAATGTTGTGTGGAAGCGGTTTAAGTGACAGATTCTATAACAAACTAACTTGTTTCAAATAAACACTTGAAATATCCCCCATTCCCACCCCCAGGAAAAAAATATATTTCAAACCTTTAAATCACTCCAGACATTTTATTTTTCCTTTCCAAATTTTTCTCAGAAAGTACTTTCAAACAACTTTTTTTTTGTTGCTTTCAAAGTCTAACAAGTCGCCTCAAGGTAAAAGAATTCTATCGTGAAATAGAAGTAAATTTCCATATATCGGAGGTTGTTTTTGATCTTACCGAAAAGCCCCCATAAATGTATGTATTATTTATAATTTAAATTTTGGTTTTATTTCAATATTTTTTTGACTGAGATTTATATCTTTACGATAGTATTGGACAATCGCCAACTGAAACATCGCGTTAATACATTCGTAGTTGGAGATTGAAAAAAAGACATTTCAGGAATTGATTTTTTGGTTACAGAGAGTTGGAAGTCTCTTTTTTTTATTCTTGTATTATAGACTGCAATGTTTTCCCCTGTTCAAAAGACTATGTACAGGGTGGTGCAAATAAAAGTGGCATCGACGTGGAGATAAGAATACGACAAAAATTTTGCCAAGTCAAAAACCAATACAAAAACAGGTTTGCTAACTGAAGATATTGATCGCTTCAATATTAAGCCCAAACAAACGCTTGGCGACGTTTTTGCCGGCAACTACGCTATGGTTTGAGAAGCTAGTTAAAATGAAATATAAACAAGGTGTGTATTGCTGATCAAAAAAAGTTCCCGCTAGTGATTTTTTCGGTTGTTATTTATCCTAGAGAATCGGACCTTTTTGGGTTTTTTAATACAAAACATTCTAAATTGATTGCAAGATCCAAGATCTTTTGTTCAGACCCGTTTAGGAATGTTTTTGGACTTGTTCAATACAAATACTGTCTGACGCCATTTCGTAACTATTCGTTGCATAGCACTCTTTTTAGGCCCTTTTTCACCTTTAAATTCTTTAACAAACAACTGGCCACATTTTTTTCAAAGAATTTGTTTTAATAAAATTTTCTGCAATGAACACTCTGTGCAGTACTGTGAGTTTCATCTTCACCTGTGAATTGATCAACTTACACTCACACAGTCGCAACTCACACTGACGAACGACGATCTGAACTGGCCAATAGTTAATGAGCAGCTCTAATTGATGCTAATCCAATAAACCAATGCAAAAACAGGTTTGTCAAGTAAAACCATTGCACGCTTGAATAATCTTTTATTTCCACTTGAAAGCTTTCAGGCGGCTTCAAGAGTTTTTCTCGCCAAGCATTTCAACGTATTCCTATCTCTAGACCGGGGCCACTTTTATTTGCCCCACCTTGTATAACTTATGAAAATAGTATTTAAGGAACGCAACATGTTGTATCTATTTCAAAGCACTATATATTATGTAACTACTACTTGTGACATTTTTATTGCTTTACTTTAAAATTATATCTAGGTCACCGTGCGTGAAAACGAAAGGCATATTAATAAAATCTTTTTCAGAAGAACCACTGCCATTTTTTTTTACATTTCTACAGTGGAACGATAACACACTTGTTAATTGCATAGTTTAAATACTTGTATTTCAATTGAAAATTTCCTTTCTTAAAACTTACGTCATCATTATGCGTATAGTCCTATAGGTTAACATTTATTTCAGGCTATCGGATACATTCAAATATGTTTAGTTTTGTAAATTTAAATATTTAAAAAACCAACATCAAAATGTAAAATTATGACATTTTTTATTTATTATGACACATAGCCTAACAGGTTTTCATCCTATTACAAGACCCGAGATAGATATAATTAACAACCAAGCCTTACCCGGGAATCGAACCCAGACCCCGACTCTACAGTCCAGTTATAATCGTTACACTAAGGGGTGACAATGTTCACCAAATTAATTGAAAAAACTAGTTTTTTTAACTATATTTTCATAAAAATCCAATCAAATATAAATGTACGGTTGTCTTCACTAGAATTACAACTATACTGTCAAAAGTTAATATTTTATTTCGAATAGCAAAAGCGATAATGAAATTTTGGCAATTACATTGGAACGAAATGTTATTTAAATTCTTAAAATCAAGTTTCTTATAGATACTTTTAGGCTGTTTTATAGTTTTCAGTTTCAAAATGCGCTGTTTTAGTAAACATTTTGTTCTGAAAAGTTTAAAGCAAACCTTTCAAGTAGATTTACAAAATCTACTCAATTTGTCAGTTGCATTGAAAGTATTTATTTATACCTAGACATGTTACTCGACATCAATTCAAATTTAAGTTATGCAACGTTTCCAAATGCAAAATGCACGAGACAAGTTTTAAAAAACTTAATTATTTAAAGCTTATTACAAAATCTAAGAGTTATATTTTTGTGTTTGGGTTTGCTTAGATAATGCTTAAACATAAACTTAGCATATCAAATAAATTGTAAATTTTATAGATATTTAATAGAACGCAGAGTAAAAATTTGTCAAAGTGCAGAGTATTTGAATAGTACTTTACTGAAAACTATTCGAAAGAACATATATATTTCTTTTGAATACATTTCCTTTTCATATTTATTTGTTAAAAGTCTATATTTTTACAAGTGTATGAACAAAAATATTTAAATATGTCTTGTTACTTAACTGTGTTTTTAATTATGTCACATTTTTAATGTTTTTCTCTTTTTAAGATTTGTCTCACTTTATAGTTTTGACCATTTGTGTCTTTATAAAGAGTTGAAAAATCAATTTATAGATTAAATAAGTTGATTGAAAATTTTAAGTAGAGTCTTTTAATTTATTAAATATCTTACCAAAACAGATCCTTAACAATATAAATTTAACTTTTTAATCACTGTATTCTTTTATATCGAACTACTTGTATGCATTTTAAGTTTTAGAAAATGTGAAAAAAACGAAATTAATAAAAACTAACAAAAAGTATATCGTGTTTCTCCTCTTCGTATTCACTTATAATATTCATTTCATAATGCACCTTCACTTTAATAAGTTAACAAATGATAAATTTTTCCTCTCATATACCCAGTTACTTAAAATATCAATAAATAATAATATTCATTTCCTAATACCCTTTTACCTTACAATTTAAAAAAATTAACTAATATGGCGTCCGGATCACCAAAGCTAATAATTTGAGAACTTTACGTTTTTAATTCTGATGCATAATTAAAAACGTAAAAAGTTCCTAATCGTTATCTAGTTTTCTCGACGAAAAAAAAGATAGAATTACTTAGTATTTATTATTACATAGAAAAAGTTACATTATTTTTTGGAATGTTATATAGTTCACATACTACTATGTCACACACATTATATGAGCTGGGCAAGCAGTCAGAAGGTCCCGGGTTCATCTGACTGCTGACCCAGCTCAGTTCATTACCGGCACATGGACATGAATGTTTGCGATGTGCATTTTCCTAAGTGCACTGTGACGAATCTGCTCAGTAAATTAGTGGAGTGGAGTTGAAAGTCCTGACGCCTCGGAGCGTACGATGTTACTCTAATGTTGGGTTGAGGGCCCATCTCAGGTGTTGACCTCGTCACTTGACCATTAAATTACAAGGCGTAATTGCCTGATGCCAAGAAATATACACTATTACAGACGGAAAACTTACAACCTACCTACCTATTCACCCACATTATTTAATCTTGTCATATAAACCTCTAAAAATCAACCTTACCCCACATCTCCATCGTTTTATTCTTCAAAAAATAACCTAACAGATCTATCTCTTTCTATCCTATCTCTTTTTTTTTAACTTACAGGTAAGCATATAATACATAAAAAAACACATTAAGCCAGAAACATAAAAGTATGAAAGAAAAGCAGATAAACATTATAAGATATCGATTTCAAGTCCTTTGAATTTATGAAATTTTATTCTTACAATATACTTTTTAGGAAAATATTTTCAATGGAGAAAAAACATATCCTATGAGGCATAACATATTGTTTTGTTAAGTCTACATATTGTAAGACGCAACATATTTCATTTTAGTAGCCCGATTTACATAATTCTTTATAAAATTCGATGTATGCAATGGAATAAAAATCCATTGTCATTCTATAGAATAGTTAGCTTTCTGAACTTGTTTTGTAATATGATATATCCACAAACAAACTTTGTTTTCCAAACTAAAATGACGTTTATAAAGAAACAACCACTGAAATGTTTCATATAACGAAGCTTCACAAAGCAAAACATATTTAATACTTTCAAATATAAACAAACCAATCAAAATATCTCCAAAACACATTAAACGGTATTTAGAACAAGTCGTATTGAAACTCGAATAACAAAAGAACTTGCAAAACTTACCAAAACAACAAATTCTTTACAAACTTTTACAAAAACTTGCTTCTCCAAATCCTTTAGGGATGCAGTTAATATTTTAAAATATTTTACTAATTCAAATACAAATGACATCATCAATTACTTCAAACCACACAGTAAACATCAACGTAAAATATTTCGAACCAACTCATCTTGAAACTGAAACAACATACAAAACTTACCGAAACATCAAATTCTTCACAAACTTTTACAAAATCTCCCTTCTCCAAATCCTTCAGAGCTGCTGTTTCACATTTATAAAACTCTCACCACTTTGAAACTCACAAGCTTCCATAAGTGGGAATTCAAATTTCTAAACTAGATAAATCAAACTATATTGTTCCCCTATTTAACTAAGCTAATTTGCCTGACGAGGGAGAGAGAGAGAGACCAGAGGCTCTAGTCTCGTCTGCTTCTTGCTCCCCAACTGAACTGACTTAGAGGCAGGTTTTCCGAGAAGAGATGTCGAGGAAGTAAGCGTTTGGTCGTTGTCGTTTGTTGTTTTGGATGTAAAGAAGTAGGATATGATTTTTGTTTTGAAACTTTGGCTCATACAAAGTATTTGTTCCCTTTTCTTTTTTTGTTAGCGCCATATGTTATTAGCATTATTTTATGTCTAATGTCTTACGAATTTTTATTGTAATATTCTATTGCAAGAAAATAAAGCTTAAATTAAAGATAAGTTCATTGTAGGAATTGGCAATAAAATTTTAAATCCACCATAATAAAATATTAAGTTTGAATTTAAAAAATCTTAACTATCTTTATGTCCTGTCTCGGTAAACTAACTATCAACATATTTACTTTTTGACAATAAATAACCGTATGCTAAATTTGTACATTAAAATAATTCTTAAGACTGTCGGAAGAAATTCGCATGAAAGTCCTTTCTTATAAAGGACAAAATAATTGGCGACTATATTTTTATTCATAGCTGTGGCATGATATCAAAGTTTGGAAAAGTGTACACCAAGTTCTATAAACAGATGAATATTAATGTATTAGTAAACCAATTAAAATTTCTATTCTCAAAACTCACGTTGTTCAATCTACCACTAAGATATAGGGTCCGTTTTGTTCATTGGTGACGAGAAGTCTGGTCTATTTGAATTTACAATCCTTAAAAGTTGCCAATGAACGGACCAATCCTTTTTTAGTAAATATGTATTTTTTACGTCATAACTATTATTGCGCAAATGAGATAATAATAGCATAAGTATTTTTGTTAAAATAAGTATAATTATAACATATGTATTGTACCTTTAAGTAGTAGGAGTCTAATGTAGAAAAAATATTGTACCAATAATTATAAGTTTAGCTTAAGTATTAGGTGCCAAAAGTATAATTGTAGAAAAAGTTACTATGCTCAAATTGCATTGGTTGGTGAATAGTAATATTTCACGGATGGATAAAATGGATTTCACATGGATTAAAAAACTGTTCTCTTAAAGTAACTTATAAATGACCGTCGCGGTGGCGAGGGCGGGTCCATTATCGACAGCCGGAGAGGGGGGATGGAGAGGAGAAGGTGTGGAAGAGAGACTTTTTGCTTCCGAGATTTGACGAGGAGTTGCCGGATTTGATTTGTTTTTATTCCACATTTCAAGGGGACCTTTTGAGTACACGGATTAAGGAAGGGAGGGATTAGTTTTGAATTTGATTTGAAGGTGTTAGAATAAAAGGAGGATTTTTTGGAGTATGTAGAGGTGGAAGCGAAATATTGAATGATTAAATTGTCAGTAAAAATATCTTTTTAGTAAGTTTTTTTTGTTGAATATGGATTTTTAAACACCGGGTTATCCACCACTTTGTGAATAGTTCCTCATATATTTTGAGTTTAGTTACTTACTCCAAAAATGGTCTACGTTACCCAAAAAATCATGGTTACGTTACCTAGTATTGCTACAGTATTGGTAGAAATTCAGTCTTGGAACAGATTATATTTTCTGTGCGGTTTGTACAACGTATTTTATTCTATGGTACATAAGTTATTTAAAGAATTATTTTCAACGCCATTTACATTCGTGAATTATAATATAAAAGAAAATTTATTTCAGCTATATTAAATTTTATTTCAAACTTTCTGTATTAAACGTATATTTTGATATATTTATAAACCTTCATTCAATTAAAAATTAAAACATAATTCAAATTTAATAACCACATTCAAACCAATAAAAAAACACATAAGAAAGCAAAATAAGTACAATTTACATTACACAACCTACAACAATAATAATAATAATGCATAAAATTTGTTATTAATTAGCTCGTTCAAGATTTTTCAACAAAAATATATATTATAAAGCAAACATTTTTCATTTATAAATATATAAAAAAATGAGGTTTTAAAACCTAATTATAAACTAAGATTCGAAATGCCTAAAATTAACAAATTATAAAGAATTACAAATTAAATACATGGAAGATTTCAGTGGATGCTGCTAAAAATTAATATTAATGAGTTGCATAATTAAATTAGTTTCATTAAAAGAATGGAAAGATATAAAATAATGATTTAGAGAAGAAAATTAAAAATTAATATAATCATTTCAAATTAAAAAAAAAATTATTTTCTTGATGCACTGTAAAACCGTGCTGCTTTACTCCGTAAAATCTATGGCAATCAATGCTGCTTTCGGTTTCATGGAGTAAAGTTACACCGAATTTACAGACAAGTTAAATTTCACGAAGTAAGTTACAACTAATTTACATACGAGTTAGGTTTCACGAAGTAAGTTACACCAAATTTACAGACGAGTTAGGTTTCACGAAGTAATTTAAAACTAATTTACAGACGAGTTAGGTTTCACGAAGTAAGTTACACCGAATTTACAGACGAGTTAGGTTTTACGAAATAAGTTACAACTAATTTACATACGATTTTTTGACGTTACATCTATTTTAAAGTGTAACGTTACTGTATGAAACCGAAAGCAGAACTGTCTGTCGTCGACTTTGCGGAGTAATTCTCAAGTTTGTGAAGCGTTGCATTTTAAATTCAATGTAAGGTCGCCATTAAGTATTACTGTGTGTTTCCATTATTTACAAACCTTTAGTTGGATTGATTAGGTAGTAACTTACCACTAATAAGGTCAATATAAATAACAAATTGCTGTCTTTTTAGACATTCATTTTTTTTAACTCATGATGACTATTAGTACAGGCAAAGTTTTAACTAAACACAAAGTGGTTTAAAATTCTAGACCGTGTAATACATCTAATCATTAAATAATGTCACAAATATGGTACTTTTTAGATAACAAAGGTAAGAGGGTAATATTTTTAAGTTATCATAGACTTTTAAATCATCATTCATATTCATGTTCTATAAAAAGAAAGCCGTTTGAAACAATATTTTGAACTTGAAATTTATAAGTTGTAAATTGAAATATTTTTCTTAAGGGCGAATGAGCCCGATCGACAGCGTGTCTCTAAACCAAAGAGCCCCAGTGTTAATTAAATGGGAAAAAAATATTCTATAAGCCACATTTCTCGGGATGTATTGAATATTTTACAAACGAATTTTTTTAAAGATAAATGTAGATAACTTACAAGTCTCTATAATCCCACATTTTAAAATTGCTTCGAATATTTTGTGTAAAATTATTTATTGAAAATTAAAAAAAATAACTTGAATAAATTGAACCAATTTAAATAGTGGTAATGTCGGTACCTGTAAGTCAGCTACATTTATATCACATAAAAACCCCCGTTTGTAAAAATATTTAATACAGCCGGCGAAACGTTGCTTATAAAATATTTTTTCTCTCCATTGAATTAACACTGAGGTACTTTGGTTTGGAGATCCGCAGTCCAGCGGGCTCATTCGCTCTCAATAACTCATACTTTGTTTTATTAAATTTTACTGTTAAAATAAAATACTGTTTATTAAATTTTTATTCATTCCGTATTTTTTTAATTTATCACCTACCAGTTTTTACTTTTTCCTTGAAAGCAGATAGGTTTACCGATTGTGAACCAGATTTTTTTTAATTTACAACTGAAAAATCTAACAATTTATGGTCCATGTTAGAGTATAAACAAACGGCAATTATATTAACTGTGTTATGTTTTGGAAGATAACTTATGTTTCAAATATGTTTCAAAATTATAAATATTTTATGAATATTTTGAAGAGTATCTTTTGATGTATGTAATGCACAGAAACTTTAAAACAAAGTTTTTGAATTCAAATTCAACCATGTTACTAAAAAGCAACTAAAAACATTTTAGTTGCAGTTTTTTATATATTGCTATGTATAAATTTTAGATATTCCAGCCAATTTGCTGATTTTACAAAATTTACATTGTGTAGTAAGATATATTTCTTTAAATATATCAAACAATAATTTCGATTTACAAAAATTATGATATCAATGTCATATATAACAAACAAATAATCCTTGATACCATGTGTTCGAAATTAAATAACTTGTCAAGATAATTATTTAATTTTTAATTACGTTAGGAGTTCATACAAACCTTCAACCAAATTGTTAGAGTTGATTATGTTTCATCTTTTAACATACTAAGTGCTATCATGATATGAATCATATCCACACGTTTCACTTACAATATTATTAAAGTATATTATTCGTATAGTAATATTATTCCCACACTGTTAAAAATTTGTGCTTGGTTTCACCATTATATTGGTTCCTAGTAGCTGCAACGGCTGAATGGTAAAACGTTCCACCATATTTTTGGTATTCGGTTGAACTATTTCTCAGGTTTTTGTTTCCAAATCCAGAAAAATGGTTCAACCAAACACAGAAAAAAAGGTGAAACATTTCACCATTCAGACTTTGCAGCTACTAGGAACCAATATCATGGTGAAACCAACCAATATCATGGTGAAACCTAGCACCAAATTTTTAACAGTGCACATAACCGTGGCTCTATTGTGTCTTATGCGTTTATGAGTAGAAACTATAGTTTAGCTGAAGTAAAGTTAATAAAGTTCCGCATGTTTGAACCGCAGCTGTTAAGTTTAAGACCTCCAGTGAAAGCTTGACTTTACTAGATTAATTTTCGTCAAAACACGGATAAATTTAGCTAGTCTCTTTAATAAACACTTAGAACTTATTGGTGTCACGCCTGTTTAACCAAGTACTTATTAAATACTCAATATCCATTAAAAGTTGATGAAGTTGAAGGTGCTGTAATTTTAAGACGCTTTCACTTTCACTTAAAATTACTATGCCATATTTCTAAATTATTATCCAATTTAAATTGGAACTTTTCTAAAAGAACACTTTCGTCTACGATTTAATTAGCTAGTGTTTGAAATTAAGGACGTTTTATAACTAGCATTTAACAAGTACATATGTTGCATATGCTTTTAACTTTAAGAAATGTTATAGAAAATTTAACTTAAAAATTAATCTAAGAATATTACTTCCAAATAATAAAATGTATTCTAAAAGTAAATAACAGAATATGTCACTTAAACCACTTCCACACATTATTTGTGCTCACCAGGGAACATACTATTTATATACCTTAGAAATTCGCCAAACAGGCCCTTTAACAAGTTCTAATTTAAACTTTTGAACGCCAAAACTAGAAGAAGTTGAGTTAAGAATAATTGCGTATTTTGTTTTTGCTGCAAAAATGGAAGCGGAACTATTATCATATCATTTAACTTTACATAATTTTCATGCGATAAAATAACATTCTCAGTCGTTTTCCTAATAAACAACTTTTAATCGCCATAATTTCCCATTTTCATTAACTTTCTTTCGAAGAAAATTCAATTAATAATATTTATCGTTTGTTAAATTAATTTGCAGTTCGAAGAATAACTAATTAGTAAAATTGATGGTTTAATTTTTTAAAAGCGAAATTTGTTATATTTTTATGCATTCTCTATATGCATCTTTCTTCATATATAAATAATGAACCATCAAAAGAACTCTAATGTGATTTGACATTAATCCAAATTGAATAACATCACATGAATAAATATTTTTTCAAAAGTTTTATTTTTATTTTAAATAAAGTTTCTCGTATGTTTTCAAAATGGCAACAGTGAAAATATTGAATAAAAATGGAATTTGCATGGTTATTTCAATGTAGATTAAATTTTTAGTTATTTAAATTTTAAATAAACTTCTAATTTAAATTTTTTAATGAAATTTGGAATGTAGCCTAGCCTGATTTTAGCTTCCACACTACGTTTATAACGTAAAAAGTGGAAGGTTTTATAATCGTTCAGTCCGTCTGTCCGTCTGTCTGTCTGTCACCCACTTTCACAGAAAGAACCACAAGTCCCACAGACAAGTGGGATACGTCATTTTAAAGCAAAAAATCAGATTAGGCTACATTCAAATTTCATTAAAAAATTTTAATTAGAAGTTTATTTAAAATTTAAATAACTAAATTTTTTTTATCTACATTGAAATAACATGCAAATTCTATTTTTATTCATATTTTCACTGTTGTCATCCACAAGTCCCACAGACAAGTGGGATACGTCATTTTGCAGCAAAAAATCAGATTAGGCTACATGCCAAATTTCATTAAAAAATTTAAACTAGAAGCTTATTTAAAATTTAAATAACTAAAAATTTAATCTACATTGAAATAACATGCAAATTCCATTTTTATTCAATATTTTCACTGTTGCCATTTCGTTAAACGTACGAGAAACTTTTGTTAAAATAAAAATACACTTTTGAAAAAATATTTATTTATGTGATATAATTCGGTTTGGATTGTTGTATTATCACAATAGAGTTCTTTTAATGGTTCTATATATATGTATGTAGAAAGATGCATAGAGAATTCTAACTTGGCATAAAGAAAATATGCTGAGTTTCGCTTTTATTTTTAAAGCATCAATTGTACAAATTATAAATTTTTTGAACTGTAAATTAATTTAACAAACTATAAATAAGTGAATTTTCGAAAGAAATTTAAATGGGAAATTGTGGCGACAAAAATATTTATTAAAAAAGATTACATCATTATTCTTCGAACTTCAAACAAATTTAGCAAACGATAAAGTCGAATTATTAAATCTGAGAAAGAAAATTAATGAAAATAGTTAATTTTGGCGTTTAAAACTTTGAATTACAAATAGCTAAAGGCCCTGTTTTCATTAGAATTAAATCACATTTGCCATTCGCAACAATCGCTCGAGAAACTTTAATTCTTTTAGACAATAAATTAAAATAAGTTTTATTTTTGCGACATCGATCAGTTTGAAATGACGTTAAATATATTTCACTACGGAATCCTTGTATGTTGATATGAAATGTTTTCATTCTATTTAAAAGCGAGGAATATGACATATTTATTCTTTAAAATATAAATTAATTTTTGCAAACGATCAGTAATAATTATTGAATTTTCGAAATAAAATAAATGAAACTTGCCAAATTTAGCTTGTAAATGTTAAATATAGAATTAATGTTGTGTTTGGCGCGTTTTTTCCTGTTAAACACAAATATGTGGAAGCGAGTTAAGTGACAGATTCTGTTACAAACCTACTTGTTTTGCTTCAAAATGATATATCCCACTTGTTTGTGTGACTTGCGGTTCGTTTTGTGAAAGTGGGTGATGGACAGACGGACTGAACGATTATAAAACCTTCTTTTTTTTACGTTATAAACGTAGTGTGGGAGCTAAAATTAAAGTAGTATTAGCAATCTTTCTACTATTTCAGTTATTGAAATGAAATGTAACTAATATGTGTTCCTGAATCGCTTATTTTCTGCGACCCTATTGCAATTTCCAATACATATATAAGAAAAAGGAGTAAAATATAATATGACATGTATTTTTTATGTTTTATCAATTTCCGGTATGTAGGGCATAATAGATTGGTATTGTTGCCAAATAAATATATAGCTTTTTTGTAAGTAATTGTAGGTGAAAAGTAATATTTTTTTCACCCCATTTAATTACTAAGGTAGCTTTTTTATGCTCAAAGCATTCCGAGCTTACTATAAGAAACATGATGTTTGTTTACAGGAAACATTAATTTATTGTCACTGCAATTTATTAAACTTTACGATTATAGCTAACAAATGAATTAATTTCCGAAAATATGTTTTTTTCGTGATACATGTAGCTAACCTAATTGTAACATCAAATATTTCTATTGTGGCTCAAATCATTCCTTAATAAAATAAATATTCTCAACGAGAGTTTTCACTGCATGGTGTCTGCATATTTCATGTAAACTTGATTACATGTTTTATTTTCCGGATACTTTTAAACATAATAAGAACAGCCCAAATCTTTAACTACATAATTATATTTTTAACGTAATTTTAGGATTTGCAAAAAGGATTTTTTTCAATAGATATTTAATTTTTCGAGAAACTATTGCTACGATTTATTAGATTTATAGACGTAAACGATTTATATGTTTTCAATATTATTTTAATTAATAATTCCTTATTTTTATTTTTGAATATTTTTAACTTTTCTTTATTAAGTTTAGTTTAGTTTGAATTATCGTCGCACTAGAGATACACGAGGGCTATTGGCGACAGGCGTCGTATTTTAGTACCACAGTCAGGTGACGAGCCGACACCTGAGTAGGCACCCAACGCAACCCTTTTCTTTATTAAAAAATAACTTCTAAAATATTAAGAATAATTTATTGATGTCACGCTCTCTATACTGCCTTTCATTGGTTGTTTTGTTTTCTTTGACAAAGTGTTGAAACAAGCCCATTTAAAATAGTTTTAAGTAAGTTTAAATAAGTTTAATAGTTAACTAAGTATCGACACTTTTTAAAAAATGTGCACTTATACCTTGACTGTTGACTGTAACGTTATAAAAATCAATTAAAAAGTCGAGAAAAATCATATTACGTGTGGATAATTATTCAAAATACGGTCTATACAAACTGCAAGGTTTTTTTTCATCAATCATAGACGGTTGCGAAAATTAGCGGATTGTGAAAAATTTGAGGATTTTATCAAGTCATCTATGAGAAGTTGGTAAAGTGAATCGCTTGTAATTGAGTGATTACAAGATCGAGTCTCACCTTAGAACAAAATTTGTCTTTTTTTTCCTACAAAAATCAAAATTTAACCAAGTAATATAGTTAAAGAAGAATGCGCTTTAGTTACATGTAAAAATTTACTCTAGCAGAACTATATTAGCTATAGTATGGTGAAAGCTTACAGTATGCTACACCACGCTACCCAAAACGTGTTATAGTGTATATAAAATATGACTTTTGGTTCATTTTGGTATCATTCCAAGTGCTTGATTTAGATTTTTATTTTACTTGTCTTGAAAAGTTACACGTAAGTATTTAAAAATATTATTTAAAAAAGCACTGAGTATTTGACTCCTAACAACCAAGAAGAATACACCCCAACTATTTCATTTAAACATAACAACGATTGAAACACACCTAACTAATTTCACATTCTAAACTAATTTAACATTCAACAACAACACATTTGCATAATGCATAAAAACACACTCAAAGACCATAACTTTTCGCTTTTAGAACCCTAAACATCTAGTTCCTAATAAACAAACACAGAAAAAAAGTTCCCTTTCAGCTGCTAAAATAGAAGAACTTCCCTAAAATAGCCGCACAAGTCCAAACAAACTGGGCAAAACGTTCAGACGTGTCTTCCATACAATATTAACTTCACTGGCAAAAACAAACTGCCGCCCCATAAAGTGTATGGTGAGCGAAGTGGACTGTTTGTGTAATCCTTAGCTGCAAATGGCGAAAAATGATGAGGTTGGGATGGAGCCAACGCCATCTGCAAGCAGTGCCAGTCGAATAAGTCAATACGCACGTCATATATTGCTTCGAAAAAGAACGATGGTTAAGAAATAACAAGATGAAGATATGTTATGTTCGTGAAAGTATTAAAATGTGGTGGTGGGGCTGTGGTTCTAAATTATGACGCTCGTCGATAATAGCCCTCGTGCAGCTCTAGTGCGACGTTGTTTCAAACTAACTTAAAATGTCGTCTAATTGATTGCTATGGTTGGCTTAACAGGGAGTCAGTCCCTTAAATTTAATGAGTTAAGTTTTAAAATCCTAAAATGTCTTAAAGTATTGCTTTTTAACCTAAGCTTTTTTTTCACTAGATATAAAAGGCATAATAATAGCAAAACAAAACAAGCGTGAAGAAAAATATCCCATGTTTATTTAATTATAATTTTTTTTTAATTTAAAAATTGCCACAACTATTGAACAGATGGTGACACCATTTTTATATTTTACCAATGAATAATTGAATAACCGGATAATATTATCCTTTCACATTTATTCTATTTTGTTGTTATTACCTGGTAAAAAATGCTGGCTAATGTCAAGTAACGAGTGGCACCCAACGCAACCCAAACTAACACTCAGGACTAAACAAAATTTCCGTTAAAAAACAATTAGTTCTAATTAAAACTTTAACAAGCTAAATGGATATTTAAAGCGACTTAAGGAAATGCGTCACAATGTGCTTTGTTTTGTATTTTATTAACTATTAATTTAACTATTATGCCAGCAAAAGTGACCATGATTAAAAGTGAAATTTTAATTAGGTGCATTATTGTGTTTATAATTTTGGCAACCGTATGTAGAAAACTAATAAACGGCTAATTTTGTAGTTTTGAAGTTCAAAAATATAGAAATCTTTGAAAAAGAAAACTTTGCTGGCTTGTCTTTTAATTTATAGTTTTCAAAACTTACGGATTTCGAGTTGGAAACTTTGTTAAAAAAACTTTAAATCAGAGAGCAATTGCGGTATACAAAGAACGTATAAATGCATAGGTAAAATATTAAATTTTCAGCAATGGAAAATAAACAGGTGCGAAACTTATTTTAAGTAAATCGCAAACAAATAAACCGTGTTTGTAGACGCCGATACTGGCAATAGATTTGATTAATTGGCAATATTAACTTAAACATCAATTTAAGGGTGAAGTAAAACACCTATTTGAGGTCAAGTTATATTAGATTCAATTACATTAAACTAACAGTGTTAATTAAATTCATTTGAATGAACAAATAGAGTTAGTTGAATTTTTTTTTATCCGAGCCACATTTGGATTTTGGTATTGTTACAAACTCGTAAATGCAAAAGGTGTTTAAAAACTAAGCTCTAATTATAAAAATTATTAAGGTTAAAAATGCATTGGCATTAAAAACTAACTTCATTGGAAAATAAACATAATTAAATCCATGGTGTAGTAGTAGCAAAGCAGGTAAGGCCATATGGAATAGCTTGTCTTTAAATTGGCTGTTTATGATATTGGTATAAGTATGATGTTAGTAATTCCACAGCTATTAGTGGCGAATTGAATCTATATTAAACTGTAGGTACCTGTAATTATCTTAAGGTTCCAAAAAACTAACGAATACCAAAAAAAATCACAAGCATTTGGTTTATAATGTTTTAAAAAAAACCTACTGTAAATGTTTTTTTTCTCTAATGGGGCTGCAATATTGGCGGTCAAGCCTTTTGCAGACTCGGCATATTCCCAGAACTGAAAGCCATTTTTAGCCTACTTTTCTTTTTTTAATTTCGAAAGAATTAAAAAAATGAAAAAGTAGGTATTGACATGCGGTCGACTTTTTGTCCGTCTGTCTGTACGTCCGGACGGACATAAATCTACTATCTGTCGGCGAATTTCCCATTGAATTAGCATTGATATTCAATTTTGAGTCATTTAAAGCACTGTAGGTATTGAAATGCGGTTGATGTCCATCTGTCTGTCTGTTCGTATGTCTGTGTCTTTCCGTCTGTCTGTCTGTTCGTATGTCTGTCCGTCTGTCTGTCCGCCTGTCTGTCCGTTTGTCTATCTGTCTGTACCCCCTTCCAAAATCGGTTCTAATCATCGGATCTTAAAAATTCTTTTTTTGTTAGAAAGCTATGACCTCAGATACCCAACTTTCATACTTTTTGTCCGTCTGTCTGTACGTCCGGACGGACATAAATCTACTATCTGTCGGCGAATTTCCCATTGAATTAGCATTGATATTCAATTTTGAGTCATTTAAAGCACTGTAGGTATTGAAATGCGGTTGATGTCCATCTGTCTGTCTGTTCGTATGTCGGTCTGTCTTTCCGTCTGTCCGTCTGTTTGTTTGTCCGTACCCCCCTTCCAAAATCGGTTCTATCCATCGGATCTTAAAAATTATTTTTTTGTTAGAAAGCTATGACCTCAGATACCCAACTTTCATACTTTTTGTCCGTCTGTCTGTACGTCCGGACGGACATAAATCTACTATCTTTCGGCGAATTTCCCATTGAATTAGCATTGAAATTCAATTTTGAGTCATTTAAATCACTGTTGCCAAATCAACAATGGCATGAGAAACTTTATTTATTTAAACATATTTGAAGCAAAATAATATTTTCATGAATCAGTTTGGAAAGACGTCATAAAGTGTAGCATAATTCGATTCTTTGATTATTCATTAATTATCTACCAAGAAAGCGGCAAGGCATACTTTTGCATGCAGTTATGCTTAGTTTTAATTTACATTTCTTATTTGTTAATGCAGTTCGGAGTAGTTTCATTACTTTTGTTATTAATAAATATTTAATTATTCTTCGAACTACAAATAAATCACGAGCAGATGATAAATAATATTTAATTAATTTGCGAAAGAATATTAAGGAAAATAGTTGATTTTGGCTTTTAGAAGTTTAAATTATAGCTGGGTGCTGTGTTTTTGATTTTTTTTCTAATGTGTATAAATCTAGTGTAGAAACGGCTGTTGATGATATTTATTTTAGGAACCTAGTTTTTTTTTCCCGATTAGAACTTCAGTAAGTATTTAAGTAACAGAAAAGTAGGCTATTTTAGTTCTTTATGAACTTCCTGTTTTTTGTGGCACCATATAGGCGACTCTCGCTACCAATTTTGACGCCCAGATTACAATGAATCTGAGCTCTCTGTGGATGTTAAAGTATGCCGGAATTTAATTTTGCCGAGAGAACCCAAGCCAAATGGGTCCTCAAGGGATCTTTTACATGCCACATAATCATATGACATGCGCGCCCAAGATTTTCCCATCCAGAAAATCCGACGACTCAGCCGGGGCTCGAACCCGCGATCTTGGGCTTACGAGGCGGACACGTTTAACCTCTCAGCCACTGAGCCGCTACTGTAACTGTTTATAATACGTACCGCGCTTATTTGGTAAATAGTTATCTTGCTGTGTATTTTCGTAATGTATAATGTATATTCGTAACTTATTCCTGCAGTTTATTTCAACTGCTTTCATTTAAAAAACAAGAACCTTTAAATAGTCTTTTTTTTTAAATTATAACTATCAAAAAAGTGTTATTTTCACAATTACTTTTTATTTTTATATAGAAACCAACCTTTAATTAAGAATAATCTACCTTGGTTTAGCTTTTGTCAATTCCCAAACCAACTAAGCGCTTGTAAGGCTTTTACTCTAACACAAAATTTTTCATCAACTAAAAGTGAAGACTTAGGCCGTGGGCTTGGTAAAATGAAGTGACCCCAACAATGAAGTGCACTATTTTTGCTCGGAAATATTTAGTCTTTCAGTACATTTTCTTATAGGTTACACTTATCGAGTGCTTGCATTAATGATCCAAGTCATTACTCTAGATACTGCAGTTTACCTGCCCACGGCAGACTTTACCGATGAAAGATAGATCCAAAATCAGAAAACTAAATGAAAGAGAGGCAAAGCCTTTTGAGTGTAGAGCTTTGTAATCTTATTGCTTACTTAAAGGAACAAATATCAAAAGTAGGAAACCTTATATATGCTGTGTGGAATAAAATTTCAGAAACATATAAAACGATTAAAGCACAAAATACTTAAAGTATGTTCATCTTATCTTCATAGAAAGCGAATTCATTTATTTGCACAAATACTGATTTTTCTCTTTGAAGGAATTATACTTGTAGTTATGATTTTTATTGAATTTGGATGTAACTCAAGTAAATATTTTTCGCAAAATTAATTGAAGAAGTATTTCACAGCTACCAAACTTATTGTTTCATATTCTATAGTTATTATTCAGTTTCTAAAGAAATTGATATTTTTATTTCAATGTCTTCGTTAGATATCTCACTTTTGCTTTGAATTTTCGTTACTTTTTGTTATTTATTTTTTATTCCAAAATGCAACATTTTTACTTCCATCGTAACACAATATGAAAACATTGGTAGGAATACAATATAAAACTCAAAAAGCAAGAACACAAAAAAATTGAGACAACTAATCAAACTAGTTTTAAAATACATATTCCAATAATAAAAATTTATGTCATTAATATATTATTGACATTTTTGAACACTCAAAAAACATATTCAAATTTGAAATTTACCTTAAACAATGCCGAATAATCAAATTCAGACGCATTTGAAATATGCTTAAAAAATTAATATTTTTGTTATTTGTTTCAATTTTTACAAATCGAATTGAAACAATTAAAAAGTACACATAAACTGTAGCGAAATCTTTTAGAAATTGAAACAAGTAGGTTTGTACCAGAATCTGTCACTCAGCCCGCTTCCACACAACATTTGTGTTCAACAGGAAAAAAGTCGCCAAACACAAAATTAATTCTATTATAAACATTTACACGCTAAATTTGGCTAGTTTCATTTATTTTATTTTGAAAATTCAATAATTAGTTATCATCGTTTGCAAAAATTAATTTATATTTCAAAGAATAAATTTGTAATATTCCTCTCTTTTAAACAGAACCAAAACATTTCCTATCAATGTTCAAACAAAGAATCTCTTAGTAAAATACATTAGACGTCATTTCAAACTGATCGATGTCGCAAAAATAAATTTATTTTATTTAATTTTTTCAAAGAATTAAAGTTTCTCGAGAGTGGTTGTTGCGAATGGCAATGGTGATTTAATTCTAATAAAAATGGCTTCTTATGCTTTTTAAAGAGCATTAAAATTTGAATTTTTTTTAAATAATTAAAGTACTTCGAATTCGATTTTTTTCGGAGATTTTCAATGTCTTCTAATTTCGATTCGCTGAATTTTTTGACGTATCACATTTGCCTGTAGCATTGGTAGTTCGGTCTACGAAAGTGGGTGACAGACAGACGGACTTAACGACTATAATACCTTACACTTTTTACATTATAAACGTAGTGCGGAAGCTAAAACACATTAACTATTATACATTTAAAATTTCCTTTACTGATAGAAAATACTGAACTATATTATTTCACGCAATTATGGATGAACTAAAAGCATTTATACCATTGGTATTTCTAAAGTATTTAAAATTTTCTAAAACCGTCTGATAGTTGTCAGAGAATATACTTTAAACGTAAAATCCTAATTTTTACTTGTTTCATTTTCATAATTTAAAAATTTGAAGAAAAACTGTGTAACACATTTTTTTGTAATCAAAAGATAAAATCGAAATTTTATATTAAGATGGCGCCACTAACTAAAACCGAACACATTCCCTTCGCGTATGGCCTGGCTTTGACTACTTTTTCTAGCAGCTTAGTAAATTATCGCAAGAAATAACAAAAGGACTAAAAAAAATTAATTTCTAGTTTATACCGTCCTGGAACATGGAGTGAAGCTTTTTCGCCTACATTTCTTTTTTTAAATTCGAAATAATTAAAAAAAATGAAAAAGTAGGTATTGACATGCGGTCGATGTCTGTCTGTCTGTCCGTCTGTCTGTCTGTCTGTCCGTCCGTAAACCCTTCTAAAATTGGTTCTATACATCTGATCTTAAAAATTCTTTTTTTGTTAGAAAGCTATGACCCCAGAAAACCAAATTTCATACTTTTGTCCTCCTGTCTGTACGTCCGGACGAACATAAATTTACTATCTGTCGGCTAAATTCCCATTGAATTAGCATTGGAATTCGAATTTTGAGTCATTTAAATCACTGTTGCCAAATCAACAATGGCATGAGCTTTATTTAAAAATTGAAGCAAAATAATTTTTCCATGAATCATTTTGGAATTACGTCATAAAATGTAGCACAATGTGATTCTTTGATTGTTCATTAATTGTTTACCAAGAAAGCGGCAAGGCATATTTTTTGCATACAAAATTCTCCTTAGTTTTAATTTACATTTATTTTTTTAATGCAGTTTGGAGTAGTTTCATTATTTTTGTTATTAATAAATATTTCATTATTCTTCGAACTACAAATAAATCGAGCAGACGATAAATAATATTAAGTTATTTGTGAAAGAATATTAAGGAAAATAGTTGATTTTGGCCTTTAGAAGTTTAAATTATAGCTGGATGCTGTGTTTAGCGATTTTTTTTCTAATGTGTGTAAATCTAGTGTAGAAACAATTGTTGATGATATTTACTGTTAACCTAGTTGTTTCCCGATTAGAATTTCAGCAAGTATTTAAGTAACAGGAAAAGTAGGCTATTTTAGTTCTATAAGAACTTCTTGTTTACTTTGTCGACTTCAGAAATGTATAGTATATTAACGTATTAAAGTTCAAAAATATCCGTATATTAATAATAAAAGGTGAGTCCCTAGCAAGTTACTTTATTCACCTGCTATTACTAACTAATACATATAGTTTCTCAACAGTAGTTATAAGTCTACTTGTATATTTACTTTACGATTTCAATATTGGAAAAATATGGGGAGAGGGTGATTTTAATTGACTTTTTTTTATTGCATTGAATTTTTAAACTTAAAGTAAATTATTCTCTGAAAGCCTTTATTTTAGTTATCCTGGGCAAACTCGTTAGCAACTCACGGTACTTATAAGTACCACTTGAAAAAGAATAGGTTTTAATTTTCATTGTTCGTTTGAGGGAAAATGAGTGATTGTGTGATTTTTTTCCTGCTGTTTTCTTTATCAACAAATACATAATCACAAATACATATCAACAAATACACTTTTTAACAAATATCATTGTTAGTCCGTGTAATTTGGTAATTATAAGTAGAAATGAGGTATTTACGAAGTTAAATTTGAGACACAAAGAATATTTTGTAATCAAACTATTTTTTAACATAATATACAATTATTAATTGAAAAGCAATCGTACGTCAAAATAAGAAAGACAAATACTTAAACCTGAATCTTAATTTGGAACATAAAGTTTAAGCTAATTAAGAGTTAATTTTGCCAAATCTTTTATTAAAGAATATTTCTACTATGCAAATTATTTTAATAGATGTCATAGTTGAGTCTAAGATTTTTTTTTCTCTAATTTTAGTTCTGAATAACTTTTTTTCCAATCAATGATTTCAATGATTTGAAAAAAGTTACCCTCCCGCATATTTTTAAGGAATCTATGTTACTGCAGAAACTAATTTTTCCATCATCATAAAAAAACGTTATTTTAAGAGGTTTTTCTTTTTTACCAAATTAGATGTGGATAAAAGTGATGATGAGCGAGTTACGCACAGAATGGCAACATTTCTTTCTCTCGTTTAGGTTTAGCAAATTCAAAAGAAAGGAAAGAGAAAAACATTAAAATTTATATCTACTCGACAACTTTTTCTCTTCTTTTATAACTTCTCTTGAATATGAAGGTACGAAATTTGTTTTTTAGTAAATTCTACAAACGTGATATTTTTATGGTTACCTGGTTGAGTATTTTTATACTTCATCACTAAAGTTTTTATCCTCTTCAAGACCAGTTCAAAAAAACTCTATTTAGCAATATTTTAATGTAAATATTGAATTAATTTTTCAACCATTTTTTTTTTCAATTTACTAGAGTTTCAAATAAGAAAGTCGTTTTATAAAATGAAAAAAAATAATCTCTTTTTTTGGTCTTGTCATCAGTTCATACGAGGATTAGGATGATAATCAAATATGATGACGTACATTTCCTAGTGCAATGATAGATTCGTGGAATAAGATAACAGATACATATCAAAATTAGAAGCATAAAATACACAAATCAATCTGCATGAAGTGAGCATGACATTATAAAAGTAATTCAAATGTAAATTGGAAAATAATTAAAACAAAGCAGTTTATTTTCACCTTTACTGCATCCTTATATTTATTTTATATTCTTAAAAACACTGTACAAATTTGGTATAAAGTTACTCCACAAAATAGAGTTAAGCTTAAAGATTTCTCCGATATTGTGCACTTTAATAATATCAGAAAAGTTTCTGGAAAATTTGGGAAAATCCACGCGACCCTGAATTGCCTTCTAAACAGTTTCGGTTCAAATTTTATGTGATGGCTTTCACACAATCTTGATCAATGTCAGGATCTTATACAGAAACGAGTAAACTTGTTCAATAACATATCAAGTATATTCTATTATGCGATGCAGAAATTCAGTAGCGAAGATATTTAATTTGCGGTATAAGCTATACAAGAAACCTTATAATAAATTGCTGCTCTATAATCTCACAAATTCGTAGTTCAAATCTCGGATTGGCAAGGTTAGCTCAGCCATTCCATTTGTAATTGGATTGATAAAATGAGAACCAAGCAGGCTTGTGAACTAATCTATGCGAGTCAATGGTGCTGCGAGTCTCTGCGAGTCAACCAGCTGATCAACTGACCTTACCCTCCCCCCTCAATTCTCAAGATCTTGATCTCTAAAACTAACGGAGTATCCGAGAACATAGGGATGTTAACTAATCTCATTTTTCTCAAGATGTTGATAGTGTCTTACGGGTACCAATTTGGTAATGTGCTCTGATGTGAATAAAGCTGCAACAAGAGTATTTCGCTTCTAAATTTTATTTTAGTGACACGCACCAACTAGTATTTTCATCATCCAGGGGCTAATGTAATGTTCCGATTTCATTCATCTGCCTTCTTTGCATCTGGATTTTCGTCTACATCTTTCTTCTCTTCATTAAAGATATCCTCCTCGTACATGTCACTGAATCTGTCCCTCATGGTGTACAGGAGATACATTGTGCCTACGGACAGGAACGAGAACCCGGCAGACATGCCGTGCAGAATGTTGTTCAACTTGTCTGTGTCGTAGAACCAGCAGTTGCCCGTCTCCTCGCAACTGGACTCAAAGACGAGGCAGGCAGAATCCACCATGGAACCGAAGATGACAAGGTACGGGACTATACCTAATTGTGTGTGGGTAAAAAAAGAAAAGAAAAGACTTTAATTAAATTATCTAGCGGAATTATAACTGGTAATCTCACCCATAATCGTGAATATGTCTATTTTTGCGACGTTTTAAGAATATTATTCCTAAAAAAAACTTAATTTAAAACTAAATTGACTCTATTCCAAATATGGACATGCAATAAAACAAACTTACCCAAAACTACTGTAATGCCTTCGAACATTGCCAATGCAAGGCTTTTATCTTGATGTTGAGTACATCTAAAATGCAATGTAAAGGTTAAATCTTATTTTAGTACGTGAACATAAGATTTATTGCATATGATCATAAATGATTATTTGTTATTACTTGCGTTGTTTAAAAACGTTTAACTTTGTTGTCTAATTCCACGCATAATTGAAATTTCTGTAGTGTATGTCGCGTGTGTTAAAAACTGATTATCATTATAACTTTTAACATTAAATGGAAAAAAAATTTAGAGGAATAGATGATCTACACTTACTGCAACTAAATAATATAAAGTTTTTGTTTAATTTGATTGTTCTTCAAATTTAAAAAGCTTTTTTACCTTGTGACTTGCATCACAAAAATTCTTCATTTGATAGTATTCCAGTAAAAAACGCACTACTCATGTTAATCCCATGAGAAGATGTGCAGCTTTTTTTTTACTCAGCTGTAATTATGTATGAAAAATTATAAATATACCTCAATAGCAACACTTGCTGCATCACTCTCAAAAGGCTCACGATGAATTGAATTGTTGGCCATGCTATGATGTACGTCAAGGCTTGTTGCCAGCAACTTTCTGGCATACAAAATCCTTCAGTAGCATATTTTTCAAAGTTTCCTAGTTCGGGAATGCATGAGCAGTTGTTGAAGAATGTCTAAAACAAGATAGAATGAAAATTAATTAGATTTTCAAATATCAAAAATATTCCATTGAACTTTTATACGTACAAAAAATCAATCAGATTTTGTTAATTCCACGTACAATGTTAACTGTTTGCCTTCTGAGGGCTAAGTAAACTGTAAAGTACTTAAATAGCATTTTCACAAACTAAACCTTAGTAAAATTACATTTGCTCTACTCTACAAATTTCTCGTCGGCGTAAAAAAATCATCCATTTATAAAGTCAAATTGCTGTTTTCAGAACGATTTTACAATAAAAAAACTAGCGGATAATATTCACCCCGGTTTTTAGTTTAACACGTTCTTGATGGGGTGTACAACATACCAAGTTTTTCATCGAACTTGATTTTTCTTTTATAATTAAAAAACATTTTCATATGAATTTTTGTGTATAAAACTGTATATCATCATTTTTAATTAAGTTTTTAAAATTAGTAATTGCCTTTGCAGGCGCATATTTCTCTAAGGTTTAGAAACAGTTTCTCAACTGAAGGGAAGTTCGAACTTGCATCAGGTTCACTATTATTGCATAGCTATATTTAAACTTAGGAACAGTGGCTAAGTGGTAGTGCATTGCATTGCCACGCCAAAGGTCCGGGGATCGAGTCCCTGATTAGGCGAGGTTGACTCATCCCTTAAGTATAGCGTTCGCCGAAGTGATACTGAATGTGTTAAATAATTCATACTACAGATGCAAATCTATTAACGATCAAGTCAAGATAGAAAAGAAATGCATTTTTAATTTATGACGGCCATCACAGAAATTAACTATAATCCTCCTTTCACCAATAACTCATGTGTAGTTTTAGTGTGACACACTATTTCCAACCAAACTAACCCAACAATCCCCTATGCTCTCTAAACACCATGGGATGGGCAACATTGCCTCGTTTAGGTTCTCTACCTGTTTCCAAAGTGGACTCTTCCACAATCAAAATATTTGAGGTGCCAAGAAGTGACAGGCGGACTTAACCGGTTTTGGTTCTGGTGAATTTCATTTGTGACAATGGCAAACGGTGTAACTCGGCCCTAAACAAAAGCGAACAAACCCGTCCCATAGCATTGATGCCAATGAAACAAAAGTTATTTGAGGAATCACAAAATCGCATGAAAAGCATTGCACAAGTTCCATAACCAATGACCTTGTTGGATAAAGGAAGTCTGTCTTTATTGTATGTATTTATATCAATTCAACACAAATAAACCCCTGCCAATGGTGATGAAACAACTCTTTGTTGTTAAGTTTTGCGTCTTTCATTCTTTTCTCCCATTATGCGTTGCAGCTTAGCTAGGTATAATTGATAGTTGACACAATTGAAGAGCTTAGTGGAAGAACGTACTAAGAGGCATTTTTGGAAAAAACTGAGATTTTTTATGTCAATGAAAATATTACTAACTTCTTAAAGTGATATAACAGTCCCCCTTTTTCACAATCTTGTAGTTTGTCATATTTTTTTACGGTTTGTACCATTTTAAACAGATCTGAGTGCAAACTAAAAACTTTAAAGCTCATTTTCTCGTTTTCTTATTTTTGTCACTTAGCACGTTCTTCCACTAAGCTCTTCAATTGAGATCATTCATATGGATAATAATTGTTTAAAAACTTGACAAAATAAGCCTCAGAGCACCTAATGCTTTTTTTTACTTTTAATCTAATATAAAATATATATGGTAATGGAAGTACAGTAGAGTCCGAAGTACAGTTATCCGAACAGTTTTATTATAACAGTTGATTATTAACAGTACAGTTTTTTTTGTGCTAAAATATGAAGTGTACGCATAAACCCATAAATAAAGACACAAAAAATAAATACGTACTTACGAAGTTAGATTTATTTCTCAAAATATGCAATAATCTTTTTTTTACTGCTCAATTTTGATTTGTTTTAAAGCAGCCCTGTCCCACCTTCTTTTAAACAAGAGAACGTCTGAAGTACTGGCTTCATTTTGAGCTGCTATGTATCTAAGGGCCTGATCTAAGATTTTTGTAACGAGGCAAACACTCTCTGACGTAAAATTTTCTCTTCCCCAGCGTTTTTCTAGGCGTGAAGTGGACGATTCCCGATTATCCGAAAATTCCTATAGAATCTCGATTAACCGAAAGTGCTCGGGTCCCATACCTTTCGGATAAGCGGGACTCTACTGTATCGTGAGAATACCGAAAATCCGAAATGGAGATTTTGTGTTTTTTACTCGTTTTGGGGAGTGCTGATTGAAAAAAGTGTTGTTTTTTTAACATTGGTACGTCTTTCAGACAATCTGTCTGAAACCATTCTACAGAATAAACTAAATTGGCTACGGAATTTAAATTTAGCACACGAGTTCATAGTACCTGTCGGACGTCATGATAAGGGTTTTCGAGAAAATTGCGCACGCGCAATTGGTAGCTGAATTTTTTTTTTCATTTTGAAGCTATTGAAATGACATTATAGGGTTTATAATTGCCTTTAAATGCATTGATTTATGGAGTCGTAAATGAAAGTCGTGTAATGCTACTCATCTCTAGTTTTTAATTGCGAGAGCAAATTAAATGAAGGTACATCTACGTTAAGTTACATTTAAAAAAAATTGCAAAATGGCTTTTTTGTGATAAAATAATAGGTAGTAAATTTATTCATACTCATCAATATAATATCGTTAAACTGCAAACATGATCTGAAAAATGACGTACCGTTTAAAAACTGAAGGAAAGCATCGTCTCTATAGATATCGGTTTAAACAACATAAACCGTGTCTTGGCAATTTTCACACAACTTGGCAACAACACACGTTCACCAAGACCACATTCCATGGCTTACTCAACTTTAAATTCACAGAAGCTCTTCGCGGCGTTACGATACCCGTCTGGTTCTAATTGTCGGTCTTTTCAAAGAAAAAGTACGAAACAAATTCGTGCACGACGGGACTACACTTTTCAGGTTCCAAACAGGCTTCGTTCCTCTCTTTCGGAGCAGATAGTAACCCTAACAGAACGGATATATTGTAAGGTCACGGAGAGCTTCTCTAGCCTTATTATTTGTGTCGTCCGTGACTGTTCTAGTGAACGCATGGTACATTAGCACTCATGGTACATTATATTGCACTTTATTTACTCTAAATTGACACCAGCGGTGCAAGAAAGCGTTCATCAACCACCCGAAACTATTAAATGCCGCGACTCTTTCGCAGGAATTGATAAAGTGAGACTCTAAAGTTAAGCCTTAAAATCAACCATGTTCTTATTAATATATATGTATAACAAGGAGAATAAATGTGTTGCATTTATTTCTATTTACAACGAAGGTTAAATATAAATAGCTAAGGAAATATAAGAAATAAAACAAATAAAGTATATGAAGTGAACAGGGAAAAAACAACTTCATTGCATAGGAATCTGTCTACATAGGCTTCTTTGGCAACAATAGCCATCGCCTAAACTGATGTAAGGAAACCGGTTACTCACTTTGTTTTTCTCTCGCGGAAACCCTTCACGCAGAGATCAGTGGATACGAGTCCCACGTTTGTACCGCGAAAGAAGAACCGAGAGAAAAACCGGTTTCTTGTCGCCAATGTCCGCCAAGCACACCAGCATACGGGAACATTCCTATGCAATAAAGTTGTTTTTCCTCTGTACTCTTCAAATGTGTTACATTTATTTATATTTATGATGGTTTTCAAAGAAGGTTAAATATAAGAAATAAAGGAAATAAAGTATATTTAACCTTATTTAAACTTTTCTCACAACCAGCATAGCAGGGGGAGAAGTAAAGGGTTCTTAGATCTGATCCGCATACGGGGGTGAATGACTTTCTGGAGCAGTTGCAATTCATGTTGCAACTGCCTTCTAGAATCAAACTAGAAAATATGTTTAATTTATATTATGAAATCCCGTTACTCTTTATACCATTTACATCAATATGAAAGCTAAAATGTTAATAAGGTTTTTTTTTAGCAATTGTGTTGGTCTATAGATTTTATTCAATAAGTATCAGATAATGATAATTTTTACGTGAGGTAGCTTATTATTAGAAGTATCAGGATTTTTTTTACGTTGAATGGTTATATTTGTTTATAGAGTTTCATATTATTATTCTAATTAATTTATATTTTTTAAAATATTTATAATATTATTATTTTTTATTGATACTTATTATAACATAAATAATAATAGACAATTAATTCTTATTATCATAATAAACGAGGGGAAATATATTTTTTTTTTTGGAAAATAATAAGTTGGAATTTTTGAAATAGAGTTTTTTCTGATTTGTTATTGTGCAGACGTAAGAAATAAACGCTTGTTGTTTTTGTTTATGAACTAAATTATCTTCATCTGGAGAACCGGTGATTCATTTGAAGGTTGGCGTCCGTTGATTAGTACCGTAAATTACATTTCATATTTGTTTATAGAGTTCTCATATACTATTGCAATCTAATAACTTTTTTTATAATAATTATACTTCAATGAACATTATTAATTCAAATATATATATCCTTTTTATTGATACTTATTATAAAATAAATAATAATAGACAATGTAATTCTTATTATCATTTAAATTTCATACCTTAAATTTTCATATTGAATGAGGTTTAAATTCTAAAATGATAAAATATACTGGATTTATTTGTGTGTCTTGGATTTAGAACTAAGGTCTCTTCTCAGATGAATTAATTTTTTCAGCAGCCCTATAAGTCACAATTTTATCAAAATTGAGTTTTTGATGTTAATTAATTCATCCTATGTAAATACACATTCTGTAAAGAAATTCTTGTTAATCCAGTGGTTTGCACAGCCATGGGGAGCAAACAAAATATAGCGTTTCGGGGAGACACCCAATTCTGTTAAAATACTTTTCTGCAATTTCTCGAAAACTATGGTTCCTGGCAGGGCCGGATTTCTAAATAGACTAAGTAGGCTGTAGCTTAGAGCGGCGAATTTTTAGGGGTGGCAAATTTTAAGACCAATTAAAGCGGCATTCGGCATAAAAAAATCTTTAGAAAGATACGAATATTTTTAAGAAAGAAAACAAATAATTTACATTTATGGGTAAACCGTAAACGTATATATAGTACTAAAATTTCGTAGCAAACATGCGAGGGCAATTGCACCCCCTCCTCCCGGATTTCGAAGTTGAAAGAAAAATAGTAGAACAGTTTAAAAAATTCGCGTATTTCGCTTTCTCGTGTAAAGGTACATAGCTGATTCTAATATGTGTATCTATTTTAAACAGCACTTACCACTCTATTTTCAGCTAACCAGTTACCTTTCCCCGAAGGGGGAGAACATTGTGACAGGGGCGGCAAATCAATCGTAGCCTAAAAGCGGCAAATCTTTAAATCCGGCCCTGTCGTGGACTTATGGGGTTTCTGAAATAATTGATTCAAATACCTTACCCGTCATCTTCCATTCCGAAATACGCCATTTCCAGCTTTTCGCACTTCGGTATCATCAAGATGAGAAATCCACACGCGCCAATAACCTCTAAAACGATCATGGAGCCGAACAGAAACTTCACAGTCGGTCGAAACTTCCAGACCAGGTAGCCACCCAGAAGCACGCTTACCATGACTGCTGCTAAGCCTGGAACACCTAGTACACAAAATAATAAGGTCTTACTTTTTAGGGAATTTTACAAGTAATACTAAATATTTACAACTGATACAAATAGTTGATAACATTTACATGTGCACTAACAAGTAATACTTAATATATTTTAAAATTAAAAAGAAAAGCTGTAAGTAATTTTGAAAGGAAAAACTATTTTTTAATATGACGGAGGAGATAAAATCATACACTACCCAAACATAAGTATCTTAACCTTGACTAATCATTAATATTTATGATTAAAAGTATGTCATACTAAGCGTAAAAATAACTTAAACTGTTTTTAAATATATTTAACCGATATAAAAACTTTTTTGCAGTCTTATCTATCGGTATGCTTATGTATTGAAACAATATGACGTTTTGAAAAACTATTAGGGGCTCGTTTGAAACTCAAACAGATGATGTTGGACCTCACCCATAATTATTTCTTAAACATAACCATGGTATGTCATTATGTCTTTGTTATTTATTTTTAAAAGGCGTAGATATTTTTGGTCGGCCTTTTTGCCATTTTGTAATATTGATAACTTTAACTGTCTGTGATACATGTAGTTGTTAATATCATCAACTAAAATTTTATTTAATATTTTATTTATTCTTCTCGTTGTTTGATAAATCACGCGTACACAAGGGAAATTGTGGACTTTATTACCACATCACTTACCAGAATATAAACTTGCGTCCGATGCAGTCAATCGAAACTGATGCTCCATGTATTTTGGAAGCATTATATGATGGCCAACGGTTCCGTAGAGGGAAATAATGTCATTCACCATGATTACCCACAGAAGGGAATTGAGGAGAACTCGTTTAAGAGCAGCAAACATGCCTAAGATTAAACAAATATGAATTGATTATTATATTTAAATGTTGCGAGACTAGCAGCTAAGACTGTATCTCGGGTATCTAAATGAATACGAGGTCTATATTACCTAAACGCTTCAAGATTTCACGGTTTTGACGCATAAACACTGTAGATAAGTCAGTTTTGTTACAGAAAAATACTGTCAGTTGGAGTGTCAGAAAATTACCGTAAAATGTATAGAGAAAATCTGTTTATTTTATACGAATGATTTTTTTTATTAAGTTTAAAGGGGCTGTTATTTTTCACCCAGACAAATTATTAAGAAAAGAAAAATGACACCTCAACCAGGGGGAAATCGTACACCCGCTCACCCCTGTGACAGGCGGGGACACTGACAACAAAGTTACCGAGAAATAATAAACTGCTGAACCCGGGTTCTAACCATAAACCTTTAACCTGCCTAACGCTCTCCCAACTGATCTCCTCACAGAGATTTAACCAACAGTAAAAATGCTTGTTAGGTTACAGTCCAGTACCTCGTACGCTGTTAAAAACAGAAAAAGAGACCCAGTGGATTAGTGGTAGTGCTTCGCATTGCCAGGCCACAGGTCCGGGGAAAGAGTCCCGGATTGAGCAAAGTTGACTTAACCTTAAATCCCTTAAGTAGGTCGATAAAATGAGGACCATGGATGCTTGGGAACTAAACACTTGGGATTCCGCGTGAGGTTGACCACCTAACCAGGACATATGCCTAGCACCCCAGAGCCCTTGGTCACGTATACTGAAATTGACACGACAGCCCCGTAACGAGCTGTTGGACCGAGGAGTTTAGTTTAGTATTTTTAAAAACAGAAAAATAACTATTTTTACTTTATGCCGCATAACTTTACAGAAAAAAACTGTTTAAAGAAAATAACAGTATTTGTCTGTAAATATATGGGGTTTTTTTTAATTAACAGATATTTTAACGGTGTAGGGTATATTTAATTATGAACATTTAATTGTATGGTACATACCTGAGAAATTTACACGTTTGTCAGTTTCTGGCCTGTTGATCGGCTTCTTAACCCCGGGAGGCATTTTTGGGAACATGGAGATGGGAATAGCGACCAGCAGAAGCAGGAACCCTTCTAAAACGAATCCTATCCACCATGCTCCAACCCAACGGGGATCATCTGGACCGTACCCAGGATCATCTAACAGAAATCCAGATACACAACAATTTAAGGGGACCCAGTACCACAAAAATAGCAAAATTGGCGACTTTTTTTTTATCGGCTTAAGAGGGACCAGACCCCCAAACATTTTCAAAAATGACATTTCAATGTTTTTAGTGTTTCTTAAAATATGAAATCTTAGCTTTTCAAGGATATCTTACATCAAAAGTTTCGAGTACTGGAAGTATTTTTAATATATTTTTAAACAAACGTTGTTTAGGTAAAATCCAGTCATGTTTTATGTGTTAGAAACCACTATTGTTTACTTTAAACGGTTATATCTCAAAACTTACTTTTTCAATTTTCATGTACCTTTTTCTCAAAATCTACTGTAAGTATCAGCCTGAAATGTTGTATATGTATTTAAGAAGTTTGTTTCTAAAAACAGATGGAAGGATTTGACCATAAATATCTTACTTTTTTCTTTTTAATATTATTGATGTTTTTTAGGTAAAAAATATGTAGTTTAACTTAAAAAATTATAATTTAAAAACTAAACAAAATTTTTGAAAATACCTCTATTAAAGTATAGTAAAACATCCATTTAACAACTGGTAAAAATTTCATTACAAAGTATGAAATAGATTCTGAGAAAAAGGTACATAAAAAAAATGTCATTTTAACATGGGCTTCAATGGAGGGCTCCGGTCCCCCTTAAATTAATTTTTAAAATCTTCTAAACTTGTTTGCAAAATATCCAATGTGTAACTGCTTTCTTTAAAAGTTATTTGTATTTTTATGTGGGATGGAAGTACTGCAAAAAAACGGAATCGTGAAGTTTAGCCATATTTTCTTTGACAGTCTGCTGACGCTTGTCGATGACCTCACAAAACATTTCATTTGAATGCTTTAGTTTTATTTCAACAAAAAATTTTAAGGAGGCTAGAAAGAGACAGCCGGAAACGATTAAATTACCCAACAAACGTGTTTATAAATTATTTCAGGAGATTATTCAACTTTTTTACGATTTCGAGATAATTATTCGGCGTTTTACCTACTTTTATTAACTTATTTCTATTTATACTGATTCATTCTTCATTTTATTTAAAATAATTTATGTCAATATGGCAAGAATGCTGAATAAATTGTAGAATTTCAAATGAAATTTATATAAAAACTACATAATAGCTTTTGCTATTTTAATAAAGTTTTATGTTAAGCAATATAGTTAAATTTGTAATAATTTAATTTTTAAATAGATGTGTAAAAATTATATTTATGTTATATGGCTGTATATAATTTTATAGTTTGTATTTACGGAAATTCAAACTTTAAATGCGTTTTTCTCAGTGTTCAGTTTTCCTAGATGTTAAGTTTTTCTAAATGCTAAATCTTTTAAATTATATATTCAGTAATTTACTTTTTTGTGAGTAGATTAAAATATATGTGTTTATTCAAAACTAGCTTTCCAATTAATTTTTTAAGTTATAGTTATTTTTTTTAAATGTTAAAGTGAGAACATCTTCATTTTTAGAAACTTTTCATGGATTTTTCAAACAATTATTTTATCCAAAAAATTTACAGGTTATGATCAAATTTGGAAGCTAGTTTTTATGTATCATAGTTTAAAGTACCTAGGGAAAAAATTAAGTGTTAAAATATTGGTATTTAAAAAAGTTTTAGCATTTTTAAAAATGTAATTGTTAAAGAAAAAAAATTAAATAAAAAAAAACTTTTCAAATATGCGAAGTTTTTTTTTAATACATTGTTTTTATCTGTTAATTCACATAATAAACCAAAGAAATTTTAATCGAAAAGCTATAAATTAAAAAAAGTTGGTGTGGTACTGAGTCCCCAAGCCATTTTTTATCTTCAATTACATGATATGAAATATAAGGAAATGAAAGTATTGAGATGTTGTCGAAGATCCGAAACGGAAATTTTGAGTTTTCGACACGTTTTTGGAAGGTACCGATTCTGAAAAATTGGTTTTCGAACATAAGGTCTGTCTGGACTTTTAGGGTTAGTTTGAATATAGTCGCACTAGAGCTACACGAGGGCTATTGGCGTTCCACGCCATAAATTAGAACTACAGTCAAGTGGCGAACTGACACTTGAGTAGGCACCCTTTTGCAAACGATAAGTAATAATTATTGAATTTTCGAAATGAAACTAGCCAAATTTAGCATGTAAATGTTTAATATAGAATTAATACTGTGTTTGGCGCCTTTTTACGGTTTAACACAACTGTTGTGTGGAAGCGGGTTAGGTGACAGATTCTGTTACAAACCTACTTGTTTTCTTGAAGTTTGAGATGAGAAATAGTAAACCACATAGTTATTCTTGAACTTTTGTTGAACGAATTTTTTTTTCTTTTCAGTTTTCATAGTTTCGTATGCTGTTTTGTTCTTTTACAAAATTGCTTTCAATAATTGCTAATGATGATTTTCCAACAAATATTTTAGTTTAAAAGACCAAGTTTTCCAGGTCATTGTGGAATACATTTAGCTGAAAGGTTTCCAAATGAAGTTATGGGGTATCCAATATTGTTATAAAAAAAAACACTTAGAGATGCAGACTTATGAACCATCACCTGGTAGCAAGGTTTTCCTGTGACATACAAAAAATCTAACTATTTATAAATTTTATAGTTTTACTAAAGTTAAAAATGTGTATGGATGAATCATTTATTAACATATATACTACAGAAATATGATTTTAAAATATTAATTGAAATTAAGTTTTTAATTAAAATTTAAATTTTAATATCATAGACACAAGTTTGCACATATAAGTCAATTTGAGTATTCCTAAGAGAGTTAAACTTATTTACAAAGAAATTTGAAAATAACATAGCTTTTTATGAAAAATTCCAATTTTATCTTTAATGCTCTTTATCTAAGGTAATATTTGTTTTTTATTATTCAACATAATTCTCGATAAATTTTAGAAAACAGCATTATAAACAAGAAGAAAAACAAAGTGTTTAAATAATAATTTACTCAATTTTAGTTCCAAGAAAGTTTTATGATATTTTTAAGCATAATAAACAAGCAGAAAAAGGGGTGTATAAAGTAATACTTAACTAAATGTAACATTAAAAAGGTTTCATGATATTTTTAAACGCAATAACAATTCATACTCACCGAATGGATTTTCAAAATATTTTAGGCAGAACGAAGCCATCGCAAATCCTAACAATGGACCGAGTAAACGCAAAACAAATAAAATAGCTAAAAAAAATGTAAACAAAATTACTTTATTAAATATATATATAGAGAGAGAGAATTTTAAGATAATAGTTAGAGTTTGACTTCTATGTATTTAGAAAAGTTCATCAATACACTGAACCAATATAAACTAACAACAAAATTAATTTAAACAAACTAAATAAGATTGATAGCTATAAGATATCTTACAGGAGAAGTTTATGGAAATAAAAATTAATTTCTCATTTAAAACAATAGTTACATTTGACATTTAGAGTCGTATTAAAAACCTTTATTTGGGCTTTAAACATTGGGAAATGAAATATTTCTGTATTATTAGTACGTTGTTAAAAGTAGCAATAAAAATTAAAACTAATATTATTTACGGTTATATTTTTCGGACTTCATCTAAATAATAACAAAAGTTCGTGGCTATGCTTTATTATTTTGTATCTTGTGAAAATATTTTGACAAAACTTCTTAAAATTATGGTTCTAACTGATAATAATATAAATTTCTCTCCTTAAATGAGTACTGAATGAGTACTGAAAATAGGATTCATTAAGAATAAAGTTTTAATCAGACAAGAAACCACTGTTCACTATTTAAAGAGCTATTTAAGCTAAACTTGAATGAAAACGTAGGGATTAATTTATTCTCAATAGCTCTGCTTTTGTACATAATGATAATCTCAAACATTCTTTGTTCGACAACCACAATCGTATGTGCTAACTCTTATTGAGTTTCGACAGTTAGCGTGGACTTAACATTTTTACACCACATGATCAAGGTAAACATAGGCTGCCGTACATAAAAAAAAGTCGTCTACATAAAAAAAAAGTTGTCTGGTGTACAAACAATCTTCGTTTGTGAATTAAAAAAAACTTACCAAAATACATTGGACTGTTCTTTCTCTCTATTATGTCATCCATATATGAAAAACCAATGGAAATATACGCTATGCTTGAGAACCCTTTCACGAGTCCCGCCACCATAAACAGAACAACTACTGTAAAGGTTGGAGGACGGTCATCAGCATCACACTCGTCAAGACGCAAGGAACCGTCGCACTGTTCCCAATCACTTCCATTCTTCAGCATGGCACTGTTTAGACCGTCGAAATGCTTTGCAGGACCGTAGATGAAATACGGTAAGGCTGATATGAAACAGCAAAGGGCTGACAGAAGGGTACCGAGTCCTAGTACTCTAGGCCGATGAGTTCTGCCTCCAAAGTAGCCTATCAGGGCGCCAAACAGGACAGGCGTGAGCTCGTCGAATATCATGATCGCCCCAGTGGTTTTGCTCTTGAAGGCGAATCGCATTTCCAAGGTGGACATCACTCCGACTCGATAGGAATAGTAGGTCCCACTGACTATCGCATATAAGGAATGCAGGAAGAAGAACGTTTTGGGGGTCGCCCATGTTTGGAGACACTTTGGCCGGAAGCTTCCAAATCCGCAAATGGTGTCGGGATCTTTTATGTCATATTCTTCTTGTCTGGGTGATTCACTTTGTTTGAAAGTATTTGAGGAAATGTTTTTATTAGAATCATTTCCTCTGGATTTCAAGTCAAAAGTTTCTGCAGAACTCAAGTTATCCGGACTTTCACACACAGTGTTTGCCGGGTAAGATCCATGTCCAGAATGCAATGGTCCGTCCTTATGAGCGTACTCTGAAGTAGGATCTGTAACTTTATTTAGTTTACCATTTTCAAAATCTAATTCCGAATGATTAAATTCTACTATTGATGAAGCACTCAATATTTGGGCCATATTAAAAAAAATATTTTTACGAATAATATTTTTACTCATATACACGGTCCTGAATTTAATCCAACCGCAACACCAAAACAACACCGAAAGGCTTGGACATCATTGAAAGACTACTAACGCTGATAAAATAACTTCGGACGATACTATGTCATCTCCGATAAGGAAGCAACTGTCGTAAAACGGGCAACTGATCCTGACAACCTTGAATTTTCTACACGCACAGAGGAACGATAATTCCGAACTTTTTCCAACGTTAATTCTAATAATTTTCTTAATTTTCTCATCGGTGCCATAGTAAAAAATACACTCATGCATAGTTCCAGGAATAAATATACTTAAGTTTATTTAAAGCAAGAAACAGGTTTATTAATGTTTTTTTATCTAATGATTTAATTTTAGATGATAAGCAATGCTCTTATGCGAGTTACAACCAAAAAGAGTTTCATTCCTTTCCGCTTATTGTGGCAAATTAAAAATAATAAAAACCACACATTTAAAAATAATAATAATAATAATGTTGATTAACTTGACGCCACACTTTTTTGTTTACAAGTCCTATTTATAACATATGTTCGGACAAAAGAATGGTAACATTTTAAAACTATTTTAATTGAAAAAAAATTACTTAAAACCAATGTTTTATTTGAAAAATTGTTGAAAAAGTTTACTTTTTTTAAATGAATAGGATTAGCACAATAGTGATTGCTTCGGTTGAATTAGGTGGGAGTCAACCCCGTAAATCTAATGAATTTCTTAATAAAATCTTAAAATCATTGATTTTTCAACTCAAACCTTTTTCCTCCCAGGCATAAAAATCCGAATAACAACAAAACAAAAAAAACTTGAAGAAAAATATCCTCTGTCCAATTAAGGCATAATTTTTTAAAATTTTAAAATTGGCACAACTAATATTGAACAGATAAATACACCATTTTTAAATTTTATCGATGAATAAATAAATAAATAACCAGATAATATGTTGTCCCTTCACATTTTTGCAAAAGTTTTTTGACAAATACTAAATTTTTTTTTGTAATCAAAAGATAAAATCAAATTTAATATTAAGATGGCGCCACCAACTAAAGATCTTTTATCAGTTTTAAAAAGATTAATGTGCATAAGGTAGGTATACACGGAGGAACTGAGTCTGTGGGAGTTATCACTCCTCCTAGATTGGAGCTTATGTTACGTAGGAACACAGATAAAAAAAAATCCACCAATCAGAGAGGGGGGGAATGTAATTACCGCGAACGTAGTCCCTCTGTGTATGCCCAGCTTTAAATATTAATTTTTCTAGCAAATTAGTAAACTACTGCAAATACCTAAATTAATAAAAACCAAAGGACTGAAGAGTAAAGTATGAAATTGCATAGTAACTAAGTTTTATAGTAACTAAGTTTTTTAACTACAGTTAAAGTTTATAGAAGAATTTACTTTGATTTTGTAGACTTAAGTGTGCTAAAACTCTATAGCTAAAGCCATGTCAATCAAAAAAAATCTCCACCTCTTACATTTTCTTCTAATTAAACAAAACAAGGTATAGAATCCGCCATAACAAACCATTCTTCAACACCATAAGAAAGATGGTTTTTATTCAAACTATTCTTAGATGATAAAAGTGATGATGTGCGAGTTACGAACTCAATGGCTATATCATTATTTTTCTTTTAGATTGTTTATAGATTGTTTGAAAAAATTAAAAAAAAAAAGGATTGGGAAAATCTGTTTATTAATTCGACAACTCTTTTTTGTTCTTCTGTTACTTTACCTCTTAACTGTTTGACGTTTTGGTCTTTGAGGCACTAAGCAAAATATAAGGTCACACTTTAAAAAAAAAATTGTCTTAGAAAATATTTCATTCGTAGCACTGGTGTATACTTGAATTCTTGGACAAAAGTTGTTTTCAGGGATTGGAGTAACGCGTTACTTGTGACGCCGTTACATGTAACATTTACTTATTTTCGGTAACGCCGAGTAAATCAGTTGGATTTATCAGAAAGTAACTATAATTGTAACTTAGTTACTTTTAGCGGTAACGAAGTAACGAAAAATTTCGTTTCTTTTCCGTAACTTCTCCGCCGCTCTTCGTGGATCTTTTCGGTAGTTCGACTTTCGACTTAAACTTAACTATTTTAAATTTAACTTTTAACAACGTTTAATTTTCATTTTTAGCTTTTTTCCGATTGTCACTGTCTTTTTTTTAATCTTGGAACTCGTTGAAAAACGGTAAGATGGTTAAATTGCTTAATCAATTTGTTAATTTTTCTTATAATTTGAAATTTCTAAAAGTAACTGTAATTAGTTACTTTTCAAATTAAGTACTATAACAGAATTTCTATGTTAATTAAGTAACTGTAATTGTAACAGAAAAACTTTTCAAAAGTAACTTTATAATCCCTGCAAATAATGCCGATTAAAAATGTACTTCTGGAAAATTTTAGTTTTCGGCAAGTCTTCCGAAATCGTGCTTCACCTAGTGCTACTACATTGTTTTTTTTACAAATAAACGACTGATAACTGTAATCAAACGCTGAAAAGGAATTTTAAATTCTTCTTTTATTACATTAAATCATTTAGTTTTGATTTAAAAAAAATTAAAAATCTGTTGTAATATGGTAACATGAACGTAAATTAAAACATTCATTTAAAATTGATTGTTTTGGTGAAATCCCACTTTTTGAAATTGGTTCGAATATTTTTTAATTTTTCAATAAATTATTTTACACAAGATATTCGAATCAATTTCAAAACGTGAGATTATAGAGACCTGCAAGTCATCTACATTTATCATATAAAAAAACGTTTGCAAAAAATATTCAATACAGCCAGAGAAATGTGACTTTTCATTTCCCCCATTGGATTAACGCAGGGCTACTTTGGTTTGGAGACCAGCGGTCGATGGGGCCATTGACAATGGACAATTACAGCGTTTTCCAAAAACATTTTTATTCGATTAAGCATATTAAAAAAAACTAAAACTCAAGTATTTCTGGTTTTAAAGATGTATTTATTTTTAAATTCATTTTTAAAGTTAGTGATACGTGACTCTTGTTAAACCTCTCTTAGCATAACAGATGACGTCACGGTTGGCTTTTTTTGTTCTTGGCGTGTAATTTCGTATCACGTTTCACTGTATCGCTTTTGAAACTGTGAAACGTGCTTTCAACCTTATTAAACTCTTAAAAAAGTTATGCTATTTTACAGAAACATGTCATGTTCATTCCAGTTAATTTCTTTAAACGATGAACGATTTCACCCGATTATTCCAATCAGATCTAACAGTCAATAGTTCTGCAATAGCTCATACGCGCTCTAGTGTGTGTATTTTAACTAACAACCAAACTTGGAACAAGCTGTTTAAATTCCTTGATATGAACTGGTTAAAAATAATATTTTCTTCTTCTTTTAATGAGGTTTCGCAGAAATTGTAAGGTTTACTATTTTATAAAGTGTATTAAAGCATAGATCGAAACATCGCCAAAAACATAACAGTTGACGTCAGTGCTATTTTCAGTGACGTACATTTTCGGCAAATTTCAAATGCATTTTTTGTTGAGATTATACATATTTGTGAATATTCAACCTTATATAATCGGAATCTGCAGCTTCTAATGAACCAGAAAAACATATTCCGAATTTCGCGTTTTATGCAACTTGTTCATTAAAAATAATGAATTAGGTGTGTGGGGTTAACCAATCTTCTTTAAATTTTAGATAAAAATTGATTCGATCCGCTACTTCAGTTTTAATATTAAATTTTAGCGTGAATTCAAAGCAGTGTCGAAAATATTAATGTATCCTTTAACATCATTTCGGAGTTTCATAGTGAATTTCTTTACGAAAGGCAACATATTAATTAAATACAAATGCATATTTCTTTTGCGTTAAAAAATGAAAAATGTGTTTAGTGACCTTTATGTTTCTTACTGACCATGTTGACGTATGTTATTATTGTACTACCTTGAACCAAGATTAGATAATTCAGTATACTTTGTTTAGCTGATGGTATTCGTATCACGTCACGATGGACGATAACCGACTGTTATAAAATGCTTTTAAATTTAATTTTTAATCTAGGCAGCTATTATTATAATTTTAACGCTAAAGTTGATGGCAATACATATTCACCTAGCCCAGTATGACGTTTTCTGAGGAATATGAGCCTCACAACGATCTATAATGCATACTAGATGGACTGCTCAATGTTAAGAAAAGACGGCCGATAGCAGTTATTTGGGGATCGATTACTATTGGTTCTGGTTTTTGGCTGCCTTTACGATCATCAACTCTCGTAAGTCACTTCCGGTCAGTTCCGGATAGTTCAGTTGAGTCACACTAATGTCGCACTAGAGCTACACGAGGTCAATAGGGTACTTGACTGTATCGCTAAAATACCTTCCAATGTTTAATTATAGTTTGAACCCAAAAATAACAAACGTAAAAATATTTTTGCAAAATAAATCTTTAAATAATTAATAAAAATCATTTTGAAAAGGCTTTTTTCTTTCGTCAGTACGTCACGTGATCACAAACACGTCGATTTGGCTGACGTCACGAGTATATATAAACAAACTGGAGTGATTTTTTTTTTGCTTGCAATTAAACTGGATTTAATCTAATTTACTATTAAAATAAGAATTATATGGATAATGGAAGGAGGTTTTACAGAAGCGGATAGTTCAAATTTGCAATTCTAGCAAAAAGTAGATTTTTGCAAAAAGTAGTTTCTAAAATGGTGTTTACCAAAATGGTGATACCACGTGACAGCCACAAAGCGTTTTCGGGAATAATTTTTCGTCCTATTTTTAAAATTCATTTTTCTCCCTTTTTATGGGGTATTTCAAAAAAAGAAAAAATACGGGTCTAATATTTTTGGCATAAGAATATTTTAAGCCAATAAATTTTTTTCAGTCAAATACCCTATTGGCCACGGGCGTCATCATTTATAACCAGTCAAGTGACGAGCCAACACACGAGTGGGCACCTATCAGAGGAACTTGACCTAAAAACCTCTTATTGTGAGTGTTTATACTTAAACTGACATATCGCTTACTTTAAGGTCAATCAATATGTCATGTGACATTTATAAATGTGACATCTCAATAACTATGGCAAAAGTTAATAATTAAATAACCATACGATATTTTACTTCAAATTTGTTTAGCTGTAATAACTACTTCCATATTTCATAAAAAAATTAAATTTTAAAACAAAACTTATTACTACTTCAAAATCAATGCGTTTATAGTACTGCCGGTCCCCCATAGGGAAAATTCTTAGAGGCATCGAAGTTTAAGAAACTATATAAGGAAATCAAGGAACCACTTTAGCTATTTGCTGTTTTCTTCTAGTAACAAGTATTGAAAATGACTTGAAGTGACTTTTTCATTCGCAGTAAAATAATCAAAATAAGTTTAAAAGGAACTAACAAAAAAAGCAAGATTGGGCTGTACTTTTAAATTTAGATCTTTTCTGTTAATTTTTTACAATGGAATAAAATACGTATATTTTTTTCTAGTAAAATGTATTAAACTTAGACATTATTACAAAAAAATATATTTTTGATTGTGGATCTTAAAAGCCAATTTTTTATAATTGCGTGAAAAAAATCCGATTTTTACACTATAATTTTAATATCAGACGCGTGCGAAAAGTTATACTTTTTAGAAACAGTGATAAAAAATTACTTTTTTTCACCCAAAAGCAGTGAAAAAAAGTACTTTTTTTCACTCTTTTCAAAAGATGCCAACATTTCAAGTAAAATTTCTATTTCATAATATTCATAAAATCCAGAAATTTATTGATCTGCTTTCATTATAAATATTATGCGCGTGAATGTTATTATTTTATTTTTGAATCAGTATCCATTTTCAAATGTTTGAATTTAAACTAAAAAATAAGTTTGCCTTTTGTAGTTCCAGAGATTTATCGATGCCGATCTTCCTTACGTAAAAAAATTAGCACGTAATTATTTTTGAACCAATGAGATTTGATTTTTCCACGTATTATTAAAACACGTGTGAAAGTAAACTTTTTAAATTCTTATTCACTCGTGTACTGCTAAATAAAATCACTAGTTTTAAAAAGTGTTACTTTTCACACTTGTTGCATAAATAACTATGTTGGAAAAGTTTGTCAAAGTTTAAAAATGACTTACCTTTTAAACCAGCTGCATAATATTTTAAATTGGTTTTTGCTAAAAATATCAACGCTTACAAAGAGTAGAAACAAAATTTCACAATCACTTTATGAAGTGATTAAGTTATCTAAATTATGTTACTAGTATTTTGTTTACATGTTTTTAAATTGGAGAATTCGATTAAATTTAATTTTGTATAAACATGACTAGAATAAGTTACAACCGACAATTAAAAATGCCCCATCTTTGTAAATTTGCTAATTTAACATAAAAGCCTAATAAAACACTCGTCCTCTACTCCCCATATTGAAAAATTATGACACTAATTTTCGGGGTTTTTTCATGATTTCAATTTTCATGATTTCGAAATCAAGTAATGCTTTCAATGTGAGGTTTTCTTGTTGTCTTAATGAATTAAATCTTTGTAGAATTTAAATTTTTATTGTAATTTATTCACACAGTTTGTTGAAAAATAAAACTTAGAATCGACTATCATAACCTTTTAGATAAATGCGGCAAAAAATGAAAATATTTGGTTTTATTTTTTTGTAGTTGGTTATACTTGAAAAAATGCAACAAATAAATAATAAAATTTAAAGAAGGAAGCATAATATCTTTAAAGGTTCAATGGTTTTTACAAGATAGATAATTAACATGCATTTTGTGAAATGAAAACACTTTGTACAACTAGAAGTATTTATCAACCCAGCGAAAAAAATTAAAAATTAAAATTTAATTAATTTAAAAATTAAAATTTCAACTAGCATCACTGTTTTTATTCAAAAATAGTTTTAATTAACCTGCTTTCTTATGCTCATATTCACTAAAAAACTTGGTCGCTATTTAAATATATGCTAATGTCCTATATCCTATTAATTAGTATTGCAACTTAATTTAAAAAAGAAATAGTGATAGCCCATCTTAAAGCTTCAGACAACCGACCAGCTTTGTTTCGCGTAATCTTCCTGTTTAAGAAATAAACTGTTCGATAAAGTTGGCTTTCAGCTTCCACAATTAGCAAAGTGGTAAACAGATCTTTACGATACAGCATTGTCATATATTTTTCCGACAGCATTTATTTTCAAACTAGTACAATATATTCAGGACTCTTGCACAAATAACGCATAAAAACTTTCACATAACAACACATGCTACTATACTTTAGGCACTGCAATTTAGGAATATCCTCTACAATGTACACATAAACGTAATATTAATAATCACTGCTGGAATGTCTGATAATATTTACGATACTGGTCGGCCACTAAAGCATTCTCCCCTACCTCAAACTCTGTCTTGCTCAGTTCCTTGGCCAACTCCAGGCGATCCTTGAATCGAATCCTGTCGGGATTCAAATCGAAAATCCTGTTCCCGTTTTCGACACTGATCCTGTGGTAACCGCTCCTCCTGGATTTCTTCTTCGGGAAACAGCAACTGTTGACGCAGACACTAAACATCAGCAGACACGTCATGGCCGCAACAGTGTAGGTGACGACGCTGAACATGGCACTGAAGGTCATGTATCCGTCCTGGCAGTCTTCGTCTTGCTGTACCGGCCCGCATTTACAAAGCTGGCAGGTCTCGTTGGCGCTGACTGCCATGGCGTACTGGCCGATCCTTGGGACCAGGAAATCGCGGCAGGTGCAGGTCCCGTTACCTTTGAATCCCTTGTATTCGACCCTGGCTGACAGGTCAGCCGTGGTCATGGTTGCGTCTGAGCAAGAGCAGGAACAGTAGGTCGGTGATTTTTCTGGATCGTATTCGTAGATCATCCAGGCAACGCGGAAAGTGAATAGTCCGGCGGTGATCACGAATAAAAACGAGAGGTAATTCATTTTCCTGGGACCGATTCCGATGTGGCGTCTGTTTTGGAAGTTCTGGTTGTGCTGTTTTCGGGGAATGTATTCGTTATCTAGTTTAAACACCCCACTGGAAAAATCAGTCCTAGTTATCGAGAAAATGCTGATAGTGGATCCAGTTAGGTGAGTTAAAACTGGATGAGATTTAATTGGGAAATGGTAGAATACGGTAAATAAAATATGTTTGGTTGTTTCGATAATTCTAACACGTGAATCTGTTTTGCTTACGCGTTTATCAATCCAAACCTTATATTTACAGTTTTAATTAACTCATTGACGACGATTGGTAAGAAATTTGACGAAAATACTAATTTCGTAAAGTTTACCTAAATAAACTAAACATATAATAATTGAAGACTATGAAGCTTAGAAATTTTTGTAGGACAAATTAAGTTACACGAAAAATGAATTTTAAAATCTTAAAAGTTAACAATTTTTTTGGTAAGTAGATGTTAAACTTTTTTTGACAAATAATTATTTACGTTGATATGTATTAAGTTAAATTATCCAGCTTAAGTTACAATTATCATATCAAATATTTTTCCTCTTAACGATTTATTGCATTATGTTTAGATTTATTTAGAATTAAATATAGTGAAACCATAGCGAACACACTTTTGACTATTATTTAGTTATTTAAAATTTATTAAATAATGAAAAGCAACAAAAAAGAAAGAAAATACAGCGAATACACGGAGTAAAAAGTTTTTAAAAAATCATAATTTTAATTCATACCAATCTTTAGCCAAATGTCTAAGAAGGACTACCATTTTTTTTACAAAGTAAATGAGAGTAACAATATATTTATACCCAACTAGGATATGTTATAGCAAAATGTCACTAGATTGAGTCGAGGTCAGTTTCGATCAACTCAATTAAAAAGGGTATTTGGCTAAAAAAAAATTATTGGCTTAAAATATTCTTATGCCAAAAATATTAGAACCGTATTTTTTTCTTTTTTTCAAATACTCCGTAAAAAGGGAGAAAAATGAATTTTGAAAGAAGGTCGAAAAATTACGCCCGAAAACGCTTTGTGGCTGTCACGTGGTATCTATGACGTCACTAGTAGCTATAAACAAACTTTGAAACACCATTTTGGAATCTACTTTAAGCAAATTTGAACTATCAGCTTCTGTAAAACCTTCTTCCATTATCTATATAATTCTTATTTTAATCGTAAATTAGATTAAATCCAGTTTAATTGCAAGCTAAAAAACATCACACCGGTTTGTTTATATATACTAGTGACGTCAGCCAAATCGACGTTTTTGTGATCACGTGACGTACCTTAGTTAGCCATTTTAAAATTAGCCATTTTAAAATGATTTTTATGAATTAATTAATGATTTATTTTCGAAAAAAATATATACGTTTGTTATTTTGGGGTTCAAACTATAATTAGTTTAATATTGGAAGGTATTTTAGCGATATAGTCAAGTATCCTATTTTCTCAGCTGTATTTTCTCGATGTAATAAGTTAATCAAGTCTTGACTGAATTTATCATTTTTTACTTGACTTTTGCACAGTACCGTAGGTTTTAAATTGCGACAACTGTATTTTCCAAGCATAAAACATAGTGATGTAGTATAAATTTTATTAATATGTTAGTTATTTTTAAAAAAATTTAAATTGTTATAAGAAACAGCCAGAAAATGACCAACATGCGTTCATTATCAAAGCTGACATACCTACTTCCGAGAAATAACAGATTGTGGAACACTTGAAGCTAATCTATTTCGGCACACAGTTTGTTATAAAATAGTTCAAATTGGTGTGTGGTTTTCATGTAGTAAACTTTACAACGTTAAAAACAGAAAAAAATACTGTTTTTTTTATTGTAGCAGCATATTTTTACAAAAAAAACAAAAAAAAGCTTTTAAAAGAAATAACAGTACTTTCTGCAAATATGTTAACTATAAAATTCCAGTGCAGAGCAAATTCATTAGTTTTGAAATCTCAAGTCCTGCAAAAGTACTGCTTTGCCACATAAGCCCCCTCCCCCTGTATGATGTTACAGAAACGTTATAACAACGAAATGAAACAAATTTGAAGAGAAAATATCCTCAGAATATTTAATTATTTGTAAGTTTTAAAATATTCTGAAGATGGCGTCCAAATAGCTAAATACTATTTTCCTATCAGATTTGTTTAATTTTTATGTTATAACGATTTATTGTAAAAAAAATGGGGATCGCGTTACTCCGAAAACACAGCGGAAACTGGCAAAATATACTGCCACCGTGTTAACCGTTACAATACAAAATTGGAGGAAAAGCACATTTTTCCCGGCATCCACCAAATTTTTTTTACAGTATTTTCGTACCTGGTGAGAATTCCTTGCATTTTAAACCAATACTTTTGCAGAAGTTGGGACTTCAAAACTATTACATTTTCTCTAAGGGACTGACCATCCCTTTCAAAAAGGTGCAATCAAGTAATTTTATACTATACTAATCATCAAAACGTAAACTGCTTGTTCAATTTACGAATAAATACTTTAATATCCAAGCTTTTATATTTATATATAATATTTTTGACTACTTTAATATTAAATAATCCAGCACAATCTCTACAACATGAGTATATTTCAAATTCTAGTCGTGGAAGCATCCGCTTCTTCCTTGACTTCTTTTACTGTCCCTTCCTTTACATTTTCATCCAGGTCTTCGTCATCTTTGTACAAGTCAGTGACACTTCCGCTGAGACAGAACACGACAAACATGCAAAGGGCGGACAGTCCTGAAAATAACGCTGATCCCCCGTGCAGCAGGTAGTTGAATTTGGTGATGTCGTAGAACCAGCAATTTCCGGTCTGTCCACAACTCTTCTCCCACACGAGACACGAGTGGTCTACCAGGGCCCCGAATACGATAGGATACGGAATGAAACCTGAAATTAAAATAATTTGAATTTAGTTTGTAATGAAGGATGAATGCAATTAAATTTTTGATTTAGATTGCAGGGCATTTTATCCACTGCCGACTCGTCACTGTTAAAAAGCTTGTGAATGATTGCACTGGAATCCGGAAACTTTCTAGCTGCCACCACTTCTTGGAGCGTGGATTCGCCACTGTTGCGGTGTATCAAAGTTATGGTTGTACCACAAAATTGGTGAGCTTTCACTCCACATAGTTGTGGCAGATTGAAAGTTCCAGGATTACGGAGTAATTGGATCCAAAATGTTTAACAGTGCAATGATAAAGCCGGATAAGCTCCCCGTGACGTTGTACTATCCGTCCGTTTTGGGTAGTTGGCTGTTCCGAAAGAAATAAACGAAACCTGTTCGTAACCCGAAAAGTATACTATGCCGTGAGCGTATAGGTTTTGTACTTTTTATTTTTTCCGAAAAGCAGTAATCCGAACCATACGGATAGCGTGACGTCAAGAGGATCTTCTGTGGCCCTCAAGTGGAGTAGGCCATGATGGCACCATAAGTAGAAGTCACTTTCTCTTTTTGTGTAATTAATTCTGCAGCACAAAATTATAATTATAGTAATTATTTAAAATGTGCTTACCAAATGCGGACAAAAGAGTTTCGAAAGTTCCCAAAGCTATGCTTTTATCTTCAGTTTTGATACACCTAAAATTAAACGAAAATTATCTTGGCCACTTTTTAATATGAAAATTTAGTTTAAACAGGGTTTTAGTTTATTAAAAAATTCTAAATTCATTATGCATAATTTTATAAACCATCCAACCTTTAGGAGACTTTAATTTTAATCTATTTGTTTCATATTGCCACAAACTCAAAAATACTGGTTTTACCTACATTTCTTTTTGAACAATTTTTTTAAGATTTAAGCTAAATGCTAAATTTTAATGCCGGTAATTATTATAACTTACTAGCTTTATAAACCCGGCGTTGCACGGGTAGACCTTTAATAATAACTGATTTTTTATGTAAACTTTTATTTTATGCCAATTGTTGCCTCCCATTCTGATTCTCCCTGTCCGATTGTACCCAGGCCCTTTCATGAGTTAGAGGGCTTTCCTATAGGCCCTGGTGTTCGCTTTGCATGCGAAAGGTCTCAGGTTCAGGTCCGGGAATTGCCTAAAAAGCTGCCGACCTAAAAGCGTACAGCCAAAAAATGCCGAAGAATAACACCCTGTGTGGAAGGAGTTTACGTTAAATATCCTTCGAAGTTCCGACTCTCCGTACGATCACGCCCTTAAAATTTGCGTTGGGTGCCAACTCAGGTGTCGGCTCGTCACTTAACTATGGCCAATAGCCCTTATGGGTAGCTCTAGTTCGACGAAAATTCAAACTAACCCTAAACCATACAACTGGATGGGTATAGCTACCCTACCTTAAATTTTCAACTTCGCCAAAAGGCGCCAATTCCAAAAGTAAATCGGCCTTTATATCATAGCTGTATTAAATCGACAGTTTCATAAACAAAGAAAAGCCTGATCCAGTATACAATTTCAAAAGATAATCAATAAATAAAATAAGAATTTTCAAATAACAATACTGGCTACCATATCATAGCTGAACTTTTATTTCTGTTTGTAAAGTCTTTGCTTACGATGCAACTTGTAAAATATAGAAACCCAACGTTTAATTTTCAAGATCACCAAAAATCGCCAATCAATATAAACCACATAACTGAATATAATTTAGAAATAAAATAGTTTATAATAGTCCATCTTTTTCGAAACTGCAAAACTGAATTGAATTCGAAAATATAATTGGAATCCAGTTGAGTATATCTGACGAAGCATTATTAAAAAAAAGTAATTTAAATACTTAATTTCTAAGAAATCTTGTTTCAACTGGGCTTGTTTCAACATTTAGTCACAAAAACAAAACAACCAATGAAATTGCAGTTCGGAGCGCGTGAAGGAATAAAAAACCAATGAGCTTGTTTCTACACTTTGCCGCAAAAAAAACCAATGAAAAAGAAATATTCCCATCTTACATATTAAACTCTCGCGCTTTTTTTATACTTAATTTTTGCACGCGTTGATATTTCTTTCACTTACTTAATTTTCCTCGCGGTGAATTTTTTTTTTCAAATTAAAAATAGAAAAATTGAATGAAAGCACAATGCATAAGGCTATTCCTATGGAGAAATCGGCTCACGTTTTGCACTCCTACACCCGTTTGGGTTTGAATTTCGAAAAATCGCTTCTTAAATGACGCCTACGATATAAAAAGAATATTTTCCTAAAATTTGGTAGCTCTACCTCCAGTAGTTTGGGCTGGGCGTTGATACGTGAATATATCAGTGAGTGAGTCAGTCAGGACTTTGCCTTTTATATATATAGATACTGCAACTACAAGTTGCGTAAGAAAAAGTAGCTGGGAATCATTTCTCAAAAATCAAGTTTAGATATCACTTATTAATGTTTTACTTTCACGGTTTACTCAAAGTTTCGATTACATTAAGAATTTTTTTTTTATAAGGGATTTTGTTCCAACTTTTCCCATAAAATGCGGTTGCACATCCTTTCTGAATTTTCTTTGTAATTTCAAAAACCACGTATGAAATACTAAAACCAAGATCCAAGCCAAGGGAGTATTTATGAAAAAAGCTATTTTTTTTTTCGCTCTAAACTTTACTATGGGACGGGAAATAATTTATTAAGGATAACACAGTAAACTTATCCAACATATTGATTTTTATATAAAAATGCTTTCGAAAATAGACTCTTTTTTTAAGTAGTTTAATTGTTTTTGCACGTAGATTTTTATTCGCTCTCAACTGCAGATTCTTTTTTCCAATCATCGAAACTTTCAAACAAATTTAGTTCTAAAAATAATCAAAATATGAGAACAATTTTTTTAAAAAGTTAAAACGTTAAAAGGAGATCGTGTTTTGTAAACCTCATACATTTTTAAAGTTATATTTACCAAAAATAAATTTTAAAAAGTTCTTTAATGCCGTTTAAATCTGTTTATAGATAACTGTCTGATAACTTATACTAACTGTCATTAAGGTCTTTACGAATATACACAGTTATAAATGCAGTGCCTTAGTTTCACTAAAAATATGGCTCCTATATAGTAGCTGCAACGGCTGTGTGGTGAAATGTTTCCCCACATTTTCGATATTCAGTTGAACCATTTATCAGTTTTTTTTCACAAAATTGGGAAAATGGTTCAAATGAACACTAAAAATATGGTGAAACATGTTACCACATAGTCGTTGGAGCTACTAGCAACCAGTGTTATGGTTGAAGCTTTCTAAAAGTTGACTACTTAATCTACTCAGCTTTCTTCTTAAACGGACGCCAGCAAGTTCTCCCCGCACTTTTAAAGAATTGTTCTTTGAAAGCAACCAATTGATCTTAGAATAACTCCAAAATACTCTTGTGGCAAGGATACAACTTACAAAAAATTACATAATTTTATGAAAAGATTAAACTCAACAGTTTCCTGAACGTTTTTCCATTTTTTTCACAATCGCTACTGATGCCACAGCCAATTTACAAATTTATTTTAAAATATAAATACAAATAAAATATAAATACAAATAAAATAATTATAAAATCGAATAAACCAAACATTATTGACTCATGACAATAGTAAAACCAAGCACAACATTCACCGAGAAAAAAATTCTTGCAAAAAAACCATAATTGTATGGTAATGGTATTTCTAGTAATAAAACCAGAATACCAGATACTTAAACCATTCAATTAGTAACTTTGCTATTCGTTTTGGTAACGGATTACTAGAATTTCTGGTATCTAAAATTATAGCTATTTTTACCTGTACGTTTGGTAAGATTACAACAATGAAAAGTAAGTTTACCACCACAAATGGTTTTTCTACCATACGCTTTATTTTTATACGAGAAGCATGGTTAACAAACCAAATTAATTTCCAGAAAGCATCGGTCTTTTAACATATGCTTGGTAATCTGATCATGTTGAGCGCAATGATACCTACCAAATACCACGGTATTAGCTGAAATTTTGACTACCAATATACATATGGTAAATATCACTCATCAAACATGGCGGTGCTGTGTTGCAGTCGTTTGTGGCAACTCGAAAGAAGTCATATAAGCAAACTAAACTAATTATACTAGTAGTATATTTTGCATTTTATTGAAAGTAGTATGAAAATGGAGCTCCGCGCGACATTTCCCGATGGATCCGGAACATTTCTTGCGAAATGAAATTTAAAATTTATAATAGAAATACTGTGATTACGCATGTGATTTAGTAATCTTATTTGGTAATATTAACTTTGTTCACGGCAATAATACTAGTGTATACGGTAATAAAACCACTATATACGGTAATTAAACCACTACATACGGTAATAAAGCTACTATATATTGTAATAAAACCACTACATATGGTAGTAAAACCACTACATAAAGTAATAAAACCAAATGCGCTACCAAACATCATGGTAATGAAACCATATTTTTCTAGTAATTTTACCATAAAGTCACTACCAAACAGATACTGATAGATAAACCACATTTTTTGGTGTTCCATATGAGCCAGAAATTACGGTTAAATATACCAGATTCTGGTAGTTGGACTAGAATTTTTTTTTTCAGTGTTCTTAACAGTGTGTTGAAGAAATAAATTATAAGTTAATTTTGGTAAGTATCACACATTTCAATATTTGATATGTAGTAATAAAACATTATTTACCTCAGGAAAACCATAGTATCTGCTACCCTGAGTAGATTGACTATAAATTGTAATATAGGAAGAGTGATTATGTAAGCGAGTGCTTGGTTCCAGCATCCGTATGTAATGCAAAATCCTTCAGTGGCAGAGTTCTCACCTAGGTCAGATGAATCTGCTATGCATGAGCATTGCAAAAATGTCTACAGAATACAAAGATATGAAACAATGTTAGAACAAAAAGAAGCTAATCAAAATTTTATATGAATTCATTCTGCTATGCATGAGCATTGGGAAAATGTCTACAAAATACAAAGAAATGAAACAAGGTTAGAACAAAAAGAAGCTAATCAAAATTTTATATTAATTCATTCTGCTATGCATGAGCATTGGGAAAATGTCTACAAAATACAAAGAAATGAAACAAGGTTAGAACAAAAAGAAGCTAATCAAAATTTTATATTAATTCATTCTGCTATGCATGAGCATTGGGAAAATGTCTACAAAATACAAAGAAATGAAACAAGGATAAAATAAAGAGTAGCTAGTCAGAATTTTATATTATTGCAAAAAATGTCCATATATTTATAGAACTTTTAATTACTTTTATTGCAGAAGAAATAAGGAAAATGCCGTATGTATATTTATATTAAATATTGTACCAAGCAATAAGTAACCTAGAGGAAAAGTTTATTAAACACCATTTTATAAACAAATAAACTTTTTTTGCATTACATTATAAAAAGTAACCTACTAATAATTTTAAATAAAAGCTTCGGTAGTGAAAAACAATCATGAGCTTCTTCCTATTAGCGTTATTAATATATATTAGCTTAATATTATATTTTTACATTTTCTACGTTTTAAGGGGTCGCGTTACCCAAAATTTAGGGCTACGACTCAGAAAATAATTAAACATGCTCGAATGCTATGATGTTAGGATATTGCAAAAAAGAAGGAATATTTAATAATGGTGGAGGTTTATTGAAAATGATATAGTGGTTTGGTAAAATGGTTTTTGAAATTTTATGTTGATTTTTTCAATTTTTAATTTTTTCAGCTTGTGAATAGTTAAAACCCTATGGCTTTTAGGTAAATTAATGTAGAGCTCCAAATTTTTTTTCTTGTGTTGAGACATGTACGATTAACAAAAGTTGGTATGGAATAAGGTCTAGTGTAAATAGATTTTTTTTTTTAAATGAAGTTGAAAATTTATAAAAAATCTTATTTTTTGGTCATTTTTATACATAAAGCTACATAACTGTTCTTGTTTAACTGATAGCTCAATATCCATACCAACTTTTATTAATAGATGTTGTGGGAACATTTTGCAAAAAAATTCATAAAAAAATTCTTAAAATTGTAGGAGGAGTAGCATTTTGAAAAAAACGTTAAAGTTTTCAAAAATTGTGATTTTTTAAAAAAAACTTTTGTTTCAATTTTTATTATTTTTTCGTATATGTTTATTGAATGTTAGTTCCTTGTAAAAATAGTTTAGTTTGAATGCTAGCGATAAAAATACAGGATTTAATTTTTTGGGTACCGCGTCCCCTTAAGGTGCGAGTGCGGTTCCCTATACTGCCGTGAGAAAGTACACTGCAGTATCAGGACAAATGACTTGAACCTTTCTTGAAAGTACCCAATAACTCAACGATACGAAAGTTTGGTAAAAGACTAATTTTTTTCAGGGCCAAAATGGTTCAATTAATTGTTTGTGGTTACTGCAGGCCCACGGCAGTATACCCTTCAATATATTCTTTCGTAATATTCTTATGGAAGAGGAAAATATCTGAACAAATGTTTCATCATAACGAAAGTGTTTGTTTTGGGCTTGGTTTCTTTTTATACCTGGTTTACTTTTTCATGACACCCCGCGTGGCAAGGTGAGAAGAAGTGTGTCTTGCCATCCGGTGCGCACACTGGTGAGAACGCTTTGGTCGTGCAACTGCAGTTGGCATTGCAAGCGCCTTCCAGAATTAGTCTGAAATTTGAGAAAATCAAATATTGAACCAGAATGCATTTAAAACTGTTTTAAGAACGATTGAAATTTATTGGGATTTAAAATAATAGTAATTAATAATAGAAAATAAATCATTCATCACTAATGTAGTTCCAAAAAACTTATCAAATTCCTAATTGGTTTATCACGAAGCTATTTTATTATAAGATAGACATTTACATGTGTGTACACTTTTGAATAAACACTAAAAAAGTCATAATTGTGCATTATTTTGTAAATAAACTATGATAATTTTTTACAAAATAAGTTTAGTTTATTTGAAACACAGAAAAATTTCTTAGAACATTTTTTATTACTTTTATATACTTTATGTGGCCATCTTACTTCTTCTGCAGTAGACAATGAACCTGGCGATTGCGGGAAACTATCAGCAACTTTTCTTAAGTATGGACATTTTATGGTCTTTATGGTGCTGAAGGTGCATTAGCATAGTCAAAGATTCATTTAATAATTATGTAAATTTATGACATACTGTGAGGTTTATGTCTCCGCGTGAGCTTGTTCTTTTGTCTGTTTTTTCTTGCAATTAATTACGAGAAATTAGAATCATTAATTTAAAATAAAGGTGATGCTAAAATTGTTTAAACAAAGTTTTCCAAGACACAGCCTTATCAAAGTATAAAAAGCGTAAAAAAAACATATTTTTAAAGTTGGTTAAGATTTTGAAACTATTTACGCAACAAATATTACCATCACTGTTGTTGTAAGGTGCGTTGGGTGCCGACTCAGGTGTTAACTTTTTATCTAACCACGATTCAAGTTTACGATACGTACGTGGCTGTATTATGGCTCCTGCGTGGCTGTGTTTAAGCTATGTTCGTAGGCTCGAATAAGGAAACGTTCACCGAACACCGATCGACGGAATACCATTACTCTTTTGTTATCTTAATCATTAAATCGCAATATACATAAATAAATATTTTCTAAGCTTTTTCAATAATACAAATAATGAAATTAAAACAAATGAATTAACAAGTGAACAAATAATATCATTAAATTTTATTTATAAGATATTCACTGAAGCGTAATATAAATAAAATAATTTTTATGTGTAAGTTTATTACCAAAATCAAGGTTATAGAAATAAAGTTTTAATATTATAACATATCGCAGTGTAAATGCCTAAACGTTGTAATGATGAATGAAGAGCATTTTTTAACGATAAATTCTTAAAACCTGGTGGGGTGTGATTTGTCATGTTTTACAAATGCGTACGAAAATGTGAAATAACAACACTCTTGAAACAAAAGAGTGAAATTCACTCCTATAGGAGAAGTGCATTTTCGGCACCGGAAAGGAGTGGAAATTAACTCAGACTGAGTTAAAACCGCTCTTTTTTAAGAGTGTAGGACGCAGATTGTTTTCTTTTATTTCTTTTACCCACTCCGAAAAAGAGTGAAATTCAATCCTATAGGAGAAGTGCATTTTCGGCACGGAAAGGAGTGGAAATTAACTCAGACTGAGTTAAAACCGCTCGTTTGTTTTAAAAGTGAAGATGTAACAAAATTTTAGGGAAGCCAAAAAATCTCTGTACAATATTTCAACGATACAGGTAAAGTAAAAAGTCGCCGTGGATAATTCTAAATCACTTTTAAAGATCCCTAAATACCTTCATTCTAGAAAATAAAAATAGTAACTTACCCCTGCCCATCAAATCCATAGTTGGACATTTGAATGGTCTCACATTTAGGTATCATCAAAATAAGGTATCCCACGGCGCCAATTACTTCCAGAATCACCAAACACCCAGTCAGAAACCTGGCATTGGGTCTCAACCTGTAGATAAGGTATCCACCGATTAGGGTGGATACTATAAGCGCAGCAATGCCAGGGGGCCCTTGAAAGCATATACCAAAAAAAAGTGAGAATATAATATATATAAAGTATTCTTTTCCATTTATCCAAAGGAAGGTATTGTTTTAGTTAATAAGTTTATATTTGATTTATTAGTCAAGAGAATTTTTCAACTAATCTATAAATAAAATTATTCTTAGACAGCACAAAATACAAATTTATTAAGTAAATTGGAACAATTTATAACATGATAAGCGTCTTCTTGAGTATAAAAAAATTTACTTAATTTTTTTTCCTTGTGTGTTATCTACATTCACAATCTCATTTACACGTTCAATTATCCATCACGTACCTGATAGTAAAGACGCTTGCGACGCTGACACCCTAAACTGATTTTCCATGTACTTTGGAAGCATTATGAAATGCCCAAAGCTGCCATATACGGAAAAGATTGTATTGATAACAAGGAATATATAAAGTGGATTCTTTCCCAATCGTTTTAAGGCAGCCCACAAACCTAAAAGAAAAATGAAATTCAGACAAAAGCTTCGGAAACTAATGAACTGGGCATTGTCAAACCTAAATAGGGGCAAACAGGACTACAGTTAAAATCAATAGATACTCTACTTAAGAAGACAGAGTCAACTTTGGTGGTATGGCAACTCGCAATCACCAAAATCCTTATTTGATTGAACCCAACGATTGATCACTATGGATGGCTTTGTGTCACCACTAAATTGTATACAGGGCTTAAGATATCCAAATACCTTAGAAAACGAAATATAGATCAAAATATGTATTTTGATATTTTTTATTTCTCTGATTCATTGTCTTTCAAATGATGCAAGTAGATTTATTATATTGTAAATTAGTTTTTGATTTACAGGCAGTTTTATAAAGGCAATTTTATTATCATCAATCACCTTGAACTTATTTTCTGAAGAATGTAATTTTTCATAATATGCTTGTTCTTCTAACATGATATCACAAATTAATATATTTCGATTTTTTTTTAAATTGTATTTTAATGAGTATGAATCAGGGCATGAAGCCTACTACCTTTAACAATTCTAACACGAAGTAAATTTTTTACAGGTCATTTAAAAACCTTAATTGCTAAAAAAAAATCAGAATTTAAAGCTTTCAATTTCAAACTAATATGATTAAATAACTACTTTGCTTAGAGCTTAAATCTTTGCTTAGCGGTCACATGCATGAACTGGTTACTTTTCTTCAAAAATTTGTCAAACAAGCAATTTGAAATGTCAATATGTTGTTCACAATTTGGCATATTTAGTTAATCACTTAATCATTTATTAACTAATATATTTCTTTATTGTAGTAAAGTATTTTTATGTTGTTTTGTATGCCTGATCTTCTCACAAAGTTTTAGAAGTCTATCTCAAAAATAAAAGAAAAAGTTGTCTAATGTGTATGGATACCTTAAAAAAGAGTATTCGTAAACTCGCCAAAACAACTGGTTGTCGTTACTCTGTTCTTTCTTGTACAAGTCGATATGGAGTGGCTATAACTACAAAAAAGTTCACCAGTTACTTCAGATTACCGCATTGACATGGCTTTATACAGACATTATTAAATAAAATAATTAGATATTTGTTAATCCAATTGGATATTCGTTATTGATATTGTTGGTGATTACATTGATATTATTTGTTTATAAGCAATGATAGTTAAGGTGATTGTATTGATAAAAAAAATAAACGTATGGGGGTTTATAGATAAAACCTCCGTAGAATGCTTTTTAATTTTTATTGCATCCATATTGAAAAATGCAGGAGTAAGTTACAAAACTATAAATCTTTTACAGCATTCAATTCATCTTGTACAAGCCCAATCATTTTCTACCAATAATTGTTGCTCAGTATATTACATGCGATTTGAGGATTTGAGTCGCTTCAACGAACAACGAAGTGTAATTATGCTCTTGGAACAATTGTTCAATTGTCCCACTTTTTGCAAAATTCGAAGTGTATTTTCTTACTATCTTTTGTATTAGTTTAATGTTATAAAATATATTTGTCCTTGTCGTTCTGTTTTAGAAGGACAAGGTATTACACATTAGTTTGGTTGATGAGTTATCGAAAATATAATTAAAAACAAAATACGCTATAAAATTTCTTCCAATGCATTTGGAAATATTCCGCTATATCATATGCCAGATGATAAAATTTTAACTGCAGTGTGCTAAAATTAAATATTTAATATTTAAAATTTAAAAAAGCAATATTTTTTATATCGATAAATTAAAAGTATCAGAAGAAAATTTATTCTTTTATCTGCCTTCTTATTGTAACAATTTTTTTTTTATTTCTTTATTTAGAATAAGTATTCTTATAAATACAGATTTTTGAATTATTAACAACAGTTCATACAAATTTAAATTAAAAACTAGTTATAATTATAACATTTCTAGCAAAGACTAGATTTCATATGATGAATGTGGCATCTTGTAAGAAACCAAATAACGAAAATGTTAGAAAACTTTTATATATTTTGCAAATTTTCGTGTAATATATAAGTATAAGAGTTTAAAAATAGCTTATTGAGTTGTCTCATAACAGCTTTTCAAGAGGATGTTTCAGATCGCCTTCTATCCTTGAGCATAAATTACTTCCTTTAGCATTCACGTTCAAACTTTTTATATTAAGCCATTGTCTTTTTTATGAGGTAGCGATTACTAAATGTATATTTGGAGGAACCCTCTTTATGTGTAACCCAAGTTTCATAATAGAACGTACTTTTAAACTTCTCTTTACAAAACAGTTTAACGATTTAATTTTGAAGGGATAATTTCTAGGCAAAAATGTCTAATAATTACCCCATTTGTACAGATACTCACAGGTTTTTCTAAGAATTGACTTTTATTAATTTAAACGAATACAAATAATGCCAGTTAACTATGCCTCCAGTGACCATTCTTTAAAAAAATCCCAAAATAAGGCAAATGTTTACTAGCCAAGCTTTACACGAGACCTCCGCCTTTAATATTTGCTTGAGGATATAATTATTAGACAGCAGTGTCTAATAATTGAGACCCAGTGGCCTAGTGGTAGTGCTTCGCATTGCCACGCCACAGGTCCGGGGATCGAGTCCCGGACTGGACGAGGTTAACTCAGCCTTTAATATCTTAAGTGGGTCGATAAAATGAGTAGCAAGCATGCTTGGGAACTAAACACTGGGGGGTCCCGCGTGATGCTGACCACCTTACCGGGACATATACCTCATGCCCCGTAAGCTGGAATGGGCATGGCAGGTATTGGCCCTCTAAACGGGCTGTTGCGCCGAGGAGATTTTAGTGTCTAATAATTACCTCATCTGTATCAGTGACAATTACAGACACATTTTCCTCCAGTTTTTATTGGTCTAAATTGAATAAACTAGCAATAGTAATTAATTTTTGATCCCAATGAGGTTCTTTGAAAATTGAACCAAGTCTTACTAAGCAAAACTAAGTCCTATTAAACATCCTTACCAGCCAAATTTGACACGAGACCCTCTCCTTTCCTGACAGTATCCGCTGCCAACTTGTGTCCCGGGAGCCTCCTTGGGAAGAGGGCTATGGGAGCCGAGAAGACCATCACGAGCACTCCTTGGACCATGAAGCCCATCCACCAACCACCAATCCAACGGGGGTCTTCGGGTCCGAACCCGGGATCGACTGCGAAAACAAAAAAAAATTCTTAGCTCCCTGACAACAGGAAAGCATGTTAAGGGCGAATGAGACATGTCAATGGCTAGTCTTCAAATGAAAGTGCTTCTGTGTTAATCCAATGGATTTTTTTCTAAACCACATTTACCATGTAAAAAAAAACTTTGTAAAATATTCAATGCAGCCAGAGAAATGTGGTTGAGAAAATAATTTTTTTCCCATTTTAGCAACACGAAGCTTTGGAGGCCCGCGGTAATTCGGGCTCATGTCCTTAAGATGTAAAAATATCATACGGCATTAAAAAATAATTTGTAAACGATGTAAGGATACAGAATTAGATGTGAATGAAAGCTTTCCATTTACATCTAAAGAGACAGAGTTTGTACTTTTGAATAGTTTTTTGAAGAATCATTGTAAAATGGTTTGAATGGTGGAGGGGGTTTGAATAATAATTTAAAAAGCAGTTGCAGCCCCTTTAGAGTTTGCATCACAAGTACTTAAGATTTATAATATTCTTAACTGCATATTTAGGGTTATTGGAAGCGGCATGTGACCGTATGTATTATGACCGTCAGCAACTTTTGCAGTAGTAAGAGTGTAACACATAGCTGGGTTTATGAAGCAACCCCATTTATGGCACCCACAAGAATGTTTGTTCAGTTACAGTTGTATTATTGTCGAAAGAGCTGTTTTTGTGATTTTTTCAACATTGAATAACTTTTCATGCTTACATTCAAATCTAAATTAAGCGTAGGGGAACTAGGGACATTTGACCCCTAAGGATACATGACCCAATGGAAAAGTTTTATGAGTTGGAAGTGGCATCACTTTTTTTCCTTTCAGTCAGCTGACCACATGGTGAAAAAACCAACTGAATCATTGCGTACGTGTTTATCTATACGAAGAAATACGTTTTCATGTACTGAAAGTAAATTTTTGGCGCCGTAAAATTTTTCGGTCTACTTTTTTTGGTGTAAAGGGAAGATTTTTTCAATTAGTTACTTGTTTTGTTCATGCTATTAGCTACAATTACGTGCATAATAGAGCTAATGTAATTATTCGCAAATGTGTTTGTTTTGAGGTTATTTAAAAAAAGTGCAACTAGGGATACTTGTCCCAAACCAATTAGGGATACGTGAACCCAAGTAAACAACACAAAAGTAGACAGAAGTAGACCAAGTAATTTTTTTTAAAAATCAAGGGAGTCCCAAAAGTAAATAACTGGGTTCTTAATGAAATACAAGGTTTGTTGGGAAAGTTCAAGGGGAAGTTTTTTTTTAACAAGCTTACAATTCAGTCTGCAGAAAGAATCGATGTAAAATGTTTTAAATGGCCTGAAATGGATTATACATCCCAAGTTGATATTGATCAAATAGAAGCGATTCTTTAACGATCTGTGTATTCTCTGCAAAATAAAAGAATCCCCAGTTATGTATTTAGACAAGATTTTACGTTTAAATTTGATAAGTTCGTCAATACAAGCATAATTAATGTGATAAAAATAAGTAGTAATAATTTTGTTTTAAAAAACTATAAATCTATTTAAACTTAATAATACGATGTTAGTTTTGTTATTAGGTAAAAGTATTTTGATAATTGTAAGTCTCACTACCAAAATTTTGGGTTGGGCCACGTATCCCTAATGTGTGGGTCATGTATCCCTATGCAATGGGATACATGACCCAAAACTAAAGTTTTTAATAATATATATTTTACTACTATTGCAGTTAATACTTCATAACAATAATAATATATATTGTGTAATACTTTATGAAGTATAAATTGACTGCATTTGCACATCCATAAATGGTGTTTTTTTTAAGTTACAAGCCAAAAACTACAAGTTGGGTCTTACTTGGGTCTTAACTTTAGTTTTGGGTCATGTATCCCAATGAATAGGGATACATGACCCAAAACTAAAGTTTTTAATAATATATATTTTACTACTATTGCAGTTAATACTTCATAAAAATACTAATATTAATACTTTATGAAGTATAAATTTACTGCATTTGCACATCCATAAATGGTGTTTTTTAAAAGTTCCAAGCCAAAAACTACAAGTTGGGTCCATGGGTCCCTGGTTCCCTCTACTTTTATTAAACTTACAGTTTTATCATTGCGTATACTAAAAGATGGTTTCTCACTCTACGTAACTATGTATTTGTTTTCATAATAATTTATAAATCTACTCTAATAGCTTTTGCAATATTGATTCGATTGTGGCCTGGTGAAAAAGTTTAAAGTACAGAGTTACAAAGGTGTTTAAAAATTGATAAAACTCTTGTAGGATTCTAAAAGGCTTTAAAGTAAAGTATATAAAATACAATAATATACATTAAAGTTAAACTTCTTAAACTTACCAAATGGGTTTTCGTAATATTTTAGAAACGAGTATGACATCAAAAATCCAACCAAAGGTCCCAGCAAGCGCAATGCATACGCAAGAGCTAAAATAACAGGATATTATAAAAGATACAATGTTCACTAAAAAACTATCCTCTATATTTCGCCATAGTGAGTTTTGTAAAATATTTAATTTTTATTTTATGAGGAAAAATTAATATTAAATGGAGGGCTTAGAATACAAGTAGCCCTAAGTCTACCAAAAGCTTATTTGTGCCACAGAGGTTTAAAGTTAGAGCTTTATAAAAGAATTACATGTTAACATTTTTTATTTACTGCTGCCTAGCAAATATTATTTGAACTATGACTTTTTCCTTTATTGCACTGAAATTCTACATAATTAGTGAATGCAATTTTACTGCTAACTCGAAAATGACAAAAGTGTGGACTTAATTTACCTAAAAATGGCAGTGTTTAACAAGAAGTTTTAAGTGAACCAAAAAAAGCCAACAATCATGTTGTTGTTATATCTACTGAAGTTCTAACGGTACGTATAGATAGAAATACGAAAAAGAGTGTGGCAGGTTAGAATTTTATGTTATATTTTTCTAAAAAAAATACCATTTTAAATCGGATAGGTATAATCGATAATAAAAACAGACTACCTTATAGAGGACAGATGAACAAAAAAGATGAAAGACAGGCGGACAAAAAGAGAAAAAATAAGTTTCTTATATATACCTTTTTAACAGACAAAAGAAATTTTCAAAATTAGACTGTTAAAAAAGAATTTTAAAAGGGGGTACGAAGAGACAGACACAGGGTGGAAATCTCCGTGATGTAGCCTACTTTCCTTTTTTGAATTCGTTTTTTAACAAAGAGAAAGTGTATATGGACATGCTGGAGATGACCGTCGTCTGTACTCCTACCAAATTCGGTTCTATCCATCGAATCTTAAAAACTATTGTTTGTCAGAAAAGTAGGGCATCAGAGACCTATCTTTTATACTTTTTGTCTGCCTGTCTGCAAGTCCATATGTACATTGTACATCTGTCTATTTGTCTGTCGACGATCTACCAACTCTTTGAATTAGCATTGACAATTAATTTCTATTCATTTAAATTGTTGTTGCCATATCAGCGATTGCATGAGAAACTTTTTTTAAAACGAATATGTGTAGGAAATTTTATTTTTGTCATACAAATCATTTTGGAATGATACCATTTTATGTAGCAAAATGGGATTCTTTGATTTTTCATTATTCATTTACTTAGAAAGCGGCAAGGCATCCCATTTATTTGGAGACAAATCACTGCACGTCATAATATATACATCACAATACGATTTTTGATGATTCTTTATTTGCTTATGAAGAAAGTGGCTTACAGTGTTCTGGTTTTAGCCTACTTTCTTTTTTTTTTAACTCGAAAGAATTTTAAGAAAATTGAAAATAGGTAATCACATCACTGTTATTTCTGTCTGTCTGTACCTCCCTTTCAAATTTTGGCTAACAAATCAATGCTTCGAAATAGTATGGCAGTGTGACGGGGTACCAGCTTTATAGTAAACGGGTTAAAGCTTTAGCGTCACAGACGTATTAAAAGAGATAAACACCAGGATGCCATGGCAATTTCTTTTTATTCTCCTACTCTCTGATCTAAACAAAATGTTTAAATCATGCAAAACTACGTAACAAGTTAGGGTTTTTTAAATAAATATTTGAAAATATTTTTACGTATTGTAGTGACAAAAAAAATCGATCATTGCGAAAGTGTTTATCATATTTGTTGAACATTGGTAAACTTTTCCTAATAGCAGCAAAAACAACAGAAAATAAAGTAGATGTCCTAATATTTTTTGTTACTGGCTTCGAACCAGTTAGTTGTTTTTCATTAAATTTTTTAGTAATTGTATGCGTTAAGAATTAGTATTATAAATTGAAATGTGCTCAAGAGATTATGTCACCAACCTCATTGACATTTATCGAAAATATGCTTCACTTCACTTACCGAAATAGATTGGCGTATTCTTCTTCTTGGCATTGTCATCCATGTATGCCAAACCAACAGCATAATAGGCCAAGTTCCCGAACCCCTTCAAGAAACTTCCAAGCATCAGGAACAAAACAGCAGCCAAAGTCGGAGGCCGATCATCCTCATCGCACTCCTCAACTTTCACATCGGCCTGACATTTGTCGAATTCCGTATTGTTCTGGAAACTCACCGAATTCAAGTGAGTGGCAGAACCGTAAATGAAGTAAGGCAACGCAGACACGAAACATGCAAATGAAGACATCATCATGCCGAAAGCAACCATCCTGGGTCTATGGGCCCTACCGCCAAAGTAACCCACAAGTACTCCGAGAAATAAAGGTGTTATTTCATCTACCACCAACACTGATCCGCTAAGTTTGCTCTTAAACGCAAAACGTTTTTCTAGAGTCGATATGCAAGCTATCAAGTACGAGTAGTAAGATCCGCTGAGGATTCCTATGATGGAATACAGAACAAGGTAGACTCTTGCAGTAGCCCATGGCTGGAGCCATTGAGGTTTGAAGCTTCCTATTCCACAAACTATATCAGGGTCAACATAATTTTCGGCATTAGATTTGCCCATGCTCTCTTTAATTTTCGTTGTTAATGCCATTGAACACAAATTTTGGTTAATATTTTCCGTTGGATATCTTTGTTCGCTTTCTGTTTCTTGTGAATTAGAATTATCAAATTCCTTAGAAGAATTATTTTTGATTATTTCAATTTTTTCATCCGATAATTGATTTATATCTATATAATATTCTTTCTGGGAATCTTCCTTTATATTCTTCAGTTCATTTTCAGCACTATCTAAAATACTTTTTGCAATACCTGAACTAAGTCTTCGTAATTGCTCTATATTTGGATTCTGTTCAATATCTTGATTTATTTCTCCGAAACAATTTTCGTTGTCAACTAAATCTTTGACTTCAAATTTCAAATTTGGATCAGATACTTCTTCATTAACACTTGAGTTATAAGTGTCAGAACTCATAAAAATGTCTTCGCCGAAAAAAAGAACTGGCTCTTTCAAAAAACTTGAATCTTTGTCATTTTTATGAATATCTAAAGAACCATTTGACAATTTTACTAAATTATCGTTATTAGAAAGTTCATTTGCCTTTGAATCATTTAAATTTATATTACCTATAGATTCTCGCCCAGTTTTAATCGAGTCCACATGGTCATCTGACACTTCAGTACTCCTATTTACAGCTGAAGCTATTTTTTCATCATTTGGGTCGGATTGATTGAAAACGTCACCTGGATCCTCCAAACAATTCAAATACTTTTCCTCTGTTTCGCAAACGTCATGGTAATGTGTTTCGGGTATTTCCAAATCATTGATATTTATTTTACTATCAGACAAAGGGGTTTTACTAATACTGTCTAATTTCTGAAAATCGTTCTTTGTAATTGAATCGGAGATGGCATCATATTTTATGTTGATTTGATCTTTTTCTTTATTGTTTTCTGTTACCCCACGATCACTATCTTCTTTCTCAGCTTCTAATCTGCTATTTATTTTGTTATCAAACGATATATTTCCACTTATGTCATTTTCACTTAATTCGAGATCTTTACAATTTTTATTACTTATCGACAACGTATCTGGTTGATCGTCAAGTCCTTCACTTGCAGAAATGTCATCAACGTCATTTAAATTTTTATCATTAGTTATATCATTATTCGAATTTATACCAATTGGCGCCAACGCAACAGGTTTATCACCAAGTTCTTTGGTTACAGGAATGCCTTTACTTTCGACAACAAAACATTCACTTTCATTATCATCAATCGGAATATCAATATCACTTTCATCAGTATTATCAACTATATCAGGTTTACACAAAGATATAGTACTTGCCTGCACATCTTCGGTGTCATCCACTATATTTTCATCACGTTCAGGTTTCAAACTCTGATGTTCATTAGATTCTTTGATTTCATTGCTTTTTGGAGAATCGGAAGCAACGTCTGGACTATCTTCAAGACCAATAAACTCTTTAACCTTATTAGCGTACTCCAAAATCTTTAATCCTGGAAGTTCTGGAATGGAAAAAATATTCTGACTTGGTTTTTTATGTTCTGGAATAATTCCAGCTTTGCCTTCTGATGTCCTGTAATCTGGTTCACCCTCGTCTGGTTTTTCAACAACCGGCGTTTGAAGTTCTAGGATGGAACATTTATCTTTTTCCGGTGTTTTAAGTTCTGAAGTTATCCCAGTGTCGCTTCGTGATGTCCTGTAGTCTGGTTCACACTCGTCTGGTCTTTCAACAACCAGCGTTTTGACCTTCGCGTTTCCCATCAATTTTGATAGTTCTTCTTTTGTGTTGCTTTTTTTGTTTGTGGCTAAGTGCACACAATCATTTCTGGCAGTCAAAGTCCTTTTGTGTGAAGTTTCCGCGTCGGATTGGGATGGAAAAGGCAATCATGGATCGACTTGATAGTTTTTTAAACAAGGTTTTTATTAGGGAACAGTATATATCTTTTTTTGGTTATTTTAAACTATTTGTGCTTTAACATGTTCTGGAATTTTTTTTAATAAGTAAGTGGATGTGTTAATCTTTTTAACGTAAAACGGTACTACTTTATATTTTGATGCCATAAATGAGAAACAACACACATCAATATATTATGCTCTTAAATAAGTCGTGTATTATAAATTATAAGGTAAATTTATTATTTTTTTACAAACTGCATTATAATTTTATTAACAGTAGTACAAAATAATTATAAGAACTACCCAAAATCGGACGCCATGCATGACGTCGCAAATTCAAAATTTGAAGGAAATACAAACTTAAAAACAAATTACAAAGACATTCGTGCAACAAAACAATTATGATTTTAAAATGTTTCTTTAATAATTATAATGGAATGTTATTTTTTAGTTTTCGGAGGTTAGGAAGAGCACATGGAGACTTCAAAAATGTAAATGAAAATATAATTATAAAAGCATTACTAAATTAACGAAACAAACTATTGTTTCGAACTAGTTTTACAAATGAAAGGAAAAGAATAATATATTAAAGAATTAGAAATTTGTGATTGTAAAAAGTGATGCGTTATAATCATTCTTTCAAAAAGTTTATAAAATAACAGGTGCCAATATTGTTGTAAATCCCCAACTGATCATGTGGAATATGATATTTTATCTGAGGAACGGATTATTGATTGATGGAGATGTTTATGTGTTTGGTGAAGACCCGCCAATTAGTTTTTTTAAATATGTCTCCATAATGGGTAACTACAATTTCATAACGAGCATTGAAAAATGACCTTACTTGAGATTCTCGAAAAGTAATATCTAAAAGTAATCTGATTTGTGTACAAATACCCTTTTGGTTGTTGAAAGAACTATATCCATCAAATGAAGGGTTTAGTTGATAAACGCACATTCTCCAAAGTATAATAAATAGAATCCTGTCCGTTCATAGACGACTTTTAATAATTATAAATTCATTTGGGTGGCCTCATGCGCCACTTGAGCATTAAGACTTAATGGGGAATGGGCGCGCTGGACCGCGGGTCTCCAAACTCACGTGCCTCAGTGTTAATCCAATGGCGAAAAAACTATTTTTTCTGCCACATTTCTCCGGCTGTATTGAATATTTTTACAAATGGTTATTTTTAAATAATAAATGTAGATAACTTACAGGTCTTTATCTTCCCCTTTTTTTTAAATTGCTTCGAATATTTTGTGTAAAATTATTTATTGAAAATTTTAAAAAAATATTCGAACCAATTTCAAAAAGTGACAAGGTAGGGACCTGTAAGTCAGCTACATTTATCAAATAAAAAAATCCGCTTGTAAAAATATTCAATACAGCCGGAGAAATGTGACAGAGAAAATATTTTTTTTCGACATAGGATTAACACTGATGTACTTTGCTTTGGAGACCCCGGTCCAGTGCGCCCATTCCCCCTTAAGGTCAAGTAAGTCAAATGCAAATGAACGAAATTCCCAATGAAGTTGCCCGAAAATAATCGTAGTTTTTTATTGGAAAATGTGAGTTTTGCAACAATACCTTTTAAATGCACTTATATTGTTGTTACAAGCTACTGTACTAAAAATCTGATTAAAAATATGTATCTATTACTTTACGTTCACGCTAATATTTATTTTATTAAATTTATTTTCTATTGACACATACATTTTGTGTAATATTAATATTCGTTTTAGAAGGAATATTTTAAAAATTAATAACAACATTTACCTTAGCTTTTCTTTAAAATTTTTAATAAATATTCCTTTAGATAATTTTTTATTATTATTTAATTTGCCTCATTTTTTTAATGTATCCTCCTTAGACCTAACGTCCATTTAATTTAAATGTGAGTTTTGTTTTATTTTCCTGCATTCGAGAAATTATTTAATACTTTAAAGTAATAGGTTTATTACAGAAACTGTACTTAGAACTGCATTCAAACAAATTTCTATGTGTCCAAAAAAAGCGCCAATTACAGAATGTAGTTCTATATTACACTTTTAATCGACCTAATTAAGCTAACTATTTCTAAAATTCAATAATTTTTATTGATGGTTTGCTAAATTTATGTGTATTTCGAAGAATAAAAAAACATTGCACAAACTCAAAAGAAGTAAACATTTCATATCATCATACACTTTGGAAATATCTATCCCCTTCAAAACATAACGAAACTTAACTAAACGAATTGAGTTTTTAATACCATTTAAAAAAACAAAAGGCAATTAAAATACCTTTTTATAAGGAATTAGTATTAAAACACAATTATTAATTAATAAATGCTTAAATGTGATTGTAAAATTTTTTCTGCTTTTTAAAATAAAAATTCGAACATCTTGTGCTTCTTTCTAAACAAATAATGCGAATAATCAGAGAATCTCATTGTGATATATATATAATGACGTCATTCGAAACTGATTTATATCATAAATATCAATTTCCTTTAAAATTTTATTAACTATAAATAATGTTTCTCGTGCGATAGTTGTGAGTGGCAATGGTGATTTAATTTCAATAAAAATTTACTTATTTTATGCTTTATTAGACTTCGCAGTTTTATGTAATGGTTGAGGTAGTTCGAATTAGATTTTTTCTAAGATTTTCAATACCTTCTTTTTGATGCTCTGAAGTGTTCGACGAACCACACTTGTCTTAGCATTTGTAGTTAGGGATATTAAAGGGGCTGATGGGCAGACAGATAGACAGAGCCTTTATAAAAGTTTCTCCTTTTTACGTTATAAACGATGTAATGTGTAAAAACTTACATTAAACTGGTTCAAAAGAGCAGATCCTGAAAATCAATTTTTGGCATTTCTTTTAGGTATCAGTTGTATATTTGTATAAAAAATTGAGTGCACGCGGGTCTAACAAAAAAACCCAGAACAATCAAATCCCTTATCAGTAAATTAAACAGGCATTTCTTGTGTGTCTTATTATTGTGTCTTATTAATTATAATTATGATTATTGTGTCACATATACGGATTTTTTTAACCCCCTTGTGACGAACAAAAATTATTCTGTAATGTTTGTTTTTGTGTTAATAAAGTTTTTTTGTTTTGTTTTGTTTTGTTTGTACGAAAATATGTTAGAATAGACTACTAATTGGCCACAGGTCCGGGGATAGAGTCCCGGGTTGGGCGATGTTGACTCATCCTTTTATCCCTTAAGTGGGTCGATAAAATTAGGACCAAGCATGCTTGGGAACTAAACACTGGGGCTTCCGCGTGTGGCTGACCATCTTACCGGGGCATATGCCTACACCCCACAGCCCTTAGTCATGAAAGCTGGAATGGGCACGGCGGGCCTTTGGCCCACTAATGGGCTGTTGCGCCGAGGAAAAAAAGACCACTAATTGACGATGCTTATATTTTAAATCATAACACAAGAAAAATGCTTTTTTTTAGATCTTAAAACCCATAAATTCAACTCAATTGATGCAGAAAACTCAGCAAATATTAAAGAGGTTTTTTTTAATTCCTTGCAAAACACATAAGTTTTAATGTATATTTCTTTAAATATATATTTACATAAAAATATACGTTTTGAATTTTGCTGGTATATATGTTATCAAAAACAAGTTCCCTTTTTAAAAAAGAATATATGTATAAAATTTAATAAATAGATTAAAGAGCAGTACTTTTTTTCAGTAATAAATTTAGCATTTTTCATAAACTTTTAAATTCAAAACAGTCATTTAACACAATAAATAATACAACAAATCAATTTCAAATAAGTAAATTGTTCCAAAATGTATTTATTTTATCTAAACATTCATGTTTTAATATAATTAATTACATTAAATAGAGCTAACTTATATTTGCATTGCAATGGATTACAGATTTCATTTTTATTAAAACTGATTGTATATGTTGAGATTGAATTTGAAAGAAGTTATAAATAATCAGAAGAAGGCTTTTGCAACATATTATATCATTGGAAAGAACAATGTAAAAATATATACAAAAAATTATTTTTTATAACAACGTGCAAAAAAGTTCACTTTTTTATATCATATTCATTCATAAATCGTTGCGAAAATGACACTTAACGTGCTTACGTCACAGACAGTGCCGAAAGTAGTACTTTCGGCACTAGTGCAGTAAAATAAATAAGAGTATCTAATTGGTAGAAAAACAAAATGATGTTATGAATATCTCCATGGAAACTAAATGATGTCATGAAACTCACTTATTTCTATTGGTTTATTACTTTTGCATTTTCTAATATCTCCATGGAAACTACAAGTACTACAAAAATTATTAAAGGAAATTAAATAAGACAAAAGTAAGAACACAAATTTCACGCCAAACAATACTTTTATTTAACATGCATATTTATAGTAACATTTGATTCAAAATACAAAATTATTTTACAACTTTTCCTTTACTACTTTGCATTTTTGAATATCGCCATGGAAACTAAATGATGTCATGAAAATCACTCATTGGTAGAAATACTTTTTTTCACGTTATATTATAAAAAATATTGTAAGCAAGCGCGTGCCAAATAATACTTTATTAAGCTCTTGTCATTATTTCACTCGACCTACGGTCTCGTGAAATAAAAGCCACTCGCTTAATAAAGTATTATTTTCCGCACTAGTTGCTTAAATAACTATTGGACAATTTGGAAACACCATTTAAACCATCTCGGATGTGATACTAGAGAGTGGTACTAGGAAGCCAACGGGAACACAATGTTAAAATTTGGGACTTCGTTTCACCAAACATAGGATTCCTAGTAGATGCAACGGCTGTGTAGTGAAATGTTTCACCATATTTTCGATAGTCGATTGAACAATCTCTCAGGTTTTCGATTCCAAAACCTGAAAAAAAGAGTCCAACCGAATACTTAAAAATATGGTGAAACATTTCACCACACAACCGTTGCAGCTTCGAAGAAAACCACTACTATGGTGAAACCCAAGCACACAATGTTTAACAGTGTATTAACAAAAATAACGTATTTCGATAATTTATGCATTGGATATATCAGTGTAAACAACAACCTTTAAAGTTTGTAATCATTTTATGTTTCACTTTGCTTTTATAGAAGTTAACAAATATTTAAAAAGTGGTACTAGAAAATATCCGTGGGACCAAAATGAAACGATCTTGAATTATTTCGCTTTTAATACTTGCATTTCTGAAATACACAAAATTAAATAAATCTAAAAACTGTGTAAATATTTTAATGAATTGTAAATTCTCACAGAAACTTTATTTGGGTTTCCCCTGGAAATGTCTAGACGAAAACAAATACAATAAATACAAGTGAATATCGTGTTTCAATATTTATAACGACTTAACGACCAAACTAAATTCACAATAGCATTCACTAAAATTTAGGGACCATATCTAACTCTTTCCCCTGCTTCTTTCTCTGTAGGTTTTGAGTCTATTTCTGTTTCTATGTCTTCTTCGGTACAAATTTCTCAGGGCTCGAAATTAAAAGATACACGGCAAAGAGGCAAGAGGCGGACAGAGACGAAAACAAGGCTGAAGCTCTATGAAGTTAAACTTGGAGACGTCGTAGAACACTAGCAATTGCTGTTCTGTCCACAGCTTGTCTCCCATACAAGACATACTGTATCCACTAGCGATTCGATAACATAGGAAATGCTATGAACCCTGTAACGAATTTTTTTTTAAAATGAGTAAAGATTTAGTAAAGTAACAGGTCTTAATTATAATCATTAATTAATCAAAGAAAAAATAAGCTACTAGTTGCATAAAGTTAGTTTTCTCCAGTTTTTATGGATTATTTTACCACAACTTTACAGTTCGAAAAGCCTAAGGTATATGATCAAATACGTTCATCATCAGTTATTATAGCATAAATAGATTTCATAGTTAAGAATTTAGCGAAAAATGCTCCGTGTATGAATAATTGGTGAACCATAAATTCGTTGTGATTCCAAGTTGTGATTCCGCGGGTTTTGATGTTGTCCTCGTATCTTGAGCGCGGCTAAATATTAGGAATCATGTTATCATTTACCTATATGCAATAACTCTGTTGTAACCAAACCAACGTATTTCGTTATTCGGCGCAATATTTATTATATCTTAATAATACAATTTCGTAAACAACATAACTTTTCTAAACTAGTAAATAAAAATTAATAAGTATGAATAGTTATCACATGAATAAAAACCTAGTCTAATAAGTAGGGGCAAATAATGACCTTGACCTTGGCACTAATTGGTCTATATTTGAAATACTCCAAGTCACTAGTCATGAGCTCGCCAATTATCAACAACTAATATCTACAACCAATTATCTGAAACTAATAACTCCTACTCCACTTTTATAATAGTCTGTTATTTAAGATTACAGATAATTGGGATGAATTTTATTCTATACAACTAACGAGCATATTGATAACACATACATACTAAAAGTAACTAGTCAGAAGACATACCATCAGTGCGGGTAACTTTGGTCCAAAATCATAGTTTTTTTTAAAAAAAATAAGAAAAATTAAACTGCAAAACCGATTTAAACACTTAAAACTCATTATGCATTCTAAGTATTGTACTTTTAGGAATAGTTTCCAAGCACTTTTGTTAAATTTAATAAATTAAAAAAAATTGGTGTTAGTTTAAAAAATTAGGACACGTTTAGGATCCGAGCGGGTAACTTTGGTCCAAGCATGAAATCCATAAGAAAAATAATTTTTAACATCCTTAAAGGCTGTGTTACAGAATTTAATAGTAATATTGAAATGTTTAAACATAAAAATAACAAAGTAATAAGATACATAGTTATTTAAAAAAAAGGTATATAACTTAACATTTACATTACAGGGCATCGTAGAATGAAATTATACTATGAATACCAGTATAGATTGTCGCTTAAAAGAAAAGTAAAATACAATTTTAATAAAAGAAAAAAACTTATTTTTAGAAGCGAGATTTAATAACAAATATCTTTATAAAAAGCAAACGATTTTATTATAAAAGTGAAAAAAAATATATTCGTAATTATTAATTTATATATGTTTACATTACGACATTAGCGATTTTGAATGTTGTACGATTCTTGCATTTTATCTTGATCTTTTTAATGTTTAAAATAGTTTAATTTTTTTTAAAAATCATCTCAAAAATGGGTAATTATAAAAGTAAGACTTCTTCAAAAATAGTTACACAGAATAAACTTTTACATACATTTTTGAAAGTGCAAAGTTCCATAAAGAAATCTTTACATCTTGGACCAAAGTTACCTGCATTCAGCGGCAAAAGTCTCCCAGTGACCAAATATTAAATATAGCATAAAAAGTATTCAACTTAGATTAAAACAAATGGTGTAATATTAATCCCCATAAATAGAAAAATAGTATTTTATTTAGATATTTTCTATAATTTTTTCGGTGTTCCAAACAAAAGTTATAAGAAATAGATTTTTGTCATTAAATGCTCGTAAGAATACAACCGTCCTTTGTTGTATCGCCAAAATTAGGATGATATTTTTTTACATGAAATGAAAGGCAATGTTTCCATCTTTCCAAAAATGTAAAACAATTTAAGAGGGGATCGTTTTCTGAAGAGAAATTAAGAAACAAATTTTTTTCTGGCGGGTGGACTAAAGTTACTCTCCTTGGCCAAAGATACCCGCTTCGACGGTACTTTAAAACTGTTTTTGAGAGGCCTGTGTAGGTGTCATCTATTGCACACATTTGCACTAACAACAATATTTGCGTCCGTTATTCCCAGCCTTTTTTATGGGGCTTATTTCGAACTCCTTTTGAGTCACCAATATCAAATATCAGAAAAATTTCAACATTTCGTACAGTTTGAAAAACATTTATATTTTCAAAGCTTAAAATCTACTTACCAAATGCACTAATAGTAGTTTCCAATTCCCAAAGCCTCACTTTTGTCTTGAGGATCTATTGATCTGAAAATGTGTTTATAAAGATTTAGTTAAAATGTCCGTAAATATATTATTAAAGCAATAGTTGAGTTGATAAAGTCAGTCTTTGGCTGAAGTTGTAATCTTTTTATAAAAACGTTACTTTTTGAATCATCGTAAACCTTAGATTGTTGCAACTTAATTCCAAGTGTACAAACACGGCAAACTTGAATAATTTGTTAAACTATTTGTTTTGGCAGTATTGAAACTAAATAAAAATTAACAAAATGTGTATTAATTAAAGAGTTATGACAAAGAAAAGCTTAGTAAAAAAGATTGCAGCAATCGATGACACTTTAAAGCTGCGCAATAATCCAAAGCAATCGTTTAATTTTGTAGTTGCCAATTTTTTATAACATGAACTGATGATTTGTTTTTAATAAAAATTTTATACTAGCTTTTATTTTTGTATCAAATGTTTGATTACTTTATTGTTAACCATAGAGCAACAAACTGGGGTAGATATTTACCCCAGCAATTTTGTCTAATGTGACTGACCAGCTTTGGAAGAACATAGTTCTAAACTGGATAGTTACATTATAGTCCGCTATTTAAAACAATTTTTTACGAACTAAACTATATTAAAATTGAATTTACTCCACAAAGTTCTCTGCGGCGTGAAAAAATATATATCTGCACTTCCTGCTGCTTTACAAGCAAAAAATTCCAAGGGGTTAAATGGAGCTGCTCTGGAACTGAGGGGTAACAGGAAAATGCAAACCATCATCAGCAGATTTTTTCCAGACATACAAGCACAATTACATTTGTTCAGGGACAAAAGGTGTACCCTGTGTGCCTCAAATGAAATACCGACCAAGCTTATCCGTACCACGTACTTTCCTGTGTTCATTTTCAGAAGAGTGACCTTCTTGAAAACCCTGCTGGGGTTCGAGACTTTTTGCGGTCAAACGGTCTTTTGGACTTGGTATAGACTTGATCTAGACCAAGTGGAATAAGAAACAACAACGAGCATAAAACCAAGTCATGTAACTACCTGTACCTTCCTGGGTTAGTTCTATATTCTGTTCCTTCGGATTTTCATCCAGGTCTTCATCTTCTTTGTACATGTCTTTCATTCTTCCGCTGAGACAGAACACGACAAACATGCAAAGGGCGGACAGTCCTGTGAATAAGGCCGAAGCACCGTGTAGCAGGTAGTTGAATTTGGTGATGTCGTAGAACCAGCAATTTCCGGTCTGTCCACAACTCTTCTCCCAAACGAGACACGCGGAATCTACCAGGGCCCCAAATACGACAGGATACGGAATGAAACCTGAAATTAAATTAATTGAAATTTGAATTTAGTTTGTACATTGTTACGAGTACATAACTAGTGATATCGAGCCCCACCCTCTAACATCTTGTTGGGATCCCTCAGAAGGACTTCCAAGAGGCCACTTTCACTTCGATCTTGCTATCCGAGTAAACAAGAAGGACTTGATCCCTGCTCATCTCAGTTGGCTCTAGAGATCATTAATATGATGACCGATACTGCTATAAAAATTTACATGGATGGCAGTAAACTGAATCGCTGTGCTGGCAGTGGCATATTCATCAATTCTCAATTGTGACAGAGGCTCAAATTGTGACAGTACCTCCTGCACGCAATAACCAGATTGGCAAGTGGTCACCTGAAATGTCTCTTGTTCTCGGAGGGAAGGAAGATCTTCGCGACTTGCTCTAAATGCCATGTTCAGCAGGTCTCTCCCGATCATGTTTTGGGACTGCGTCGAACTTTCCAGAGATGACGTTTACCTTTACCATCTTCTGGTTATCGACTTTCTAAGGGTCAAGGATCTTTTGGACTTGGTCTGACTTCGTCAGACAACTGGAGGATTAGCCACAACAACAATATTAAGTTTGGTTGTATACGGGATGGTTGCAATTAAATTTGGGATTCAGAATGCAAGGGCACGTATTCCCCAAATTCACTTGCTGAAATTGCGTAATTAATTTCTGAAACACATAACTTAAAAAATAAAAATTATAATAATTATGTAAAATATGCTTACCAAATGCTGATAAAAAAGTTTCGAATGTTCCTAAAGCTACGCTTTTATCTTCAGTGTTTATGCACCTAAAAGGAAAATAATAGTTATTTTTGAAACTAGCGCGTAAAATAGGGGTTTTTTTTTAAACGAGTTGAATAAATTGTTTGACAACTGCAATAGCACTTGAGTGAAAACGAAACAACCAATGAAAACCCTAAGGAGCAAGAGTAAAAACTGGAAAGAGTTACGGTCATCAAAATTAATCAATAGTTATTTATTTTTTACATGAGAATATGGAAATATGTTTTAAAGTGTAGTTTTCTTTTGAAAATAATCTTTTTATGCTTTACTATTTTCTTAAACATCCTCCCTCATTAAAGTGACTCAGATTATAATCTATTGAGTAAAGCTGTCAACAACGCAAAAAAATCTGGTTTTTCACTATATTTCAGATTGAAACTGAATATAATTCTTCTAATTGCTATAAAATTTCATTTTATTACCACTACTTATTATCTGATATAATAAAAACTACTTCTGTAAAAAAAAAAAAATTGGTACTAAGTTCTAAAAAGTACAGTGGCAGAAAATTACCAAATTTTTATTGACTTAAAATACTTCTCCAAAAAGAATCAAAGTTTACTAATATTACGACACTATTTTATTGCGAGAAAGATTTCCTTTTAACTTCTCTCACAAACAGTTAAATTGCATGTCTTAAATTATTTTTACATGCCAGTATGTCATCACATAAAGTACTTAAGAAAGGAATATCAATGAAAAAAAATTTCCACAAACGTGGATTGCGAATGGAATTAGAGAGAGGATAGTAAACTCATTAAACAAATTGAATAGTTTTTTACAATGGGGTTGTTTCACGTCGTCGGTGGCAACAGCTCTGTGTTCTTGTTTTCATTTTTCTGGAATTACATTTGTTTTGGTATTCGAAAGTGGGTTTTCAAAGAATATTTTAGCTATTCGTTTTTATAACAAATTTCAACCTCTTGCTGTGCAGTTGGTTGTTGAAATCATTTATTTAAGAAGGCTTGCATAGAAAGAAAAGTTCCTTTTCATCTTTTCCGCATTCTGATCCTAGATAAAACAAGTTGCATGTTGTAAAGAACTCAGAAGCAGATGAAAAGAACGTTCATTTTGAAAATAAACTCGAAACAACCAATGAAAACGAAGTAGGCAGAAAAATGAAAGCAAGAGTGTTACATCAGCTAAAACATTCCCATTAGTTTATTCTTCTTCAAGAAATTGTGTTGTTACTTTCAATTACTTAGTATGAAACATAAGACAATGAACATTTTGCTGTGGTGTCGAAAATCCGAACTCGAGATTTTGCGTTTCGGAGGCTGAAAATTGTTTTTTGAACATTGGTTCCTTTTTCAGACTGTTTGTCATTCTGTCTGTCTGAAACCACCCTGTATTTCGTATGTATAAACTCGTAAATAGCTGTAAACTTCAAATTTAGTATGCGTGCACCTAATACCTGTAGAACGTCCTATTAATGGGTTTCGAGAAAATCTTGCATTCACAACAGGCCATAGAACTTTTTCTGCCATAGAACTTTCTTTGGTTTTAAAGGTATTGCTGAAAAAGCAAAAACGACTACGGACTTCACATTTGGTACACGAAATCCGAGTACTTACCGGGCATCATATTAAGGTTTTTGAGAAAATTGAGCACGTGCAAAGTGAAGCTACCAAAGAATTTCTATGATTGAGTAGTAATTGAAAGTCGAGTGGTGTTTCACGCCCCTGGGTTTTCTTATATTTTTTTTTCTATTTTTATAGAACTCTAATTCTATTATTTAATACCAAATTATTTAAAAAATGAAACAGATTTTAAAAAATGTGCATAAAAAAATTGAACCTGAAAGAGAGAGCTGATTTTATAAATCACAAGTTCTTTAAAATGTCTATTTAATAGAAATATTTGTTAGAAAGGGGATTTTGTCTATTAATTGTTCTTTATGGACCCTTGGGAATCTAAATGTCATAAAAAAATATTAGTAGGAAAGTATGAAATAAAGAAATTTACTCATTGGGGACAATTGGCAAGAAAACTGCCTATGCGAATATAAGCTTTCTGCGTAAAACTATCTAAATAAACAATATGTAAGACAAATGAAGACCGTTATGATGAGCAATTTATGTAAAACAATATAAGTTAAGCAAAAAAGAATTTTAAAACTTAACATTAACTTTTTTATTCATAAAGAAGGTCTTAATGGTAATCACAAAAGAAGAGTACAGGGAGAAAGAAAACCTTTCATTGTATAGGAATCTGTCTGCATCAGGCCTTTTGGCGACGTAGCGAGTCATCGCCTAAACTGGTGTAAGGAAACCAATTCTTACTTGGTTCTTCTTTCGCGGCAACCCTGATTCACACCAGACACCACTCTCATGCTTGAACCATGAGAGAAGAAGCAATGAGGCAACCAGTTTCCTGTCGCCATCGTCCGCCATCCCGTGATTACGGGAAGATTCCTGTGCAATCAAGGAGTTTTTCCTCTGGACTCTTCAAATGAGTCGTTAATATGTTAATGAGCCTCTTTTAGTACGTATCGCAGATTTAAATTTTTGATTTGAATGAATGAAGCATTATTTACCTCAGAAAAACCATCGTATTTGCTATCTTGAGTATATTAACAATGAATGAAATAATAGGTAGAGTGATAATGTAAATGAGTGCTTGATTCCAGCATCCGTGTGTAATGCAAAATCCTTCGGTGGTAGAATCTTCATCCATGCTAAATGAATCTGCTATGCAGGAACATTCTGTAAATGTCTACAAAAGGTATGAAGCAATGTTTAAAAAATTACATACATAGTTAAACATTTTAGTGTACTACTTTCTGGAACTTAGCTACCACCACTATTTGGGAGCGCAGATTTACATCTTTTGTGGTGTATCAAAGTAATGGTTTTACCACAAAATCGGTAAATTCACTCTCCGAATAGTGGTGGCAGCTAGAAAGTTCTAGGATTTCGGTGCATTCTTGAACCATATTTTTTAAAAGTGTAGTCAAAATTTCATATTAAAAGATAAAATAATCGTAGAACTCATATTTTTTTAGACATTTTTTTAATAAAATCTTATCAAAGCAACCCTGATCATATTTGTGAATTTATTGTTGTTGTTGTTGTTGTTTCTAATCTCCCGTTTGTCAGTGAATCCGTGAATCAGTGAATCCGTTGACAAGAATGAAGTCTGACACCAGAAGTGGACAGTTGTAAATGTGTTCCCAGTCCAGTTCAAGGCAGTCCAAGATGTGCTGAGGTGATGCCTGTTCTTTTTGGCATTTAGGGCAAAGAGGAAAACTTTTGCCACCCCCAGAATATGTAAGGCTTTTTAAGTGTCCAGTGGCTAGTCGGGACAGACGGGTGTTGGTTTGCCGGTCACAAGGAAGAGAAAGGAGAGTCCTGGTTTTTTGGCTTTATACCAGTCGTGAGACGGGGGTATTAGCCAATTCTCTTTATTCTGAGCTACTTTCATTGAGTATAACTCCTGATATGTGAGTTCTTGGGTAGAAGGGACTGGGTGTTCTAGTCCCTCCCTAGCAAGAGTGTCGGCCACTTCGATATCTACATGAGATGGGAGGCACTTTGTGTCGCTAGGATATGATCTTAATTTTTCTTAGGATAGATAGGCTGGTTTTGTCGCCTATGTGGGCCCAGTTTTTGAGATGTTGAATTGAACTGCGGCTGTCAGACAGTATCCATAAGTCACCATAGTTGATTTCATCAATTATATTTTCCAATCCTATGTCAATTGCTAATAATTCGCTTCGAAAAACAGAGCAGAAATCTGGGTTACGTTGTTTAATAGAGAGTTTCTCTACTGGTGTTTCAATATAAACTCCACTGCCTGCATCCATTTTGCTGCCATCGGATTTTGATGTCATTTGAAGGAATTTTGTTAATAATTTCCAATGCCAATTGTTTAAGAAATTCAGGACAACATTCATTCTTATTAAGTGTGGTGGGGAGGCTATCATTAAAATCAACATTGGAGAGTCCATCGTAAGTGTTTAAATTAGAATTAAGATAGTGAGGCTCTACATTATGTGCAATTAGCTGCAGTGATTTTATTTGACTGAAAGGACTGATCTTTTTAAGTCTTTGATTACATGTCCAGTTATTTAGGTAAAAAGCCGTTTTATTTTCTTGGTTTATGCTGGAATGTTTATTGAAATATTTGACTAAACCAGCCTGCCTTCTGATAGAAAGTGATTGCATGTCCGCTTCGTAAAGGACAATTTCAGAAGGACAGCTACGTTTCAATCCAGTGATTATGCGGGCAGCACTAAGTTGGACCTTTTCCAATTTGTTCAAGTTCGTCTCAGAAGCACAGCAATAGATAGGGTAGCCATATTCTAGTATAGGTCTAATGAGTGTCTGGTAGGAAGTCCAAAGCGTAGTTGCATCCGCTCCCCAGTCTCTACCTGCAATGTGCTTAATAATATTTAACCTCTTCCTGGCTTTCAAAGTAATACTTTCAATATGTTTATTACAAGTAAATTCGGGATCAAGAATGAAACCCAAGTATTTTGGATGTTTCTCGTAGGTGAGTTTCTGGTGTTTGAGGATCAAGGATGGCTGGTAGTTATAGAGGCGCTTATTGGTAGTAAAGAAAGTGGCAATTGATTTGACGGGGTTAAAACTCATTTTAAGTTCTTCTGCAAACTTGGAAATGGCTTCTAAAGAGCTGTTGAGCGTTGTTTCATCTACATTGTGAATTTATTCTAACAATTAATAAGTAAATAATACTATCACTTAGAATTGCTATTTTTTTAAAGGATAACTGAGTAACATAGCAACTATGTCATTAGTAGGGGAGATGGTAGCCGAGCCATATTTCTTTTTTTTTCGAGAAGGGGGGGGGGGGCGATGGCTACATTATTTATTCACATCACAACATATCATACTATAATCTGATATTTAGGTAAAAGTAGAGTCACAAGTTTGAAATATAACTCTAATACGGTCTAATATTTTTTTTAAAGCATGACAAGTGACTCATAGCGCCCAGTTAATGGGTACTTTTATCAAGGTACTTAAAAACAAGAAAAAACACATTAAACATCAATTTATCAACTCTAGTTACTTTAGTCTATAATTTTTCCATCAAAGTTCTTTGGTGCCATTATCATATTGACAAGAGAACTTGGCAAGTTTAACAGGGAATGTGAGCATGAATTGAATGAATTTGGTAAAGGGGAGTCGGATGGGTGTTTTTGGGTCAAAAATGTCGATTTTCTGCTTTTATTTTTTATCTGCATATCTATGGCTTTAATTTAAGAACAAGATTATCGATTTCTGTTTAGTAGTTTTCGTTTAATAAGCATTTTTCAGAAACTCTGTATATCAGTTCTTAAATAAACCTTAATTTTATGTTGTGTTTCCTGAAATATAAGGTTTTTCAACAGTTAGGAACATTTTTCTCAGGAACTATAAAAGATATCAACATGTTTTGTTCTATTATTTATTCCCCATTAACAGCTCTTTGATTTAAACTGAGGAATTTTAAATATATCTGCTCAAAAAAAAGTTATATAACTTTAAATCGTTTTTTTTTTTGGTTTTTTTAATACATATTTTTAAAAAATCACTATGAAAGTTTTTTTTTTTTGTACTGTGAAATATCATCAGATTAAATCAGCCGAGCCAGCGTGGCGCCTTTACCTTAGAAACTGCTCGACGGACCGGCAAGACATTAACTCACAATTATTAATGAAGGAAGTTAATATTATATCATTATAGGGTCGTACTATATATTACATACACTTTGACTGTTATTCTTGAAAAATAAAATATGATGCAGGATAAAAGACATTAAAAACCTGTTAAATATCTATTAAGAGGGTCATTAGCATTTATTTTAGGCTTTTTAATTACCTGGTTTACTTTTCCATGACATCCCGCATGGCAAGCTGAGAAAAAGTGTGTCTTGCCATCCGGTGAGCAAACTGGCGTGAACGACCTGGTCGTGCAACTGCAGTTGCTATTGCAAGACCCTTCCAGAATGAGTCTGAAATTTGGAGAGAAAAATCAAATATTGAACCATAATGCATTTTTAACAGTTTCTACAACATCTGAAAAATTATTTGCCTTCAAATTAATTAATAATAATTAGAAAATAAATTCTAAGATTATAAAATTGCCTAGTTGCTTATGCAAACTTCTTACTCCGTCTGCATACAGTAAAATTTGATTTAACGTTACTCCATAAAATTGGTAGCAGTACCCAAGTTTTTAAGATTACTTCATCTTTATGGAGTACTGTTAAACGACAAAAAGGTAAACTAACACCAAATAGGTCTAGCTTAAAACTTTATTTCAAATTTGTAGTATAACGGTCCTAGTAACTTCGGAGAAGACAATATCGGTCTTACAATTTTACTGTTACACAAGAATAGAAAATATTTACCAGGTATAATTTTATGTCACTCTAAAAATTCACCAAATGACGCCATTCTTCAATTCATTCACCGCAAATTTAAAACTTACCCCTGCCCATCCCATCCATAGTTGGACATTTGAATGCTCTCACATTTAGGTATTGTCAAAATGAGGAATCCCACGGCGCCAACTATTTCTAAAATCGCCAAGCCTCCAGTCAGAAACTTGGCGTTGGGTCTGAACCTGTAGACAAGGTATCCACCGAGTAGGGTGGATACTATAAGCGCAGATATGCCTGGAGGCCCTTGAAAAATGAGTAAAAAAATAAGAATTTGTTTATGAGTCGCGCCACTTGTTTATTTTTCTTAAGCTATTGCTTTAGTTATTTGGTTTATCATTGGAGTAATAAGTCAAAAGTATCTCGCAAATAGTCAAAAAAATGTTAATAAATTTCCTTAGAATGCAAAATGTCCGCAAAACACAAACATAGCTACATTGTAAAACTTTGGTGTAACGTGACTTCTTAAACACGGTGGCATCGCTTTTTGCTAGTACCCACCGTGTTTAACTAGTAACCAGTTGGGAAACAAAAAAAATAGATGTTACTCATTACTTTTGAAACATTTCTCTTCACTTTTATTTATATTGTTTTGGTCCCCCCATCCTCAGAAAAGATATCGATTTGCTATATAATATATATATATATTATATATATATTATAATATATATATATAATTATATAATATATATATATATATATATATATATATATATATATATATATATATATATATAATATATATATATATATATATATATATATATATATATATATATATATATATATATATATATATATATATATATATTATATATATATATATATATATATATATATATATATATAAAACTGTAGCCTAGCTATCATAAATTTGAAGACTTTCCGCTGTTATGATGAAATTATTTCAATTAATATTCAGACACATCAGTCAAAGCCATTCGAACGTTCAAATTGTTTTAACTGATTTTACGCTTGTTATTTTTTTATTATTATTATTATTATTTATTATCAAGAAAACAACAAGTACAAAATAAACACTCTGGGGATTTAGAATCCCATACGAGTGAAAAGAAATTCAAGACATTTTTTTTTATAAAACAATACAGGGTAGATATGACAATGAAATTTGGCAAAGTCGTCGGTGCTATTTAAAAATAAACAATAGAGAACCCAAAATTGAATTAAATTGAATCAAATTAAATTATCAACTGAAAACAGATAATTTTTTAGCTTTTTTTTGAAAACGATGACATTTGGTATAATTTGCAGATCAACAGGGAGATTATTGTATTGTTTAGAAGCTATATAAAAAAAACTTTTGTGAAAAATCTCCCTGTTGGCTCTGGGTATATTGAAAATAACGTTTGGTCGTCTAGGATTAACTATTTCTCTTTTATCACATAAATTGGGATTTAAGAAGAGATTGTAGCTATTTTTATAAAAGTGTAGATGATGAACTGGAAGTATGTCTAGTAATTTGTAATCTTGGAATGTAATACTGCGATTATTATAATTAAGAATTAATTTAATAAATTTATTTTGGAGATTTTTGACTATGGATATATTTGATCCGTAGTCCCCACCCCAAATAGACAATCCGTAGTAGATTCTGGGATGAACCCATGCATAGTAGAGCTGCTTAAGAAATTTTTGATTAACTAGATGCTTTAAATGATAAAATTTATAAAGAAAAAACCGCATACTGTTAGAGATAGAATTGATATGAGATTTCCATTTAAGATTTGAATCTATGTAAAGTCCAAGGTACTTAATTGTGTCTACACATTCCAATTCTTGACAAACACAGGAGAGGTTATCGTTGCAGTTATGTTTATGATAAATTAGTCGAAATCGGTTTTCTTTTTTAATTAGGTTAAAATTTATGTATTTAGTTTTGTTCGCATTAATATGTAAGTCATTAGAATCAAACCAAGATTTAAGTTTGATAAGGTCTTCTTGGATTAAACTATTAAGATCATCTTGATTATTACCGGAGTATAGAAGAGTGGTATCGTCTTCAAAACAAATAATCTCACCAGATAGATCTAAAGCTAATAAATCGTTAACATAAACTAGAAATAAAAGTGGACGAAGTAAGGAGCCCTGAGGAACACCTTTGGTGAGGTATTTATATTCACAATTTTCTTTACATGTGTAGATATCCATCACGTACCTGATATCAAGGACGCTTGCGACGCTGACACCCTAAACTGATTTTCCATGTACTTCGGAAGCATTATGTAATGCCCAAAGCCGCCGAATATGACGCCGATGGTATTGATAACAAGGAATATATAAATTGGGTTCTTCCCCAATCTTTTTAGGGCAGCCCACAAACCTAAAAGAAAAAATTAAACTAAAACTTCTAAAAAAACTAAGTATTGGCAAACATAAATAATGGCGAAGAACTACATATAAAGTCACTTCTCTGCTTAAGAAGACAGAGTCTCTGCTTAAGAAGACATAGTCTTTGCTTAAGAAGACAGAGTCTCTGGTTAAGAAGACAAGTCGGGACAACTTTGGCGGTACAGCAACTCGCGTTCATCAAGATAATTATTTAGGTGAACGCATGGCTGATCTTACTCCCTACAAACATAAACCTTGGTCAAACCGCAGGTTTTTGGTTCGCGACGTTGGAATGGATTAGTTGGCAAAGTTACGGTTGGGCCAACGAACGGCATTATTTTTGTCCAGCTCTTTGCCATTATATTGGATAGCCTAACGTTGGCCGTAACTAAAAACAACTTTATAGTTCCAGATGAAGTTAACTGCAATTTAATTTGTATTTTTAGCCTATTTTGCAACTTTACTTCATCTAACGTGACTTCAAATTACAGCAACGGCTTGATTTTCTAATGTATTCCATATATTTTAATTCTATATATTTTTTTTTATGCGAAAGTCTCTTAATTCACTCCATAGTGACAGAATGGAGTGAAACAAGAAATAAAATGGCAGAAATAAGCAACCAAAATATTAATGTCCAATTATTCTAGTTTCTATTTCTGTCCAATTATTCTATTTATGTTGAACAAAACACATTACTTCACTTTAAATATTTGATGATCAATATATTCCAAAGAAATTGTTGATTTCATTTCCTCTAAATACGACAAAGAATAATCATACAACTTGGAATAATTGTTTAATTGTCACACACTTTTTGCGAAATCCATATAATGTTTTCCTCCATTTTTTATTATTTAAATGGTTTATAAAGATCTGTCCTTCAGTTTTGTTCATGTTGGTTTGATGAATGAAGGGTTTGCAAAAATAGAAATATTTTTTTTAAAAAACCAACTAATGGCATTTAGATAGCATTATAGAATTTCTATAATGCATTTCAATATAAATAAAACTTTAGTTAGTAGACGATGAAAATTTTAACTGTAGTAGACACAAAATATAATATTTGTTGATGTCTGACTTCTACTCCTAGAGGGCGCCACCTCCTCAATTTAGGTACGTCACTGGAGGGGAGGGGTATTTTTCTCCAGGCTACCTGCACCCATGGTACTGCACATATGACCGCGCCCACAGGACTTTTGAACCCACAGATTTAACAAGCACGTTCTCCGCATGTACTCAAGACAATACAATTATCTTTGCCATGGATTCGAACAAGGGCTAACTCGCTTGACGAGCGAGGGTCGATACCACCATACTGGCTCATGGGCGAAGGTTCTATGATAATTCTACATAAAAAAAGTCCTACCAGCCAAGTTTGACCCGAGACCCTCTCCTTTCCTGACAGTAGCCGCTGCCAACTTGTGTCCCGGGAGCCTCCTTGGGAACAGGGCTATGGGAGCAGAGAAGATCATCACGAGAACTCCCTGGAGCATGAAGCCCATCCACCAGCCACCGATCCACCTAGGGTCCTCGGGTCCGAACCCAGGATCAACTGTGGATCACAACTTTTTACTTAACTCTCTGACAACAGGAAAGCATATTGAGAAGTAGAAAAAATCATAAACTACAAAGGAATTTGAGAAAGGTATACCAAATAAAGGAATAGATCTTAAGGAATACTTTTCACTTATATCAAATAAAGACCTTAGTGGAAGAACGTGCTAAGTGACAAAAAGATGAAAACGAGAAAATGAGCTTTCAAAGTTTATCGTTTGCACTTAGATACGGTTAAAAACGGCATTTTCAAAAGGTAAAAAATATACTTAACTTTAAAGTTTATGAAACAGAAGAATCTTGCTATCTTAAAAGATGGAATACAGTCATTGACCAAAATTTCATTTTTCAAAAGGCACTAGCACGTTCTTCACAAGCTCTTCAAATAGCGTTGTACTTAAATCTTCTTGTGCTATTGTAAACAAAACATTTGAATGGTGGATATAATCTGTTAAAAAGCAAGTCAAGAGCACCCTTAGAGCGTGACCACATACGAGTAGTTATATTCCTAACGCTTTGAAGGCTTTGGAGGCATATATGCCCATGATTAAATATCAGTGGTGGTCAATTATAAGGACAATAGAAATCGCTAGACTTTTCGACAATCAAGCAAATTTATGTCTATTAGCGATAGTAATGAGATCTTAAATAGATTTTGGCAAATATACTAAAATTCATATTTTAAAATGCGTTATAAATGGTAACAAATTGCGAAATTGGACAAAATTATCAGGACAATTGCCTTTGTGTTAGTCTAAAGCATAAATTTACTTAAAACTAGCAAAGTTTCTGCTTTGTACACGTCATTCCATGGTGTTATAAAGATTTTGCGAGTGTTTGAAAACTTCATTACACTTATCTTCAACCATGCCACTAAGTACGAAGCTTTCGGTGTTTGAAAAGGAAAATAAATCGCTCATAAAAATTCTGGACTTACTGGAAGTAAAATAGCATTGAAATTGAATAGTTCAAAGACTGTAATATATAATTTTTTGAAAAATCTTGTAAGTTATATGGAAAACAAAACACCTAGGCAGGACATCTTCTGTGTCTTCGAGAGATAAAAGACGAATTATAAGTAGAGCTTGCTCCAAAGAGCAAACATCGACGGAAATAAAGTGTGAACTGGACTTGAACTACAGTGCTCGAACCGTTCGCCGTGTTTTACAAAATGCCAAACAAGTTCGATACGGAAAACCAGTCACGGCCCTCTCTTACAAAAACCCAAAAGAGACTGAGGATGGAGTATGCTAAAAAGTACATTTCTATGGGTGACAAATGGAATGATGTTGTCTTTTCTGATGAAAAGAAGTTTGACCTAGACGGACCTGATGGGTTTAAGTATTTTTGGTATGATCTTCTCGCAAAGAAAAAGAAATATTTTCAAAGCGTTCATATATTGGTTGCTCAGTAATGGTCTGGGCAGGTTACGCAGCCTCTGAAACTACAGAAATAGTATTTCTTCAAGGGAAAATGAAGTCAAATAGTTATGTTGATATGCTGGGTGACAATCTTTTGCCAGAAGCACCTTTGATAACGAGTGGTGACTATTTATACCAGCAGGACAATGCATCAATACATGTGTCCGCAGCTGCAAAATCATGGTTTGACGCTAATTCTGTAAAACTATTGACTGATCGGCCAGCTAAAAGTACCGATCAAAGCCCAATCGAGAATTTGTGAGGTATTTTGGTGCATGAAGTTTACAAAAATGGCACTCAGTACCATAACAAACGAGAACTGATGATTGTCATCAATTGAAAAGGCATGGAAAAATATCCCTGTGAGCACCCTAAAGAAACTAACGACCTCTATGACGTCAAGATTAATTAAAGTAATTAAAAATAAGGGTTAACTTATTAATTATTAATTGTTTTGAATTGAAAAATTTATGTGTCCTTATAATTTTGTCCAGTTTCCTAACAATGTATTTTTTGTTTATTATTTTTACAAACTCAAGTTTTGTATTTAAAGTTTTGTATTGTTCTTAAATGATTTATAGCATAATGAAGTATTTTATGTACAAATACATTTTCATTTAATTCAGAAATATTTTTTTTTTCAATTTTCAATTGTCCTTATAATTTGACCACCACTGTACGTATATTTACAAGCAACTTCAGCAGCAATATAAGAAAAACACACAAGTGTCGATTATAAGGACCTGCTTAACTTAGTTTCTCTAACTACTCGCGAAGGTTTTACTTAGTTGCACTAACTACTCGCGAAGGTTTTTGTCTGATGATCTAAGATACAAGTATACAAACTATAATCTTTTGTATTACCAAACAAAAGGCGATATGTTTTTAGGACAATCACTGTATTCATCAATGGGAAATTTATAATAGTTTTAAAATCACCATGATTTATAGAAATTAATAGATATTATTAGACATAAATTTAAAATGTGCAGAATTAACTTACTGCATGTTCATGTAAATATTCTAATAACTTTTCAAATATATTCAATTGTTGCCGCTTCAAGAGGGAAGTTTAAAGAATCACAATACGTTTAAAAAAATCAAGATACATCCAAATAATTTGTTTAAAGATGAAAAAAACTATTTTAACTGTTAAAAGCTTTAAAATTAAAGAATAACACTGATAATCCAAACTTCTTAACTTAACATTGAACAAAATCTTAACTTACCAAATGGGTTTTCGTAATATTTTAGAAAAAAGTAGGACATCAAAAATCCCACCAAAGGTCCCAACAATCGCAAAGCATAAGCAAAAGCTAGAATAAAAAATCAATATAAAAGCTACAGTATTCACTTAAATAAGTTACTTAATATTCTACATAGTATACTGATATTTAAAATTGTTTTTATAACAACGTGCAAAAAGTTCACTTTTTATATCATATTCATTCATAAATGTCAGACTTTCGCTTTATTTAGTCGCATAATCGCCAAAGCACTTGTTTTTGTAGTTTAATCAAAGAATTTAAAATGTCATTATTTTCCAAATAACTTAATATTAAATATACCAATGAATTACTAATATATCGTATAACCAGCTTGAGTGCATTTAGAAATAGGAAATGCACTTTTATTTTAGAATTCAATCGGAAGCTAAAGGTTTTCAACATTTATAAAAATCGTTTGCTTTTAGATCTTGTTTTATTTAAAAACAAAGTATTGCAGTGAACAGACGTGTCCCTTAAAAGATAGTTGACACCGGCTTTGAGATCGCATGTTGCGTTACAACAACATACCCGGAAATACATAAAGCATCTGGTTTGTTAAAAATGATTAGGGTTGGCAAAAAGTTTTAAAAATTTTACGTTTGATCTCTAAAGCTGACGATCGCATTGTGCAATGTCCTAAGCTCCAATATTATTAAAACTCCCAAAATTAGAATAAGGCGAAAGCTAGAATTTGGCTTAAAGTGGAATAGCCTTTACGTAAGTCAAATTTAATCAAGATATTCTTGTATGTAAAACTAATAAAATGTTATAATAACCATATAACGTTTATCTCTATTCTTATATGTATAGATCTTAATATTATAAAATATAGATGACTTTAAAAAGTGTTTGCATCACGATTGTAAAATAAATTGTTTAAACGATCATGCTAAGCTTTTGTACATGAAATCTGTAATTAAAGAAGCTTTCTTAAAATTGATTAAATCCTTAATTGAAAAGGGGAAAGAAAAACATAAATAACCTTAGGATTTATATTTTGCCAGACATCTTATTTTTACTTTTTTTTTATATGAATGTTTGTTTTTACATTCAATTATTCCTATCCAAAAACTATTTAAAAATTTATTTTGCGAAAACTTACATCTTACATTATTATCTTTTTTATAAATCTTTTAAATTTAATATTTATTTTATTCACTTGCATTTGTGTTTCTTTTACTACCTTTTTGTATCTTTTTATAAGTGAAATTTTTACTTTAATATTTTTAAAATAATTAGTATAATTCAGTGATAATGACTTTTAAAAATAAAATTTCAATTAAAAAGTTATCATCTAACATTAAGCAGAAGTTCAAAATAACAATAAACTACTTCTTAACTAAAGTACTCAAAGAAATCTTATAGTAGGGACAGCGGAGAACAAAAAGTAATATAATATAGGTCTGAGAGATATCATACTTAAAAAATTAGGTTGCGTACAAGTATACGATTTTCAATTACGTTTTATAATCAAATGTTCGTTAAAAGTTATTTATACTATAAATATTTCAATTACTTAAACTAAAAGTCTAGGGCAGCTACTCTTTGCACATGCACAATATTGTTGAAATCTATTTGTCGTCCGATAGTACTGGTAGCAAGTGTACAAATTTAAGTCTGTATCTATTTCGTTTCAGAAATACTTAAGCCAAAAAGTATAGCAGCTCTAATTGCGCATGCGTAATTTCTCGAAATATTATTATGACTTCACAGTACTAGGAACCCTGTACTAAATTTGAAGTCTGTAGCCCTTTTAGTTCGAAACTGCAAAGGTTTCAGACAAAAGACTAATCAATGGAAAAACCAGTTTTTTGTAATTCAACTCCAAAAACTTGTAGAGAGCACGAAATTTCATTTGATTATGACCTCCATCGCATATTAATTTCCTTATACTTCTAAGATAATTAAAGAACAACTTTAAAATTGAGGGAGAAAGGAAGTTGGGGGGGGGGTAGACGGACACGTGACAGAAAACAGACGTATGCAGGGAAACTATACATTGTAGTCTTCTAATTTTTAATTTGAACCAATAACGATTTTTAAATAGACAGTTTAGATCGAATTGAAAGGGATATGGAGAGGCATAATGATGACAGTACAGCAAAAATATAAAAGTAAGAAAAAAAATCTGAGTCCTATCTCAAACAAAATAATTTGAAATCGAAGTTATACAGAAATATGAAATCGTATGTTATCAATCGATTTGTAAATGACGTGTTTTACGTAAGTAGGCTAAGCAAACCACCAAGCTTTTGAAGACCAAACAAATTGTCATGAAAAAACTATGATTTTGTGAATGAATTCAACTAAAACTTAAAGCTATTATCGTGTTCACCTTTGTCACTTAGCACTTTCCCTTCACTAAGCTTCAATTAGGCCTGATGCGAAACCATTTTTTAATTTAAAAAATGTGAAAAGTTACGGGAAAGCTATTTTAAATGGAATTTACCGTTTTTAATACCGAAAGTTTATGTATATTTAAAAAAAAAAACTCTGTGGATTTTTTGGCAGTGTCTATTTAAAATCTTGTATAGTTTCGGAACCAGGTAGGGTTTTGAAACTTAATTATTCGAAAGGATTCAAATGTTATACAAACAAAATCTATTACTAAGAAAAGGTTCTTCGATATAGTTATAGAAAAATTTTAAACTTTTAATAATAGTGGCAAAGAAAGCATAATATCCATATGGTGTCAAATACTGTTATTACTGATATTCAATTTTAAATGCCTTCACAAGTTTTTAATTTCACAAATCTAATTAATTTTAAAGAAGAAAACAGTCTTCACTTACCTAAATATATTGGCGTGTTCTTCTTCTTTGCATTGTCATCCATGTACGCCAAACCGACAGCATAATAAGCCAAGTTTCCAAACCCTTTCAAGAAACTTCCAAGCATTAGGAACAAAACAGCAGCCAAAGTCGGAGGCCGATCATCCTCATTGCACTCCTCAACTTTCACATCAGCCTCACATTTATCAAATGTTGTGGTGTTCTGGAAACTCATGGAATGCAAGTGATTGGCAGAACCGTAAATGAAATACGGCAAAGCAGACACGAAGCATGCCAATGAAGACATCATCATGCCGAAAGCAACCATCCTGGGTCTATGAGCCCTACCACCAAAGTAACCCACAAGAACACCAAGAAACAATGGGGTTATTTCGTCCAACATCATCACTGATCCACTAAGTTTGCTCTTGAACGCGAAACGTTTTTCTAGAGTCGATATGCAAGCTATCAAGTAAGAGTAGTACGATCCGCTGAGGATTCCTATGATGGAATACAGAACAAGGTAGACTCTTGCAGTAGCCCATGGCTGGAGCCATTGAGGTTTGAAGCTACCGATTCCGCAAACTATATCAGGGTCAACATAATTTTCGTCCTTAGATTTATAAATGTCTTCTTTAATATCCCTCGTAGAGGCCATCGAAAACCTTTGGTTTAAAACTTCCTTTTGATCTATTGGTTTGTCTTGTGTTTCTTGTGAATTACAAATGTCATCTACGTCATTTAAACATTTATTATTGCCTTTAGTTACGCCATTCAAATTTGTATTAATTGACGCAGTCGCAACTGATTCATTACCAAGCTTTTTGTTTTCTGAAAGTGTATCTTCAACACCAAGAGAACATTCATTATCATCAATTGGATTATCAATATTACTTTCATCTGTGTTATCAACTATAAGAGGTTGAGCCAAAGATATACTTGCAGGCTCATTTTTATCCACTACATTTTCATCAAGTTCAGGTTCCAAACTCACATGTTCATCAGATTCTTTATTTTCATCGCTTTTTGGAGAATCTTTAGCAACATCTGGACCATCTTCAAGACCCATAAACGCTCTTATCTTGTTAGCGTATTCCAAAATTTTTAACCCTGGTAGTTCTGGAATTAAAATATTTTCTTGACTAGTCTTTTCTAGTTCTGGAATTATACCAACATCGCTTTCCACTGGCTTGACGCCTGGTTCACAAACGTCCGTTTTTTCCACCACCAGCGTTGGAAGTTCTGGAATGGAAATTTTTTCTTTACCTGTGTTTTCTTGTTCTGTAATTACCCCAGCTTCGCTTGCTACTGGCCGGTCGTCTGGTTCACAATTGCCCAGTTCTTCAACTACCAGCGATGGAATTTCTGAAATGGAACAATTTGCCTCCCCTGTTTTTTCTAGTTCTGGAATGGTCCTAGCGTCGCTTTCCACTGGCCGGTCGTCTGATTCACAATCGCCCATATTTTCTACCACCGGCGTTTGAAGTCCTGGAATGGAACATTTTTCTTGACCTGTATTTCCTTGTTCTCTAATTATTCCATTGTCACCATCTACTAGACTGTCGTCTCGTTCATAGTCGTCTGTTTTTTTAACCAGTGGACTTTCAATCGTCACGTTTCCATTACAATTTGTTTTCAATTCATCGTTTTTGTTGTCTGCTGCGTCCATGGCCGCACACATTCACTTCAGCTAGTCAAAGTCCCATTTGATGCAATTTCCACTTTGAATTCTGAGAATAAAAGGCAATCACAGATGATCTCGATTATGCTACATTCGCCAGGTTTTTATTAAAGAACATTTCGTTTCTGTTTGAACTCGTTTCAAACTATTTGTGCTTTAACATGAGCCAGAAGTTTGGTTTTTAATGAATTTCGTGGATGTATCGTGTACAATCCTTCGTATTACGTAGTTACATTATATTTTAAATTTTTCAATGAGGTATTTGATACGAACAAAGTCATATACTTAAAATGTTAAGGTACACTTTTTATCAAAAAAATCCTTATAACATCAGTATAAATAATTGAAAAAATTGTATCACGCTAATTATAACATGGAATGTATTACGGTGGGAATTTAATGATTGAAGGAACAACTGTCTGGAAAATTAGTATTAAACACATTTGACACACAAATACATTTCATTTTTTAAATGTTTATAAACCAATTATAGTGGAAAATTAGTTTTATAGAAGAGATAATTTTTTTAGAATCATACAAATGCTTTAAGAAAGAAAATTTAATTATATAAACCAAGGCCCAAACAGGGACATGAATTCTCATTATAAAATACAGTTTTCAAAATTTAAAGGGACAAATTAATACATTCAATATTTTTTATTGAAAAAACAAACGCAAAAAATTCTTTAAAAAAATACAAAAATAACTGGTAACATCTTATAAATGTCTAGATGATCATTTTATATGCGATATTTTATCTAATGTATAGATTATTTATTGGTTGATGGAGTTGCTTATATGTTTAGTGATGTGTTGTCTTTTTCAAAGTATCTTTATACAAGTCTCTAATTGGAAAACACAACTTTCTTTGCAGGCATTGACAGCTAACCTAAAAGATTTATTAAAAGCAATATCTATACTTAATTCGATTCGTGAAAAAATAAGTATGAGTTTTAATAAAACTAGGTGTCAATATTAAAACAATTATTTCTGAGCAATATGAGAGATGCACTCGAACTGGAGAGAAGTCCCCATGAACTGTTTCACCACCCTTAAATTTAATATTTCACTGGAGCGAAAATATCCAAAAGAAAATATTATTAAATGACAGAAAAAACAAACACATAGAAAACAAAATACATTTCTACATATTTAAAAAATGTAAAGCAACTTACTACAAAACTCGCTTTATCAAAACATACTAAATTAAATAATTATTAGTGACTTCCTTGGGAGCAAAGTTTTTTGAAGGAAGGTTAAATATTAGAAATAGCCACTCTCAATTCTGTTTCTATATTTAGCCGTGATCTATGACTATATTTGGTGTTTAACGAAGCAAAAGCAAAATATCTAGTTTTGCAAAGGAAAGATGCTGAAAATGGCAATAAATGCGAAATGCTTTGGTTTATAGTGCAGAAAAATGATCACCCCAAAATTTAAATATTTGTTTGTCACTAAATTGTTTTTTGGTTTGTACAATTGTCGTGAAGTCTGTGAAATGCATCCCTCGACCACTCGCAACTTTCTATGAAGTTATCGTCTGTAAGAAATTACTTTTTAAATTTATTTTCTAGCCTGGCTAAATGATTTTCAATGGTTACAAAATCAACTTTTACGTATTCTTCTTCAGACTTGTAAGTTTTAATGCAATCATCCACTTTTGCAAACATTGTTAGGTTTTTGTGCTTTTAATTTCTGCTCCACAAATCCAATTATCTGCGAAAAGTATTAACTTTATCACTCGTATCCAATGCATGTGTATTTGCTCCTTGGAAATGAAGGTTCAAGATATTTAACTTCTCTAATATGTCGACCAAGTAGCTTAATTCAATCGCAAATAAAATATTGAGAAAATTCTCGGCTTCCGGTCTGTAATCTGATTTTAAATTGTTTAAAAACATAATCTAAAATACTCAGAATGCATTATTGCTGCATACATTTTATTGTAAGTGGGAGCCGTGATGAAAATTATAATTGAAAACTGGGCCGCGAATACTGAAAGGTTGATAAACACTGTCCTAGAAATGATCAGTAAATTTGCATAAGAATTAGAAACAATCCCACATTAAGCCATTAACATTGCTGGAAGCGTAAAAAAAATCCATTTGGATACAAAAAAATAGACTTCAAGCGCCGTTACTATTCAGTTTAATTATTTCTTACCTACATGCAGCATGAATTCGTATAAGATCGTATTCGATACACCAAACTTCAGTTCCACTTGCTACTTCATAACTTCGCGCCACTCGTTTCGGCCATGGTTTCTTGCTCATGACGAGATATTAGATTTAATTATGTAGCGGCTCAGTGTCCGCCTCATAAGCCTAAGTTTGCGGGTTTGAACCCCGGCTGAGTCGTCAGATTTTCTGAATGGGAAAATCTTGGGCACGCATGTCATATAATTATGTGGCATGTAAAAGATCCCTTGAGTACCCATTTGGTTTGGGTTCTCTCGGCAAAACTAAAATCTCGACACACTTTAACATCCACAGAGAGCTCGCATTTATTGTAATCTGAAAGTAAAAATTGCTAAAGAGAGTCGCCTAGTTGGTGCCACACCACAGAAAAAATGGCTCTCAGTTCTGAGGAATATGCCTAGTCTACAAAGGCTTAGCCGCCAATAAAGCAGCCCCATTGGAAAAAAAGTTATTTAATTATCCAAAAGAATGTATGTAATAGAATGCCCTAAATATGTTATATAATATCCTTATATTCAGTTCTTTCTTAATAACTCTCACTTAATGTCCTGCCGATCCATCGAACAGTTCTTACGTTCTAATAGGCGTCAATACATTCCTTCCCAGAGAAATTGTAAACTCAGCAGACTTTGTTTTGACTTCTGATCTCTTCTCATTACCATTAAAAATAGTTTCACATCACTTTTTAATTAGAACTCGACATGTGAGGTTGTGTGCAGTGATCGAAATTGGATAAAAAAAATTTAGGAGCAGTCTGTGCGACTAACTTAAAATCTAGGGGCAAATGCACATTAAATAGGAGCATATTTTAATTATGAAAATACAAATTCTGCCATTTTCGGAGTCCACAGTGCCCAAATGGACGATTTTAAGATCGCCGGACTTGCGTGTTTATCGAGTCACCGGGGTTTTGCGACTTTATGGAATCACAAGAGTTTCACCATTTTAGGATAACAGGAGTTCCAAAATTTAAGAAATCACAATTTACTACAGTTTTTTTGCTAAGTTTGTGGATATTACGGTCGTCTGAGTTTTTTAAGGTTTTTGTCAGAGTTTCTATATATTTGACAACCACTACAATTTGGGGATTTTACAATAGTCCAAAATTAAGAGATTTTATGATGTTCGCCGAAGTTTCGAAATTTGTAGATCGATGTAGAGCGATTTTCGGACTGACGCATTTTTGCGAGTATATGATCACTGCAATGCTTTAAAAAAATTTATAATAAATTAAAGTAAAGATTTCTGATCGTAAGGTATTTATTTTTGGTGAGATTTTTGGAAACCACAATATAAAAAAGTTAGGATTGAAGATATTTTGAAAAACTAGTCGCGATAACTGCGACTAAACTTACTTTGTTGTCGCAAAATCGAAAACACTGGTCGCAATTTGTGACTAGCGACTGTGAATTTCGAACCCTGGTTGTGTGCTTTTTTAGTGGCCGTTGTAGGCCCTCTGAAAAAGCCAGAAACGTTTGCGATAGATAAGAGTAACGTTTCGATTTTTTACAGTGTTGGTTGTAAACGTTTTTACTCATACTAGCAGATATTAACCCAAATTGTCTTTATTAAAAAAAATTTAAAGTTTTGGTTGAAGATCCTGGTTCAGGTTTGTGGTTTGGCGAACAAAAGTAAAATTGTCCATCCTTTTTTTTAATTAACTTCATTTTTTTAAATTTATTCTATTTTTTAAACATGTAGCTTATAATATCATCTATCGAATCCCATACTAAGTAAAACTCATTTCCGTGTTGGTTTCTAAATAAAAAAAACACTTTTGTATAAAATAGCCTTGGTGCCTTATAGAAAAGTCTTTTGTACCTAGGGCAATGTATTTGCTTTGCACAGCTGTGGGAGGATATAAAATAACGCTCCAGATTGTTTGGCGAATGCTATTGAATTGAAGATTTCAAGAGAGATGTCATTTTCAAAGAAAGAAGTGTAAAGTCTATTTCCGGTATCAAAATTTCCATAAGGAGGGGTCTATATATTAAAATAAGCACCACACCAACTTTAAAAGTTGAAATGCAAAGTCCAAGCGTCAAAATATCACATATTTCAATTTTATATTTTCATAAAATATTTTCCGAGGCATGAAAGCCTTTATTTTAAACAAAATTCCAGTATGTAATATTTAGTAATATTTAGATGTGCCTTCAAATGATGGTCTATGTTTCAGAATGTTTTTTTTTTGTTAAGTTTGGAAGCAAGTTATTTGTTCCCAAATGTAATATGCTGCTAAAACCGATTTACAAATAAATTTACGTAATTCAAAATTTTGTTCTGATATCTTTTGAAGATCCTAAGTTCACAATAATTGAATGAGAAAATAGAAACTATATTAAATTAAGTACAGTATATAAAATAGTTCCAATAGGAAGTTATTATAGTCTAATTATATCTCGGTTGCAGATGCATGGGATTTGGAAAAAATCCTACATTAGGTACACGCATCTCCTCTATTATTGTTTTTTTTAATTAATTCTGTATTTTATTAACCTTAATGAGTCGTAAGTATCACAAAACTATCAATTAACATAGAAAAAGATACAGCAGACCAATTTCAAGATAATAACTTTTTTTAAAAATATTTATTTTATACAATATTTATTATCCTTGTTCTTATGATATTACATAGAGTTTTTTGTCAAAAATAAAATCACGATGGAATACAATTATGGCAGTACAATAAAATAATAGTGCTTAATAAGACAAGACAATGCAAGAAAATGAAACAGTTTTCAGATATCAGTTTTATCCATCCTCAATGCTTGCTATTTAAGCAAACAAAGTCCGTATACTAATTTTTTACTTAAGCATGGATACTTTATTGTAAAATATAACGTTCAAATTTTGTAATAATTTTTTTTAATATTTCTTAAATGTAACTGTTTAGTAAGTATTGCAAAAGAAATTTGCACAATTGCATCGAATCTAACCCAACGGGCCAGAATACAAACATCCAAAGTCACAAAATTGTAATTCGAACTGTAGGCCAAATGGGGTCGTGTCTGGATTTTCTTTAAAATCCCATTTTATTTTGCTTTTAAGTAAGTAATTTTAAGAAATGCTTGCATCATTAAAGTTAAAGCAGTAAAAGATAGACGTAATATCTGCCTAAATATATAAATGAATATTGGCTAATTCCATGCAAAATTATCCTTTCTGTAGTGTAAGTCACAAGTGTGAAAAGTTATTATCACTACAACTTTTAACATTAAATGAAATAAAAATTAGTGGAATAGTTGATCTACACTTATTAAAACTAAATAACGTAGAGTGCTTTATTTAATTTCATTTTTTTAAATTTAAAAAGCTTTTAATCTCCTCTTAAATTGTGACTTACACTAAAGTTACATGGAATTACCCTATTATATTTTAACAGCAAATTTATGTGGCTTTCTTCTGGAGAGCTAAATAACATGGAGTAGATTTTGACTACTTTATATCTGAAAACAGACAACTGGTAATAGTAAACAACATTTCAACCGGACAACGACAATTGAAAATATGGTATTTCATATTTACAATGATTCATTCTAATACTTCGAAAAATTCACAACCTAAAATTTAGTAACCATATTCAACTCTCCCCCTTCTTCTGTCTCTGGTAATTTTGTATCTATTCCTTCTTTAATGTCTTCTTCGTACAAATTTCTCAGTCTCGCACTTAAAAGAAACACGACAAATAGGCAAGCGGCGGACAGAGCCGAAAACAAGGCAGAAGCTCCATGGAGTAAGTAATTGAACTTGGAGACGTCGTAGAACCAGCAATTACCTGTTTTTCCACAGGTTGTCTCCCATACAAGACAAGCAGAGTCCACTAGCGATCCAAATACCATAGGGAACGGTATGAACCCTAAAAAAATTCGAAAGCCCAAAAAACATTTAACATTTGTTTAAATATATAATTCGTAATAATAGTGTCTAAAATTATTGTATTTCAATTAAAATAATAAAAAAAATTAAAAAAACATGCTATATATTTGTGCCTTTTCACGCTTTTTTGTGACATTTATTGTTTTTAATGTAAATAACTTAAAGAGTTGAGATTAGATTTAAGCAAACCTTAAAACTAAAATAAAAGAGTTCTCTGTTATGCACTGTTTTAACATAAGTCCGTTTTTCCTTGGTTTAGCCGGTTTCTTGATTCAACGGTTAGGATTTCATTTTCCAACATATTTTAATACACAGTAGCAATTAACAGGATTTTAATTAGAAATGTTATAACCATATGCATGTTGACACATTTCGAATCAGTTCAAAGCTTAAAATCCACTTACCAAATGCACTTATCATCGTTTCAAATATTCCCAAAGCCACACTTTTGTCTTGAGGATCGATTGATCTAAAATAACATTAAAAAATTTAACTTATGTAAACTTATTTTTATAAAATTAAAAAATTTATCAATATTAACAATTGTTTCTATATTGCTTCCACGGAAAGAATTTTTGTCCACGATGGTCAAGTGTAAAACTAACAACCGAAAACTTTAGTTCTTAACAAATAATTATTAAAATCATACAAAAATTTAAGAAAAAAATATGTCCGCTCATATTTACTTAAAAACATCATTAATGCTGTTGTTATTATTATTGTAAAAGTACGTTGAAACAATGTGGTAAAAAAGGGCATTTTTCTCAGTCAACGTGAGCACCAAAACTCCACATAGAAACCACATGATTGTGTCACTTGAGAAGTATTAAAAATACAGTGCTCTCCTAAATGTTAAACCAGATAATTTAAATAAAAGGCGTTCCAAACTTTGTTAAAAAATCAACATATTTTTTAGACAAAATTTAGACTCTCAACATTGAAATCGAAGATTTCATAGTCTTTAAAGAAGATAGAAACTTGAAATTAAGTAATTTTGAAAAAAAAAATTCACGTGCATTCAAGATTGCTGTAAATGTTATATTTCTTAGAACACTAATATAGATATAAAAGTTGAATGCTTGAATTTTTTGATATTTTGAAGGAGGCCCCGAATTTTCTGGAGGCCAAGCCCCAAATATTCTAAGTATAACCTTTTTAAAGGCACAGTGAGTAATAGAGGACCCCTTTGAGAGAACGCATAGGCTGGTTGGGCAATAGCAAATAAGGACTGTGACTCAACGTAACCGGGGTCAAAGAATGCTCTATTTGGGCCCAATTGGTCATTCCAAAATTAACAAAATAGGGGGGCTGAAGTGACCTTATTACTACTCCTCGGCGCTGCAGTCCATGAAGGACCTTGGCTTCCTTTTTAACACACAGTCGCTTTTTCCTATCCGTGGCTTTGACTCTCTAATTTTTAACTTTTTCCTTCTTAGGTCTTTTCCGCTCGTCAGCCATTATTTCCTGGGACGTCCAAATTTCTCTTTTCTGGTTTCCTTATAAGTCAAGATGACCTGACAAATCAGATCTTGGGGACGCCCAAGACGTTCGACGTTTTTCGTAATCAAGGAGATGGCAAGTTCGATCTTGCCATAGAGGGAGTTTGATTTGGGTATTTTACTACAAAATTTCATCTGACAAGTAACTTGAAGGTACCGTCATATATTTGTTAGCTGCCTCGTCCTTTTGAAACACATGATTTTTACCCTCATACAAATTTACAAATTGACTTATCTAACCAGTGGCCTGACTAGCTTAATTAGTCATTGGTAACAGTATAGATATGGTAATGTTAGTCCGAAAGAAAATAAATTGACTTAGTTTACATGTCATTTCAGAATAAACATCGTAAAGAATGATCTAGTTGCAAAACTCACATTCTCCAAATTTAGCTAAGTTATGGGGTCCGGTCCGTTCTTTGGCGACTTTTGTGACGATTGTAAATTCATGTGAACAAAGAAAGTGGTCGAAATGAACGGGCCGGACCCTATATCTTAGTTGTACTTTGGATAATATGAGATTTGCAATTAGACCCTTCACATAGAAGACTATCAGATGTTACTAATTTAAAATTGTTATTTTGCAAAATGTTAGATCCTTAAAAATATAACATTGAAATTGCATTTTTATACCTCAAAAGTAACATGGTGTAAGCAGCTTTCAGAAAACTAACGACGCATTGAAGTATTGGAAAACTAATGATGTACATCAGTGCTTGGGGCCAGCAGTCTTTGGAGACACAGAAACCTTCGGTAACATTTTTCCTATTTAAACCACTTTTATCCTGTACGCAGGAACAGTCTTCAAACTCCTGAAAAATATTAGTTTTTAAAAAATGTTGCGAATCTTGTGCAGTTTTATTAGTTTCACATATTTTAATGATTTATTTAATTTATTTAATCCGTGTTAAATACAAAACTACACAAACATATACACTATAAAGGGTGTCCATAATTAAATGACGGTATTCCGAGTTTCTGTTGAGATAACTAACTGGCGAAATCACTATATCTTCGGAATGGCTATTGACGTCATGGGAAAAAGAGTTCCGCGAAAAAAATTAGATCCAAAATTTTTAGATAGCGGGAAATTTGGCACCACTATTGTCATTAGAAGCCTAAAATCACCATAAGATGACTATAAAACTACAAATTGCAAATTCTGAACGGCGTAGTCGCAGTACCGCAGTACAATCGTCACAAATTGTAACTATAAAAGTAACGATTGACTACAAAAGTAACGATGCGGCACAAGTTTCTATTCTATTTTTCATTAAAACTGATTTCTAAAAAAAATAATAACATTCATTTTAACAAAAAATAGCATAGAAACTTGCACTCTACAGAAACCCCCGATTACCGGCAGTTTAATTATTTATACTCTGACCATATATTTGTAGGAGGGATGTGTCTGGTTGTATGAATTTTGTTCATAGTTGAATGTATGTGGGTAACAACAAGTAGGTTAGTAACAGAATCTGTCACTTAACCCGCTTCCACACAACAGTTGTGTTTAACAGGTAAAAAGGCGACAAACACAGCATTAATATTCTATATTAAACATTTTCTTGCTAAATCTAGCTAGTTTCATTTATTTTATTTCGGAAATTCAATAATTATTACTTATCGTTTGCAAAAATTTATTTATATCTCAAAGAATAAATATGTAATACTAGCTTTATAAACCCGGCGTTGCACGGGTAGACCCTTAATAACAGTGATTTTTATGTAAACTTTTATTTTATACCAAATACCGATTGTTGCCTCCCATTCTGATTCTCCCTGTCCGATTGTACCCAGGCCCTTCCATGAGTTAGAGTTCTTTCCCATAGGCCCCGGTGTTCGCCTTGCATGCGAAAGGTTCCAGGTTCAGGTCCGCACATCGCCTAAATAGCTGCCGACCTAAAAGCGTACAGCCAAAAAATGCCGAAGAATAACACCCTGTGTGGATGGAGTTTACGTTAAATACCCTTCAAAGTCCCGACTCTCCGTACGATCACGCCCTTAAAATTTGCGTTGGGTGCCAACTCAGGTGTCGGCTCGTCACTTAACTATGGCCAATAGCCCTCATGGGTAGCTTTTAGTTCGACGATAATTCAAAACTAACCCTAACCCATACAACTGGATGGGTATAGCTACCCTACCTTAAATTTCAACTTCGCCAAAAGGCGCCAATTCCAAAAGTCGATCTTTATGAAACTGCATTTACCCATCATACCATACCACGCCATATTATATCTAAGTTTCAATCTCCATCTTTTTCGAAACTGCCACACTGAATTGAATTCGAAAATATAATTGGAATCGAGTAGAGTATATCTGATATCTGACGAAGCATTATTAAAAAAAGTAGTTTAAATAATTTATTTCTAAGAAGTCCTGCAAGTCCTGCAATGGGCTTGTTTCAACACTTTGCCACAAAAAACAAAACAACCAATGAAATCGCAGTTCGGAGCGCGTGACGGTATAAAAAACCAATGAGCTTGTTTCTACACTTTGCCACAAAAAACAAAACAACCAATGAAAAAGAAATATTCCCATCTTACATATTAAACTATCGCGCTTTTTTTTACTTAATTTTCGCACGCGTTGATATTTCTTTCACTTACTTAATATTCCTCGCGGTGAATTTCTTTTTTCAAATTAAAAATAGAAAAATTGATTAAAAACACAATGCATAATGCTATTCCTATGGAGAAATTGGCTCACGTTTTGCACTCCTACACCCGTTTGGGTTCGAATGTCGAAAAATCGCTTCTTAAATGACGCCTACGATATAAAAAGAATATTTTCCTAAAATTTGGTAGCTCTACCTCCAGTAGTTTGGGCTGGGCGTTGATACGTGAATAGATCAGTGAGTGAGTCAGGACTTCGCCTTTTATATATACAGATTCCTCGCTTTTAAATAGAAATAAAATATTTCATATCAATGAACAAAGAATCTTGTAGTGAAATATATTTGACGTCATTTCAAACTGATCGATGTCGCAAAAATAAATTTATTTTAATTTATTGTCTAAAAGAATTAAAGTTTCTTGAGCGATTGTTGCGATGGCAATGGTGATTTAATTCTAATAAAAATGGCTTCCTATGCTTTTTAAATGAGCATTAAATTTTGCAGTTTTTTAAATAATTGAAGTACTTCGAATTCGAATTCTTTTTTGAAATTTTCAATGTATTCTAATTTCGATGAGCTGAATTTTTTGACGTATCACACTTGTCCGTAGCATTTGTAGTTTGGGCTCTGAAAGTGGGTGACGGACAGACGTACAGACAGACGTACATACGGACTGAACGATTATAATAATACCTTCCACTTTTTACGTTATGTAGTGTGGAAGCTAAAATCTATTCTCAAACATTTCGATAAAAGCATTCTTCCATACCTGATTACTAGTTATTTTGCATCCAGCGTAACAAGGTGAAAAGTAGAAAGTGTTTCCTTCCAGGGAACATACAGGTGTGAATTTGGATGTGGAACAACTGCAGTTGTCATTGCAGTCACTCGATAGCACCAAACTGTGGAAAAGTGATAGTTAATAAACTAGTTAATGCGTAATTGCAATTCTCTTATGGTTTTTGTCACTTAAAAATACTTTATTAAGTTAGGGTTCCTAAATATTTCTGGTTTATAATATCGGTAGTGTAAGATCTATTACAATAAAAAGTTGTGAAATTGATAGAAACTCTTTTTTGGAGTTAGGAATAGCTTTAGTAAAAAACATTGTAAAAATCAAGAAATGTAATCAAATTTACACAATTCTTAATTGATTGATGCGGAATTTTGTTTGAATTATTTCCTTTTTGAACACTTAAAGGAAAACTTGATAGTTTTACGGTAAAATGTTTAAAAAACTAATAATTGATAAAATGGAGTTGGTGTAAATGAAATTTTGACCCCAATTTATTTTCGATTTTTTTTGATGGATTAGAAGCGGCCGGATAGGAAAGTGTGAACTGTATTGTAACCATAGCTCCCCTTACAATAACTATTGTAAATATTAAGTAGAAAAAATTTTATAAATTTAAATATAAATGATAATGTTTAACCTGGTATTTGCACTTACAAATAAAAAATCAGTGCGATCAAAATCTTCGAATTAATTAAATACATGTTTATATTTATCACAAAGATTGTATAAAATTCCTTAAAAAGAATTGAAATAATACATCAGTATGAAAGAGATAATAGCAATTACATGGATAGGTCAGTCAATTGTTACACTTTGACGTTGGTATTTTTTATGATAGATGTAAATGAGGTTACGTTCATTAAATAAAACTTTTTGTTATTCTTGTAACATAACCTTGAGTCATATTATAGTGTGTTATTAGTAAATTTTTATCTGTAAATAAAATTAAAAATCATGAAAATAGTTTGGTTATAAATAATAATTGATATAGTTTTAAAGTTTTAGTATTTACCATTGGAAGGATGCAGACGTATAAACCCTTTTAGGAACAGAACTGTCAGGCTTTTCAGCAAGACATACATTTTTCAATTACAAATGTAAATTCAAAATGCAGCATGTATTAAATTTTATTAATGAGTTTTTTAAAACAGTTTTAAATTAAATTTAAACACTGATGCAAAATATATTGATTAAGGAGTTAAAATTTTAATTTTAATGTCAGGCAGGGAAAACAAGTTGGACCTATGGCCAATTTGTCCATCCATCTGGAAATTTATTACCTTTTACTAACTGTCCAGACGAGTCCTTATAACACTGTTAGGACCTAGTAGTAAACGAGGTCTTAAATTCCGAGTAATTTTCATTTAGGTGCATGTAAAGAAAGCCAAGACTCAAACCCACTTTAACTTTGATTGTCATTGTTCTGTAACACTCATATTCTTTTATATAAACCCCGTTTCTCATATATATTAATATTTTAAGTTTTTCAAAAGAAAATAGATGAAGTCATAAAGGTAGATGTGGCCTTGACACTACCATTCCACCATTAATATCCCCTATCACCAGGACCGGAACAGGGAAAACTGAGACTGTAAGCACGACAAATTTTGGGGGGCCCTTTACCAAAAAGTTAGTTTATGATCGCCCGTAACGAGGATGCCATTTGGCCGAAGTATCATGCTTTTTTTTACTATTTTATCATTATCGTTATACCATCAATCAGAACAACCATGTTAGGCCAATGTCTAAGTTAAAGTCAAGCTAAAGTGTGGAGATCCGTACAACATTCCCCATAAAAAAACTGAAATCTTGAATGGGCCTTAAGGAAGATCAGACCCTGTATCTCACCCATTATCATCAAGACCGTAGTTGGCCATTTCTGTAACTTCACAGTGAGGAATCTTCAACATCAAGAATCCAATTGCAGTAACCACTTCCAGGGAAACCATTGCTGCAGTTAAGACTTTGGCGCTCGGTCTTAATCGGTATATAGTGAATCCTCCCAAAAGGATGGATGTGACAGAAGCCGCGATTCCTGGTGGTCCTGTAACAAGAAAAGTGCTACATTCTTAATAATTTATGAAAAATCTGAAAATATACATATCAATAACAATAGGAAAAGTACTTAAATCTACACTGCAAAAAAAATTCGTAAAATTACAGCACATTTTGTGGCTATTTTTTACATCCCAGTATTGTGATATTTGTTTTACAGCAAAGTGAAGTTTTCTTGACGTACGTTAATAGCTTTCTAATATCGTTTGAACAGAAAAGATGGGTGCACCCAATCACTGCCAGTGAAGAAACCGTTTCCGCCGGTACCATGCAATACATTTTACATTATACATGTAAATTCTCAGCACAAGGTGATGACAGCACTTTTACACTGCACGGTGATGGTAAATTAGAACATTATATTTTACAGTGTATAATATACACATGCCAATGGTTGAAAGGGATAAACAGTCCTTTAACTACCAAAAATTTAGTACCTACCGTTTTTATAGTGTACATAATTAATTTCTATAAAGCCTCAGCGTAAGCTGTTTTTTTTTCTAAATTATAAGAACTTCGGAAAAGTTCTTCGGAGATTACACTCTTAAAACAAACGAGCGGTTTTAACTCAGTCTGAGTTAATTTCAACTCCTTTCCGTGCCGAAAATGCACTTCTCCTATAGGAGTGAATTTCACTCTTTTGTTTTAAGAGTGTAGAGTGAATACTTATGTGCGTAATTTTTAATACCCAGCTATAAAGAAGACCGACATTCGTAAAAGACAGGTATCCCGAAATTATAAGCTTTAAGAGGGATTGTCAGTCCCATAGAACTAATGCATTAGTTTTGGAATCACAACTTCCGCGGAAGTATTGCTTTGCCATGTTAACCTTTTTTTAACCAGTTATGAGAATCAACATAACATTAAAATGAAACAAGTTTGAAACGAAAATGTTATATAGTTATTTAGTTATATATTTTTGAAGTTTTAAAATGCCAAAAATATACAGCAGATGGTGACACTATTTTAAAAGTTTATCAATTAATAATTAAAAAACCGGATGCTATTTTCGTTTAAAATTTGTTCTAAATTGATGCTGTGATGATTCCCATACCTGGTGAAAATGGGATGACATGGCAAAGCAATTATTTTGCAAAAGTTGTGATGTCAAAACTAATACATAGCTCTATGGGACTGACAGTCCCTCTTAAGTAATACTTGAAGTACCCTTACACATTGAAATATATAACATTTATTAACGTTACATAAGCAAACATGAAAATATCGTATTCCAAGTAGTTAAAACATACTTTCATCGAAGCCTTTAAAACATCAACCTTGAGACGCTTTCTCATTAAAAATATTACGCTGTATACTGAAGTGAATTTTTTCCCATTTATTTTACATAGTACACTTTTAATATTGTGATATTATCCTACAAAAATTGAAGAGCTTAGTGGAAGAACGTGCTAAGTGACATTTTTGAAAAATTGAGATTTTGTTTTGTCAATGAACATATTACTAACTTCTTCAACGATTACAAGTTTCCACTTTTTCATAAACTTTAAATTTAGTATATTTTTCACAGTTTGCAAGTAAAGTTTTTAACAGATCTGAGTGCAAACTAAAAACTTTAAAGAAAATTGTTTCGTTTTTACCTTTTTGTCACTTAGCACGTTCTTCCACTAAGCTCTTCAATTGTTATTCAAAGATTTCCCCTGATTGCTCACCTGACGCTAGACTAGCTTCAGATGCTGATAGCTTGAACTGGTTCTCCATGTACTTCGGAAGCATTATGTAATGCCCGAAGGTCCCCAGAGTAGAGAAGATCACATTCAGTGTGATGAAGATGAGAAGTGGGTTCTTCATCAATCTTTTCATAGCCGCGAAAAAATCTAGTTAAATTAAGGAAATCAAGAAAATTAGGAAAATCAAGATTTTTTTAAATATTTTAAGCAAAAAATATATTTAAACTTGACTTTATTTCACTTCAATATTAAATGTTTAATATGTTTTTAATATTAAGCATGCTTCAACTAAATTTTAGTTTTTTGGTTTATTGACTGATCTCTGTAACAAAAAGTGACTTTATACGAGTAAGAAAGTTTTATTTCAAAACTATCAAAAGATGAATACCGAAGTCATGTGTTCTAAGCAAAAACTAAATGCAGTGACTGTAGCATTTTCATACATTTATAGAATTAACTTGTTATTTGAAAAATGTTTTTATGAGAAACTAAAAAGTTTGAACATTTTGGGTAATGGGTTACACATATTTTAAATATCGAATAAAAATAACGGCACATGTAAAATCTCTGATAACTTTTTTCTTTAAATTTATTAGCTTATAACCGACGAAGTTTTACTAATAGTCAAAGTAGAAAAAACTTTGTAAATTCGTAAATATCGTGCAGTGTTACTGAAGATACTGCAACAACCCATGGGTCCACCAAAAGATACCTCAGCGCCATTTACCGTGTTTGTTGTTTGTAGTTGTGAGGGCGTATGCGGTGTACCGCTGTATATCGTTTTAAAATCTTCTCATAAATAAATCAATAAATATCAGTTCTCCAAAGTTTGAGGTTCAGACCCGCTTAAACCACACTTACTTAACACTTTCGATCTCAGTTCTTTTTTGTCAGGCAGCATAATGTTCAACTTTGGTTGTTTATGGCCCGGCAATCTTCGAGGAAACATGGCCATGGGCACGGTGCAAAGGGCGAGAAGAAATCCCTGGAGAAGAAACCCCATCCACCAGCCACCGATCCATCGAGGATCTTCGTTGCCGAATCCTGGATCAACTAAAGAAAAGCATTATACAAGATGTTTATTCTATATAATAGTTAAGAATTTTGTAAAATATTGAACTGAAATCATGAAACTTTTTAGCTGCCACCATTATTTGAAAAGCTATTTATTTATTACTATTGCGGTGAGTCAATGATATGGTTTTATCACAAAATTGGTAAAATTCGCGGTCTAAATAGAGGTTAAAAACTAGAAAGTGGCAGGATTCCGGTGCAATCTTGTACCAAACGTTTTAACAGTGTGTTTTGTATGATATAAAACGTAAAGAATACAGAAATTTATTAAGAGAATGGAGTAATAAAATAAAATTGTCTGCATTTTTTGTGCTTTGCTATGTCACGGGTAACCAATAATATATTAGCAACTTCAGCTATTAATGGCCTGCTCCATTGAGTAAAAATAAAGACCTGCAATCTATATGGTATGTACCCCAATGCAGTTAAGCATAACTAGGCTATTAGACAACTAAAACGTAAAGAACTACTACAACAAATTTTAGCATTATCAAATGTTAATATTTAATTGAACTGAATAAATTAACTGAATTTATAACCGTTCTTCTTTAGTTCCAGTCTACCAAGAAGTTTATCGATTTGTATGTCTCTTCGCCCGTTTCTACTTTTAATTCCCAAACTATAACTTTCAAGCAATATTACGCATCAAAATATGCTAATAACGAATATGACGTACATCGTACATATTTGAGTCCAAAGCTTGGAAAAGAAATTTATTTTGAAAAATTTAACTTATAAACAACATTCACCTCCAATTATTTAACAGCTTGGTGTGAAAAACATTTATTGTAATTAAATGCTGTGTTTAGTAAATTTTGTTTATGAGTAGATTAAATCTTGTGTGTAACGTTGGGAAAGTAACTGTTACAAGTTTACTTGTTTGTGTTTGCAAACATTTAATATGATAAAACGTAACAAAATTATTGCTTTTTTTTTCTTCTACCTACATAAAAAAAATACTTACCAAAAGGATTTTCTGGAAACTTTAAAAAGACTGAAGACATTAAAAACCCAAGTAGAGGACCAAGCAGACGCAGTGCAAAGGCAACAGCTATTGGAATTAAAAAAAAACATATGTACATTATATGAATAAAATTAGATACATTATTTAAATTCATTATAAACGTTTTACAAAGACTGTAGTCATGAATATAAGCTAAATTTAGGTTACATTCTCCTTAATTTTTATGTAATTTTTTAAATCTTATATAATTATATATTTATTTTTCAAAATTAGCAAACCTACTTATTAAGTAAATACAAACGAATATTCATGCGATAATAAGCTTTAGAAAGTTATAAATATAACATTAAAAAAAACTTTTTATTATTTTGCCGCACTTTTGTACGACATTTATAGACGCTATCAAAGTAATAATTATCGATCTTACCTAAATACATGGGAGTGTTCTTTTGCTTCGAATTATCATCCATGTACGCCAATCCAACCGCATAGTAGGCCAAGTTCCCGAATCCCTTCAAGAAACTCCCGAACAAGAGAATCAGAATGGGCACCAAATTTGGGGGACGGTCATCAGAATCGCAATCCACCTCTTCTACTTCACCTGTCCCGCAAACCTCAAGCCCAGTGTCATTCTTCAACAATCTGTTAACACTCAGATGAGTGGCAGAACCATAGATGAAGTACGGCAGGGCAGACACGAAACAGCAAATGGAAGACAGCAACATGCCGAGGGCCACTACTCTAGGTCGGTGAGCTCGGCCTCCGAAGTAGCCCACCAGGACACCAAGAAACAGCGGCGTGATCTCGTCAACTGTCATGATCAGCCCACTGATTTTGCTCTTGAAGGAAAATCGCTTTTCTAAGGTAGACATGCTGCCGATGAGGTAGCTGTAGTAGGATCCGCTGAGTATGCCGATGGTGGAATACAGGACCAAATATACCCTGGGTGTCGCCCAGGCTTGAAGCCATTTAGGCTTGAAACAGCCTATGCCACAGATGGTGTCCGGATCCACGTCGTATTTGAGATTGGATTTTCTCATTTCGATTTCGATCTTTTTGGTGAAATCTTCAGAATCATAAACGTCTTTTAAAACTTCTTTGAATTGTATAACCTTTCCTTTATCATTTACCTCATTTGGTTTTGCATCGTTTTCAACTTCTGCATTAGAATCTGAATTCACGTCATCTTTTCTTCGAGCACTGTTGTAAGGAACAGAAGTGTTAGGGCTCAAATTCTGTGGCTTGTGAGCTATATCGTTTAGATGCCTTCCAGCTTTCTTCAATACTTCGCTGACAACCTCATAACTAATTTTTCGCAACTCCGCCGCGTCACTGATCTCCTCATTGTCACTGCTCTTTATCGCCTCACCTTTCAACATTTCAGAATAAAAATTGCTTAAAATTGATTTGTTACAATTTAATTATGAACAACGACTTGCAAATCAGAATAATTTTCTTTGGGGATAAATTCTAATTACGTATGCCATTTACTTCCTTTGCATTGCCTAACGAACTACGTTTTATATTGCCTGCTTTGATATGACTATTATTTTCATCTGCTGGGATAATTTTTGAGTCATTTAAACAAATTAAATTTTTATGTTAACAGGTATCAACAACTCATCGTTAATATCATTACTTGAGTTTAATTTAAATGTTTAATTAAATTAATAAATGTTTAATTAAATTAATAAATGTTTAATTAAATTAATAAATGTTTAATCAAATTAATAAATGTTTAATTAAATTAATAAAGGTTAAATTAAATTAATAAAGGTTTAATTGCATTAATAAATTTTTAAAGATAATTAATAAATGTTTAAAAAATAATTAATAAATGTTTAAAAATAATTAATAAATGTTTAAAAATAATTAATAAATGTTTAAAAATAATTGATAAATGTTTAAAACATATTTCTAAGAAATAATATGAAATTTAGCTTATGCTTGAGTTGTTATAAGATATTTTAAAGATGCATTTGAATGTATATGGTTAAATAAAAGCCACTTCATAAAAAATTTCAATCAATTTAAAGTTATCGATTGTTTGTTTCTTATTAAAGTAAATCCAAGCATAATAAAACCAAATAATTCTCTAGAAATTTTTTTTAATACTATTACAGCTTTCTTTATAAGATTTTGTTTCTTTTAAATTTATTTTTTTTAATAAAAATTCACAATATAAAATATTTATCAGCAAAATCTACACTTAGACTCCCTTTTTTTTCAAATTACACAAAAAAAAACCTTACATGAATTCGGATTTCTCCCGCAAAGAACGTTATTCAGACAGGAAGCCAACTACAACTTGACAATACAAGCCCGCTAACCACATGCATAAACATATGATAACTACAAATACCAGTTTCACAGATGATTTTCACTCATCTGAGCATTTATCCTTCTAACAATTGATGATTTTTCTGAAAGGTTTTTCCATCTGGTTTTCTGCGCCGGCCTTCATTTTTTCATATACAAATCCGTTTAATAATTCCACGCTTTTTCAATTTATGTTTTTTTTTATTTTTACTACAGTTATCGGGTTTCTTTTTCTCAACTGTCAGAAAAAAACCTTGAATTTTCCTAATTGGTTTTGATCGTGTATAATATGGAATTTAATTCCCAAGAATTACTGCCATTTTCGGAGTATAAAATGCAACTATTTTTCATTTATATTCTTTCGTACATTACGAATTTAAGCATTGATGAATATGTTTGGGCACAAAAAACACGGTTTGCCGTTTTACCTAAGTATCTCCTTTTAGACCACTCTCTTCTACCTAATTTTTTAGTGCATTTCTTAAACCATTTTAAAATTTTTACTTCTGTTTTTAATTTTTGATAACTGAAATGTTTTACGTGATTTTTAACATGTTTAGAAAATGTGTTGAAATTTAAATCCACCTTTAGTTTAAAAAAAAATACTTAAATTTAAATCACTCTAAAAAAACTCATTACAAAGCAACATTTTCAACCTTAAAAGTTTTGTCTGAGAAACAAGTAGGTTCGTTACAGAATCTGTCACTTAAACCGCTTCCACACAACATTTGTGTTCAGCAGGAAACAAACTATTTATACACCTCAGAAAGAAATTCGCCAAACAAGGCCTTTAGCTAGTTGTAATTAAAACTTTTAAACGCCAAAATTAACTATTTTCATTAATCTTCTATGTCAGATTGAATATTTAGACTTTATCGTTTGCTAAATTGGTTTGAGGTTCGAAGAATTAATGATGTAATCTTTTTTAATAAATATCTTTGTGTCGCCACAATTTCCCATTAACCTTTCTTTCGAAAATTCAGTTATTTATCGTTTGTTAAATTAATTTACAGTTCGAAAAATATATAATTAGTACAATGCTTTAAAAATAAAAGCGAAACTTTGCATATTTTTTATGCCCAAGCTAGAATTCTCTATGCATCTTTCTTCATACGTATATAATGAACCATCAAAAGAACTCTATTGTGATATTACAGCAGTCCAAACTGAATTATATGTATCACATAAATAAATTTTTTTTCAGAAGTTTTTATTTCAAATAAAGTTTCTCGTACGTTTAACGAGATGGCAACAGTAAAAATAGTGAATACAAATGGAATTTGCATGTTATTTCAATGTAGATTAAATTTTTAGTTATTTTTAGTTATTTGTTTATTTAGTTATTTAAATTTTTAATAAACTTCTAATTTAAATTTTTTAATGAAATTTGGAATGAAGCCTAATCTGATTTTTTGCATCAAAATGACGTATCCCACTTGTTTGTGATACTAACGGTTCGTTCTGTGAAAGTGGGTGACAGACAGACGGACGGACGGACTGAACGATTATAAAACCTTCCACTGTTTACGTTATAAACGTAGTGTGGAAGCTAATAAGAGACCACAAACTAAATTTTAAAAAATTTACACAGATATTTGAGTTAAAGGTTTTCATTTTCACAAAACACCTTTTGAGTTGTTGATGTAACGTGTTTTTGTTTTGTAACTGCTTATACTGACTCCTTGATAAGGGCCTTGAGGAGTTTAATCACTTAGAACTTCAGAAACACGTGTGTAGAAAATTCTACCTTAATGCTTAATCCACGTAACTTTTAAATCTGGCATGCAGGTATCATTAAAATTCTGAAGGTCTACTTTATCGTATTGTTATGTGTGTTTCCCAATTATAAAATGAGCAGGTTTAAGGAATTCTATAATTTTAGTTTAGTAATATAATCCTTGGATAAAACTTAAGTAAAAGTTAATCAGGTTTTGCTTAATTTCTTTCTCATTGACACTTTTGCACTTATGTGATTCGTCCAGTTGAAGAACCTTCTAGCAAAGTTCATGTTCTCCAAAGTATGTCTAAAAGATAAAGGGTCGTTCATTGGCGACTTTATCCAATTGAATTTACTATCGCCAAAAGTCGCCAATGAATCGATGGGACCCTATATCTTAGTTATACTTTGGAGAATGAGATTTTTGCAATTAGGCCCTTCAATTGCTTTTACGATATCCAGATTTTCTTTAAACTTACATATTATATTTTTCTCTTAAGAGAAAATGTCAGTCTCATAGAGCTAATTACTGCATTTACCATACAGCTAATTTTGCTAATTATTACTAATTACTGCCCCACTGCATTAGTTTCAGAATCACAACTTCCGCGGAAGTATTGCTTTGCCGTGTTTGCCCTTTTTCCCCAGGCATGGGAATTAACACAACATCGAAATGAAACACATTTGAAACGCAAATGTTACCTAGTTACTTAATTATATATTTTTGAAGTTTTAAAATGCCAAAAATATACAGCAGATGGCGACACCATTTTAAAACTTTATCAATTAATAATTAAATAACCGAATGTTAATTTCTTTTCAATTTTGTTTTAAATTTATGTTGTGATGATTCCCATAAAAAATTTATAACAAAAAGAATTATTTGGTTTTATTATGCTTGGATTTACTTTAATAAGAAACAAACAATCGATAACTTTAAATTGATTGAAATTTTTTATGAAGTGGCTTTTATTTAACCATATACATTCAAATGCATCGTTAAAATATCTTATAACAACTCAAGCATAAGCTAAATTTCATAGTTACAATTGAAAATTTGATAACATAGCAAACCAATTCCTTTGCAAAAGTTGTGATTTCAAAACTAATGCATTAGCTCTATGGAACTGACAGTCCCTGCTAAATTTACCTCTTCTTATTTTGAGGATCAGTTTCGTTGTTTTTTAATAGGAATAACCAACCAAGCAACAACTGCGGTTGCAACATCCATCGATGGTTTATTGACTTTTTTTATTTATTGATTTGGAAAAGGATTTTTAAATGTTAAACTCTGTTTATTAAATTTTGTCAAGTACTTGAATATTTATTTATAGGGGGGGGGGGGGGTGCAAATGTAAAAGCAGCTGGATGTGCATTAAAACTTACGGTATTTCGACTGTATGTAGCTTTACCTTAGTACTGACTGCCGTATACAATCCCTCTCATACCTATTTGTCACGTTACATAGTCTAGGCATCAATCACGAGTTGCTTTCCGATATTTTCATAAAGTTTTTAAATAAAATTTTGGGGTATATTTTGTCTAACTTATCATAGAGGTATGCCCCAGAGGCTTAGTGGTAGATCTTCGCATTGAAATGCCACAGGTACGGGGATCAAGTCCCGGATCGGGTAAGGTTGACTCATCCTTTCATTCCTTCAGTGGGTCGATAAAATGAGGACCAAGCATGCTTGGGAACTAAACACTGGGGGTCCCGCTTAAGGTGGACCACATAACTGGGACAAATGCCTAGCACTCCAGAACCCTTCGTCACGTAAGCTGAAAGGGGCACGGCAGGCCTTGGACCCCTGACGGGCTGTTGCGGTTTTTTATATCATAGAGGTAAAGAAATTCGTTTCGCAGGATTAGAAAAAGGAGTAATAGGAAAAGGTAATGTTGGATTTCAATCAATCATAAGTTAATTTTACTCGTTAAATGCAGTTTAGGGTAACTTGAAAACATGCAGATGATGGTAAGTTTATAATCTTAGAGGTTATGGTTGTGTGCTTGATCAGAGACCCGCTTAAAAACTTTGTCAAGTAAGACAGGCACAGACAGAATTTTTACTGACACAGAGAGAGAAAGTACACCCAGAGCAAAGGCGGGAATCGAACTAGCACCCGAAACAGTGCGCAGACTGTTAGCATAATGGGCTGCGATCTAACCCACTAGGACACCCGGGCCCCTCATCCATGGTACATATATAAACCTGCCATACTAACTTTACATGTTTCTGTTTGAAATACTGCGTAAACGCATCGATCAGGCATGGGCTCTTTTGAAGTAGCGAAACGCATTGTATGCTTAAAACTATAGCAATATAAGATGGTATAAAGGACATTAAACGGTGAGGGATACAGGGAAAAACATATAATCCTTACAGTTCAATATTCCAACAACATTATGTGTTTCCATATTCGTTTACTGTCATTTTAGGGTGTTCCTAACTTTTCAAACTTCACTTCTTCAGTACCTTCACTTTTTCAAAACTCGGAGAAGGTAGTACACTAGCCCATTTCTTTTTTATATATTAGTTACCTAGTTGGACTTTTGAAAGCATATAGCTCCCCTATTTTTAACATAAAATGGACAATTTTTTAAAAATCCGTCTTTAAATAGATATTTGTTGTTTTCTTACAACTTAAAAAAAATCACATTTTCACACCTATACGTAATGAAAGTTGACTCTCCCAATTATTCTATAACAAACATTTTTAATTACTTTTTAGTGTCGCTGAATATAAAAATAAGTATTTTGAATTGTTGCTGATTTTAAAAAAATCATGAAAAACATTAGACATTTGTGTTGTAATCTGTTAACATTAATCGAACAATTTTCCACCGCTTGCAAGATATCAAGCAATTTTTTTTACTTTTCTTCCAAAAATTAGACAATATTTTGAAATATATATATTTTTTAATTATTGAAAGGTTTGTGAAATCAGCCTTTAAAGAATGTATATTAAATATGTCAATTAACTTCTAAAAACTGAGTTATTACAGTTTTCTCTTAAGTTCCAGATATCAGATTTACAGGTAATTTTTGCATTTTATTAATATAATAATGTACAAGAAAACAAGAACAACTTTATTGTCGTAAAAATTATACAACAAATTTGAAGTTAATATAATATTACAACCACAAGACTAGACTACAGGTAATAAAATAATATTTTTATAAAATAAACTTGAAAAACACATTTTACAAGATTTGCGAAACATTTTTTTTTTACACTGCGTCCCGAAATAATATCTCATTGTATAATTTTAATTATATAATAATGACAAAAAATAACAGTAATAAACACGAAATTTAAATAAATGCCTGTCTCTAAAAAGATAGATTCACTGAACAAAAATTGTAATTAGAATCATATTTAAAAGTAACTTTCACTGCTCTTCTCGCTTCGTACATCATGCTAGTAATAATGATAGTCATCTAAACTGTATAAAAATACTAAAAGACTAAACTTCTTGTCATCCCTGAATATGACACAATGCCAATCCAGGATAGAACTTTACGTGCGAATGTCAGCTTTTCATTTTGAGTCTTGCAGACAAATTTGGACCATTTGAACTTAACTGAGCAAATAAAATCTCAGGTTACTGAAATAAATACTTCCCAGTAACTGCTGAACCTATTGAGGGGGGGGGGGGGTAAGGTACATATATATTAAGGCTTGTGTACTTGATCAGAGACCCGCTTATGAAGCCTTCGTAAAGTAAGACAGACACAGGAAGAATTTTTTACTGTCACAGAGAAAGTAATATACACCCAATGCAGCGAAGGCGGGAATCGAACCCGCACCCGTTACAGCGCGCAGACTGCTAGCGTAATGGTCCAAACCACTCCGGGCCCCTGGAACCTATTGAAACACGTGGTTTGTGAAAATTAGCATTAGCTGCGTAAAGAATTTTGAAGGTGAACCAATATTCTTTAAATAAAATAATTTACCCATTCTTCTTGTAGGGGTATATTTCATTCAATCTGGTAAAATTTTTAAAAATATTTTTTTGTGAATAAATACTGCGGGTGAACCTATCATTTCGGAACGCACTGTAATAAAACTAAAGAAACTTGTTTTTAAAAGCATGTTTTTAAGTACTTCTGTAATAATTACACGAAATATGTAACACACAATAAAAAAAAACATTATTTTAAATAGTCATTGTGAGGCAAACTTTATGGAAAAGTCCTCCTTGTCAAGTTTGTTTTATAAAATGTAATTTGAACAATAACTTAAATTATATGTTTTTTAAAATTGTATTTAAAAGAGAAGTAAACAAAAAATAAAGCTTATAAAATTTACGAAATTGACAATCTAAATGTTTAAATGATTTTTTTTTATCTTTTATCATTCTACACTAGTTAGAATAATTCAAAAGATTTTGATTTTAGGAATAAATATGTTTATTTATGATTTTGTAAAGCAGAAGTAAAAATAAACAGAGAATTTTGTTGCTTTTTTACAGCAACGATTAAGTATTTTTCTAAAATAACAATTCCAATCTTAGAATGACTAATTATTTACAATTCATAGAAAATTGTCATTTATAATGCATGGATAATAAAAGCAATACTGTTTAGAAAAACAAAAAGAAACTATCTAAAATTAAGCAATAAGATAAAATACATACGATAATCTCAAGAGATTAAAAAAAATGCCCATAAATACAAACAAATACGTTTAATCATCCGAATGACGTCATTAAAAAACTCGTACATTTTTATTTTGTTTGGAGTTCAATAAACATCGCTAGAGCCATGCATCAGGTATGGTAGACGTGTCGTAATTTAAAGCGCGTTCAATTACCATAGTATATTTAGAATATATACAGTTGAGTAGTGATTCAATATTTAAAAGGAATCGTTATTTAATAACATTATATTGTTTGGTTGAGCATACCAATGTTTGCAAAAGTTCAAATAATCGATATATCATTAAATAATTTTCTTCTGCCAATATGTCATGACTTTAAAGACTTGTATTGATATCTTCATTTAAAAAAATCTTACAAAACAATTTATTGTTTTGAGAAATTTTTTAAGTGAGCGTAAGACACTTTTCTAGAGTATTTTTTACCGTCTTTGGAAGCCTGCATTACCATTTGATATCATTACTACAAAGAAAAATTAACTGAATCTAAATGCTTTTCGCCACTCATCTATTTCACATTTTTGTAAAAAAAAAACTACAAATAATTTCTCCGACTACAGACTGGCCGTTAATATACAAATTATAAGGATTACCCATACGTGATCCTTATAATTTGTATCTACCCATTAGCGATGACTTTGTAATCACCATTAACATCTTCATTTCTGAATAAAACGTTCATTTTAAGTTTTTTAAATTCGTTTCTTAGAGGAACTGAATTTGTCCTACCTAAATTGTTCAGGACTAATGTCTGTCTTATATATTGCTCATTGAGATAAAACTAAGCAGAAAGCTCAAATTATCGTACCAACCGTTGATAACGAATGAATCACTTCAAACGTTCACATTATTAACGTTTACAGAGGCGTCGACTTCTTTTCATCGCCATAGAGTGACCCCATGCTCCCATTCACCACCCCGGTCTTCATGACGCCGTTCATGCCGGCATTTTGTAAGACGTCTTCGTCGACGTCGTCATCATACAGGTTCTTCAATCTCGGACTCAGGTACCAAACAGCGACGTCGGTCAAGCAACCCAGGAACACGAATGCGGCCGAAACCCCGTGAAGAAGATAGCGGAACTTGTCTGTGTCGTAGATCCAGCAGTTGCCCGTCTTGCCGCAACTCTCTTCCCAGACCAGACAGCTCGCGTCGGTCAGGGCCCCGTAGATCAGGGGATAAGGAATGAATGCTGGAACAAAAACAGATTGTATTGCAATCTAGCAACGTACCAATACAATAAAGTCTTCATAAAAGGCTTATGCACTCTAGTAAGGGCATCGTTAAAATAGTAGAACCTGACCAATAAGCCTAATTTATAAAAGAGTTTAAAAACAAAGTTTAAAACGCAAATAGAAAGTCAAAATATCTTAAAAAGCTTGCAACCGTTTCTGAACTTAAACGCATTCATGCATAAAAACAACGCATGAAAGAAAGGCAAAAAAAACTGCTAACGCGCCACTATAAAAACAAAAAGATGAATTAAAATGTTGCCAAACCAGAAAACCTAAATACAACGAAAAAAGTAGACAACAAAAAAACAAGAAAATTTTGATAATTGTAGTCCAAACACTAGAAAAATAAGTGGTGGTCATGTCATTTGCTAAGTGATATATATTATTGATGATGTGGTATGCCTCCCAGAAATCTAGGTCTACAGTGGAAGGACATTTTTGTAATATTGTACTGGATTTGAAATTGAAATAAATCTCTAATAAATAAAGTATAATGCCATTTATTATAATTTTTAAGACAAGCTATTGGTCAGAAAAATGTACGATTCTCACTCAAATGTACGTTGTAGGCAAAACGGTAACCCGTCTGGTGGAAGCCTTCACTACAGAAGGTGCTTGCTACTTTCCGGAACTAATGAAGCTCACTATCGGAATTCTGTGATAGAGCTGGGTAATCCGATGTTCGACTTTTATCACCACTGTCAAAAATTTTACTAAATCTGGTCTCGATATAGATTTGATTAGTCAAATTATATTGGGAAATTGGTATTCATCGTAAGCCTAAGTAGTCATCTCTATTTCATTGTTAAAGTATTAGCGAACTGCTATGTAAATGAGCTATTGCTGTGATTAATTTAAGGTTTATCCATCAACAGATTTTGATGTGTCATATAATATTTTTAATAATAACTAGAAAAATCAACCTCCTTGCATTAGGAGAAAAAGTCTAACTTTAAATGACTCTACTAGTAATATTTATTATTTTATTATTTAGTTCATTCGTATGGATAACGGGTCGTCATATGCCATGTTACAGAGAAACCAATTTTCACCAATGAGCATATTAAAGATGGCGACTGTACTGTTTTATATATGTATAATTGTATACTCATAGGTAACTCGGGTTAGTTTAAACTTTTTGATATTAGCAATAGATGGCAGCACTACATATTTTTACCTAAAGAAATGAAAAAACGACAAAAATATAAGTAAAACAAGGGGCTAGACGACATAGGAAGTGTTCAATTTTGGCATTAATTCAAGTGACCATCTAAAATAGCAAAACAGTTATAGAAAACAAGCTCAATATCCTTACCCAGCAAAGAAAATACTCCTGAAAGAGCTCCTAATGCTAAACTTTTGTCTTCAGGATCAACACACCTAAAATTAGTACGTGGATTTACTTACACTTAAATATATTTTATTCATTTTTCACATTTTATTACAACTAATATAATACTTCAAACAAATTTTACATGAGTGAGCTTTAAGTAAAATTATAAGTAATATATTGTCATTGATTCTTTATTGTTTATACAATAATACAAAATGTGCGCTTCGTTTAGAAAAAAATCTATTTAAATGATTTTTAAAATATCAAAAAGGACTAAACATAGGCGAAAGTCGCTATATATACTGATAAACTCAAGATTAACTTACACTCACGAGTTACAATAAAATGTGATTGTTTAGTTAGAATTTTTTTTAATTACCTGAGAGTTACCAGTGCATTTGCTACTCTTGCTGTTGAAGCTATCAGCTTCCCTATACCCAACACAGCAATAAATGTAATCAACCATTGGCATTCAAAATCACAATAACCTTTGTCTGCATCTCCTTCAACAATTTCCAATTCCGCGTTGTGAACACATTTGCAATCTTTGAACACCTTCAACAAAATAGCAATACTATAAAATAACAGTGTGTTATATTTTATACAGCATTAAAAAAAAATACTATGTCCTGTTTAAAAATAGTTGAAAAATAGTTTTTTTTTCTACTGAAGTTTGAGAATACAAAATATTTTTAAAAGTGGCTATTTTCAAGCGCCGTTTTTTCATATGTACTCTTCCATTTTGTGTTTTTAATTGTAAGTCGTTTTTAGGATGTTTCCATGAAACTAAGAATATTTGATTTTTTTTTTATGATTTTCATAAGCTATTTAGAGAAACATATGTATTTAACAACTTATTGTTTTAAGTAAGCATAGCAATTTTCTAATAATTACAAAAATCAACACATTCATAAGGGTTTAAAATATCTTAAATAAAACATTTACCCTATATTTTACAATAAATAGTAGTACCTACTTTGCGGCTATTTCAAATCGCAAATTAATTTTTTACCAATCGGTAATACTTTTAAAAAATATCGTACTTGGTTTTACCAAGCAAAAGGTTCCTATAGTAGCTGCAACATCTGTGTAGGGAAACGTTTTATTATATTTTAGGTTTTAAGTTGAACCATTTTTCAGATTTCCGAAACCAAAACCTAAAAAATGTTCAACCGAATTTTAAAAAAATATGTTGAAACGTTTCACAACACAGCCATTGCAGCTACTATAGGAACCATTTTTTTATTGAAACCTAGCATATAATTCTGAACAGCTTATATTTATCAGCATAACAGTAAATATTTAACCCATTTTTCTTAAAGGACAATCTGTCGTTACCTCTTGTTTACCAGTCTTATTGTAGCCGCTGCAACCAGCATGACAGGGCGAGAAATAAGTAGAATGGCCATCGGGTCCACACACTGGTGTATATACTTTGGTCGTGCATAAACAGTCATCGTTACATTCATTTTGAAGGTTGAAACTGTGCAAAGATATAAAATTTTAAGATGAAAGAGCTTCATAAAACATACAACTTTTATTTTATTTATACTATCTAAAGATGGTGTGTCTGTGAAACTATGTAAAGATATTAAATTTTAAGCTGAAATAACTGCAAAACATACTGCTTGTGTTTTACTTATGCTTAATTTTTCATTAATTGTTATGTAGTGTGAAGATAACAAAAATTTAATGATTTTCCTTATTCAAAGATAAATAATTGAGGGTCTGTGTCATAAACCTATCAGCCAAAACCCAGTCAAACGACATCTCGTCAGCCGAATTCTCCCCAAAACCAAAATACTGTCGATTAATAAATTCGAAACAAACGAATCTTATGTTTAGGTTAGGTATTAATCACTGCTAAAATTTAAAATTAGGTTTACTTTATTTTAAAAATAATGTTCTTATTTATGAGAACATCATCGGTTCATAACATCTACAAATGCATCTTTCCTAAATTTAAGACCATGCATGCTCTCATTTTTCAGAATGATTGAGAAAAAATATCGCATACGTTTTGATCAACGATGGAAGGATTTACACAAACCTAGAACTTGCTTAATCCAAATTATTAAATTAATATTAAGCCATGTAAAATTGATTTACTGAGATTTTGAAAATTTTGTGACTTTTTTTGTGTCTATTCTAGCTTGAAACGATTTTGTCTGTTAGAATTATATCTAGCACTTGGAAACACTGAAAAAACTTTATTTAACATTTAAATTTATGTTTTAATCGAATAAACCCATTTCTAACCTGGGTTTCGTAACAGAACTGGTTCCCGTCATCTGGTACGTGGGACAAGTGATGATCATGCATATGATAAGTGCGAAGAAACTGAAGGACTCTGCCACCACAATACCACCAGTCATCATCCTAGGACGGGGCTTGAACTTCCGCAAGGCAATACCCCCGAAGAGAATGCCCACCTGCATACCCACCAGACCGGCAGGACCTACGAGGATGGATGGAAAGAGACAGTTTGTATTTTATTTAAAATTAGGAGTGTGTGACACTACACGACTTTCAATTATCACTCAATAAATCTATACATTTAAAAGTAATTATGTACTCAATAGGTAATTTCAAGAACTTTAAAACATAAAAAGTTCTATAGCAGATATCATTTGCGTATGCGCAATGTTCTAAAAAAAACTCCTCATGACGTTCAACAGGTATAACGAAATCGTGTACTAAATGTGAAGTCCTTACGGTTTCAGAGAGACAGATGGACCAATGTTCAAAAATCAGTTCGATTTTCAACTCCATTTCGGACTTCTACCCCATTGAAATACTTTCATCACCTTATATTAAGTATTTGAAACTAAAAGGAAGTTGGGGAAATACAGTAGAGTCCCGCTCATCCGAAAGGTACGGGACCGGAGCACTTTCGGTTAATCGAGATTCCATAGGAATTTTCGGATAATCGGGAATCATCCACTTCACGCCTAGCAAAACGCTGGCGAGGAGAAAATTTGACGTCATAGAGTATTCGCCTCCTAACAAAAATCTTAGATCAGGCCCTTAGATACATAGAAGCGCAAAATGAAGCCAGTACTTCAGACGTTCTCTTGTTTAAAAGAAGGTAGAACAGGGCTGTTTTAAAAAAAACGAGGCAAAATTGATGAGTAAAAAAAAGATTATTGCATATTTTGAAAAATAAATCCAACTTTGTAAGTACGTATTTGTTGTGCATTTCTTTATTTATGCGTACACTTCATATTTTAGCAAGAGCCTTTCGGTTAAGAATTTCGGATAATCGGGATTCGGATAACCGGGACTCTACTGTAACTAAAAGAGCCTGCTTTCGTGTTACTCGAATACTCACAGAAATTCTTATAGTATGGTTATATACTACTTATATACTACTACAAATGAACGAACAGACAAAAAATGCAAAAATTATGTTTTTGATATAATACTTTCAAACAAAAAAAAAGGATTTTTAAAATTGAACAGTTCAAATTATAGTTGAAAGGATGTACAGACAGAACAAAATTATAAAAGATATCACCCTATAATATCCACCACTTTAATAAATAAATTCTCATACTTATATCAAAATTTTAAAAAAAATTATCCTGACAGTTGCAAGCAAATATTGCTGTCTTTTATTTGCTGCGTTATAGTAAATTGAACATAAATTTGAATTCCTGAAAAAAATATTTTCAATTAAGAGGGATTGTCAGTCCATAGAGCTAATGCATTAGTTTTCTAATCACAACTTCCGCAGAAGTATTGCTTTGCCATGTTAGCCCTTTTTTCCCAGGTATGAGAATCAACATAACATCGAAATGAAACAAATTTTGAAACGAAAATGTTATCTAGTTGTTTAATTATATATTTATGAAGTTTTAAAATGCCAAAAAATACAGCAGATGGCGACACTATTTTAAAACTTTGTCAATTAAGAATTAAATAACCGGATGTTATTTTCTATTCAATTTTGTTTTAAATTGATGCTATGATGATTGTCATACCTGGTGAAAATGGATAACATGACAAACCAATTCTTTTGCCAAAATTATGATTTCAAAACTAAAGCATTAGCTCTATGGGACTGACAGTCCCTCTTAAAATTTTAAACTAATAATTTATTGTTTCATTTTCTTTATACACATACGTAAAAAATGTTTGGCACTGTTAGAAACCTGATTTCTCTAATATATAAAAAAAAATTAAAAAACAACTTTACACTGTAAATTTTTCCTTATATAGTTAAAAAATATGGGTGAATTCAATAGCTACTATCCATATGCCGTATGGTCATTTACTTTTATCCAATAGTTATACGTACGTGGTGGAAAAACTAGTAGTATATAACTATTATTTTTTTACCTGAATATAAATTGGCTTTAGATGCAGATTGTCGAAACTGCATCTCCATGTATTTAGGCAGAAGCACATAGTAGCCCACGAGACCGTTCAATCGGAAAACACCTCCGAGGTAGTGGCATATCAAAATGGGATTTTTGCCCAGTCGTTTCATTGCTATCCACATATCTGAAAAAAAATGTGCAAAACGTTAAAAAAAATTAATGTATGATTGTAGACTGAAAGTCAATAGTTTGTTATAAATAGTTATTAGGATATTTAGGGCAGGTATTTTAAAAAATTTAAATTTACAAATATCTCATAAATTGGTATTTTTTAAAGTTTTGATGAATTTAATACTCTGACGAATACTACTATAAAGTAATGTCAGTTTTTTAAACAGCACACATATTTTAACATTTGCATGAATTAAAAAAATATTTTCTTTTAACACTTACTTAATTTTCTAACTTGGTAAAGAGCTAGTAAATTCAATTTAAATATAGTCATTAAATTTGATTTGGAATACACTGTTAAAAAATGTGTGCTTGGTTTCACAAGTTATGGCTCTTAGTGGATGCAACGGCTGTGTGGAGAAACTTTTCACTGTATTTTCGGTATTCGGTTGAACCTTTTTACAAAATTAAAAAATAAAAACCAGATAAATTGTTGAATCAAATACCGAAAATATGGTGAAACATTTCACCACACAGCCGTTCCGTTGCAGCTACTATATAGCCATATTTTTGTGAAACAAAGTGCCAAATTTTTAACAGTGTATCACACTTTTTGGATCCTTTGTAAATTGGTTTCTGATTTGTCAAAGTTGTTGACATGGATAGTCACTAGTCACTACCAGTCATATTTCACGGTAACACATAGACTGGATTCTAAAATCTACAACACGTGGATCACCTTTGAGCTGCTCGACGGGCTTCTTGTAGGGTTCAGCTTCTTTCTTCTTGTGCGACGCCGGCAGTCTCTTGCTGGGGAATCTCTTGGGGAACAGGATCATGGGCAACGAGAACACGAAGATGAGAACTCCGAGGACGATGAATCCCAGCCACCAGGCTCCAATCCAACGGGGGTCTTTAGGCCCATAGCCCGGGTCATCTGGAGCACAGAATATCAATTTTGTAGTATAGTATTATAATTTAAGGTATGTTCGAATCAGGCCCCGATTCAGAATTCAGAACAAGGGTAGGAATCATGTTATTAGGAGTGGGGTCACTTGTTACGTCGCAAATTAACATATTACCTTATAAAATAAATTGAAACATATAGAGGAGAGTGGGGGCTAATGGGACAAGGGGCCTAAAGCGTAGAAAAATAGACTTTTTTACAAATATTTCTACACTACAACATTGTAACAGTTAGACTTCACATTTCAACAACCAAAGATTATCCATTAAAAGCATGCGTTGAAGATTAGAGAAGAATTAATGTTTTGGAGAATCCAAAGTTTGTTAAAAGTGTATAATTTGTTACACTTTTAAAGTATTAAATGAAAACTTTTAATGAATTAAACTATAGTTTTAGGTAGAATATATATCCTATATTAAGATATTGTATGTCAAATACTGTGGTGAATTACACTTGGTTCGTGTTGGATCATTTATAAATAATAACACTGTGGGGTCTAATGGGACAGAAACTGTGGTGTCAAATGGGACATGAATAAACTTAGCTTTTTATGCCTCTTTTGAAGAGAATCTACATAAATCTCTAATATCTTATTAATTAAAGTTGTCAAAAACTTTTTTTAACTTTAATTTTAAACTTTTTGAACTATTGTTGTGTAATAAGTGAAAGTTCAAGTAACTTTATTGATGACATATTTTTCCACTTGCACAATTTCATTAATTACATATGAACAGAGCTTTTTGAAGATGATTAAGCTTGATGAATCAAAATGATTTGTTGTTGGTGAAATTAGCTAAAAAGCAAACTATTCTTCATTACGTTGGATTGATTTCTGAATTAGAAAACGATGAACTGCGGGTAAGCTATTTGAAGATAAAGACGGTCTTTTTGAATTCACGTACCCTGAAAAAAAGGACAAGTTTGGGATAAATTTTAGCAGATTCAGTTACAAAACTATCCTTTCCAGTGATTCAACAAAAATTATGGAATCATCTTCAATTTTGTGTTTTAACTTTGATATTTTACCTTCTGATGGGAAGTAATTGTTTTAAAAGAATAAAATTTCATTATGTATACATTATGTAAATGCTGTTTGCTTTAAAATTTATTTTCATGTTATTTTCTGATTCATTTTCCCTTTTTTTAGTTTTAATTAAGGCAACATTTACCATGTCCCATTAGCCCTGCATCCTGTCCCATTAAACCCCATGGGGCTAATGGGATATTTACATGTTTGTTTAAAATGCTCAGCAACTAAAATATGGTAATGTTTTAACATCTGTCGAATGACTTTTTAAGTAAACGAACGTTCAGTTTATGAGCTTGTAAAAAAAGAAATTAAAATTCTTGTATTTTTGCTGAAATACAGAGGCAAATAAAAATTTGTCAAATTAGCACCCACTCTCCCCTACTTTTAGGATTTGCAGATCAAAAATACAAGTAAACTTTCTGCTCCTATGTATGAAAAAACAGATGCCAGCAAACCGTTGTGAACTTAACTTAAAACTTTTTTCAATAACTAGTTTTCTGAACAATTGTGTTGCCACAAACAAAATTTATATTAAAAATCAAATAAATAAACTACAATGGGAATATTTCTTATGATGTCAGGCTATCCATACTGCGATTTCTTTGGTATTTTTGTTTTCTTTGAGAAAGTGTTGAAACAAGCCCATTAACAATACTCTCGTTATCGTTACATTTCAGCCTTAATCGATTCTTCAGTATCAAAAAAGCCAGCATTTTATGTGGTGGCTCACTCGAATTTTTCACCCGATGAAAATGTAATTAATTTCCATATTATTGTTGTATTTCACAATTAACGGCGAATTAGGATTTGCTTTACATAAAACTATTAGGTTTTTCTATTTGCAAAAACAATAACATTCGTCTAATTACATCAAATTATCGTGTCAACTTCCGTAAAAATGTATTAACTATACCAGAATTTAAAACTCATTGATTGTTTTTACAGTGCATTGCTAAAAAAAATTTTTAATGGGAGTCAGCGGTTATAAATGAATTTGATGCATCAAATATCTGATTAATCTTTATTACCCATTTAGGGAGTACAATCGGGTGGATTGAAAAAGACTGTGTATGAGGCCTAGAAACAATTCTGTGAAATATTTTATTTTTACGACTTCATCTTGAATCTGCACATTTGGCTTTTTTTAGTTGTCTAGTTTTTTATTTATTTTTACATTTTTACAATTTTTTTATAAGGACATAATGTAAACCAAAAAAACTTTACGGGTAGTCACTAATATTGAAAAGGCTTTAAATATTGACAGGAATTTTTTTTATATTTTCAGGCGGTGGTTTCAGCCTGCACATTAAGCTTAAAGTTTGCCAAATTATCTGACATTACCGATATTTGCAATCATTTATTAGTTTTTTTTTTAAATGTCATGTATATTGTAGGTTAAGTCCCGTTCTTATAATCAGTACCCACATCCAAGATTATATGCCTTTCACAAAACTAAAAAGGCATGTAAAATGCATTGTTTTTGTGTTGAAACGTAAGTGACTGGCTTGAATTATTTGGCGACAGCGTTTCAAGACCGTTGGTAAGTAAGCCAAATGTGCAGGCTCAAGATTAGTAGTAAAATATAAAAAATATTTTACATAATAGTTACTAGGCCTCATGCACAGTCATTGAAGGGTACCCGTTTTTGAAAAAAATAGTGACTTTTTTTTCACTCTACCCTGGTGTACAATAGTACATACGCTAATGTGAACGATGATGTAAGTTATTTAGTCTATGTCTGAAAATTGTGCAGTAGTAATCCACACAACCACCGTGCAATAGACGTATAATTACAATTAAATTTGTTGGATAACAAATAACTTTAATAAGTGATAAAAGTTTACTACTTACAAAAAGGATCTTCGTAGTAGCTGAGACACAAGGAGGATAGTAAAAATCCACCAGTTGGTCCCAGAAGACGTAGAGCAAAAAGAGTACCTGAAATGAAAGAAGCCCTAAGTTATTCAAAGCATTTAAATTACTCTTGAACTTTAAAACTTTTATGTAATTTCTTTGAATTGATATTATCAACTCAAACTGACAACATAAATACTTATGTCTAGCTTGTTCTCAAATGAATGGGTATTTATTTACTAATACATAGTATTAAAGCTTTTTTAATGCATACTTTCTAAATAAGTGGTATAGGAATGTTCTAATGCATTATTTCTAAATCCGTTGCATTGAAATGTTGTAAAGGCATTCTTTTTCTAAATGCAGGTACTTAAAAGATAATTGGCCAAATATCTTAGGTGCAATAATATACTTAATAGAAGTGATTTATGTGTCACCTAACTATTAGAAGTATCGAAAACTTTCATCTTAAAATGAATGAAAGTTAGAGTTTTATTGCAGCATAAAATTTTATACCCTGATAAACAAACGTCACCCCTCTATGAACAACTTACTTATGCTAAATCAGTTGAGTTATCTTAAGTAGGTAAAGATAACTTTAGAATAAAAGAACCGCTTGTATGTTCAACTTTAATGCCATTTTTCCTTTCATTTAATTCTAGTAATTTATTTAATTTTGGAAGAAATAAAAACTATATTTTATTTATTTAGGAATATTTTAGCAAAATATACTTGGTCGTTAAAGAAAGTAAGTTTGATACGAGATTCCCAAACTGGTTTCAGAGTTTCCGCGTCTAGATTCATTATAAGACATACCTCGAGTTGGACACAAAAATACAAAGGCAATGACATAATTAACAATGGGGTACAATTTGTAATATTTAAGTATATAACCCGTTTAAAGAAAAATATAATTACTAATAATATTGAGAAGTTCACAGAGTACACAAGTTACAATCAGTTAATATAAGTAAACTGCTCTGCAGTTTAAATATAGATTTCTATAGGACGCTGATGTCGTATCCTATCTTACGCGACTTTGACTTGCTACCATGTTTCTGACAGCACAAATTAGCGATACCAAATATAAAAATGTTTATATTGAAGACTTAAATGATTATGTTTTCATCTTTTTGGACAAACTACAATAGTACTTAAGACTTTTGGACAAACTACAATAGTACTTAAGACTTTTGGACAAACTTAGTTGTCCAATCTTCCGAACTCCGACTATCCGAAAACAAGGTTATCATTCTTCTGAATCCATTCGTACGCTAAGTAGTAAAAAAAGTGTTTCTTTTTAATTTATCTCAAAGATATATTTCTTTTAAAGTATTTCTTTCGAATTTCCCTCATACATAAAGGAATAAATTATAAAGTTTTAATTTAGAACAAGTAATCAGACGGAACGATCGTTCCGCCCACCAATCTCAAAATGTCGCCAAGGCTGAACGGCAGTTAAGTATATATACTCTGCACATTTCGCTATGTTAAAAGCGAAATCGATTTTATTTTCTATCAGGCAAACTAAACTTCGTAGAACAATAAAAAAAAAATACTGTAGAGAGGTTTCATGGATTACTTTACATAAAAAAATGTGGTTATTCTAGAACAAAAACCAGCGGAGAAAAAAATTATGGAAATTTACGAAAATGAAATCTTTCGAGCAGTTTTATACCTATTTTGACCTAATTTTTGCTCAGACCTACAGCCATTACACGAGCAGGAATCTGGAAGCGGTTTTTATTAAACGATTAAGAATCCCCCAATTGATATTCTGTCGTAAGTTTGAGGTTTCAAAAATAATTATTTCAATTTTTAATTAGGTAAAATCTATATTACCTTTGGCGGTATGGTTGCGATAAACTAGCCAACCTAGCTGCCACGTACCTTCGCAAACGCGCCAAGGTTTGCTATACTTTTGTCGAAGAGCGTCAGAGCTTGAAAACACAACGAACAAGGAACAAGCCGCTTACACAGCGAAGGATACTTAAATATATAATTAATCAAATATCTTAATCGACAGATTGAGAAAAAAATGTCTAATTAATAAACGGAATGCGTCATTAAACTTTTTGGCGTTTTTATTTAAAGAAAATATATCAACAACGAGAGTGGAATGATTGATCTTGATCTAAAAATGTAAACAGTCATATTTGGTTGCCAGATTCAGTTCATATTAACATTCAAACTTTTATAATACACTTCGCTTTTTTATGAAAAGTAAGAAATAATATTTTTTTTGTTCTCGGAGTTTATACACTCCCCATAAACATTGAAATCATGTCATCTATTTTGTAGTCATATTGTTTCTGTATCTTTTGTTATTGTTCATGAAACTTGTTCTTGTTAATCCTTCCTACCGCAAAATACATCTCATAAAATAAATTTTTAAAAAATACTGATATCCCTAACAAAAAAAAACTTTGGAAAAGTAAGCAAACGCCAATCTCAAAATCAAACCTGATGCATTTATTTTTTAGAAAAAACAAGTCATTATGGAAGTTGTCGCTAAAAAAGCTGTGATATACAAGAATGCCCATCTCTTATTTAAAACTTCTTGGACATTATAAATAATATAATTTAAGTTCCGCTGCCCTAAAAAAATATCGCTGTTTGAGGTTGGTGCCCATCTTAATCCCCTTCAAAAATATTAAATCAAGCAAATGAATTTAAGTTAATAAATAATCAAAATAACGAAGGATACTTAAAAAAAACTTTAACAAATATATTATCTCAATACATTTATATAAAGGTATAGAGGGTGATTAAGATGGGCGGTAACCTCAAACAGCGCAATTTTTTTATGGCAGCGGAACGTAAATTATACTATTTATAATGTCCAAGAAGTTTAAAAATAAGAGATTGGCATTCTTGTATATCACAGCTTTTTAGCGACAACTTCCATAATTACTTGCTTTTTGTTATAAAATAAATGCATCAGGGGTTTTTTGGAGGGGGGAGGGATTGCGCGTCATCTAAGATGTTTCACAATGATTATCGACATAACAGGTGTTTGTTTTTTTTTTTTGGGTCTATGGAGTGCATTGGAGAGGTAATTACGGCATCTTTTAAATATTCCACAGTTTTTGTTAGATTAATATACCATCAATTTAAACTTAACGACTATCGTACAATTCATACATACAAAATAAAGATATTTTATAATTTCGTAGTTATATAATATGCTGTGTTTTTAACGACTGCCGTGGTTTGGTTGTAATTTTCCAATAAATCATTAAATTCCTTTAAGTTCCGTCAAAGCTAGTAAATTTGGCCCAAAACCCTAGTTTTTTACAAGAGAAGGAAAAATTGAGCTACAAAAACTAATGAAACACCTTGAAGTCACCATGCAATTTAGGTATTGAACTTTTAGAAATAATTTGTGAGCATTTTTGTTAAATTTTATAAATTAAAAAAATGGTGTAAGCTTAAAATATTAAGAATGTTTCCACCTTTCTAAAAATATAAAAAGTTAAGATTGGATCATTTTCTGAAGAGAAATTAAGAAACAAATCTTTTTGCGACGCTTGGACCAAAGTTACCCGCTTCGACGGTAGTATTTTTAGGAAAGAATTGAAGCAACCTCTCACCCTACGCTTAGTAATACCCATGTACTGATAGCTGCAAGTCAATGAACTCAGATAATTTTCATACACTTATGAGAAGGATAGTAATGGAATTTCATTCAAAACATACTGGGAGATGAATTCCGAGAACCCAAGCTCAAGTATCTACTCCTATTTACGTTTTGCATGTGAAACGTATTCATTGACCCATAAACAAAACAGCCAATATAAAAGGAATAGATTCTGTGGCGGAAATTTATAAACATAAAAACTCTGTTGTGCAAGTTCTTAACAAAAAAATATTTTATCGTGGCTTTACGAACCATATTTCAAAATGTTGGAGATTTAAAATACTATTTCAAATTCACCAAAAAAAAAAAATGAATTGAAAAAATATGTGAATACTGAGGGCTTGATGCAACCTCCAGGATTGAGACGCAGCGAATATGCGACGTAAACGCTTGCAAATCCGATAATACCGTAGGAGTGCAGTAATATTCTCCAGTAGGTAGGTACGTTCGGCCGCCTATTTTAGCCTCCTTCAGAGCTTACACAGCCAAACGCGATTTAGACCGGTCAGTGCGAGGTCGACACTGACGGCACCGGAACTCGAGCGCATCACGCTAACGCCGTCGGACTTGCTCCACAATTAACGAGCCGCTGTCCCTGTGTACTGGCCTCCGGAGGGTTCACTATTTCCAGCACAGATCCGATTATAGATACTGCAGTAAGTGGATCGAACCCGCACTCTGAGAAGTTGAACTCTAGCTGATGCTAACACTCGGCCACGAGGCTTCTCCAAAGAACCGACGCTGCTTACGATGTCTCTCCTAAAAGTTGTGTTGGGTTCCGGTAAAAGTGTCGGCTCGTCACTTAACTGTGGCTCTAAATTACGACGCCCGGTCGACAATAGCCCTCGTGTAGCACTAGTGCGACGATAATTTAATTCAAAATGTAAACAAAGAAAATTACTAAACATGATTGCAAGAGTATGAAAGAACGTATTTTATACTCGTCTAAAAAAATTACCTTTGGTATCGAACTATAAAGTTATTAACATCTCGATAGAAATCTAATACCGTTTTAGCTTGTGTAATACTAATAAGCTGAAACTTATTTTAGATACATATTTAGCGAAATTTATTAACTGGCTTCTTACAGTTAACTATATTATTACTTCATATATGCTCACCTGCTTTACCAGTATTTACGAGTATTCAGATACACTCTGACTATTAACCCTGACCATGACTCAATACTATTGATTCAGGCGGCATTGATATATTACTTAACATGCATTTTTGTAAATATATAGATTCAGCAATTGAAACAAATTTTTTAAAAATCGAGGTTTGGGAAAAGTTTGGTCGAAAGCATTTTGTGCAGGTGACAAAAGTCTGAAGGGTTCAATAATTTTGTTTGAAACTCAGTACAGAATCACATATGATAAATCAAAGCTAACATAAAACGCGTCACTAATTTAAAGAGTAAACACATTTTATAGTTATTTATACACAACCACAATACAGATAAGTATTCCTTAACCCTTTCACTCCCAATGATTCCTCAAACTTGCGTTTTTTTTTTTCTCACATAGTTAAACTCGCACTTTTATTTCAAATAAATATTATTAAATTATCCACAAATTTTTGTACAAAAAAGTTATATTTTCTTTTTGTATCGTTAAGTGGAAGAATCGTGTCTTTTAATGAATTAAATAATGTTTATTGTAGTTAAATGAAAATATGAAAAACATGGTAAAAATAAAATTCACTCTGAAACAATTTTATTAAATAAATTGGCCCTAAATTCCGCCTGATTGCATTTTTAAATGTTTAAAAATAAATTTTAACTATTTGTAACAAATAAAGTTTCGAAAAATTATTGTTATAATTTATTCACAAAAGTTATGATTCCAAATTTTTTCCTTAAATTTTAGTTAAAAAATTTAAGATTGTTTCCCTGCTTTACACCATCTCATTCTGGATGCATATTGAGTCTGCTTTCACAAATTTTAGATTTTTAGGATAACAAATAAAAAGTTGGGTTTGAAAGGGTTAAGTAGATCAATAATGTTCTAAGTAAGGAATACTTATATGTGTGTTGCGGTTGTGTTTAAATAACTATAAAATGTGTGTACTCTCTAAATTAGTGACGCATTTTATGTTAGCTTTGATTTAAGCCTGTGTTATTCTGTACCGAGTTTCAAAAAAAAATATTTTTAACGGGAAATTATCACATGTAAAAAATACGATTCAAAGTTTTATGAATCAAAGATATCAGATACTTAAAAAAGCTCTAAAAAATTCGTGATATATGTCCAATACAAAAACGAACTTCATTGTGTTGCTTATCCAAAGAAAAGTAAAAAAAATGAACTGATAGGCTATGCTAACTATAAATGTATTAAAGCTTAAAATAAGAGCACTAAATGGTTAAAATTGATCGTAGTTGATCCACTCTTTTTATTGTAGGGTATGTTTGTAAATCAAATAGAAGACAATCGATGGCAGCAGCAAATTATATTGGCCTTTGTACGTTATTTAATTAAAAAGCAACACCATATAAAAGTAACCTAGCAATAAAAGGAATGCATATATATATATAGAGAGAGAGAGAGAGAAATACTATTTATATTGAATCAATTTTTTCAGAAACTTCATAAGTCCACGAAACTTAGTTTTCGAGAAATGAAAAAAAAACTGTTTTAACAGCAACAAGTTTCTCCCCGAAATGCTATATGCGGTTCGGTTGCTCCCCATGGCTGTGCAAATCACTGGATTAACAGGATTTGTTCACAGAACGTGTGTTTACAGAGGATAAATTGATTAACATCAATAACTTAATTTTGATAAAATTGTGACTTATGGGGTTTTGAAAAAATTTATCCAATCTAAGATAAACTTTTTTTATAAAACCAAGAGCGCAAGGCACATTTTTAGTCGAAGTAACGTGCAGGTCAAATAAAACCTCATTTTATTTTTGGAACACCATGATAGCTTGTTGGGCAGTTGTTTAAAGTGTTCTTATCTAAGCATAACTTTGGATAATCCCAAATCAATCTATTTTTGTAAGATATCCAAATAACACTTAAGTACCGTCTTATTACATGCATTGTGAAGACTGCATTATCTTTATGCAAGTCACTCCATAGATAAGTGTTGACGGAAAAACGAGCGAACGCATATTTCTAGGAAGTTTTATCAGATATTTGAGTACAAAACCTATACAAATTCCGTAACCAAGATAATATGATTTATTAATGGTGCTTCAGTATCTTTCAATTGCACAGTTTAAACACTTTTTTTACTGTTTATGAAATAAGTTTAAGGTGATAATAAACATTTCGAAATATATTTGTTCAATCGATTATATAATGCATAATTCTGTGGATATTTTACTGAAGTAAAATATAAATTAAATAATGTTGCAATAAATTGTACGTGTTTTGAAGAATAAGATATAAATATTAGATATTATTAAGTTTTCCATAATTATTGTTTTGATGATGTTTAAAAATGCAATTAAGATATAATATGTTTTAGAACTAATAATAATAAAAATTAAATAATATTAAAAATTTCCCATAGATATTTATATCAGTATAAAAGAGTTTTGATATCATATAAAAAGACATGTACAAGAACTTCATGAACATGTAAATGTTATACTTTTGGTAATATCCCCGTATCCGTAGACGGAATTTGTAAACAAAAACATAATAAGCTAATTAATTTTTAAACACGGCCATTACTTTAATCTCACATCAAAGGTATTCGTATCAAATGATATATGATACTATGATACTGTTAAGTGTTGTGATTTATAACTTTCTTGGTGGGGGGGGGGGGGCAAGTTCGCCAAGCACTGCGACCTCAAGTCTATTGTACTCAACCCCAGAAATGAAACGGGCACAAGAGACACACAAAGAAAGAGCCGACACAAACACAAAGACAAATAACAATATTTATTGACGGACGCAAACACCCATGCCTTTACCGGGATTCGAACCCGAACCCTTAAGCTCCAAAGGCTACTGTTAAGTGTTTATAACGTTTTATCTAAACTGATGTTGCTACTCTATTCGAAACACGTTGAAGTGTCGAAGGATGATGTCTAGACAACATATTTCATTGATAAAAAAAAATTCCTTGTAATCTGGTGATAATTAATTTTTTTAATCAGCTTCAAAATGAAAAAAGAGTAATTTTAGTGTGATTTTTAAATCAAAACCTTAAAAAAATTTCGTCATTTTTTTTCACGTTTAATAAAAAAGTAATCCTCGCCGTAATCGAGGGAGGGAGGGAGTGTAGTTTAGTGTTTAGCCTCCTCAAAAACAATCCATAAAGTCATCGTTATAGTCTATGCATATAAACTGAAAGAAAGCATTACAAAAAAAAAACGTCACTTTTACTGAAAATTCACAAACTTTTTCCGGTTTCAATTCAATTCGCTTACTTTAAAGTCTTGAAAAGTTTGACAGTTTAAAACCAAAAGTTTTACAGTTTAAAACCATAAATTTGACCGGATTTGAAGTCAGGTTTTTAAATTTTTTATTATACCACTCTCTTCCGCAGAGTGGGGCCGACTTTCCGGGTTAAGTGAATAACTACTTGTTATTAAATTTAATATATAATTTTTAAGGTTTTTGGTGCCTAGGATTTTAAACTGATTTTAGTTAAATTTATAGGTATTTAATTATAAATAATAAAATCTGTTTTTCTCTAACAAATCTACTTTTTAAAATATTTGCATTTTCTTTATGTAGAAGAAATGCTCGACAACGAGAAACCAAAATTTTAGTTTTGAACGTTTTATAAAATGTTACAGTGTTTCTCACATAGTTTTTGATGTTAAACAATAAACTAATTTAAAATATTCTCTACCCTTAACAATTTTGTCACAATATGATTTTTTTTCAGCCCAAAAAAATTCTATTTTAAGCTAATATGTCACATCAAGACATTAGATTGACACAGGTGATAATACAATGTTGCTAGTCCCCATACAGATCTCAAGCTGAGCCAGCAATAAAAATAGCAGCTTCTTAGGATGAAGATGAATAAATTTGTAGATTTGAAATAGGTCTTAAGCAAGACAGAATAATTGGTGCAACTGAAAAAAACGATAAATTGATGTTTAGCAAGGTTAAGATATGTCAGACATGGTACCATCGAAAACTGATAATGTGAGGTTAATGTAAATGTGACACATTCTGACACAAGAGAGGGAAGGAGTTTAATTAAGTGTGACATTATTATTCGAATTCATTACTCAAAGGATAAATTGCAAAAATATATAAATAAAAACTACAAAAAAAATTATTGAAAAATTTGTTAATACATAAATAATAATAATGGAAAAGTTTTTGTTAAATAAAAAGAATTTTTTAAAAAAATTAAAAACAAAGCTTGAGATCCTATTTAAAGATTTATGTACCCAAATTTTGAAAAAGTGCATTTTCTCGTTCTTAGCTTCCACACTACGTTTATAACGTAAATAGTGGAAGGTTTTATAATAATCGTTCAGTCCGTCCGTCCGTCACCCACTTTTACAGAACGAACCGTAAGTCTCACAAACAAGTGGGCTACTTCATTTTGAAGCAAACAATCAGATTAGGCTACATTCCAAATTTCATTAAAAAATTTAATTATAAGTTTATTTAAAATTTAAATAACTAAAAATTTAATCTACATTGAAATAACATGCAAATTCCATTTTTATTCAATATTTTCACTGTTGCCATTTCGTTAAACGTACGAGAAACTTTTTTTTAAAATAAAAATAAAAACTTTTGAAAGAATATTTATGTGATATATATATTTCAGTTTGGATTGTTGTAATATCACAATAGAGTTTTTTTGATGGTACATTATATATGTATGAAGAAATATGCATAGAGAATTCTAATTTGGCATAAAAAAAATATGCAAAGTTTCGCTTATATTTTTAAAGCATCAATTGTGCTAATTAGATATTTTTCGAACTGTAACTTAATTTAACAAACGATAAATAACTGAATTTTCGAAAGAAATGGAAATGGGAAATTGTGGCGACACAAAGATATTTATTAAAAATGATTACATCATTATTCTTCGAACTTCAAAAAAAATTAAGCAAACGATAAAGTCTAATTATTAAATCTGAGAAAGAAGATTAATGAAAATTGTTAATTTTGGCGTTTAAAAGTTTGAATTACAACTAGCTGAAGGCCCTGTTTGGCGAATTTCTTTCTGAGGTGTATAAATAGTGTGTTTCCTGTTGAGCGCACATGTTGTAAGGGAGTGGTTTAAGTGACAGATTCTGTAACAAACCTACTTGTTTTAAATTTTAAAATTGATTTTGCTTAGAATAAAACAGAAATTACTGTCACAAAGACCTTAGAATTGCTAAATTCTACCTCCTTCACGATGGTATGAAGAGAGAAAACACCGGCGGCAAATAAGAGAATAAATACTGAATCCGGCCTTGACTGATGCGATACTTTTCTTTGAAAACTTTAGGAATCTAACGTGTTGAAAATTTATGGTGAAGTTGATATACCTATCTAGTTGTATGACGGAGTAGCGATGATGGAATGGCCGGTCGATTTGGCGATTTGTGTTACGTTGCCAAGCAGCGAAAATCCCCAAATGTGGTGAGCATTCCACTTATATTTCGATATGGGTACAATTAAATTAAATTACTCACCAAACATTGCACACATTAAAGTTAAATAAAATTAGATTAGTAATGTAATTATTGATTTGGTTGATGAAATTGTAAAATTTTAAAGCGCGCTAAAAGTCATCAATCAACAGACGATACTATGATTATATCATAGCTGTACTAAAAACAAATCACTGTTAGACTGTTACTAAGGGTAAACCCGTGCAACGCCGGTTTTATAACGCTAATTATTTTATAAAATTCTTTTTTCACGCTTTGAAAAAATACGGATGAATGAAACGATTTATTTAGTTATAAATCATCTACTAACCATATAGAAAATCTAAATAAATTTCCTTAAATAATTTTCCTTCAAAAAAAGGCTCTTTTCTAGCTTGATTTCTAAACTAACTTTGAATAACTTTTAATAAAATGATTTTTAAATAATAATAATAATTCATAAATTTAATAATTCTTCTCACTTCATAAAAATCTCATAAAAATGATTTTAAAAAATACAAAAGAACACATAACACGTACTTGTTCCGAAACAAGTCGAATAAAAGGGAATCACACGACGTATCAGACGTTTACAAATTTTTTTGGCCTTGACTCATGAAATCTGATGTGTAAATCAACTATGTTTAGGGATGTTCTATTTAACACACCGACAAGCACACTTGCGATTCTTTTTGGTTCTAAGACATTATTTTACTAAGATCATCACTATATGTATTGTGAGTTAGGGTAAAATCTAGGCATAGGGTAATAAATAGACAACTTTTTAATTATTATTTAAATACTATTAAGAAACTCAAATTAATCTTAAATCTGTATTGCTCGCCTAATAAAAAATATGCCGAATAATAAAGGCTATTAAAATCAAGGAAAATAATGAAAAATCTGTGGTTGTCACAGATTCAACTTTTAGCTACCATACTAAGTTTATAACGTCAAAGGTTTATTATAATCTTTCAGCCTGTCGATCACACAATTTTTTATGGTCTTATAAGTTATTCAGTTAGTTTGGAAGTAAACATTAAACATTTATCATTGGTATTTTATAAAATGAACCCAAAAATCTACATACAAGAGTGATACGTTGAATTAAAGCAAAAAATCAGGCCAGCCTATATTCCAAACTTCAATAAAAATTTCAATTAGAAGTATACTTTAAATACTTTTTTTAAAGTCACCCATTTAAATACCATTCGAAGTCTCAGTCATTTAAATCGCTACTGCCAATCAACCTTATTTGCACGATAAACTGTATTTTTTTTCTTTTTCTTTCTCCAACAAGGGCTACTTTATTGGCGGCTTAGCCTTTGCAGACTCTGCATATTCCCTAAAACTATGAGCCATTTTTTTGTGACACCCATCTAGTGCGAATGAAAAATTTATATTTTGGGAGGTAAATCTAGCATTCGTTGACGCTTCAATTTTTAAAGCAAGCAGTTTTACTGACTTATTCTTAAACTTCAAATAAATTTAACAAACCATAAAGAAAATTATTTGAATCTGCGAGAAAAAAAATTAATGCTTTAATAAATTGAAATGAACAAACTAATAGCAACTTTTTCTAGCTCTTGTAAGATATTCTTTAAAAAAAGTTATTTCAACTATGCATTGGTTAGATTTGTGAAACGTTTGATTTTTGTCGAAACATTATCTCAACTATATAACCTTATTCAGACACCAAAATTTAATTAAACTGCGAAATTAGCTTTTTCTCAGCTAACCATTTTAAAATAAACTCTTTTAAAGGCTTTTTAATATTTTGAAATAAAAAAAAATAGTTACATGGAAAACAATGAAATCCCAATAAAAAAAATAATAACTTTTACTGAAAACACAATTCTGTCACACTATAAAAAAACGGTTGGTTTTACAGAAAAAAAATATTTGTAGAAAAATACTGTTGTTTTCTTTAAATAGTTTTTTTTTATGAAAATGTGCTGTTTAACCCTTTCAGTCCCAATGACAATTTGGCATCATCATTTTAGAAAAAAAATTCTGATCGTCTCTAGCCATTTATGATATCAAAAAGCACATATTTCGATTCTTCAAACTTTTTTCTATTAGAAAATATTTTTTATTAATCCCAATAGATGTCAGCCCTATTATTTTTTTTAATTATGATCAGAAACATGATGATGCCAAATGGCATCACTGGGACTGAAGGGGTTAAAGTAAATATTGTTCCTTTTATAACTGCGTAAAAACGAGTTATAGAATGCAACCGAACAAGCATTTGAACTGTTTGTTGAAATTCTTGTGTTCAAAAAATAATACTTGGGAGAGCGTAAAGAGAGTAGATCAATTGGGAGTGTGAAGACATTTAAAAACAACAGAAGAAATTGACCGTGGTAAAAAAAATACATTTAAATCCTTTTCATTCTTAATTTATAAGCATTTATGAGAAAATATAAATAAAAGTTACATTTGATATTCTAATTTCTTTCTCATTACCTTAAAATATTTTTTTATAATTGCGTGAAAAAAATCCGACTTTTACACTGTAATTTTAATATCAGACGCGTGCGAACAGTTATACTTTTTAGAAACAGTGATAAAAAATTACTTTTTTTCACCCAAACGCAGTGAAAAAAAGTACTTTTTTTCACTCTTTTATAAGATGCCAACATTTCAAGTAAAACTTACGTGAAAAAAATAAAATATCATTGGTTCAAAAATAATTCACGTGCTAATTTTTTTACGTAAAGAAGATTGGCTGCGATAAATCTCTGGACAAAAGGTAAACTTATTTTTTAGTTTGGTATAAAACATTTGAACATGGATACTGATACGAATTTTGAGCTTCCAGAAGAGATAAAAATAGCAGCTAATGATGTTACTTCAAATATGCTTCCGGAAAAATCAAGAAAAATTTACGAAAAGGTGTATGAAAAGTTTCTATATTTCTATCTCTTCTAGAGGCTCAAAATTCGTATCAGTATCCATGTTCAAATATTAGGCTTTAGACTAAAAATAGGTTTGCCTTTTGTAGTTCCAGAGATTTATCGATGCCGATCTTCTTTACGTAAAAAAATTAGCACGTGAATTATTTTTGAACCAATGAGATTTAATTTTTTTCACGTTATTATAAAAAATAGTGTATGAAACACGTGTGAAAAGTAAACTTTTTAAAACACGTGTCATTATTTCACTCGCTCGTACCTCGCTCGTGAAATAAAATCCACTAGTTTTAAAAAGTGTTACTTTTCACACTTGTTGCATAAATAACTATTTTGATGACTTTTAAAATATTTTGGCTATTTTAGAGTTTTTGAATGTATGTGAAGATTTTAACAAAGTTAAAAGTACTAAACAATTAAGGAACATGTTGCGTGCAATAAAAATGTCATTACCATATTTTTTTAAACTAAACTTTTTCACTCTTTTTAAAAACTTTATCTATGAATTTCCGGGTTTTCTACAATCAACTTTACTCACCAAAATACACCGGCGAGTTCTTCTTTTTGACACTATCGTCCAAATACGACGTCCCGACGGTGTAGAAGGCCAACGACCCGAAACCCTTGAGAAAATTCCCGAAAAAGAGGATGGACACAGCCGTGGAAGTCGGCGAAACATCACAAAAATGGTCCTTCTCGGTCAAGTCGCAAAACTCATACTTAGAACTGTTCGTGACATGTTTTACGGACGCCGATTTGAAGTCTATGCGTCTATAGATGAAGTACGGCATGGCCATGACGAAACAGCTCAAGACAGCCAAGACCATGCCAAAAGCGATCAGCCTGGGTCTGTGGGACTTGCCACCAAAGTAGCCCAACAGTATGCCGAAGAGGATTGGGCTGATTTCGTCCGAGATCATGATGATGCCAGTCACTTTGGTCTCGAAGGCGTAACGTTTCTCCAGGGTGGACAGACATCCTATAAGGTAGGTGAAGAAGGCACCTTGGAGGACGCCTAAGATGCTGTGGTTTACGAGGAAGCATTTGGGCGTGGCGAAGCTCTGCAGCCAGGATGGATGGAAACTTCCGATTCCGCAGAGAGTGTCTTCGCCATCAACTTCGAACTGTTTTTCGTCCGGTTCCTTGGTTGGAACCGGAGCGAAATCGATTTTGATGGGGGTTTTGTTCGAGTTTGGCACTTTGGTGCTCATGGTTCGATTTAGAAATAAATATTTTCTGTTTTATATCAACTCATAACGAATAAATTGTCAAGAATAAAATCTTTCAGATCTTCAGAACAGAATGCTATTTTCTGAAATATTGATTAAGAGAAAAGTCCATGCTTATATTTTTTTACTTAGAAAATGTTTTAAGCGGAAAACCGATGTTATGAATATTAACTATTTTTTCTTACACTTAAAACAAATTATCAAAACTTTAAAAAGCCATTAGTTTATGTACTTAACATTTTTAAAATACCGTTACGTAACGTTCTTCAAGTACTAATTCCAAACAAGTATGTCCAACCGTCAGTGAAAGAGGCAAAATTGTACACATACATGCTACTTTAGGTGAAATGAAGCAGAAATGTGTTTTTCAACTTAGGAATTTATCCAAGAAATTCCCCCTATCTAAAATGATAAGGAAAACGTTTGAGATAAGTGATGTGTTTAAAGAAAGTTAGAGTTCAAGTAGTGCGAGGTTGTCCCACGTGATTGTCGTCATTTTTAGTATCTTTTATCGCAACGTCGTCGTTCTAGTAAGCAGTTGCACCAATTAAGCAACCTAAGTTTAAACACTCATACTGTCTCTCTTAAAGATAGTCGTAATCTGTTTGGATTAAAATATTCAAGAAGAAAAGTTTATTTTATCTTGACGAAATATATTTATGTTAATAAGTATGTACAGCTGGGGAAAAAAAACGATCCACCCTTCATATTTCGGCTGCTATTGGTCAAGGAATTTTGCGCAAGATGTCATTTTTCAGGAAATAGCGTAAGGAATTAAGAACTGGCAACCAAAATTGTATAAGGGGTCTTCTACATATTAAAATGAGTACCAACTTTGAAATTCCAATAGCAACACCCAATTTTTTTTACATAAAAATGTTCAGCAACTTCAAAATACCCCTGGTATAAAAAAGAATTATTCATTTTGCATTATTTGCTGAGATATTAAAGCATTAATTTTCAATTCGTTTGGGGGGAAAATCTCCAAATTGATAAAGGTAATATTTAGGGTGTTTTTTCGAAACGACAAGCTAGCAAAAGGGTTACCATAATCTCGCCAAAAGATGCTAGAATTAAACCTTCTTCAGTAATATTGTGATTTTTTTTATGTTTTTACCTTTTTTTTAATTTTGGATTTTAAAATTCAGAAATAAAATAAAGGGTAGACGAGAAAAAGTTTTAATTTTAAATTAAGTCACATATACGATTATTTATAACGAACAGATTTTCAAATGCGATTAGTTACAATCAGATAGACAAACACAATTATTACATTTATGTTTTACATTTTATGCAAATTTTTGTTTCATTCATATTGCTACAAAAGGTTGGTTTAAAATTCGGCACACTGGGTCTGGGACATATCCCGACAGCCGAAATCCCGACAAATCAAAATTCCGACAAGCCGAAATCCCGAATGGGTCTAAATACCGAAAATAGATTTTTGTCCATTTCTCGATTTTTTTTAAATATTAGAGATTATTTATTTATTTAGTTATTTAGTCAGTTATTTAATCAGTTAGTTAGGCAGTTAGTTAGACAGTCAGTCAGTTAGTTAGTCAGTCTGTTAGTTAGTCAGTCAGTCAGTAAGTTAGTCAGTCAGTAAGTTAGTCAGTCAGTCAGTTAGTTAGTCAGTCAGTTAGTCAGTCAGTTAGTCAGTCAGTTAGTCAGTCAGTTAGTCAGTCAGTTAGTCAGTTAATCATTCAGTTAGTTAATCAGTCAGTTAATCAGTCAGTTAGTTAATCAGTCAGTTAGTTAGTCATTCTGTCAGTCCGTTAGTTAGTCCGTTAGTCAGTCAGTTAGTCAGTCCGTTACTTAGTAAGTCAGTCAGTCAGTCAGTTAGTTAGTCAGTCAGTCAATTAATCACTCCGTTAGTTAGTCACTCCTTTAGTTAGTCCAGACTGACTAACTTAGTCTAACTGACTATCAATTAGTTAGTCAGTGAACTGACTGACTCACGGACTAACTAATTGACTGACTGGCTAACTAACGGACTAACTAACGGACTAACTGACTGACTCACTGACTAACTAATTGACTGACTGGCTAACTAACGGACTAACTGACTGACTAACTGACTGACTGACTGACTAACTGACTGACTAACTTACTGACTAACTAACTTTCTGACTGACTAACTTACTGACTGACTAACTTGCTGACTGACTAACTTGCTGACTGACTAACTTACTGACTGACTAACTTACGGACTGACTAACTTACGGACTGACTAACTAACGGACTGACTAATTAACTGACCGACTAACTAACCGACTGACTAACTAACTAACTGACTGACTGACTAACTGACTGACTAACTAACGGACTGACTAACTGACTAAATAACTAACTGACTAAATAAGTAAATAAATAAGTAATCTCTAATAATTAAAAAAAAAATCGAGGAAATAACATATTATTGGAAATTTTATAATAAAATAATTATAAATAATATTGGAAATAACATACATTCAAAAACATAGTAATCGATATAATTTAATGTTAATTATACAAACAAAATACATTGTATGCACTTGAAACAAGAAAAGATTTTTAGACATTTGACAGACAAAACGCTTTTCAACCACCAAACGATAATGCAAGTTAGGATCTTTTTAAAACTTTATCTATGAATTTCCGGGTTTTCTACAATCAACTTTACTCACCAAAATACACACGGCGAGTTTCTTCTTTTTGACACTATCGTCCAAATACGACCGTCCCGAGGTGTAGAAGGCCAAACGACCCCGAAACCCTTGAAGAAAATTCCCGAAAAAGAGTATGGACAACAGCCGTGGAAGTCGCGAAACTCACAAAAAGGGTCCTCTCGGTCAGTCGCAAAACCATACTTAGAACTGTTCGTGACATGTTTTTAACGGACGCCGATTTGAAGTCTATGCGTCTATAGATGAAGTACGGCATGGTCCTGACTAACCAGCTCAAGAACAGCCAAGAACCATTGGCCAAAAGCGATCAGACCTGGGTCTGTGGGGACCTTGCACCAAAGTCGCCCACAGTATGCCGAACGGAGGGATTGGGCTGATTTCGTCCGAGATCATGATGATGCCAGTCCCTTTGGTCTCGAAGGCTTAACGTTTCTCATGGTGGACGACACTCCTATAAGGTAGATTGAAGAATGCCCTTGGAGGACTGCCTTCTAGATGCTGTGTTTAACGAGGAAGCATTTGGGCTGCGAAGCTTCTGCAGCCAGGATGGAATGGTAAACTTCCCGATTTTCCGGCATTAGAGTTCAAGTAGTGCGAGGTTGTCCCACGTGATTGTCTGTCAGTTTTGTGTCTTTTATCGCAACGCCGTCGTTCTAGTAAGCAGTTGCACCAATTAAGCAACCTAACTTTAAACACTCATACTGTCTCTCTTAAAGATAGTCGTAATCTGTTTGGATTAAAATATTCAAGAAGAAAAGTTTATTTTATCTTGACGAAATATATTTATGTTAATAAGTATGTACAGCTGGGGAAAAAAACGATCCACCCTTCATATTTCGGCTGCTATTGGTCAAGGAATTTTGCGCAAGATGTCATTTTTCAGGAAATAGCGTAAGGAATTAAGAACTGGCAACCAAAATTGTATAAGGGGTCTTCTACATATTAAAATGAGTACCAACTTTGAAAATTCCAATAGCAACACCACAATTTTTTTTACATAAAAATGTTCAGCAACTTCAAAATACCCCTGGTATAAAAAAGAATTATTCATTTTGCATTATTTGCTGAGATATTAAAGCATTAATTTTCAATTCGTTTGGGGGGAAAATCTCCAAATTGATAAAGGTAATATTTAGGGTGTTTTTTCGAAACGACAAGCTAGCAAAAGGGTTACCATAATCTCGCCAAAAGATGCTAGAATTAAACCTTCTTCAGTAATATTGTGATTTTTTTTATGTTTTTACCTTTTTTTTTAATTTTGGATTTTAAAATTCAGAAATAAAATAAAGGGTAGACGAGAAAAAAGTTTTAATTTTAAATTAAGTCACATATACGATTATTTATAACGAACAGATTTTCAAATGCGATTAGTTACAATCAGATAGACAAACACAATTATTACATTTATGTTTTACATTTTATGCAAATTTTTGTTTCATTCATATTGCTACAAAAGGTTGGTTTAAAATTCGGCACACTGGGTCTGGGACATATCCCGACAGCCGAAATCCCGACAAATCAAAATTCCGACAAGCCGAAATCCCGAATGGGTCTAAATACCGAAAATAGATTTTTGTCCATTTCTCGATTTTTTTTAAATATTAGAGATTATTTATTTATTTAGTTATTTAGTCAGTTATTTAATCAGTTAGTTAGGCAGTTAGTTAGACAGTCAGTCAGTTAGTTAGTCAGTCTGTTAGTTAGTCAGTCAGTCAGTAAGTTAGTCAGTCAGTAAGTTAGTCAGTCAGTCAGTTAGTTAGTCAGTCAGTTAGTCAGTCAGTTAGTCAGTCAGTTAGTCAGTCAGTTAGTCAGTCAGTTAGTCAGTTAATCATTCAGTTAGTTAATCAGTCAGTTAATCAGTCAGTTAGTTAATCAGTCAGTTAGTTAGTCATTCTGTCAGTCCGTTAGTTAGTCCGTTTAGTCAGTCAGTTAGTCAGTCCGTTACTTAGTAAGTCAGTCAGTCAGTCAGTTAGTTAGTCAGTCAGTCAATTAATCACTCCGTTAGTTAGTCACTCCTTTAGTTAGTCCAGACTGACTAACTTAGTCTAACTGACTATCAATTAGTTAGTCAGTGAACTGACTGACTCACGGACTAACTAATTGACTGACTGGCTAACTAACGGACTAACTAACGGACTAACTGACTGACTCACTGACTAACTAATTGACTGACTGGCTAACTAACGGACTAACTGACTGACTAACTGACTGACTGACTGACTAACTGACTGACTAACTTACTGACTAACTAACTTTCTGACTGACTAACTTACTGACTGACTAACTTGCTGACTGACTAACTTGCTGACTGACTAACTTACTGACTGACTAACTTACGGACTGACTAACTTACGGACTGACTAACTAACGGACTGACTAATTAACTGACCGACTAACTAACCGACTGACTAACTAACTAACTGACTGACTGACTAACTGACTGACTAACTAACGGACTGACTAACTGACTAAATAACTAACTGACTAAATAAGTAAATAAATAAGTAATCTCTAATAATTAAAAAAAAAATCGAGGAAATAACATATTATTGGAAATTTTATAATAAAATAATTATAAATAATATTGGAAATAACATACATTCAAAAACATAGTAATCGATATAATTTAATGTTAATTATACAAACAAAATACATTGTATGCACTTGAAACAAGAAAAGATTTTTAGACATTTGACAGACAAAACGCTTTTCAACCACCAAACGATAATGCAAGTTAGGATCCAATTTGCTAAGTAATTTTTTACATGGTCCCTAAAATTCGTTTTTTTCAGTATTTTTACAATAAATCGGCAAATAATTGTTGTTGAATTAAAAAATTCGGGATTTTGGTTCTACTTGATCTACTTTATCGATTTATGTAACAAAAATTTGGGGTTGCTATTCATAATTTATTTTTTCTTATTTAAATTTAAATAAAAAAATAATAATAATTAAAAATTGATGAAAAAACTTGTGTGATTGGTTTTTGGAAGATTAAGAAGTATATAATGAAAAAAAACGTTGGTTTAATTCATTTTATTTGTGGAGGTATAAATAAAAGTTTGTGAAACTTTTTTAACATTATGGGCCTTCAACTTCGAATGCTTATATCTCAACAAATAATGCAAATTAATACATTTTTTTTGGATCTGGGGTATTTTGAAGATGATAAACTTTTTTATATAAAAAAATTGGGTGTTGCCATTGGAATTTTCAAAGTTGGTACTCATTTTAATATGTAGACGACCCTTTATACAATTTTGGTTGCCAGTTCTGAATTCCTTACGCTATTTCCTGAAAAATGACATCTTTCACAAAATTCCCTGATCAATAGCAGCCGAAAAACGAAGGGTGGATCGTTTTTTTTCCCCAGCTGTACGACGTCTAATCACCAAACGTCAGTTGCAAAATCAATGTTTTCTCACGGATGTCAGGTTAACTTCTTTTTGTTAATTTTTTAACCTACTGAAACCCCGGCAAATTCCTGTGTATATACACATATATTCTTCATAAAAACAAATTTTTCCTACAAACACTTATTAAAAGCATGTTTTGCAAGTAATTTTAAAAAACTTCATGCTTAATAATTGCTGGGGGGACTTAAATTTCAAGAAATTTGAGGTTTTAATTCTAAAAATACATATTTCCTTGTTATAAACATAAAAACTACCTTAATAAGTATTTTGCAATTAATAGTTCATTATAACATTGTTTTTAATGCCCTTACTACTGATTTTTTTTCAAGTACTCCGAAATCGTGATGACCGTAGTACAACTTTATTTTTTTAAAGAAATAAAAGACTTTTACTGAAATCAAAGACTGAAAATCAATTTTTAGATCTCCTTCTATTGAACCATTTTAGTGATTAAAATTAAAGTAAATTGTGTAATTGTATAGTAATATTTATGATGGATGTTGGGTCTTCGGATCTCTGGAGGAATCATTGAAACGATACTCTATTTTTATTTTACTGCATCCATTTTAGTTGCATTTTAAACTGTTTGTCATTGGCACCTTTTAGATTCTTCCACTGTCACCGAGTCAGAACATCTTTTGATCGCTCGGTCTAGACTATCATGCGCAAAAGGATGAAAGGAAAAAAACATGCCCTTTAAGAAATTCAATGAGTACTACACCAAATGACTCTGTATCAGAGTTTTATTCACAGATTTAATTCTTATACTTATTAAGATTAAATATTTGTGGTGGCCTGTGGCAACATATCCTTTCACCCTCGCCTCCATTAAGAATGGAGATATCAACACACTAATTTACCCAGTATAGCATCAGAAATAAACATTTAATATGTGTAGTGTAATATATTCAATTTCGTACAAATAAATCCTATTTTTTTCTTTTTTGAACACGTGAGGAATTGTGTATAAATATATATTAGATACGTGCCTTAACTACAAATCAAATAGAACTTATTCATACCTTGGCTATAAGTAAGATTATACGACTTTTTCCCATACACGTAACCACACTTTAAAAAAAGTCTAGAATGCTATCATATTTCTTAATGAGGGATTTTATTCATATCTTTAAAAATCTTTCGATGAAAAGTTATAAAACTTTAGCATAAAAATTATTGTTACTTTTCATTATGGTAGGTGTTTAAAGTTCGTCATCATGCCTACAGTGAAATCACGAATATTTTTAGCCTACTTTTCTTTTTTAATTCGAAAGAATTAAAAACATGAAAAGTAGGTATTGACATGCGGTCGATGTCCGTCTGTCTGTCTGCCCGTCTGTCTGCCCGTGCCCCGCTTCCAAAATCGGTTCTATCATTCGGATCTTAAAAATTCTTTTTTTGTTAGAAAGCTATGACCTCAGAGTCCCAACTTTCATACTTTTGGTCCGCCTGTCTGTACGTCCGGGCGGACATAAATCTACTATCTGTCGGCGAATTTCCCATTGACTGGTTGGTTGGTTGGTAGACATATATATTCAGGTTTGTGTGCTTGGTCAGCGACCCGCTTATAAACCTTCGTCAAGTAAGACAGACACAACAGACAACACATAAGTGGATCCATCTAATTTTTAGAGACAAAGGCCAACTAGAGGATCCCCAGAATTGGCCTGTCACCCCCAGAGGTATTGATTTGGTATGGGAACTTAGAGGACTTTCGGACCCAACAGATTTAACGAGCACGTACTCCGCATATACTCGGTAGGTTTTCAGTGGTACCGGGACTCGATCGCAGGACCTTCCGATCCCGAGACCGAGACGCTGACCACTAGGCTCACTACGGCCCCATTGAATTAGCATTGAAATTCGATTTTGAATCATTTAAATCACTGTTGCCAAATCAATAATGGCATGAGAAACTTTATTTAAAAATATTTGAATCAAAATAATTTTTTCATGAATCATTTTGGAATTACGTCAAAATGTAGCACAATGTGATTCTTTGATTGTTCATTTATTGTTTACCAAGAAAGCGGCAAGGCATATTTTTTGCATACAATTCTGCTTAGTTTTAATTTACATTTATTTTTTTAAAGCAGTTTGGAGTAGTTTCCTTATTTTTGTTAGTAATAAATATTTAATTATTCTTCGAACTACAAATACATCGAGCAGACGATAAATAATATTAAGTTATTTGTGAAAGAATATTAAGGAGAATAGTTGATTTTGGCTTTTGGAAGTTTAAATTATAGCTGAATGCTGTGTTTAGCGATTTTTTTTTCTAATGTGTGTAATTCGAGTGTATAAACGATTGTTGATGATATTTACTGTTAAGAACCTAGTTGTTTCCCGATTAGAATTTCAGTAAGTATTTAAGTAACAGGAAAGTAAGCTATTTTTTAGTTCTTTAAGAACTTCTTGTTAGTTTCAAAATGTAGTACCCATATAGCAATGTGATTTAAGCGAAAACAGATATACTTACTCAAATACATGGGACTGTTTCTCTTCTCTACACTATCATCTATATATGACGTTCCAATGGCGTAATAAATGACACTGGTGATCCCTTTCAAGAAGTTGCTTAGCATAAACACCGTGAATGCAGGATTGCTAGTGGATTCCGAACAAGTGTCCTGAAGAGAGTTGTAGGCCTTGTCACAAAACTGGGCTTTCACTCCTACAATCTGGGACTGGGAATAGTCAGAGAACTCGTCCAGTTTCTTGGCCCCATACACTAAATAGGGGACACTCATGAGGAGGCTGCTGACAGACCCAATCACCAAGCCGAAAGCCAGCAGCCTCGGTCTGTGGGTAATACCGCCAAAGTAGCCAATGAGTGCACCGAGGACGATTGGTGCGATTTCGTCAGATATCATGATGAGACCGCTGCTCTTGGTGTCGTACGCGAACCTCTTTTCGAGTGTGGACACGCATCCGATGAGGTAGGTGAAGTGTGCACCTTGTACCAGTCCGGCCATGGAATAAAAGAACAGGAATAGTTTGGTGTTGGCACCTCCCTGGAGCCAGTCCGGTGTCCATGGGCCGAAGCCGCATTTGGTGTCGAGGTCATCGTCTTCGTCGAAGTGTTCTTTCTTTGGTACGGTGTCCGTCAGAACGTCCGTGCTCTGTGAGAACTTTTCTGGGGCCACTTTGAACATGTCGTTACCTTTTTCTTCGCTGTTCATCGTTGATGGAGTGTTTTTGATAGGCGTACTAATGATGAGTCATTTCGAGTTCTGTGGAAATAAGACAAGGTTTGTCTGTTAGTATAGATTTTATACCAACCAAGTAACAGTGAAAGTGATAAAAGTTATATAGCATTAATAAACTGGTATCATCATAAGTGAATTTCAAACACGCAAAAAAATCAGGACGAACATTTAAATTTATGATTTCGAAAAACGCAGATGATTGTGCTAAGAAGCGGGTCATGCTAACCTACTTGTGAAGTATGTCTTCTAGGTATTTCAGTAATTTTCTTCTGGCTACTTATATGTATTCCTGCCTTAGAATTACAATCATCTATAATAATAAAAGAAAGAGTCTGTCTGTGTGTCTGTCGTGTAGCTCTAGTGCGACGATAATTCAAACTAAACTAAACTGTGTGTCTGTATGTCTGTGGATCGTAAAAGACCTACTTATACTGCCCTCAGAAATTCGAAATTTTTAAGATAGATTCCCTTTAATAACAACGTGTGAACCTGAGGCTTAGTTTTTTCGTATTTGTTCCATTTTTAGAGAAAATTATAATTTTCTGAAAAAAATACACCACTTTCGCTCAAATCCGGTCACTTTTTCCCTTTCGTGTTGCCATTCGACAGAAGAAATTAAAATGAACACAAAAATTAATTAAAATTGAAATTGCTTTTATTTTCTTTTGCCATTACCTTCAGAAACTAAATTAATGATTTGAAAAATAATTGAATGTGCCAATGAGCTAAATGTTTTTTTTTAACCCAGAATGGAGGTTTTGATGTGAAATAACATTGTTATACAATTATGGTTAATTTTGAATTTATCAGGAAAATTGCGATGACGGTAAGTTCATATTGAGGATGATTCTTGTGATATGAGGATGCGCATTTTATAGTGATGTGTTTTTATTTTGGAAATTTAAAGCAATATAAGTAACGGGATTTTATTCTTTATAATGAACGGGAACAAAGGCAAAGCTTATTATCCTATAGCAAATTAAATGACACATATACTTGGATCGATTTGATATTCTTTTAGTCCGTGCCAAGAACGGGTATTTATTTGCTAGTTTATTAATATGGTTTCCATATTTTTTTTAATTTCAGTAATTTAATTAAATGTATGTAAGAGTAATTCACAGTTATTGAATTAAATAAATTATGTTATTTTATGTCCATTTATTCTTCTTGTATTTAATTTAACAGATCATCTGAAAAATAACTCAATGCTTCTTTATAGAATTTTTAGTTTGAAGTACATAAACATATTCTATTGAAGGGCCTTAAAAGGCCCAGTGGTTTAGCGGATTGCTAGCGGCCTAGTGGATCGCGCTGCAGTGCTAGTTCGGGGCTCGATTTCCGGATTGGGAGATGTTCACTCCACCTTAAATCCCTTGGGTCGATAAAATTAGAATCAAGTATGTTTGAGAACTAAGCTCTGGTTGTTCCACATGAGGTTGACAACCTAACAAGGAAGTATGCTTAGCTCCCCAGTGCACTTAGTCATCAGAGATAAAATGGGCACAGCAGGTAATGGCCCGCAATGAGCCGTTGCTGTAATGAATAGAGTTATAATTGGTTTTAAGAGATCTTTCTGTTACTTACCTCTGATTGGTTTAATTGATAACTATTGATGGCCTTTCTTACTTATTTTTAAATTAATGTTGAATGTTCAAGAGAATGCAAGACTCGCTCTTAATGTTTACTGTTTAAGTGAAACTTTGAAAAATTAGTAACACTATATGTTCTCATTTTATTGTAATACTATATTCTCAATAGTAAATAAGTAGAAATTTCAAATTTGAGCATTAGTTTTAATGAATTAGCTCTATGGGACTGACCAAGTGACCATCCCTCTTAACTCAACTTTATAGCGACATTTGACACAGCGACATTTTTCGTGGCATTAGAACTTTGGATCATGATAGATTTATAGGGCACCAGTACTAGAGAATCTATTGAATAAATTTTAATCCAATGTGCTATTAGTAGTAGTTTAATTTCTTCTTCTCAATGTGCAAATAATTATTAAATTTGGCGACATTTAGCATCATTTGGCGAAAAAAAAAGTGAATATTAAAAACGAGTTTTTTTCCCCTGAAGAAGGCATTTTGTGTATCATATAAACGTATATTTCCAGCGTTTTAACCGAAGGTTTAATTAAATATATTTTGGTTATTTGCAAGATATTATAAGATTGAGGTCTATGGGAATGCAAGGGATCAAACACTAATGACATTATAAACGATTGTAACCGAGTTAGACTGAATATACATTTTAAATTAATTTCAATTTAAGTTTTTCAAAACAAATAATATTCATCATATCATACCGATTCATCAACGTCAATATGGTAATAAAGCTCCCGGCTCAACCGATTTTACGCACTGTTAGTTTAACAAAGTATAAGATTTTTTTAACTCTTCAGCGTATTGAGGCCAACAGTTCTTTTCCCCCCTTCAAATGAATGCTACATGATAAAGCGGTTCCTTACTTTTTCTTAAATGGAGTAGCAACACTGTTGTGTCACAGTGACCTAAATCAACACATATTCATTTTCTTTATAAATCTAAATAAAATTACTATTTTTTTTTGTTTTAAAAACCATTTATAAGGAAACAGTTTTTACAAGTAGTAAAAAACTATTAGTAAGCATTTTGGATATACCTTGTGTAAACCTTAGGAAACAAGTAATTTTTTTACAACTGTATTTTTTTTATCACTTACTTTTTCTTATTCTAGACAAGTAAACTTAAGTAACCACAACAATAAATCAGACCATTTTGGCCCTAAAATAATTAGTCTTTTAGTATGCTTTCAATTTGGTTATAGTTATGGAGTGTTTACAACACTAGTCTAAGTCATTAGTCTAGTTAGTGCATTTTACCTGCTTACGACAGTATTGTTCTGCTGAATGCCTTTGTAATTATTTTTTAAATCATCTAAAAATAATAATAATATAGAATATTAAAAAAATAATTTGAACGTGAATAATTCTTTATTAATAAAAAGAACATCACCTTAAATGTAAAACAATATTTATAAAATGCTACATTAAGTTCATATTGAGGACGATTTTTTGTGATATGAGGATGTGCATTTTATAGTGATGTATTTTTATTTTGGAAATTTAAAGCAATGTAAGTAACAGGAATTTATGCTTTTTAAAGGACGGAAACAATGACATAAGCTTATTATCCTATAGCAGATTAAATGGCAAATGTACTTTCGATCGATTTGATATTTTTTAGTCCGTGCGAAGATTGGGTATTACGGGTATTTATTTGCTAGTGGTATCGATAAACCTATATTTATTATTTAAAAATATATTTTAAGGCTGCATTACATACATATTTTTAATCTATGTGGAAACTTTAAAGTCACAGATTATATACACATCAACTAATTATAATCTATAATAATAAAAGAAAGAGTCTGTCTGTGTGTCTGTATGTCTGTGGATCGTAAAAGACCTACTTATACTGCCCTCAGAAATTCGAAATTTTTAAGATAGATTCCCTTTAATACCAGCGTGTGCACCTGAGGCTTAGTTTTTTCATATTTGTTCCATTTTTAGAGAAAATTCTAATTTTTTGAAAACAATACACCACTTTCGCTCAAATCCGATCATTTTTTCCCTGTCGTGTTGCCATTCGACGGAAGAAATTAAAATGAACCCAAAAATAAATTAAAATAGAAATTGCTTTTATTTTCTTGCCATTACCTTCAGAAACTAAATTAATGATTTGAAAAATAATTGAACGCGCCAATGAGCTAAATGTTTTTTTTAAACTCAGAATGGAGGTTATGACGTGAAATAACATTGTTATACAATTATGGTTAATTTTGAATTTATCAGGAAAATTGCGATGACAGTAAGTTCATATTGAGGAAGTATTTTGTGATATGAGGATGTGCATTTTATATTGATGTATTTTTATTTTGGAATTTTAAAGCAATATAAGTAACGGGATTTTATTCTTTATAATGAACGGGAACAAAGGCAAAGCTTATTATCCTATAGCAAATTGAATGACACATATACTTGGATCGATTTGATATTCTTTTAGTCCGTGCGAAGAACGGGTATTTATTTGCTAGTATATTATATACGAATTGTTTGGGGAATATTTATAAACAAAGGAAAAAAATTAAATAATCAATTATAAAAAAATTATTGTATAGTGCTCTTATCACTTCTTAGCATTTGTGACGTGTGTTTTAGACGAATCCAAACTATCACTCGTAAAACGAAGTGGGATAAGGAAGATTTTGGTTTAAGCCAGAGTTACTATATTTGGCGATTCATTGCTTTTGCAGGTGCATATTTCCTTAAGGTTTAGAAACGGTTTCTCAATTGAAGGGCAGTTCGAACTTGCATGGGTTCACTATTATTATATAGATATATTCTAACTTATAGCGTTCCCCGAAGTTATACTGAATATGGCAAATTTATACTACAGATGCGAATATATTGACGATCAAGTCAAGATAGAAAAGAAATGCACGTGCAATTGATGACGACCATCAGTTATTAAATATAATCCTCCTTTAACTAATAACCTATGTGTAGTTTTAGTGTGACACATTATTTCCAACCCAATAATCCCATGTCTTTACCAAACGCCATGGGATTGGCAACCCTGCCTTTTTTAGGTTCTCTACCTTTTTTCAAAGTGGAATATTCCACGATCAAAATATTTTGGATGCTTAGGCGTGGTATAGTAAGGCGTGGTGCAAGGGGAAAAAGTTACAAATAAGTTGATTGAAAATATTTGAATTAGAAATAACTATTACTTTTTTAAAAAAAAAAACTTATTTAAAGTATAAGTTACAAGTTAAGATGTACGTCGGCGTCAGAAAAAAAATTTCACATTTTTAATGTAATCAATTTTACATATTTTTTTTACCTATTTTGAACAATACCTAAAATCAATGAAATTCGTACACTTTTTTTCTACAAAATAGCATCATTATTTTCCACTAAAGCAAGTATAGTTTTTGACAACAAATGATTAAATCTAAGCATTTGAGTTGCAATAGGTGCACTGTATGGAGAGGAGCAAGTTTTTCAATGTACGCAGAAATCTTTTTGAGTGTAGTGGATTTTTTTGACATCCTAACACTCCTTCACTAATAACCAATGAAACAATTGTTACTCCAGAAAATTCCCGATCTGTCTTCTTTTTATAACTGAAGATGATTTGAAACCAGCAACATCACTTTTTGGGAGTTTACAAGAAAATTTGTGGTTAATTAGCAGCTTTTATTGTAACACAAAACTCTATTAATAATATAAGACAAACTGATTTAAGTAAAGGCAAATTTATGAACGAAAACCGTTAGTATATGTACCCCAAGTGCATTCAGAAAATTTGCCCTGGTCACACTATTAGTGCTTTGGCATTTCTACAAAAAGTAGCCCGTATAAGTTATTTTTAAAATAAATACATAGAAAAATAAAGAAAATATCCCACTTTTAGTATACATACAATGTTTGAATGGTTAATTTATGTTAGTAGGTAAATTTTAACTTTTAATTAAACACATGAAAATTACTCATAGTTACAAAAAAAAAAATTAAAATCAAGTCTTCCGACAACATGCCAGCTTCTACTAAATTAATTGTTTCGTCAGATACTGTATGCTGCATTTTTACGTATATGTCAGTACAACCAGTTGTGCATTAAGCTTTCCATTTTTAAAAGAAAAGGTGGGTGTGAAAACTTGTTGGAAAAACTAGCCCCTTCTCCCCTATTATCACTAGACAGATTTAAGAACTGAAGCGCGTTATATTTTATTTAAGTCACTAAAGGTTCCATGATGAGCTAAATGAGGTACTTTGCAAAAAATCTATCATAAACTTTTCTCCCTTTAACATTTTATAACTCTTTTAACTCATTAACGACGGTTGGTAAAAAAAATTGCCACGTGAAAGTGAGCTTTCTGTTGAATTTAATCTATGAAAACACAAAATATAAGACAAATTAAAACCATTGTCCCATATAGGACAGATTAAGTTACATGAGAAACGAATTTAAACAATTAGGTTTGTAGCATAATCTGTCACTTAACCCGCTTCCACACAACAGTTGTGTTTAACAGTAAAAAGACGCCAAACACAGCATTAATTCTATATTAAACATTTACATGCTAAATTTGGCTAGTTTCATTTATTTTATTTCGAAAATTCAATAATTATTACTTATCGTTTGCAAAAATTAATTTATATTTCAAAGAATAAATATGTAATATTCCTCGCTTTTAAATATAAGGAAAACATTTCATATCAACGTACAAAGAATCTCGTAGTGAAATATATTTGACGTCATTTCAAAGGGATCGATGTCTCAAAAATAAATTTATTTTAATTTATTGTCTAAAAGAATTAAAGTTTCTCGAGCCATTGTTGCGAATGGCAATGGTGATTTAATACTAATAAAAATGGCTTCCTATGCTTTTTAAATGAGCATTTAATTTTGCAGTTTTTTAAATATACTTCGAATTCGAATACTTTTCTGACATTTTCAATGTATTCTAATTTCGATGCGCTGAATTTTTTTGACGTATCACACTTGTCCGTAGTATTTGTAGTTTGGGCTATGAAAGTGGGTGACGGACAGACGGATGGACAGACAGACGGACTGAACGATTATAATACCTTCCACTTTTTAAGTTATAAACGTAGTGTGGAAGCTAAAAACTCAAATTTAATGTTTTTATACGGAAACGAAAGCGTTAATGGTGTTCACCAAGTGGTCGTGAATGGGTAAATAGTAAATTTTAATTTTGAGACCAAAAGTATCAGTCCCTTCCCTAGTGAGAATAGGCAATTTACCATTCCAAAAATTGTCAAAATTGTCTTTCAGAGTCTTAATATTAAAGTATGCGCAGTATAAAGTATCTTTGTAAAAAAATTTATATTTTACAGTCTCGATTAAAACAATGTTTTGAACTGGCAGATTGATAAATTCAATCATCCACGACGTGTGGGAAATTTTCCATTTTGACCCTTTTTCTTTCAATGGATTATGACATTTATATCTTTCAATTGACTATAGCATTTATATCTTTCAATGGACTACAGCATTTACTACAGAAAGAATAAACTCTTACTTACTTTTCTGTAATTGTACCGCAGAAAGACAAGTCAAATGTGCTTATAATGAACCACCGGTCAACCTCGTGTCTTCTGGGATGAAAATCAAAATGAAGCTGTTTAAACTCGACCGTATTGACGGAATGGGGAAAAAAACTTTGCGCAATGGTTAAAAGAGACACGCATCCAAGAGTCTAAAAGAATAACGTTTGTTCTGATGGCCGAATTTCTTTTTTCTAACTCTTCCAAAACGAAACCTGTTGATCGGCCTAGAGGATATTATTATGATGATTAGGGATGAAAAAAAAAGTAGCCAAATGTTCTAATTATCCTGTTCTTCTATCCAAAAAAAAATTCTATTCCTCGAAATGCCTATAGGCATTTCGAGGAACAGAATTTTTTTTAGGCCTTTAGAATAGGCATTCAATCATACTTACATATATGTAAGTATGATTGAATCGAACTTGTATTATTGTAACATGCGTGGCTGGGCGTGTATTTTTACTCTTATTAAAAATAAAGACTCGACACCAAAACTGCAGTTTGTGCTTCAAAGATGCTCTAAATTTACGAATTTTCAAGTTTATATCATTTGGAAATTTTTAGGGTCTTTCAATACTTTTAAAATTGTAAGTTATTTATTATCATACTAAAATATGAGATAAAAAGCTAATGTTGTTTGTGCATAAAAAATCTAAAAACTTATTTATCGATAATTAAAAAATGGAAAATGTCTTACAAAAATATTCAGTTAAGTAAATTTTGTAAGTAGTATCTTTCCTCTATAGCCCAGGAAAAAAGGTAATTGCCCGCCGTAGAAAACATGCATTTTGAAAATCGGTATAAATATTTATATTGATAATGAAAAATGTAATTAGTGTTATTTTAGTAAAAATAAATATTCAGATATTGATACTTCTCCTGGATGTGTATGAACCAGACAATAATATTTTAATTAGAAATTAAATTAATTGGAAATTTAATGTGTCATTATTTTTCTTTTTAATTGCCAAAATGACACCCTTCAGGAGTGCCGATCCAAGAGCAGGTCCAGATAGTATCTGTCTTATTTAAGTTTAAAAATAATAGTGATACAATAACTTTCTTCAAATTTTGCAAAAACACAATTTAACTGAGGCAGTGAAATTTTCGAAAATAATTACCATATAAAGAAAATAATCGCATTGAAATTCCATGTTTAACTCACGCCTTATTTACCTTTTAAGAAACTAATACAAATTCAATACAATTTTTAAGTGTACCTTATAACTTCCTAAACAGGTTGTAGAAAATAAAAGTACTCGGATTAAAAAAAATCATATTAGTTAAATTATTTAACTTTTGTAAATATATTTTAGTTGTTCTTGGAGAAAAAGTTTGATTTAAAAAATATTTTCCTGTAGTTGAAGCACATTTAGTTAATCGTAATTCAATATACTCATGCCGATTACAACGTCGGCCCCCCGGTGGCCGAGAGGCATAAGCGACGAGCCTCTCACCTAGAAGGTTCTTGGTTCTGCCCTTATCCTAGCCATACTATAGACGTATTCGAGTTGGTAGAAAAAATCCTCTAAAAATCAACGGGGTGCCCAAGTACACTGCGATATACGTGCTCGTTAAATCTGTGGTGTCGAAAGTCCCGACGGCGTTAGCGTACGATGTCGCTCGAAGTTCCGTTGGGTGCCCGCTCAGGTGTCGACCTCGTCACTTGACCAGGGTTCTAAATTACGAGGCGTAATTGGCTGTGTTAAAGCTCCTAAAGGAGGCTAGAAATAGGCAGCCGGGACCGATTACATTACATTACAAAGTCACTCTCATTTTCATTTTCTGTCATCAGATCGGTCACTCAGATCAGATTCCTCACTTAAAAAATCATCACTCAAAACCATTAGGTCCGCAGAAAATGACCTAAATTTGCTCTAGTGTGACTTGAATTCAAACATAACTAAACTATAACAAAAACAACCGTTCTCAAAAGATAACAAAAACATTAAAGATTATGAGATGATGTGAAGCAACAGGGTTGAATGACGAAAATTTTCTGGAAATGGTTGTGATATGGGTATGAAATAATTGTTTTCTTTATGATTTCGTAAATTTTAATTGCTTTAATTTTATAATAAACACTTTTTTTTACTTTTAATAGTTATTATATAGTTTTAGCTTGAATCGAAATACTTTTTTTTCAGCCTAGGAAAAAATTTCTTTTGGAAAAGAAATACATCTTCGTTGTGCTTTAAATTTCAGCATGGAATTTCCATGTTACAAGATTTGAGAAAAACGGTTAGTTTTCTTTTTTACTTTGAATATTATTCATCTAAGTTAATAATTTCCTTCTGATATCGGAGAAAATAATGTTATAGGAGTCTAAAATAAAACATAATTTCTATTCAAAACTATAAAATAACTGTTTTTTCTAATACTATCATGAAAAATCTAAACACTTAATTTTGGAATTTTAAAATTATTTTTTAATGAAAAACACTATATTATAACTTATGGAAATTGCAATCTTCAAATTTTTTATCGGTAACTGAACAACGGATACCAAATTATCCACACATAACAAAACATAAATATTAGGCCAAAACTTGCTTACAAATCACTGATAACATCTAAAAAAATTACTTTTAAGAAAATAGTTGATTAAATTAAAAAAATATATTACGGAGTTTTCACCGTAAGTTACGTTCCTTCATTAAAAAAAACGTATATTCTTTGACAATGGGTGTCGATCCCTAAGTAATTCGATGAATGTATTGGCACATGGTGATTCAAATGAGTGAAAACCTTACATATAGGGATTTTCAAAAGGGCCATCTTTAGCCAATTTTTCACAAGAAAAACTTAACTTCTTCTATGTCCAAGAAAAACTATAGTCCAAAATACATGCAAAATAAGTCGACAGGGAAACTTCGGAGTAATTAAAGATATTTTATTTAAGAGTTATTCATCATCAGGAGAAGGTTTATTTGAAGACTGCAGTCGACGAGAGAGTGTTATCGAATGCTCACAAAAATGGCGAAAAATCTCGAGCTCTGCTTCACTGACCAATAAGAGTCATGAGAAAGTTGAAAGATCAACTTAAAAGTGTGATGACTAAACAGTTTCTGTGGGAACGATTGATCTAGGCGACTGTTTGTCGCCGACAGGGTGTGGTTGGGATGTTAAAGTACTAAGTGATATTAAGGATATATGAAAAAGATAATTTAAGTTATTAGGTTTAATTGAGGTACAAAATATAAGATTTTGAGGGGGTTATATAAGTTATAATATGTCATACATAAATTTTATCTTATCTATACTTATTAAAGTTTGACTGTTTGCATTCTGTCTGAAATATATCTCCATCTCAACTACAAAATGTTAAGATATGAGGAAAGTTTAAAAAATCTCGGACTGAAAAAAATTAATTTATTTTAGTACTTTAAAAGTTTCTGCGTTTTTTCGATTAAAAGCGATCATTCTTTTTTTTTCCATCTTTTTTTCTAAAATTCAGTAATTTGTTTTTTATTTGCTGATAGTGTGACGCAACGATTTCAAACAAATATTGCTGTTTAAATAAATGCTATTAAATAGGCTGTACTGTTTTGAAGTTATTTTTTTATGTATCAAAACCATTTACTTCCAGGAAAATGCCATTCCTAGTCTTATATATAAGGTTTCCCTACGTTATTAGCTTCCACACTACGTTTATAACGTAAAAAGTGGAAAGTATTATAATCGTTCAGTCCGTTCGTCTGTCTGTCTGTCCGTTCGTCTGTCTGTCTGTCCGTCCGTCTGTCTGTCCGTCTGTCTGTCTGTCTGTCCGTCACCCACTTTCATAGCCTAAACTAAAAATGCTACAGGCAAGTGTGTTACGTCAAAAAATTCAGCGCATCGAAATTAGAATACATTGAAAATTTCAGAAAAGAATTCGAAGTACTTAAATTATTTTTAAAAAAACTGCAAATTTTAATGCTTATTTAAAAAGCATAGAAAGCCATTTTTATTAAAATTGAATCACCATTGCCACAATCGCTCGAGAAACTTTAATTCTTTTAGACAATAAATTAAACTATATTTATTTTTGCGACATCGATCAGTTTGAAATGACGTAAAATATATTTCACTACGAGATTCTTTGTACGTTGATATGAAATGTTTTCATTCTATTTAAAAGCGAGGAATATTACATATTTATTCTTTGAAATATAAATTAATTTTTGCAAACGATAACTAATAATTAATAATTATTGAATTTTCAAAATAAAATAAATGAAACTAGCCAAATTTGGCATGTAAATGTTTAATATAGAATTAATGCTGTGTTTGGAACCTTTTTACCTGTTAAGCACAAATGTTGTGTGGAAGCGGGTTAAGTGACAGATTCTGTTACAAACCTCTTTGTATTTCATTATAATATTTCGGAACACTGGTTAACTGCTAACGTAAAACTATACAACAGCATCCAAGTTACTTGATAGTTGTTATTTTTTAAATGCCAATTTTACAAAAGTTTAAATTATATTAAGATGTATTATTACCAACTAATTTTCATTTAGTGTGAGTTTGATGTTTGTTAACGTTTTCCTCTATGGATACATCTGTAATATAAAAGAGTTTTGGCGACTTTTGGCAATCACGAAAACTTAAAGTAGACCTATTATGCGTATATAGTTGTGTTAAAGTTGTATGTTTATCTGATTTGTAAAATTTCATTGCTCTGCAACTAAACGCAAATCAAAAATTATGGTCTGTCGCTATATCAAAGCGGTTGCTTTTTTTTAAGTGTTAAATTTTTAATGAAACTATCTAGATTTGCAAACATGTTCGTGTTGCTAGATAAATTTAAGGGAGAATGTGAGAGATTCTCCAAACCTAAGTCTCTCTGTGTTAATCGAATGGAAAAAAAATCTAAGCCAAACAACTCCGGCGATATCGAATATTTTATAAACGTTTTTTTTTAATACAATAAATGTAGCTGTTTTACAGAAGTATATAATACTACTTGAAATTGTAATTATTTTTGAAATTGGATCAAATATTTTAAAAAAATTTCAATGAATAATTTTACAATAAAACATTCGAACTAATTTCAAACAGTTGAATTATAAGATACCTGTAAGCCAGCTACATTTATCACCATTAAAAAAACCGTTTGTAGTAATATTCAATGCAGTTTGAGTTATTTGACTTACAAAATCTCTTTATTTGTACTATAAAAAATATAATTCAAGTTCCAAATATTTGTCATCCACTTTTTTATGTACTTTATTCAAGATTCCTATTTTAAAATCCAGACGAGAGCTCACCTGTGTGTTTTTTTCAAGGTTTTAAATGGTGTTATTGATTGTAGTGATATCCTTAGTTGTATTAGTTTCTCTGTTCCTAATAGATTGTTCAAGGCTTTTCAAGGCTTTTCCCCATAAATATAATTATGTTAATAACTATTGTCTTTTTAAATTTTATGTAATTTTTTAATCGTGTTCAAGACGATGTTGATATATTTTTTATGTCTTATACTGAGTTTAAGAAAAGAAGTTTGTCAAATATTTTGTCCTATTGATTTGTTTCTTAGGTATAATTGCTGGCTTCGTTGTTTTATCTATATTTTAGGGCATTGTTTTAATGATCATATTGGCGTTTGTATTTTTAATTCTTTTGGTGTTTCCTTGTAATTTTTTTGTATTTGTGATCTTTATAGTTAGTCCTCTGCCTGTAAATGGACCTGTTCTGTTTGGTGGTTGAAATAAATAAATAAAAATATATATATATTTTTTTCTCCATTGGATTAATACAGAGAGACTTCGCTTTGAAGACCCGCTCCCATTCCCCCTTTATTCCAATAATTATACAATATGCAGGCGCTAAATATTAAGTCTAGCAAATGGTTGAAAAGAATTTTAAACAACCCTAGAAACGGTTATGTTTAGCTAATATACAATTAAAGTATAATCGAGCAATGATTTTTCGGTTATTCCAGTTACTTCATTTCTTATTTGTTTAAAAAAGAAGTGAAAGAAAATTATGCAATATAGAATGCAATAATGCTTCGGAGAAATACGTCGGTTTTACCCGATATGAACGATTAAAATTTCTTTCGACAGCGTGGAAATTTAAAATAACAAAAACTAGAGGTGTGGAATACCACACGACTTTCAAATACCACTCAATAATAGATATTTGATACGATAAAATTCGATGAAGGTTTTTTGTGCAGCTGCGCAGAAAAAAGTTATCACCAGTGATTATTTCGGTCATCATTCATATTTGAAAATCGGATCTTTTTGTTTTTGGTGATCCATAGCATTCTGAGTAGATTGTATGACAAGAAATTTACATAAAAGCCGTCTAATATCAAAAATGATGCCAACTTCAAAATTTTCAATAGCAACTCCCATTTTGAGTTCATATTTCAAATCTATGACTAACTTCAAAACGGAATACAAAGTTTCGTTAACTTTTAAGCATTACTAGTTGAAGTTAGATATTTGGACCGACTGACTGACAGATGTACCTATGTTCAAAAACCACATTTTTTTAATAAGCACTCTCTAAAACGTGTAGAAAACACAAAATCTCCATTTCGAATTTTCGACCCCTCGCAATACTTTCATTGTCTTGTATTTCATATTAGGAAATTGAAAGTAAAAATATCAATATTAACGAACATTCTCAGAATCTCAGAAATCGGTTATGATATAACACACAAAAAATTTTACAAATTTCGTGAAACGTGAAAACATTTGTTTTACCTTCTTATTTATTGAATATTTCTTTTTAATATAATTATACTTCAACGAATTTAATTACGCACCAACAATTATTCTTTCAATTCACAGAAATATTACTGGCAACTTCGCTACTTTATAATTTCTATGAATTGACACCATTTGCGTTCAATATTTTTCGTTTCGCAGAATAAAGCGAATAAGATATTTTGAACTTATTCAAAAATTGTAATGTTTGGGTTATGACTTATTAAACTTTCTTTACATTTTATGTCATGAATACACGATGTATTAAATACAATTTCTCTTAGAATTTTACCCAAAGATATAGTAACCTAATATAAAATAATAGATAAAATTACCCAATATATAATTCTACCTTTATCATGTTTAACGCACAACAACGTTTTAACAACACATATTTATATAACAAAAAGACACTTATCATTATACCAATATAAGCAAATTCACTCAAAACAACGCTTCACTTTTACTATACGTATTTACTAAACACTTCAAATAAGATAAAATTTAAGAAGAAATATTTTTTTCGTTTTCTCTCCAAATAATATCGCAATACACCACTGTTCAATTGTTGTTTCCTCCGTAAGTAAAGACAAATATGCTCAAAGGTTTAAACTTTACAAAAAAAAAAGGCCAAAGAAATCTTCCAATTGTTATCTTCTGAAAGCGATTGTAATGGTCTATTATCTCGAAGAATGGTCAAAGTCTGCGTGAGAGTTAAGATAATGCTTTGAAGCACGTTATGTAAGTAAGTGTAAGACAGTTTTTTGTTTTGATGCTATGAAGATTCCACTTGATTTCCATTGATAATGCTATTGCATGTGCTTTAACGTTTTTAATGCTTGAAGGTTGATATTTAACATTGGATTTCCCTGTTTTTAATCTAAAGTCATTAGTGCATTTTGACTTTAAAGAATTTTGTTAAATATAATTTTTAGTTAAAATCACAAAAGGATCACGCTTTTAAAATCACGTGTTTTTTTTTACCCATTAAAGAACAATTTGAGAGTTGCAGTAATATATTTCTTACAAAATAAAAAGGAAATCTTATAAGATTTTCGAATTAGATTTTAATGTGACCCAATAGTTCTTCATACATTTTCAGTGCTATGGGGTCCATATGTCCATTTTGAATGAATTAAAGCAGAAAACTTATTTTTGTACGGCAAGCTTTCCTGACAATGGTCTTTAATGAGCTAAATTGCATTTAATATGTAGCAATAGCTTTTAAACACCAAAGATTGCCTTACATGCCTTTATTGGGAATGGGACGGACCTGCCAACTGTAGTCTTCTCTCTGTGTTTATGCTATGTTTAAAAAAAATAGTTTTCGAAGCCAATTAACTGCAGATGTATAGAATATTTCTACTGTTTATTTATATAATAAATATAGCTGACGTAAATAATACTACTTTTTGGAAATTGTTTAAAATATTTTTAAATTTTCATTGCATAATTTTACGACAAAATATTCGAGCCAAAAAGTGAAATTATATGGATGTTTAGGCCAGCTTCATTTATCGTATGAAAAATCGTTTGTAAAAAAATATTCAGACGGAGTAATATGGCTATAAAATTATATTTCCATTGGATTAACATCGAGAGAAGACTTCAGTTTGGAGACCCGACATCCCCTTCTATTGGAACAGGACTAATGAATTCTACAAAAAAAATATTGACAAAAAAATTTATAAAAATAGCTTATACGGTTTTCAAACAGCAGAAGATCGCTACATATTATAATTGATACAAGAAAATTACCTGTTGCAATTATATACAACTAGACTAATGGAGTGTTATGGTATGTTTTGTTTAATTGCTCTGAAAATTCAAAATTTTCTTAAATTTGGCGTTTTCCTCGTTGGATGAGAAAAAAAACTTTTGAAAAATCTTAATGTTTTATTATGGGTTTTTTTTATAATTTTTTTTCAAAATTTGAAATATTTGTGCTTAAAATTTTTATTTTTAACTTTGAAAGTATTCTGATACTTCAGTTTTCTATTTTATATAAACTTGAATTCATCAATGTTATTTTTTAAACATTTCTGAAAGTGTAGCAACACTATATTAGTTTTTTCGTGATTGACTAAAACAATTTCAGAAAAAAATAATCTTATTACAATTACTTCCATATCTCTTCTGCATTAAATCTTTGTATTTCTCACCATAGAATATTCACATTTTCCTGTAACGCAATGGTACTTCATCACTATCATCAAAGATGTAAATGGCTCACGAAAACGTTATATAAGTTAGAAAGCACATAGTAAAATCCAAACAAGCCTTGATGCCCTTCCTGTATCTGATTACACCTATTTCAAAACTTTAGCAGGCACGTTTACTATGTATTCAACATCTGAGTTTTCCTGGTTAATGCAATAATCACTAAAGCATAGAATACCATTCACACCTTGCGCCTGCTTAAATAATAACACATTTCGCACGCAAAAAAAAAACTTTGGTTTTGAATGGATGTAAACTATCAAGATATCTTTTGTTTACCAGTATATGTATTTCTTACCACAATACATGCATAATAATTCTTCTAATTGTTTGACAGAGTAGGAAGGACACGTCAGGGTGATTTGTTATTTATTATATTTAGAAATTCTAATGGAAATCGAATAATTTTATTGTTTGAAACTTCATTTTCGTAGTATATTCTCAAATTGCAATCGATAAAACAATTCAAGGGGATGAAAATTATTTATAAAGTAAAATTCATGTATTTAAACAACCACATGATAGCTGTAATTTAGGAGTGATTAGAAATCACCATATAAAAAGTATAGAAGTTCTAATTAATTTTGATATGGGAATTTTCACTAGATAGAAGAGAGGAGGGTATTATGGAATAGTCGGGGAATATAGATTACTGAAGTTTCAGCCCATGATGCAGTAAACAAAGAGTTAACTTCTTATTGCTGTCGTTACAGTCGCTGCAAAACAAAGTGTGTTTTCGGATTTTTGATAGTTTTTGTCGGAAAGTGTTCAAAAATTTTAATCTACCAGTAATCATAAGCTTTAATTTTGTTGTTGAGAATAATGTGTACTAAAAGAATAGTAGTTTTTTATCTGCAGTCGTTTTTCAGCCATCAATGTTTTATTCGTCAGTAAAATAGCTCATAATCCAAAATGGTGTGTCGCGTAATGTGGAATACATATAATCTGAAATTGCCTTCATGCCATCAACTAAAGAACCGGTAAAAAAAGTTGCTGAATGTATCTTTTAAAACGGAACATTTTCCTAAGATCAATGAAATTTGGATTTAACGCATTAGCTGTTCTTTATGGGCTCATTTTGACTGTACTGGAGCAGGAAAAGAAGATTATGCTTGTGATTACTTAAAAACAAAACTATTTGAGCATAAATTTTCAAATATTGCTTTTTAGTTAAAATTAACTATTTTCTGTGAATTATAATTAAATTTTCAATAATTGTAAACAACTATTCCAAATTACCCGACTATCCCATATTACCCTCCACTTTTAACTTTTTTTAAAGTAAATTTTTTTATAACCAATATATATATATAGGGTAAAGTGGGGTAAGTGTGATAGGGTTTCTGCATTTTTCCTTTAAAAAATTAGTTCTCTGCTTCAAGTAATTTCCAAATCCTAAAATTGGTAGTGAATTATTATAAGAAACATACCTATGTAGGAAAAAATTTATATGTTTGAATTCCAAATTTAAGTGAATAAAATTTGCATTTCAAAATCCATTGCTGTTTTATCACACTTACCCCACATAGGGGTAAGTGTGATTTTGATGTGGGTAAGTGTGATTTCAGTTGCAATAAGTGTTTTCAAGCCATATAAATTACCTAACATACATTTTTCTTAACAATTTAATATAAACATAAATTCATTAGCATTTTACATCTTATCTATAATAATAAAAGAAAGAGTCTGTGTGTGTGTGTGTCTGTGTGTTTGTATTCGGATCGTAAAAGACCTACTTATATTGCCCTCAGAAATTCGAAATTTTTAAGATAGATTCCCTTTAATACCAACGTGTGCACCTGAGGCTTAGTTTTTTCATATTTGTTCCATTTTTAGAGAAAATTCGAATTTTCTGAAAAAAATACACCACTTTCGCTCACAACCGATCATTTTTTCTCTTTCCTTATGCCATCAGCTGAAAAAATTAAATAAAACTTTTAACGAAAACATTTAAAATTCAAAATGTTTATTTTATTCTTTTGCCATTACTTTCAGAAACTAAATTCATTATTTGAAAAATAATTGACATGTTTCAAGTGACGTAATTCCGCCAGTCTTCATTCCCGGATTTTATTGTGGGTTTATTTGATGATTTTTTTCATTGACTTTTCTGTTGACTGCATGTATGCATATTTAAGCAATAAATGTATATAGTTAAGCTATTACTGAACTATGATGGTTAATAAAAGCCATCGCACTAGAGCTATTTTGTTTTATGTCTTTATTTTTTCGCCAAATACGTTGCCAAACTCGCCAAATTATTAACTAAAATTTGCCAAATAGGCAATTTCCAGGGATTGGAATAACGCGTTACTTGTAACGCCGTTACTTGTAACAGTTACTTTTTTGGGGTAACGCCGAGTAACGCCGTTACATTTTTCAGAAAGTAACTGTAACTGCAACTTAGTTACTTTTAGCGATAACGAAGTAACGAAACATGTCGTTACTTTTCCGTTACTTTACGAAGGCTGTCTGATGCCAATTTTGAAATTCCACTCTTAAAAAAAAAGGAAACATTTCGCATTCCCGAAATACGAGCTTTTCTTGGTAGGGAAAAAGTAAAGCATATAATAGAATTGTCCACTTTGACTGATAAAGGCGTGACGGCGGCTTTCAGACAGAATTGTTACAGTACGAATGTTTTTCCTTGTCTGTTTATATTTCTAAGTATCACATTATAAACCCCGCACAATTACAGGCATCTACGGAAAAGAAGGGTTTTAAAATAAATCACGCTAACTGCCAAGCAGGTTGGATCCCTTACTCCAAACCCCTTTGTGTTTTGCCTGAATGGGTTCTACAACAATAACCAACAACAAAGTCCTTCCTCTAGAAAAAGGGTGGGGAGGGGGAGACGGAGATTTCGCGTTCATTCTTGAGATACCCCTCGTTTACAGATGGACTCGTTGTCTTCTGATTATATATCAGGGTAAAGGATTAAAATTAATTATAAAACAAGAAGTTCATAAAGAACTAAAATAGCCTACTTTCCTGTTACTTAAATACTTACTGAAGTTCTAATCGGGAAAAAACTAGGTTCCTAAAGTAAATATCATCAACAGCCGTTTCTACACTAGATTTATACACATTAGAAAAAAAATCGAAACACAGCACCAGCTATAATTTAAACTTCTAAAAGCCAAAATCAACTATTTTCCTTAATATTCGTTCGCAAATTAATTAAATATTATTTATCATCTGCTCGTGATTTATTGTAGTTCGAAGAATAAATATTTATATAATAACAAAAGTAATGAACTACTCCGAACTGCATTAAAAAACAAGAAATGTAAATTAAAACTAAGCATAATTGCATGCAAAAGTATGCCTTGCCCTTTCTTGGTAGATAATTAATGAATAATCAAAGAATCAAAATTGTTCTACATTTATGACGTCATTCCAAACTGATTCATGAAAATATTATTTTGCTTCAAATATGTTAAATAAAGTTTCTCATGCCATTGTTGATTTGGCAACAGTGATTTAAATGACTCAAAATTGAATTTCAATGCTAATTCAATGGGAAATTCGCCGACAGATAGTAGATTTATGTCCGTCCGGACGTACAGACAGACGGACAAAAAGTATGAAAGTTGGGTATTGAGGTCATAGCTTTTCTAACAAAAAAGAATTTTTAAGATCCGATGATTAGAACCGATTTTGGAAGGGGGGTACAGACAGACAGACAAACGGACAGACAGACGGACAGACATACGAACAGACAGACATACGAACAGACATATGGACAGACAGACAGATGGACATCAACCGCATTTCAATACATACAGTGATTTAAAATGACTCAAAATTGAACTTCAATGCTAATTCAATGGGAAATTCGCCGACAGATAGTAGATTTATGTCCGTCCGGACGTACAGACAGACGGACAAAAGTATGAAAGTTGGGTATCTGAGGTCATAGCTTTCTAACAAAAAAAGAATTTTTAAGATCCGATGATTAGAACCGATTTTGGAAGGGGGGTACGGACGGACAGACGGACAGACAGACAGACGGACAGACGGACATCGACCGCATGTCAATACCTACTTTTTCATTTTTTTAATTCTTTCGAATTAAAAAAAAGAAAATAGTCTAAAATGTTTATTAATTCTAATTTCAGTGTTTTGTTTGAGCTTATGTTTCGTTATCGTGCTTCTCTTTGAAAAATGGTAAGATGGCTAAATTTCAATTTTTCTTATAACTTGAAATTTCAAAAAGTAACTGTGATTCGTTACTTTTTTTAAAAGTAACTGTAACGCGTTACTTTTCATATTAAGTAACTGTAACTGTAACAGAGTTACTTTTTTAATTAAGTAACTGTAACTGTAACAGTGTTACTTTTTAAAAGTAACTTTCCAATTCCTCGCAATTTCTTTTATAAATAATTTATAAGCTGGTCGGTTGTTCGAAGGTAATTTTGTTAGAGCTGTATAATGGGTGTGGGTAGCTATATCTATTTTCTCGCCAAATTATTTTTCAAATCGCGCCAAATGAGCTAAAAGGTTTTATGTATTTATGAGGAAATTGTGATGACATTTATGAGTGCATTTATAGCGTATTTTTCATTTTGGAATTTTAAGGCAATGAAATGGGATTTTATAATTTATAACGAGCGGAAACAATAATAACTTTATGATCCTATAACAGGGTATATGGTACACATATTTGGAATCTATTTGATATTTTTTATTCCGTGCGAAGAACGGGTATAAATTTGCTAGTTAGAAATATACGGATAAGAAAAATAAAAAAACATTGAGAATTTTCGTTTTTGGTTCATGCTGTGATATAATAAACATAAGCCAGGATGTAAAATAAACAAACAATTTTAAAGTCAAAATACCTATGGTGCTATTCAATTTTTATTATTAGTTAGACTGCTTTTTTTTACAGATTGTAATTTTCAAAATCTTGCGAAAAATACAGACGTTCTCTTCGGTCCATATTTAGACATGGGAGGTTCAAAACAATATCGTCCTCATCAATTGTACACACGTCATCTATATTTGGCCATGAAAATGTCTTTGTTATGCTATCATATTTAACAAATTTTACAGTAATCCCTTCTCGATTCACCTCATTTACAGACTGAACTTGTCCCAAAAAGTGCTTTACTGTGCGTTTTTTTTAAAGGCAACAAGAATGTAGCATCCAGGAGAAAGGTCAGTTTTTGGTATTTCTAATTCAAAATCCTCTGACATATTAATAAATGAAATGCCATAATTTTAAAATGCTTTATTCATTTTTTTAATAATAATTTATAATTTAATAATAAAATAATAATTTTTTTATATTTATGTATGTTTTGCACCAGGTAAATGGGGTGTTTTGGATTATCACACTTACCCCATGTCACTTATCACAGTTACCCACAACTGATATTTTGAGGGGTAACTGTGATTGTACTTCCATACTTCACAACATGTGAAATAATAAACCAAAACAGTTTTATATCTTTACCTTTATTCTTTTTACTAACAGAGAAAGAAAAAACAACAGGATTTTTATAAAAAATATGACACTTACGGAATTTGGAAGAAAACCTTTCGAATTTGAAAAAAACCAGACAGTTGCACTTAAATTCAAAAGCTCAAAACTATATTTAAACTATTATTTAAAGTCAATATTTCTTTTTAGTTTAAGTATAAGTGGTCTAATGTTATATATTGCAAACTTTCAGGTTTTTAGAATTACTCCCAAAGTTACAAGAGCTGTTTATTACAATTACCCCCGATCACACTTACCCCACTTGACCCTACTGTTTTGTTACACCATTGGCACTTCATTACCATTAGTGTACTGAAGTGTTCAGTACCATTAGTGTACTACACTATGTACTGAAAATGCTTGTGTGGATTTTTATTTGAAACCAAACGAGTTATTCTTAAAAATAGAAAAAAGGTATTCCATAATACCCTCCTCTCCTCTAGTAAAAAGGTTTTCGCTATCCTATTCGCATTAATTTTTCTAAAAAATACCTTTCACTTACATCTTTAATCTGCTGCACGTTTTTTTTTTCATTTGTTTTAAGCCGTTCTCTATAGAGGGGGGCTATTGGTGACGGGCGTCGTAATTTAGAAACATAGTCAAGTGACGACCCGACACCTGAGTAGGCATCCGGTGTAATTTTGTAGGAGTAACATCGCACGCAGGGTTGGGACTGAAGCATATTTAACGCTCACTCCCTCTACACGGGGTATTATTCGTTGGACTTTTTGTTTATAGATCGGCAGTTATTTTAATCAAGCCCCGGTCCCAAAACTGGGATTGTTAACTATTTTATGTACTGTAAAACATTTTATTTTTAAATCATTCAAAGAATGAATAACAAAAATAAAAACAGCATATAAAAGATAGTTTTAATTATTTTTTATTTATTTCGTAATAAAAATCATACAATCATATTTTTTGCCTAAAAAAATTATAAATTAATTTAGAAATTCAATCAAAAAGAGCATATAAAATATAACTAATCTCAGGCCTGCCTAAGATTTAAATGGTAAGGTATTTATTAAAATATATAATTCTTAGATATCTATTTGTATAAGTCAACTTAAACATGTTAAAGGCACTGCTCTTCTTTCAAATGGTAGAATACTTATTTCAATTTTTTCCAATTACGTTATAAATTAAAATTTTATATCGATATTGAAATAACAAAACATAACTGATGTTAAGTTGTTAACGTTATACTCGCCTGGCATAGTACATGAAAGTATGAAAAGCATTATGAAATGCATGTCCAGCGATAGTTTTCTATTGTCTTAGTAAATTATGAAATCCTCGCCCCCCTCCCACTTCCCATTACTGAACTCGTACAAATTGATCACAGAAAAATAACCGAATTGATCACGAAGTTGCAATGTCCTGTACTTTTTTGTTTGGAAACAGATAAGTAGAAATGGAATACTTACTAACAAATTTTTGGTAAACTGGCCAACATGGAATACATACTTATTACTTTATCAGTTTTGGTTCATGAATTTTTCTAAAAAAAGTTATGTATCATAAACCGAAATATCATATTTACAGAAAAAAGTCCGCTATACAAATACAATTATTTTGGAATCATTAATTTTAGATTTCCTAACCCTTAACCGTAACCGAAGAAATTGGGTGTCACAATGCCCCAACAGTTTTTTGAACGCCAATATATGTCTTTATCTAAGCAATTCTTTTACTTCCTCTTATTTTCAACTATCTTTTACAATAATTTCAGATGTATTTTTCACTTAACATGGCATACTCTCAATTATTTCACTCATGTTTGATCATGTCTGTCGTCACTGATGGGTTACGGTTAAAAATGTTAAAAATTTCAGTTTGGGGTAATTTCAGTTTGTATGATCCCGCTTCCTTGGTTACACAGAAAAAAAAATGAAAAAAAATGTGAATTCAACAAAATTGTTTGGTCAACATAGCGCCAAAAAAACTGTTGTCAAAACCAATTTTTTTGTCGGTTCAACCAAATGATTTTTTTGATTCAACAAAAATTTAGTAGGTTTTGCCAAACGAGTTTGTTGGTTCAACAAAAGCTGAGTTGGTTCGGACTCTACAGATTTAAGGAGCACGTCTGTCCCAGTGTACTCGGGAACCCCTGTGGGGTTTTTTTTCCTGCACGAATACGTTTATTGTGCTGTGGTACGAAATGGGAACCTCCTCAGTGATAAGTCGATCGATTATCCACCTCAGACACAAATGCTCGATTCTTTCAATTTGATTAAACATTTTGCTTCACTCTTTCGATTTGCTGCTGTTGAAGTCACAGTTGGAAACAACCAATAACAGGTCGATCTTACCTCGACCACGAGTTTTGTTGACGTGAAACTTCTCCCTTTGTTCTAATGAGTATACTATTGTCAAGTCGATAAAATTAATATATAAAACACGACAACAAAAATAATTTGGTTCTCCCAACAAAACATTTTTTTTCTGTGTATATTGCAAAATCTTCACATATTCGGTTACGTGTTAAAACCAATCAATATTACAAATATCCCATACATCTCCACTCTTCTACATTATGGAACCCATGTCTCTGACCCCCTCCTTGTTCCTCGTCTTGGTGAATATGACATCTTCTTCCTCTTCCTCCTTGATCCATCTAGCCACCCTCTCCTCGCCGTTCACCTCGTCCTCCTCGCCGTAGAAGTTGGTCAGGCGGTCGCTGAGGAAAAAGACGACCACGTCGAAGCAGATGCCGATGCTGATCAGCAGCATGGACATGCCGTGGAGGTAGTACCTGCAGAATGTTGTATGAAAACTATATAATATTATCTTTGTTGTAATGTAGTAGTATAACTATTAGGTTGTTTACATTAGTGTAACTAGTAAGTTTAGACTAGTAATACTAGAAGTATTATAACTATTGTAGGTGGCAACAAATTAGAGTAAATGGTATTGCAGAATTTTAATGAAATCACGTTTCGCTGATTTCCACTCCAATATCACTACTGAAGAAATATTGATCAATGTTATAAGCCCTAAAAACGCTGAGCGAAAGATGCACAAGAGTGCAATTGAACAGTCTTTTTTCATCTAGATTTACTTTTTAATATATCGAAATATTTTGTTTCTCACCTATATATATCTTGAACACTTTTTTACTTTGATTTTGAATAAACACGTTTATTGATCTAAATTGGAATGAGTTATACCCTACCATCTTGGGGAAATTCTAGAATTACCCAGACTAAACTGATGGAAAAATGACCAAAGGTGTCTTTTCAAATCAAGGCCAAACTTATAGAGTATTAGGCCTGTACATCCATATAATAGCATTGTGCTTAAACTAGTCGTATAGAAAATTACTTTATTGCCTTTGTGCCATTACAGCTGAACTTGATTGGACTGGTCTTCACCGGACAGAACGCTAATCTAGTCTCTAGCGGGAAAAATCATTACTACTAACTCAATTCTTCGCTCATTAAATAACCATTTCCACCACTCGAGTAGCGTTTTTAAAAGTGTACTCGTAGTCATGTCCATACACTGTTATCACCACTTGTTGTCAAGACCTGATACTCTATTTAGGTTGGCCATGGTCAAACAAAAAAAAAACATTGATCAGCTACAAGAGGAAAAAAATAACCAGACATATGAAGTACCTGAACTTGTCGCTGTCGTAGAGCCAACAGTTGCCCGTCTTGGAGCAGCTCTCTTCCCACACTAGACAGGCATCGTCAGCTAGAGCACCGTAGATCAGGGGATACGGGATGAAGGCTGTAGGAAACATGGAATACAAATACAATGCAATTGATAACGAAATTATTAAGAATTTTGTGGAAATGTAAATTTAATTATAAAATTACATAAGTTTTCAATAACAAGGTGTTATTAAAAAAATTTGCAACGCGTTATTAAATTGTTCCAATGTTACTTTTAAAAATAATTGTTTTCTTCCATTGTAAAATTCATCCAAGTAAAATGAGGAAGCCATTAAATAGTGAATGGAATCAAACGCTTAATTTCAAAATAATTGACGAATAACAGTGTATTAATTCTTTACACCATAAACTTTCAAATTAAAAAAAAATCGATCAAAATTTAAAAAAATAATGCAAAATTCTCCAGTCTTAAAATATGTAAATATTATTAAATCACTGAAAAAATATCCCTACCAAACATAGCAAGCACACTTCCGAAAACTCCCAATGCAAAGCTCTTGTCTTTAGCGTCGACACATCTATGGAAAGATTAATAAAGTATTTAAAGATCAATAATATATATAATAGTTGTCATACAAATTCGATTATTTTATGAAAATAAATTATTGTACTAATTTACCTAACGGAAACTTAAACTTTTCTATCATATAAAACATATTTTCGACTAAAATTACTTTTTTGAATTTAACGATAAAAGTTTTTTTTAATTTCTAAACAAATTTCCATATGGATATTAAATTTAACTCTATTGGGAGGGCAAACTTTATTACTCATCGGTATTTTTAGGTTAATTGTAGTTTTTTAGGACTCGCACAAATAATAAATGAAAAAGTTTTTTTTTTAATTATTTTTACATTTTTAAAGCCGCATAATATCGTCTTTCAATTTAAATTCATAATAATATTCTCTTGAAAAAGTTCTTTTTTATAAAAACAAATGTTCAATCTTGAAATAATTATAAATAATAAAGTTGTTAAAATTTGATTTTATATTAAGTGGTGAAAACATATAACTTGTTGGGAATAGTTATTTAATGCCAATTTTGAAAATTTTTATTAAATTTAATAAATTTCATTAACCTATGATAATCCAATAATGATACATTATAATAATTTAATAAACTTTATGCGTCGATAGATAGATGAATAACCCCAATAAAAACCTATTTTAGCTTCCTGAAGTAGTATTATTTTTTATAATTGTTTTAAGGTATTTAAATTTGTCAAATTATTTAAATTGACAAAAAAAATTTGCATATTTAAAAAATTACATATTTTTATAATGAAAGGAAATTAAATATATATACATAAATATATACAATTTTCATTTTGCTTCGAATGCGCATGAGTTATTTGACACATGTAATTAAAAAAAAACTTTTGATTGTTTTGTTCATTATAAATTTCTTTTGGTAAGCTAGAATTTATAATCACTTTACTAATGAAATCCTATGATAAAAAGCAACGTTTTATAAGTTCATTTATGCTTTATTAAACACGTTTACTATTTTTTTACAGGTGCAGATCAACAGAGTATTTAAAACTGGCACATTTATAATCATATCTAAAACGTAGGAGAATTTTTCTTTTGGCCGTTACAAACGTAAAATTTCATAATTTACCTGCAATCTTCTTTGCAATACGCATAATTTTTTTATTTTGAAAAAAATTTAACAGATAATTACAATTTAAATCTAATGTATTTTTCTTAGTATTCCACTTACTTTATCCAGATAATTTAAAAAAATTGACAAAATAAATTTTAATACCAGTTTTTTTTTAATTATAAAATTTTATCCAATGAAACCTGCATTATTCTTACAATAAAAATGTTTCTTTAACTTAGTTCAGTTATATAGTTAATGATTTGGGGGCTGATTTTACATCTCTTTCTTCAGATAAAGGATTCAAAAAAGTAAAAATCATATAAATAAACCATTTTTGAATAATATTAGGGAGAAATCCTTAATACTTGGATTATACATTCCATGATAACTCTTCAGAACTCGAACAAAATTATGCATACAACTTTAAAGTACACTATTAATTGCCGTTTAATGGAAACACTGCATTATTGAATCCAATGCATAGATTAACTAAATCAGACATAAAGGAACTGAAACACTTTCACATTTTGTAAATACACTGGATTGTTCACAGTTTAAACTAAACAAATAAACTCTCAAAAGTTCCCACTTATTGCAATTTCCTTGACAATAATTTTTGACGACGAAACATTAACCAATAGACTGCTAAATTTCAATAAAAAGGATGTTATATGAGGGCTTGTTATTAGGTTATAAGAGGATGTTATATGAGGGTTCTGTTTCTCTTCAGGATGCGAATGCAGTGGCCAGATATAAGCTTAGAGAAAAATCCATTCAGATCAAACATCTTCTCTCTGAAATAACTGCGAACAGATCTACTCTTAAAACCATAACTAGGCTGAGAACCGGACACCACAGGGGTATGAAGATAGATGGAGATGGCAAGAAGATCTATAGAAGCTATGAACATTGTCCTGATACACAGCTTACGCCTACTCACATCTATGAGTGTCCGGTTATGAGCGCCAGCCAGAGAAAGATTGGAGTTCTGCCGACTATGCTAGATCCGTATGAGGACAACATCAAGCAAGTCGTAGAAGAAATTATCAAGATTCACGGACACTATAGAGTTCGACTCTCATGGACACGACAAAAAAAAATGAGGGTTCGCATTATCTAAATTAATGCGGTCCAAATTTTAAAAAAACGTCAGCTGTCACCTTAAATATAACTTATATGGCCTTCGAGTTCAAATTAATAAGCCGTTTATCATATCAAAGTATACACCATAGAAAACATTCCGTTGAAATTAGAGTATTTCTGATATTTTTGTACAGAAAATTTCTATTCACTTACAGGTATTTGTTTTTAAATTACATCTCAATTTGGCAAAAGATACATTTTCTCTGTAAACGGATGAAATCTGTATCCACCACTGATATACAGAATGCATCTGCTGATAAGAGTTTTCTGTTTTTATCACGAAACAAATTTGAAATATAAAAGCTTCGTGTATGGCCGCTGTGATGTAGTGGTCAACGCGCCTGACTCCTATGCCGTGGGTGTGGGTTCGTTTACCGGTCATTGCTTGACTATTCCTTTTATTTTTAACGTACCCTGCCCTACACTGTTAAAATTTTGTGCTTGGTTTCACCATGATATTGGTTCCTAGTAGCTGCAACGGCTGTGTGGTGAAATGTTTCACCGATATTTCGGTCCTTGGTTGAACCATTTTTCTGGATTTGGAAACAAAAACCTGAGAAATGGTTCAACCGAATACCAAAAATATGGTTTAACGTTTTGTAACGTACCTGAAGCCGTGGCCCCCTACCGGCCACCTTGGAAGTTATCCTGACTGCAGCAGAAGGAGAACAGAATTTATTTTGGAACTGGTGGTGTGGACGAATAGAGATCTTGTCCGAAATGGACGTGAGGTTGATTAAGAAGGAACCTGTTTAAATTGTTTTAAATCTAAATTGTTTTCTAATAAAAATGAAACGTTAATGCTTGGTAGATCGACTCGTTAATCGACTTGTCATCGTTGGTGGTTGTTGTGTTTGGTTGTTGGTGGTCTCCTGATCACGCTACTACATTGGCACTATGTGGGATTTCAACATCAATCCGTCATTCCGGGTAAGTGCCTCTATACAAATTTTGTCGTTCACCAGTGTCGAAAAAATAGTGGTAATTGAAATGTCAATACAAAACTCTGTTTATGAAATTAGTTTTGGTTTTAACAAAAAAAACCCGTTTAACTCGTAAAAAAAACTTAATAAGGTGCAATCAATCCCTTGGAAATTGAGTTTTGAGTTGTTTTTGATATGATAAACAGAAAGTTTTGTATTAATTATTCTAAAACAATTATGTATGATATCAATATTTCGTAACGTGGTAAAAATTCTATTGGAAGACGCCATTTTTGGTAACAAAAATTTCTGGATACAATTGGGAATGCTAAAATACTTTTTTTGCTTGGAAAATATTTATTAATATTAAGCATTAAGTTTAGCTAATTGTTGAAATTCAGTTACTTTGAGCGTAATAGTTATTTTTGTTGCGAAGTATGTATTTTGATATCGAAAAAGAAAAAAATATTTAAGAATTTTGTGTATTCAAAGTCTGAATGATAGCACGGTTTAAAATTCTTGGAAAAATATTTTTGCATACATTTGAAAGGTATAAAATAATTATACTGTTGAAAAATTATTGTGTTTTTCAAGTTTTGATAGCGTATAACAAATAATTAAGAATTTTAGTGTATTCAAGAATAATTTTATTTTGAATGACAACACTGTCAAAATTCGTGAAAAAAAAAAAACTTGTGTTTATTAAAATATTTGTTTCTTATCAAAATATTTGTCTGTATAAACTAATTATACTGTTTAAAAAATCTTGAGTTAATCAAGTTTTGGTTTTGAAAAAAATATGTTCGCTGGACAAAAATGGCGGACAGTAAAGCTTGAGTAAAGCTTCCTGTTTGACTAAAAAAAAATATCGAAGCTACGAAGGCTTTTTTTTTATTAGGTTATTGACAGGTGTTCGTATTTCGAATTTATTATTTTCTGTGGTTAAAATAAAGATGGTATTTATTTTTGATGCTGTTTTTTTAAGTAAGAAGAAAAACATTGTTGAGTGTGCTTACAAATATTCTATTTTTATTTTATTGGAAAATAATTTCGTGTATTCATTTTATTTCTCTTTTGTTATTGAATATTGAATGCATAAAGAGGGATGTTGTTAAAAGTGATTTTTATATTCCTTGCATTAAAAATTAAAAAAATTGAACATATTCTTATAATAAATTTATCGCAAATAAATTTATTTATTTTCGCTTTATTCCCGAGTGTGTATTTATGCAATCGAAACATTTTTTTCGAATTCATATCGTAATAAGTTTTATTAAATTGCTTGTAGTAAATAAAATTAAACCTTGTTATTTGTCTTAAAAAAAAGATTGAATAATTCATAAAGGTTTATGTTTAAGAATATTACTTTTATTTGTGAATTAGGATATGTTATAAAAAAAGTTAATATTATATGAGGTCCATTACGAGAGTGTGGATTTGTCTCAAATATTTAAATAGGCTTTTTAATATCTTGATAGGTAAAAGTAGTTAATTCTTTGTTATAAATATGGCAATTTGGGGAAAGTGTCGAAAAGTGGACTTATTAAACTTAGCCACTGAGATGAACATTGAAATAGATGCAAATGCGACAGTTTTAACCTTGAAAGAAGCCATTAAAGGTAGTGAACATTATGAACTAGACTTCGTTGAGTCGTTTCTTCAAACTGCTGTCGAGGAAAGATTGACGAAGGAAGCAGACAAAGTACCAGAAGACAGGCACAATAAGAAGATGAAAGGCTCAGAGCGAGACAACTAGAAGAGCATCGATTGTTTCTAGAAAAACAGGAGTCGGAAAATAAATTTCTTCTCGAAAAATTAAGATTGGAGAAAAATGGAACAAGCGAGGCTCCAAGACACAGAGAAGATACACACCATCTGATGACGAAATATGACTCCAGATCTGATATCAGCTTGTACTTAGTCCTTTTCGAAAGAACAGCAAAGAGAATAGGACTTCCAGAAGAGCAATGGGTGTCTCATCTAACGGGACTCTTGCCAATGGAAATGGCCCAACTCATCGCTCGAGAACCGGAAGAAACATACGAAGATTACGAGGCTGTTAAGAAGGTACTTCTGAACAGATTCAAACTAAGCCCAGAAAAGTTCCGTTAACTTTTTTATAATCACAATAAAGGACCAGAGGGAACTTGGAAAGACTCTTTGTTCGAGTTGAAAAATTATTTCTATGAATGGATAAAAGGGTTAGAAGTGAGCACCTTTGAAGATTTGTGCAATTTGATTTTGTCTGAACAAGTGAAGCGGAAGACCAGTTTGGAAATTAAAAATCATTTCATCGATGAGTGGACCCAGATGAAAAATCCAGAAAGGGTCGCAGAAAAACTGGATGAATACGAAAACGTAAGGCTGCTCATGAAAAAGAAGACATTCCCATCAAAAGAAAAATCTTTCAAACCATGGAGAGGTAAAAATCAATCTGAAACAAAGGCCCCTCTAAACGAACCAAGGGTTGAGAAGAGTGAAAATGAAAGAAGTAAAAATAATGAAGCTTTCGAAAAACGCAGGAAACCACGGTGTTTTCGTTGTAATTCTACTGAACATCTAAGGCCTGACTGTCCCTTGATGAAGAAACCTGCAAGAACTTCAGACATCAACCGTCTTATAAAGAAAGGATACGAAGATGTTATGTCACCATATACCTTCATGGCTGAAGTCAATGGATTCCTTATGCCTATTTTGCGAGATACTGGAACCAGCATCGATGTTGTGTGCCGCAACCGCATCACTCCTGAAATGTTAACCGGAGAGAACATTTGGGTGCAACAACCATTGGACGAATTTCCAGTTTGCTTACCGTTGGCAGAAGTGGAGCTGAAGGGAGAGTTTGGACACGTCATAACTAAAGCAGCTGTCGTTCCATGCCAGTTAGATAAAGGAAGGTATCTGCTTGGGAACCAAACAGCAGCCTTGTTGGAGAGAATGAAGAATGAAGATGTCCTCACCAGATTAACGCTATAGAAACAAGAGCTCAAAAACGTAAAGCAGAACAAGAGCAAGCTGTCGGAGACATAATTGAAGAAGTCGTGGACGAAGAGGAAAACGAGAATGACGAAATAACAATTGATGAGGATGATCTGTTTTCATTTCCACCTAAAGAAGATAACTATGAGGGCTTGGCGTTGTTGAAAGTAGATTCCAAAACTTTCTTAGATCAACAAAAAGAATGCCCTGAGCTGAAATCGCTTTTGGAAAAAGTGCAAGAAAATACAGGTGAACCTGTTGGTGGATTGGTAAAGCTAGAAAATGGAATACTCGTGAAGAGAAAGATGGACAAGACAGGAGTGGAGAGACTGCTACTGGTTGTGCCTAAAAAGTATCGAAATGACTTGAAAGCCTTTTGTCATGAGGGGACATCGGGACATTTAGGAGTGACAAAAACGAAAGACATCTTTTCCAGACACTTCTTTTGGCCCCAGTGTTATAAAGAAATCGAAGACTACGTTCGACGCTGTGACAGATGTCAACGCGTTGGAAAACCTTTTGACAAAAAGAAGGCTCCTATGAAGATAGTTCCAGTGATTCAAGAAGTCTTTTCCAAGATAAATGTCGATACTTGTGGACCTTTGCCAGTCACTCCAAGTGGAAAAGATATCTGTTGACTGCGATGTGCCTATCATCCAAATATCCTGATGCCGTCCCAGTAGAAGATAAAACATCTGTGACTGTTGTTGACGCCTTATTGCAAATCTTTAGTAGGATGGGATTTCCAAAGGTTTTGCAGTTAGATCAAGGAAGTTCTTTTACCAGCGCACTCAGTACAACTTTTCTCGAGAAATTTGGAATAAAAGTAGTTCACAGTTCTGTCTATCATCCACAAAGTAATCCAATTGAAAGATTTCATCGAACAGTTAAAAGAGTCTTAAAGGTGTTGTGCTTGGAGTCTGGGAGTGATTGGGAGCAAGCAATATATCCAGCTCTGTTTGCCCTAAGAACTGTTACCCATGAAAGCACTGGATTTACTCCTGCTGAACTGGTGCATGGCAAGAATCTTCGAACGCCTCTCACTCTGCTGTATGAAAAATGGTTGGACGTGGAAGAAACGGAAGGTGAGCCAGTGACTGAATATGTCTTCTCTTTGATTAATCGAATGAAGCGCTGTCAAGAACTAGCAATATCAAAGATGGAAGAATGCCAGCAAAAGAATAAGACTTGGTACGACAAGAGGGCAGTAAAAAGAGAATTTCGAATAGGAGACCTAGTACTGATTTTTGCTACATTTAAAAACAACAAGTTAAGCCCACATTGGACAGGTCCTGGAACAATCCTAAGAAAATTCTCTGAAACCAATTACGTTGTGCAGTTGCCTGGTGAAAAAGCCACTTCAAAGGTGTACCATGTGAATATGCTGAAGCCATACTATAAACGACCAGAAGAAGTGAATTATTTGATAAGTGATCTAGAAGGAGAAAATGATGAGGAACAAATGGAAATACCTTGTGTGGACTCTAACCCGAATATATTGGACCTTGAAGAGATGTTTCAAGATTATGGCGAGAGTTCAAATATGAATGAAGACCAAATCGCTCAAATGAAGAAACTAGTTTGGAAATATATGAAGTGCTTTTCAAATGTCCCAGGAAAAACCGAACTCGTCATTCATGACATTGAACTTAGCGAAGAACAGTCCATCCTTTCAAAGCCTTATCGAACATCGCCAAGACAAAATGCAATTCTGAAAACCGAAATACAGAAGATGCTGGATCTGAAAATCATAGAAATTGGTTTTTCAGATTGTACTTCGCCAATGATTCTTGTAGAAGCACCTGATAAGGATCCGGGGCCTTGCATTGACTATAGGAACTTGAACAAGATCACAAAAACAAAGTTCTTTCCTCTTCCAAATATAGAAGAAAGAATTGAAATAGTGTCTTCTGCTCAGTACATAACAGTTCTGGATTTGTCTAAAGGCTATTGGCAAATCCCCCTCTCTGAGCGAGCCCAAAGACTGGCAGCATTTGTGACTAACTTTGGCACATATAAACCCTTAAGGATGCCATTTGGTCTAAAGAATGCTCCTTACGAATTTAGTAAGATGGTATATCAACTTCTAGAGGGATGCGAAGAGTACGCAGTTCCATACCTCGATGACATAGCGATTTTTTCGAACAGTTTCGCTGAACATCTAAAACAAGTCGATATAGTGCTAAAAAGAATAGAAAAAGCGGGTCTAACCATCAAGCCTTCAAAATGTAAATTTGCTGAAGCGCGAGTGCAGTATCTTGGACATATTGTTGGACAAGGTCTTAGGAAGCCAGCCGAACTAAAAATTGAGGCGATCAAGAACTTTAGCCCACCTAAAAGTAAAACTGAAGTTCGTGCCTTTTTAGGGTTAGCCGGTTACTATGGCCGATACATTCCAATGTTTTCGTCGATTGCTGCCCCTTTAACTGATTCTTTAAAAGGGAAAGCTAGAAAAGGACCTATTACGTGGACTAAAGAATGTGAGGAAGCATTTGACAAGCTAAAGAACTGTCTTTGTAACTATCCTGTGCTGTACTCACCAGACTACCAAAAACCGTTCATAGTTGAAACTGATGCGTCAGATCAAGGAATGGGAGTAGTTTTGTCCCAGTTAGCAGACAATGAAACTGAAAAACACCCGATTATATACCTAAGCAAGAAATTTACTAGTGTTGAAAAACGATATAGTGTCAGTGAGAAAGAGTGTGCCGGCCATCATCTTTGCAGTTTCAAAACTTAAGTGTTATCTCGATGGGAATTTCTTTCAAATTGTGACTGATCATAATCCTTTATTGTGGCTGAATACTCACGCGAGTTCTAACGCACGTTTAATGCGATGGTCACTAATATTGCAACCTTTTAATTTTGAAGTTATTCATCGTAAGGGAAAACTGCACCAAAATGCAGATGGATTAAGCCGAATCCACACTCTCTAAAAAAAAAATGTGTGTATGGTGCCCAATTTAATGATATTTGCATTTATTTCTTTTCATACTTACATTTATTTCTTTTCATGTGTTTATTTTAAATTTAGTTTTTTTCGACACTGGGGATTGATAATTTTTGTTTGGCACTTGCCTAGGTTCCTGGAACAATTACATAACTCTTGTATGAACACTAATCATAAACTTTCTCATTCTTCGAAAGTTTCCCCAGGGGAGGAGGAATCCTGTAACGTACCTGAAGCCGTGGCCCCCTACCGGCCACCTTGGAAGTTATCCTGACTGCAGCAGAAGGAGAACAGAATTTATTTTGGAACTGGTGGTGTGGACGAATAGAGAGCTTGTCCGAAATGGACGTGAGGTTGATTAAGAAGGAACCTGTTTAAATGGTTTTAAATTTAAATTGTTTTCTAATAAAAATGAAACGTTAATGCTTGGTATATCGACTCGTTAATCGACTTGTCATCGTTGGTGGTTGTTGTGTTTGGTTGTTGGTGGTCTCCTGATCACGCTACTACATTACAGTTTCACCGCACAGCTGTTGCAGCTACTAGGAACCATATTTTTGGTGAAACAAAGTGCCTAATTTTTAACAGTGTACAGAAAATATCTGTTATGACCGAATATTTTCTGTAGGATAGGGTTACGGGAAAATTCTGTCAACATATTTTTTCGTACCACTACGTATATTTGCTACAAAGTATATTTATACGTAATATTTGCTACGCAACACGCAACTTTGTTACCAGAAATTTTCCGTAATATTACAAGTATTTTTTACAGTGTAGTGGCATCGCTATGTAATAAACGGCGCTACTGTATTATTTTTGTAATTGAAAATAAATAATGCAGTAGGTTTGTGTCCTATAGTATCGTAGCTCTAACGTACCTGAACGTGATCAACGTGTTTCCAACCCGAGCTGTGGACGAGATGAACTTACTGACGCATAGCATTATGATGTAAATGAGGAACATCTTACATCCAGAATCACAGAACCCGCTGATGACGCTGGAAGTGGCATACGCTGTGGAATTCATTGAACTCACGCATTTGCAGCTCTCAAATACCTGATGAACGAAATCAAAATTACTTAAGAGTAAAAAAGCAATTAACTGAGCTTTTTTTAATGTATAAGTACAAAATGTAGAATAACTTACAAATACCATGCCTAAATTTACAGCAAATTTCAAGTAAACTTAAATGCAATTTACAGTGTGAGATAGTATTTAAACTATCGACGATAGTATTATTCGACTCTTTTTCAACCAAACAACTTGGAAATCTATAGGTGTTATTGGAAACAGGGACTAATGGTCTATGTCTTCGATCCAAGTGCATCCTTAACAAGAAAAGCTATTATTCATTTAGTTTTCCCAGAAGCACGACTCAATTTGTTCTCAATTTGAAGGGGGAAAAACTTGGTAGTTCTAGCGACCGAATCGTCCAGCTTGTCGCCCAGCTCTTCGTCCATCTTTCCTATTTAATCTTCTGCAGTTTCATCATAGACGATCAGACAAGTTACGACAGTAAACTTAATGGATGCTCAATTATCACTGTGACAATAGCGTCATATTTGACGAATTGATGTCGTGAAAAAATTCACCATATAAAACTTTTGTTGGATTTTTGTTAGAACTTTTGTGGTAAGTTTTGTGTCTGAGATTACACTCAGAGAAAATCGGCACAACGTGGAACTCAAATATTTTGCAAAAATGACAAGATTTCAATTATGGTGTTTCTTCAATACAAGAATTGTGTTGATGGCATACGAACACAAATTTGTGTCATTCCAACACAACTGACCATCGCCATAGGAAACGTTTACTGTATGATTGCGTGATTAAAAAAAACTATAAACTATATTGTTTTCTAAAATATGTATAACAAAAGCATCACATTCATTTTGAAGTAACGTAATATACATCTGTTAACCTATTTATCTGAAACGTCAAAGGACCAGATACTGAACTACATTTCGGAAGAATGCATGCATGCTGCGTCTTTGACACTATTTTTGTGCTAACCATGCACTATCTTTCTGAGAGCGTGGAATGCAGGATTAGACGTGAACCTAACCAACCAAAAAAATATCCATAAAACTCTCACCGTAGCATTTGTCATTGTCATGGCAGTAGCTGTAGTTGTTACCATGGGCGAAGTGAGGCCGGTCATGTTCGGACACCCAGCAAAACAGGGCGAGAAGAAAGTGGATACCCCGTCAGGACCACAGACGGGCTCGAACACTCTGGCTGTGCAACCACAGTCTGCGTTGCATTCGTTGTACAAATTCAGTGTTCTGTAGTAAAGGAACAAATATATACTATTACAAATGTCCGCCAAAGGCAAAAAATGACAGTTTGTGTGGTTTACTTCGATACTCCCAAAACCAAAAAATCCATTAACAAATGTTTTTAACGTGTTGTGTTAATTATTTTTGTTGTCATTATAACTATATAATTTATTAACTCCATAATAATACAATAGATGGCTTCGCCTCCTAAAGAGTTGAATCCCAATTCTCTAAAGTAACCTGTATCTCTCCGCTATGAGCGTCAGTTTCTTTTCTTTTTTTAACGAAAAAGAATTATGTAAAAAGATCATAACTGTAAAATTACTAACTGAGATAAGTGATGCTGTGATTGTTAAAGATTGCTATATCTGATTATTAAATAAATAAGTGACTTTTAACGAAATGACATCGTCATTATATTTTCTTTATGAATTTTCTTAGAGGTAAAGAACTAACTAAATTAACCTCCTCCTAAAGAAAGAATAGGGTAAACGTTAACATTTATAAGTAAGTGGCCATTATGCAATTGAACAAATAAATTGTTGTTTAGTTTTGACAACCTTGTACCGTTACAGCACTGAAAGCAATGTATTTACCTCTGACGTTTTACTGAAAACAGTTACAAATCCCATTCGTCTGGTAACTCTATAACCACACTAACTAAACTCTAAATCAAGTTATACAATATAATCCTAAATTTCCGTTTTTACCAGCATTCTTAATTTTTTTTCCTATAATCTTATTGCAACAGATTTATGTTAATTTTAGTAAGGTTTTTTACTTTTTCCTTATTTAATTGTTTTTAGAATAAACATTGTAAACCAAGCATTTTTTACAATTATTTACAAACCGAAACTTTGGAAATTATTTAGGTAATAAATGAAGTGTCCAGGGGAAGAACCCTGTGATTGACTAGAAATCTTCTCATATTCCAGTCTGCTTGGCGGACATTGGCGGCAGGAAACCGATTTCTGCCTTAATTCTTCTCTCGGTACAAGCCGTTTCAGGGTTGCCACGAGAGAAGAACCAAGTGAGAAACCGGTTTCCTTACACCAGTTTAGACGATGACTCGCTTTGGTCGCCAAAGAAGCCTGATACGGAGGGATATCCAGTCATATCCAGTCAATGAAGTGGGTTTTCCCCTGGACTCTTCAAATGACTGGGTAATAACTATACCTACTCCTGCGGGGTGACGGTAGTTCCCGGCATCTGAATGCTGTCGCATCCCAAGAAAATGGAAAGGAACAAACCCAGCACCGAAAATATCTCCACAAACACCATGTATCCAGTGAGGAACCTCGGACGGGGTTTGTACTTTTTAATGAGGAATCCACCCAGTAGTATGCCTACTAGCATGGACACTATACCAGTAGCTCCTGGAAAAGGGAAAACAAATCAAAAAGTTAAAATGGAAGCTGAGACAATCCTCAAAAAATAAATTATTAATGACGGACGAAGAAATTTAATATACACAGTAAAAAAATCAGTAATGGAATTTAAGATTTTTTTTACAGTACACGATTCGAAAGATTGCTAAATTATCTATAAAAAATATTTGTGATTTCGTGGTGGTACGGTAAGGCAAAGGGGCAACCTCTATAACAAAAAAAAAGTCAGTATTATTCATTGAAAAAAAAGCATGAATTCAAAAAGTTTTAAGAAACTTTATTCACATTCAAACCAAACAAACAATGTTGAATATATAGGTCATTAATAACGTAATATATTTTTAAATATTATAATTATTGTGAATATTATAAATATTCTACTTTAAATATCATATTCTAAATATTTTATTATGATTATTGCATATTACATTATAAATATTATAAATTTTATAATCATTTCTGAATATTTACTTAAAAAAGTGTTTGATAATTTTTTTTTAATAAATATCGTTAAAACACTTAGTTTTGTTTTTAACATTGAAAGTTCTTGGGGTTCTTCCACCAACGATAAACTTAGTCATGGATCAATAGTATTTAATAATGCGAGTAGTAAGTTAGTTTGAAATCAAATTGTATTAAGTTAAACACTGAAACTAGATAATATTATATAATCATACCCACTGTTAATTACTTTCTTTCCAAAACTTCAAAATGCTTAGTATTTTTTGCAAAATGCTTTTTTTTGTGCAAAATAATCATTAACATTTTAAAAAGCGTTAAGAGTGAATACAAACCTGAAAACAAACTGGCATCTGAAGCGGACTGTTGATACTGTGCTTCCATGAATTTCGGCATGAACACGAAATATCCAACAAAACCATTTATTTGGAATGTGACGCTAATCACATGGCACACCAGAATTGGATTCTTCAATAACCTTTTGATGGCTTGAGGAAAATCTAAGAAAACAAACATGCTATATAGCGAGTTGATGCGGAATTCCTTCCAATATTTTTAGTGAATTTAATTATTACACGAATGATCATTGCATATTGATCAATGAAACTGTTTATTTCTCTTAAAAATTTATTTTCCTTCCATGTTTTTAATTATTCATAATATTTAAATTAATAAAAACCAGAAATGTATTTATCCATGAAAACTATTTTGAAATAGATATGATTATAATAGTATTTTAAACAGTTATTTAACTTTTTAAAATTCTGCAATACATAACCTTATATACATAAACGCATACATTTGGCGTAAAGTTTTAGTAAGCTGCTCACACAGTGATTAAGTGCATCTTTGTAGAAACAGCTCATTATTATAAAGGGAAATTATAGTTTCTTTTATTAGTATAAGTTTTTCTAACACAGTTGTGTAAATACTACATTTCGGTTATAATATATAAAGCTAAGTTAAGAAAGATTCAGTCCAGTTGATCAAACACATTACGTATAGTTAAAATCACAATCTCTGTCCAAATTCTGCTTTACAATTTAAGCTTTTATTTCACCATGTATGAAGATAATAATAAGAACAAAATAAAAAAATTAAGGGAAAACATCACCTTTTAACTTTTTTTTAAGTTTTAAGATGGACATGGCATATAAAAAAAAGCGACACTATAACTTTAAAAATTAATAAAAATGCAGAAATATAAAAGCAATACCTTGACAGATATTGCGAGATTTCAAAAATTAAGTCCATCAGACTGAGGCATTTTACTTGTAACAGCCATATTCTATTGGACAAGGTTGAATAGGTGAAGAATTGCTATAAAGTTGTTGACGTGTCCCTCCAGGACAAAGCCTAGAAGGAGTGCAGTAGCTTTTATTGGCACAAAGCTTTTAGCACCCATGAGAGTTGGAAGTCTGACCTCTGCTCCGAGATGGCGCAACCTATTCAATTTAGGCACTTCGCTGGAGGGGAGGGGCAATTTTCTCCAGACAGTCTGCACCCATGGTACTGCTCTATGACCGCGAACTGGGATTTCGGACCCACTGACAAGCACGTTCTCCGCATGTACTTAGGACAACACACATTTCCATGTCTTATCCGGAATTCGAACCCGGGCCCACTCGCATAACAAGCGAGGATTGATTTCACCATATCGACTTGATGACAATGACTTTATGTACATCATATATAAGTTGTATGAACATATAGCATCCTGCTAAAATTATAAACCTAAATTTATAATTCAAAAATTTCAACCCGGTCTTACCTTTGAGCTTGGGCATGGCCTCTCGTTCCTCTTCTTCCTTAGACTTGTTTTGTTCTGATCTGAACCGTGCTGGCAGCTCCCTGGGAAAGAGTGCGAGCAGGACTGTAAAGAACAGGATGGCCACACCCAAGATGAAGAACCCCATCCACCAAGCGCCCACCCAACGGGGGTTGTGGGGGTCGATGCCAGGGTCGTCTGCAACAGAGGAATAGTACACTGACTGTTAAAAAGTTTGGTGCTTCGGAATTCCAGAACTTTCTAGGTGCCACCACTATTTGGAGCGTTGATTCACCACCATCAAAGTTATGGTTTTACCTCAAAATTGGTAAATTCACGCCCCAAATAGTGGAGGCAGCTAGAAAGTTCTAGAATTACGATGCAATTTGAGCCAAACTTTTTAACTGTGTATGCTCGAACAGGACGTATAGAACGTTTTACAGTAGAGCCGCAATTATCCTAACTCTAATAATAAAATTATGCTCCAATCATAAGCTTAAAATGTAAATATAGTTCGTTTGCTTTAAAAGATATTAGGCTTTATATCCCATTTACAACATTCATACAGTATTACTAATTTAAATATATAATTTTTTTTGAAGATCATATGATTATCCAGAGTTTTGATTTTCCGAATGGGAATCCACATGCGTTACAAGTCGTCAAAAGAATGTTACATATTTCGTAGTACATTATGAGAAATGAGAAAAAATATATAAAAATCACAGTATGTTAATAATTTTGTCCAAACCCTGTATGTGTCAAAGTGTATTTGTTGTATCCTTTTCTGGTATAAGGTGTTGAACCCTAGACAATAAGATCCCGAGTCCAACTCATTTATTATTCTTTTTTCATTGGCCTACCACCACCCTTAATGGTATTATGAATGTTTTTATGTAAAGATATTCTTAAAATTATTGTGTCCAAAATATTGAAATTTACATAAACCTTTTCTACTTACAAAAAGGATCTTCATAGTATTTCAAACAAAACGAAGATAAAAGGAATCCCAAAGTTGGTCCAAATATTCTTAGAGCAGCCATTGCACCTATATAGGAAAAATTGAAATTAGTTTTTAAATATTTTTATTACTTTATCATATCAATTTAAACATTTACTTAAAAAAGAAATGTCTCTAAAAATAATTTTATTTCAGCACCCTGAAACGTGTTTAGTGAATTCTAGCTATCCTTTATAAAAAACGGCCGAACCCAAATCCCATTATAAAAAAATTACTGGTTAGAAAATTACATAAATGTGGTAGCTATGGTAAAAACTTGATTTTTTTCCAATAATTACCCCGTGTCTGTAAAAAAATGTCCGTAAAGGAATTTCAGAAATTTTTTTACGGTGCACAATTTGAAAGATCGCAAAATTATCTTTAAAAAAATATTTGTGATTTCGTTTCACCTTTCCCAAAGTAATTACGATTTTACAATAAAAAAAGTAAAAATAGCGATTGAAAAATGTCTATTTCAGGGATAAAAAATTTTGGACAGTTGCTCAAATAAAGGGGACCGCAGATTCATTCCTTTGTATTGGGAGGCTTTGTTCAACTTTTCGTTTCTTTTAATGTTTAACATTCGGTATTCTGTTTTCTTTTGTTTGTTCATATTACGATGTTATAATAAAATGGGGTTTTTTCATGAGATGAGGATAGAATTTTTACGGGATGAGTTGGATAGAGTTCCAACAAAGATATTTGTTGCAACACCTAGACGCATAACTTCTCATAATTAAAGAAGCAATTCCTCAATGCAGTTTATTCGTAGGCAGAGGGAGCCTGCATACTAAAAAAGGAAAGGAGAAATTGTAGATTGATACTATCCTTCCACTCTACTTTTCTGATAAACAAATTACATTTTATAAATGAAGAAAAAATGTGAATAGGAAAGAGACTTGAAACCAAAATAAACAATAAGTTACATTTTTTAGTTTGTTTTAATTTTATTTTTTAATGTATTTTGATAATTACTCGCTTGGAATAAATTATATTATTTATATTATTATTAATTTATTTAAAATTATATTTTCCTGATTAGATTTCTTTAGGCCAGTGATAAGCAAAGAAAGTTGGAAGTTAATGTAGATATTTACAGTATATAATCACAAAATTTTTGAATATAAAACTATACGTTTAGTACCTAAAAAATAAATGACAATAAAGAAGTGAACTGTAGTTTTCGTATAACATAAAATACGAAAACTGAAATGCCAGTTAATCTCATGTAATCCCATGTTCAAAGGTGTAAAGTTGTTTTCATTGCAAGTGATGTTTGACTCATTAAAATTGACTGTATTGACACTTTTGTGAAATGTTTATATTGACACTCATCTGTTGATATGTTGCAAAATAAGTAACGAGCTCATCATCAAGTGAGCCACCATAATTTAAATCAATTTTTTAAAAAAGCATGTAAACTATTCGTATAACTATTGAAGTGAATTTATCTGTACTAGATTTGGTAGTTTGCTACCAGTCTTCAAAGAAGCGGTACATTCCGGAAAATATCAAAAGCCTGGTACACAGATGTATTCCATAAATTCTCACTTAAAATACCACCAGATTATGATTCCAACAAGAAAATCGAAGAACTTTAATCGATGAATTTTATGCAGCTTCTAAATAAAAATTGAAAACTAAAGTTTATTTGCTTTAACATTACAATTTTTACAAACACATTTATTTAAATACTAGGAGGTTGCGTATCACCTCTATAGTCAAAACTATAATTCAAAGAAATTCAAAAGTAATACAATGCCGTGAGTGGTATAGAAGTTTTGGGGAATTTTCTTGCTGTTTACAGAAAAAAAAACATGCGCTATACAGTATGGAAATATACTTTTTAAAAATATTCTTGTTTAAGGAATAGTGGAAAGTTTTCCACAAAAAACCTGCAAAAAACTTTGCCCTTAGTTAATTAAAAAAAATTGCATAACAAGCATCTTAAATACCTTACCAAAATACAATGGGGAATTCTTTTTCTTGACATTATCATCAAGATAGGTCGCTCCTATGATGTAAAAGGCCACATATCCAAATCCATTAAGAAAATTAGCGATGAACAACATGAGCACTGCAGGATGGGAACTTTCGGGAAGTTTGTCATCAATTTCACATTTCGGAATACTTTTACTCGGCAGGCAATAATCCCCTGCATTATCTTCTAATGACTCTTTTGGTTTAAAAAGAATGTGCAATCCTGGTCCGTATAAGAAATACGGCATACAACTCAAGAAACAGCCAACGATGACGAGAACCATACTAAATGTAATCATCTTCGGCTTGTGCAGCTTACCGCCAAGGTAGCCAACTACAATACAGACAAGTATTGGTGAAACATTCTCAGCTACCATGATATAGGCTGTTACTTTGCTTCTGAATGAGAATCTTTTTTCCAGGGTAGATATCACGCCAACAAAGTACGTGAAATAGGCACCTTGAAATATTGCCAGGGCGGAATACACAAAAAGATAGAATTTGGGGTCCGCAAACTTCTGGAGCCATCTTGGGGAGCAATTTCCGATTCCGCAGTTGTCGCCGGTATCAACTTGCGGCTGGACAGCTCGCAATGTTGAAACAGCTTTGAATCTTGAATACATTATATACTTTAGTCTTCACATGCAGTAAATGTTGCTTTAACTATGTTGTTGCTTGTCGCAATCATTCAACGTTTTTAAATCATAGAGAAACAAGAAATTGTTTCTTTTTTAAATGAAAGGAATCATTGCAAATGGATCCCACCCCTTCGGTAAACTAAGCCCATTATTTTACTTTATCTTAAGATATCATTGTACCTTAGCAATTCAGTTTGCCGATAACGGCTATTAAGATAATGTATTCGGCAATGCTTTAACGTTCTTGTGTTATCTTTATTTTCGACGTAAGTAAATATTCCAGATACGTCTTGGTGCATTAAAAAATGACATTATTAAACTACTAATCCCTCTTAACCCACACACAAACTAGAAAATGGTTCGAAAAAATTATAAATTATGCATTTTTCATTTTAAGATTTAGTACTTACAAATATAAAAACAACTTTCCTAGTCAAAACTAACGGTTCACTCCAAGTTGCAGCAAAACTTTATTAGATTCCTAATCTAATGTAGGTTTTTTTTATGGATGTAATTTATTTTTAAGAATCGGACATCTTTAGAGCAATTTATTAACTAGTTAATAAAATACTTTGGTTAAATGATAAATTCATCCTATAATAAAAGTACCTAGAAAATGGTATAACTAAAAGTAATACCTCTTTAAATGCAGTTTTAAATTTCGCTGTAAACTATAGGTTTTGAATCAGTCATGTCTCGTATTTAATTCGTAGCCTCGCGCGAGCGGCAGCTGTACACCTATTTTAATAATTCAGAAAATAAAAACAATTTAACTTCTTTTTTAAAAGAATTATCTATATATATATATATATATATATATATATATATATATATATATATATATATATATATATATATATATATATATATATATATATATATATATATATATATATATATATAATAATATATATATATATATATATATATATATATAATATAATATTATATATATATATAAAAGGCAAAGTCCTGACTAACTCACTCACTCACGTATCAACGCCCAGCCAAAACTACTGGAGTTACAGCTACCAAATTTTAGGAAAATATTCTTTTTATATCGTAGGCGTCATTTAAGAAGCAATTTTTCGAAATTTGAACCCAAACGGGTGTAGGAGTGCAAACCGTGAGCAGATTTCCCCATAGGAATAGTATTGTAAGATTAGAATTTATACTTTTTATTTCAATTTAAAAGACATTTCGGCGCGTTCAGCGTGAACGAAAATTAAGCATAATTACGTAAGAGCACGTGAGTTTAATTTGTAGGATGGTTATTTGAATACCATTATTTTATTTATTGAATTTAAATCTTTTAATTTTTTTGTTTCCTAATATAATTTAATGGATGTTTATAAATGGTAGAAATGAAGATATTGCTACAATGTCTCATATCAGTAAAGGCGATAACTGTTCTAGATCTGATGAATACTTCCAAGAGATGTCAATTCTCTCTACGCGTAGCGTACTTTATGTTTATGAAACAGGCAATTTGGTACAGCTATGATATAATGGCCGATTGAATTTTGGCATTGGCGGCTTTTGGTGAAGTTGAAAATTTAACGTAGGGTAGCTATTCCCACCCACAATTGTATGGGCTAGGGTTACTATGAATTATCGTCGCACTAGAGCTATACACGAGGGCTATTGGCCACGGGCGTCTGAATTTAGAACCACAGTCAAGTGACGAGCTGACACCTGAGTAGGTACCCAATGCAACTTTTAAGAGCGACATCGCACGCAGCGTCGGGACTTTGAAAAATATTTAACGTGCACTCCCACCACGCGGGGTATTATTCGGGACACGGGACATTTTTGACTGCATGGGCGGTTTATAGGTCGCCACATTTTGGGCATTTTTGGGTGTAGGAGGGCAAATAGAAACTGGCCATTATATCATAGCTATTCTGGCAATTTTATTAGGGCCTATGGGAAAGCCCTCTAACTCCTAGAAGGGCCTGGATACAATCGGACTTCTTTTTTTTAAAAATTAATGCTGATATCAGAATGGGAGGAAATTATAATATCTGATGGAGTGCTGAACAGTGGAGAGTGGATCAATTGGTATAAAATAAAAGTTTACATAAAAAAAACAATCACCGTTAGTAAGGGTACACGCGTGCAACTCCGAGTTTATAAAGCTAGTTTTGTATAAATATTGAACGCTACCTTTTAAAAATGGTAGATATCATATAGTATAATACTATATAAATGATATCCCGGGATATATATTTTTAAAGTAGTATAAGTAAATTGAGTACTACATACCAAAATACATTGGGGCGTCCTTCTTTTCCACATTATCATCCAAATATGGTGTTCCTATTGTATAATAAGCCGTATATCCACATCCCCACAATAAATTAGCTACGAATAAAATAACGACAGACGGTGATAAAGATCCACCCTCCTTATGATCACACGCTTCTTCATTGGCGAGGGAACCGCAGTAATCCTTCTCTTTTGAAAGGATGATTTCCCGAGTAAGCAAATGAGTAGCAGGTCCATACATGAAGTAAGGTATGGTACAGATGAAACAACTCACAGAGACCATAGACATTCCAAACGCAATCAGCCGCGGCTTGTGCCATTTTTTAGCGTAATATCCAACAACAATGCTCAAAATAGCACCACTGATGTTGTCGGCAATCAGGATGACTCCTGACACTTTACTTTCGAACGCGAACCGCTTTTCCAAAGTACTGAGGACTCCGATGAAGTAGGTGAAGTAAGCCCCTTCCAGTACTCCGATGATGCCGAATATAAACAGGTAGGCCTGGGGAGTGGCGAACCTTTGGATCCATCTTGGTTTGAAACTTCCGAAACCACACATGAAGTCTGAGTCATTATGTTTCGGTATAAGTTTCTCACTAACTTCTGATCCACTGTGGCGCATACGAGCGTGGCTTGGTTCCACATCTGAACCATAGTCCAAAAGAGAGTACTTCAGATCGCTCATGTTGTTCAACTGTGCGCAGGTACACAATTACAGACAAGAGTAGTTGCTCTTTCAACTCTGTGGGGATGACTCACTGGTAAACACCAATGTTATTGCCCTTAAGTTTCGTGGAAGCACTCATTCAGCTATTCTTGCTCTTCAACCTCGTACTGTACACACACTGGTAAGCAAATGTTGCTTTTCTACAACTGTGTGCCGGTACAGTGGCAGAGTGTATAGTTGTCCTTCTACTGGGTGGGGACACACTAGTAGACCAGTAACGTGAGTGATTTCTTTTATCTTTCTTTAATAAAATAAGCATCAGGAGATTTAAAATACTTATTAAAGAAAAGAGATTACGACACAACGATCGTTGCTTTATCAAATTTTGAGGCGGTGTGGACTCTGTCCTTTCAAACAGTGATTGCTTTGCAAAGATAAATTGAGCGTGCTTTGCATGTAATGTAAAATGCCGAATATTGATTTGAAATGTGCAATATGCGAGATTTTTTTAATTGACTAAGCGTAATGTAATTTAGCTGTTATATCAATTTTCTCAAAATTTCTATAAAGGTCAATTTTAATAGATATTTGGGAAAAGAAATTAAAGAATCACATTCCCAAGGCAAATATATGGCCATGACTCATTTCACGTTAACTACTCTTTACTGTTAATCGTTTATAATGCAATGTAAACTCAGACTCATCAGGAGAAGTACAACACTTTACTTTAAAAGTAACAGTAATTATTTTATATTATATTCCTTTCCTACGATAAGACTATCTTTTTATACCTGAATTAATGAGTCATTACAATGTCATGAGTCAATCTGATATTGTCCATCAGTTTCACTCTAACACATTAATTTAATTGAAACATTATCTGTGCAATTTTAATTTTTAAATATTTGAGTTTTAAGAACAAAAATTAGAAACGTTTCAAATTGAACCAGGATACGTGAGGCTCAAACACGCTTACACTCAAACTTCAAATTATTTAAGCAAATGTTTTATACTTTACCAAATACCAAGAGTGATGTATGTAGGATATAATTTAAATTCTAAAAAGTTATCCACGCTTAAAAATAAATTTTGAAACTATAATTAGATTAACTTCATTTAAAAAAAAATAATAAGGTATCTTATTCGTGAATAAACTTAAATGGGATGTAAGTTATCATACAAAAAATATTGAAAGCAGAAAAATTACGATTAAAATATAAAAAAATTTAAATATTAGAACATAATTCATGTGTCGAAACTCCATATACAATTATACAGGGTAGCGCAAATAAAAGTAGCCCGGAGTTACGAATGCAGGGAGATGCTTGGCGAGAAAAACTATTGAAGCCGCCTGAAAGCCTCCATGTCAAATTCATAAATTATTCAAGCGATTAATGGTTTTACTTAGCAAACCTGTTTTTGCATTGGTTATTACTTGACTTGTACTGCACATGGACTATTGGCGATTTCAGATCTTAGTGCGAGCTGTGTGAATGAGTGTTCATCAGATCAGTGCACAGGTGAAGGTGACAAGTTCGTGGAAGGCGCCTGACGCAAGAGACCGGCATATCACGAGATCATACGAACGAATTCTCCACCTAGCCCTGAAAATGTATCCTTATATATAGTGTTGTTGTTCATGAATAAAAATCAGCAGATGCTCCTCAGCGACTCCAGTTTTGTTATTGACAAACCTGTATCCAACTAGCTTGCCAAACCATGGCTAAGTTACCGGCAAATAATTCGCCAAGCTTTTGTTTGGGCTTAAAATTGAAACTATCAATGACTTCACTTGACAAAAGCATTGGTTTTGGACGTGATAGCATTTCCTGTCTTATCCCTACTTCTAAGCCGGGCCACTTTTATTTGCGCCACCCTGTACATACATAAGGGGAACATACTTCATGTGTGAAACTTCTCCATACCCAGACGTCAGACGTGTATCAATTACATAAACATTTTAACCCTTAAACACATTAGCTTAGCAATAGAAAAAAAATTAAATACATAAAACTGTTATTGAGAAATTTAAATAACATTATAACGTAATATATTAGTATATGTAACCTGCAACACGTATAAAAATAACTTGTTATTAGAATTTGTGTAAATATAGACGAGTTTCTACTTCCCTCACTATCTTCGTTCGTATCTCTTACGCTCTATATTTATTCACATTCTAAGATCTTTATCAATCACGTCTTGTTCTTCTTGTATTGTGCATGCATTAAGAAAAAATAAAATGCAATACACTCAAATTTGACAAAAATGGACTTCAACAATTTTTTGCATTCCTTTTCCTTTAAATGATTTTTATGAATTTAGGAGGTATGTAGCAAGGGGAAAGGTACGTAGAGACAAATATTAATTTTTCTCTTAAAGTCTATCAAGCAAAGTTTTTTAACAATTTGGATTATACATAAAATGAGCTACTCATGATTACAGTCTATTTATTTCCACCGGTAAAAAAAGTAATACATCCGTAAAAAAAAAATAGCATACATATTTTTACTTTCAATTAACTAATATGACATACAAGATAATGAAGGTATTGTAATGGGGTCGAAACTCCGAAATGGAGATTTTGTGTTTTCAACAAGGGGGCACTGATTTCGAAAAAGTGGTTTCTTTTGAACATTGTATTGAAAAAAGAATCTTCTTTCAAACTTTGGTCCGTTTGTCATTCTGTCTGAAGCCAGTCTGCAGCTCGAACTAAAAGAGCTATTAACTTTGAAAAACCATTAGATTGTTATTTTTCTATCTATCTTGAATATTTTTTAGCGTTTATTTTTTACTTTTGAATGTGTGCTTATTTGTATTTTAACCGTGTCGGAACGGCATATATGAAATCTAATTTAAGTAATGCATTTACGCAAAATTTTATTTTTATCAATTGTATTTTTGTTCAGTAATTAAATTTAATCCACGCTCGAAAGCAGTATAACACTTTTTTTGCATGATTACTTGTAAACACAATGTTTGAACTTATGTATAAACAAATGTTGCATTACATTTGTATGTATATTATAATTTAAGCTTTAGATTATAATTAAATTTTTAAATTGTAATTAACGTAACAAATATTTTTAATACTCTAATACATTACCAACCAGTTTTATAATTTACTAAAATTCAAAAATAGTTTTGTGTTTGATTATTATACATTTTTTTTAAACTTTTTTAATAAAACTTATTAAATTTATTGCGAAAAATATATATTTCCTGTCGGTTTTTGGTATCTTAAGTTCGTTAGATACATTTTAGTTTGCATAAATTCTGCCCCACACAAAAGAGATTATTTAAAAAGAACTGGTTAAGAACTGTTCTTTTTAAAATAACAAGAGCAAAGTGCAACTGCTTTTTAAAAAGAGCATAAATATTCCATCTGGAGAGAAAAAACTACTTACTAAGTGCATTTGATAGTTTTGAATGATTAAGTACTTTAACTCAGTGTTATTTACATGAAACTATTGTTTTATGAGTCATCTGTAAAGCTTAGAAGTAGTTAATAGCCGATATCTAAATGCTTTTATTGAAAAATACTGATGTTTGATAACGCGTAAAATACCATTGTTAAATCTGATGTACCATTTTTTAATAAATATTGTACACATGCAATATTGTCTTTATTAAAAAATAAGATAGCACCCAATAAAAATAAAAGAATACCTACTAAAATACACGGGAGCATTTTTCTTTCGCACATTGTCATCTAAGTAAGGTGTTCCAATTATATAGTAGGCCGTGTTTCCGAATCCCCATATGAAATTAGCGATAAAAAGAATGGTGACTGCCGGAACCGTCGCTGAGCTTCCAGGCCGTTCACAATTCTCCTCAGGAACTATTCCATCACAATATTCCTTTTTATTATTATTGCCCAATTCGAACGTTTCCCGAGTGAGCAGATGCAAGGCGGGGCCATACATGAAATACGGTATGGTGCACAAGAAACTACTCACTGCCACCATCACCATTCCAAATGCAATGAGTCTCGGCTTGTGCCATTTTCCGCCGAAATATCCGATGATCAGACTGAGACAGGCGCCGCTGATATTATCCGCAATGAGGATAATTCCGGATATTTTGCTCTCGAACGCGAATCTTTTCTCCAAGGTGGTCAGGACACCGACGAAATAGGTGAAGTGGGCGCCTTCTATAACACCGACAATACAATAAATGATGAGGTAGACTTTGGGATCGGCGAAACGCTGAAGCCAGCTCGGCTTGCATGGTCCTATACCACAACGTGTGTCGTCGTCTGGTTCTGCCGGTTCGTCCTGGTATTTTCGTAGTTCCGGTTCTACAGTAGACACTGGTGTGAATCTTTGATTCATGGTAGAAAATTAGGGACTGAATGATAGTTGGTTGGGTTGCTCCACTAATAATGATAGTATGCAGGTTTTGTCGTTTTAGTTAACTCCTCTCTTACGTAAAAATGTAAGGGTAACGTCTTTTGTTTTGCTCGAAAGATAACGCCATTGAATGAAGATTGTGTGCGTTTAATCGAGTGTAATGTTTTGAACCAAGCACTAAGTCCTAGATAATAAAAAGATATTGACAGAAAACGAGTTAACTCTAAAAAAAATAATAAGTCTGTTAAAACAAAGAAAAGATTACATAGGGACACTTTTAAAGAGGCAGTTTTGATAACTAATGTATCTCAAAATAAAGATGCATTAAAAACATTTTTAACTCGTTATTTACACAAATACAATTTAGTTTTTTTATTGTTTGTATTCTTGAGGATTTAAGTTAAATATAAATGTTAAGTATATAGTTGTGTATATTAAATATTTATTTAAACAATACAAGAATAAGTTAAAACTAAATTAGCAGGGATTAAGAGAATTATTCCTTATTTGTTGGATGAACGTCGTATACAGGAATCTATTGACGACGAGCATCGTCCTTTTTAACCGAGACCAACCATAACCAGGCATACATAAATATTTTTTTTTAATTTAGAAAATCATTTAATATACGATTTTTTTAATCATATACTTTTTTTAATATAGAGAGAAATCCGAAAACGTCACTCAGATTTATTATAATACTTTCTCCCATTTCTTCAAAAATGTCGCTTCATTACTTCAAAACCGTTTCTTGAATAAAGAAAACAAAATTCACATATGTATCCAACTCATTTTAAGAGATGCTGAATGATGCATACGAAAACTACTAAAGGAATTTAGATTTTCCAGGTAAATTCTTTGGCCAAAAAAAAAGACAACTTTTTAAAGGTAATTTGTAAGTTTCTGTTTAATAGACAAAAAAAACAATTACACTCTTAAAACAAAAGAGTGAAATCCACTCCTATAGGGGAAGTGCATTTTCGGCACGGAAAGGAGTGGAAATTAATTCAGACTGAGTTAAAACCGCTCGTTTGTTTTAAGAGTGTACGTTTATATAAATAAGTCTAATTTCGAGTCTAATTCTAAGATCGATGTATCAAGAAGGTAAGTACCTTTTTTTTAACATTATCATTTTCATAATATTCTACATTAAAAATGTAATCATAAATATACATGTAATGTATAAAGTTTCTTTAAAGTTAAGTTTGCTAGATTATATTTAGGTTTTATTTGCAAGGCTTCATCTTCAATAATAAGAAAAAATATTACCAATATAATTGTAATGACAAAATTGTAAATACCTACTGAAATACAGTGGAGAATTTTTCTTCTTCACGTTATCATCCAGATACGGCACCCCGATAGTGTAGTACGCCGAATATCCAAATCCACATAAAAAATTCCCAAAAAACAAAATATATATGGCGGGCAAGTGCGAAGCATTTCCGGGATTGTCACAATCCTCGTCTCTGATTCCCGCTTCGCAATACTCTAAATTCTGCCTCTTTTCTGGTCCGAAAGTCTCTTGAGACAAAAAATGCAGAGCTGGTCCGTACTTGAAATAGGGAATCGCGCTGACGAAGCAGCTGACGGATACCATGACCATACCAAAGGCGATCATCTTAGGTTTGTGGCCTTTACCGCCGTAGTAGCCAACAGCCAGGCTGATGACAGCCGCACTGATATTATCCGCAATTAGGATAATTCCGGATATTTTGCTTTCGAACGCGAATCTCTTTTCCAGAGTGGTGAGGACGCCAACGAAGTAGGTGAAGTAGGCACCTTCCAGGACACCAACAATGCAGAAGATGACCAGGTACACTTTGGGGTCGGCGAACCTCTGAAGCCATTTTGGTTTGAATCTACCAATTCCACACTGGTCATCCGCAGTCGGGATAGTTGTTGACCTGTAGACATCACCGCTGTCTTCTGATGGCAAGGGCATGAACTCGCTTTCCATTTTGTGCGTCAGAAGTGGTGGACAAATACAAAAAAAAGTACTGAGAAATAAAATAAATTAGTACGCTCTTTATCAGCGGCCCGTTTCTTCAGTTTATTTGTTGTGAAACTGATAAAGTATCATCTACCTGGGAGTTCTTTTTCATTTATCGAAGAAAAATATTTGGACCCTGATGTTCTGTAATATCTTAAAAGATAATGGATTTTATTTGTTCAACAAAGATAAATGTAATTCGCTATGTAGTATTAAATGTGGGGTTTGGTGAGTAACAAATAAAATTGATTTTAAAAAGAAGAATTCAACACAATCACCAATTATAGAAGGAAAAAAACAGAACAGAACTGGGATTCCATTACATTGAGAAACACCAATATTCAAATCATCTTCATTACATTAAAATTAACTCAAATGACAATGAATTAAAACATAATCTAATATATGTTATAGTAGCTCGTTTTAAAAACATGTTTACCTAAATGTTTGTCTAGTTTTTTCATAAGCATAAAATTATTATTTTTAAGAATTGGCATCAAAGTGTGATTCATCATTCATCACAATATACAGATTTTTTTTATTAATCATCATCATTCATAGAGCAACAGACCAAAGGGTGCGTCAAGCTTTTCCGAGCAGCCAAACTCCTCCCGTTATTGGTGTTTTCAGGAAATTTTTTTAACCTCATCAGTGGCACTCCCAACGCAGTTAAAGGAGATGGCCAGTCGGTCAATCTCATAGACCTAATGCATTAATTTTAAATAAAAACTAAGTTCTGCTACAGTGGTGCTTTAGAGTTTTAAAAAAAATTTACAAGGTGCGTAAATCATTATAACAACAAAATAAAACAATTTTTAAAAGAAATATCATTTGGTTCAATAATTAATAGTTTTTTAAAAAGAATATTCATTTTTAAACTTTTCTCCACATCTACAAAATATTTATAGCATCAGCGAGACAAATCTATTTTAAATAAATGCAAATCGTTTTTAAATTAATTATTATTCTACGTTAATATTGACCTCTAATGATGCCTGTACATAAAAAATTCTCATAATGACAAAACTTTTAATCACATGATCAGCGTGTGTACAATTTTAAGAACATAAATGAAAATAGCCAAACTCTGGATATTTTACTGGAACTAAATTAACATAATTATTGAAGACGGCCGAGTTGTAAAACTGAAAACGAAAATACATGAAAAATAGGCTCAGCATTTAAGAAATGCAGTCTTAGTACCTCTACAGCAACCCACTCCGACAATTGTTAATCACAGTAGTCTGTGAACTTCAAATTGTTGTCTGTGAACTAAAGTGCAATAAAATTTTCCTATACATTTTTTATGCGGAATTGTATATCATTAGTAGTTTAAAAGAAATGAAAAAAATATATAAAGAGAGGTCAATAATTTTGTCAAATGCTTGAAATAAAAAAGTTATGTCCATAAGAAAGTTTCCATACACATGCTTCTACTTTCACTAAAATATTGGGGGAAAAAAGTGTTGTAAGAAATTCTCCTACGGACACATCTCTAATTGGTAAATGTTGAAAACATTTAGCAATTCATGTGTTCTATGAGTCATCTTTCACACCAGTATAAGTATATCATGAACAAACATGTAAATAGTTTTGAACTTAAACGCACTTAATAATAATATTCTATACTCTTTGGATCATGAACTTAATGAATACTTGAATTAAGGTTCTCTAAAGTTAAAACAATAAAGAATGGATCTAAGATGATAAAAGAAACTGAGAAATGAAATGTGTACAAACAAGTAATTACAACGTAAATATATTTATTTATCCATAAAAAAACATTTATGAAGTCAATATTAAAATAATTTAACAGTCATCGTTATCCATAAATCTTAATTTTAGATGAATCATTATCATAATACACAATTTTTAAAAGAAAAAGAATGATTTTTTTAAATTATTCAGATCTATAATTACAAAAAAAAAATTCTAAAAGAAAAATGCAAATATACATGTTTTTAAACTTAATGGTAAAATTTTATATACATATTCTAATATTTTAATGAAAATATTTATAGTTCATTTAAATTTATTATTGAAAACTTGTCACAGTTTTAAGTTGCTTATGTACCATTCAGGCAACACTTGGTAATCATGAGGCGACTTCAATTCTTCACATGTTATATGACTGCCAGGTTTACAATAAAATCTGTACACAACACTGAAATAATAAATAACACCTGAATATTAATTTCCATTACTTCTCTATTAATACGTAGTTACATTAGTCAATAAGTTTACATATACATGCATTTGGAGGGAAATAGTTATAAAAACTAGGGGTGTGTAACACTACACTACTTTCAACTACCACTCAATAAATCAATATGCAAATTTAAAGGTAATTATATGCCTTTATAAGGTAAATTCAATAACATTAAAATCTATTGTGCATGGACGATTTTCTCAAAAACCTTATTATGAGGCCTGACACTTACTGGGAACTTGTGTACCAATTTTGAACTAAGAACTTTGTTTAGTTCGAGCTGTAGAGTGGTTTCAGACCGACAGATGGAACAATGTTCAAAAACACTTTTTTATAACCAGCATGCTCCAAAATGTGTAGAAAACACAAAATGTCCGTTTTGGTTTAGTTTAGTTAAGATTGAATTATCGTCGCACAAGAGCTATTGGCGACGGGCGTCGTATTTTAGAACCACAGTCAAGTGATGAGCCGACACCTGAGTAGGCACCCAACGCAACCGTTAAGGGCGACATCATATGCAGCGTTGGGACTTTGGAGGATATTTAACGTGCACTCCCTCTACACAGGGTATTATTCGTCGGACATTTTTGACTGCACAGGTTGTTTATAGGTCGGCAGTCATTTTGGTGATGTCTGGACCTGAACCTGGGACCTTTTCGCATGCTAGGCGGGCGCCTAACCAACTGGGCTCCCCAGCCCCTAATGTCCGTTTTGGATTTTCAACCTCATGGCAATAATTTCATTTCCTTATATTTCAGATAAGGTAATTGAGGGTCAAAAAGTTATATGGTTCTCAAAAGCAAAATTCCAACCGAACAAAAAAAAAATCCTTTATTTTGTAACATGTATCATGACGATAAAAATACTTAAAATTACAATTAATTTAAACTAAATGGAAACAAGGAATGCCTTTCAGTACCTGGACTAACACAAAACACCAAAAGCATTTCAACTAAATGGAAAATTTAGTTTAATCAAAGTCCAAGCTAATTGTAATGTAAATTCCTAAAATATTTAGAATAGTTTTTACATAGAATTGTAATGTAGTAAAAAATGTAAATAGTAGTAATAACTCAACACAAGATGTCCTAGCTTGTAAATTATTGCTTTTAATAAGGCAGGTTGAAGATGCGCTCATGTATTGTCCAGCATTATCAACTATTATCTTTCAAAGCAAATGTAAAGAGATTTTAAGCACAATTAACCTGCCATGTTAAAACAAATTATTTTTAATATTTCAAAAAAATGTTATTGTATGCTACAAACATTTAACTTATCAGCTTACATATTTTTAATATGATGAACGCTTTTTAAATTACTATAAATCATGACTTACTGTTAGTAAGTTTAGCATTTGACTTAAAAGTTACTAAAATATATAATTCTTATTTACAATACAGAAAAAAAGTGTGTAAATAGAAGCAAGGTTTATCATAATTAGTTATTTACAATACATATGTCTTTTTTTTTCAATAAAGTATCAATCTGTTCTTGCACTATGTACTTTATGCCATTAGGTTGAACAAAATTTCCTAAGACACTCGGATGGAAATCGAAATCTGTACAGCACCTCACAACTAATGGTAGTGAGCAATGCAACTTACTTATTTTGCTAATAAAAAAAGAAACATACAATTTAAAGCAAATTTTGAAAGGCTACAAATGCTATTAATTATATGTTAATTGAGATATTCTGGGAAAGGTAGGCCAGTGCTATGACCACTATTATGGTTAGCCTTCATCAAAGAGTGGTGCTAAACAACTATTAAAACAATATTTTTAAATTAAATGTGTTACATATACTGTATCAACAATATAAGAGCAGTTTTGAAATAAAATACTTACGATGGATCATCTTTTACAACAGCTCTTTTAACAAAATCCATAAAATTAGAACAAAAATTTAAACAAGCTGCTGGTGACCACATGTTCTGAAAATGACAAAAGAATGTACAATTAACATTATTAAGTTAAATAGCCTTTAAATAAATACAATTACATAAACATTTTTAAATAATAATTTAATGCGCAACACATTTTAATGAAGTAGGTATAAATGTTTTAGTAAACAGTTTTTTACTCACATATTATATTAGTAGTTTAGAAATAACAACTGTAGGAAAAATAGTTTTAAACATGTGATGCTGAATAAATTAATAATATCCTATGGCAGAAACAGTAGATACTTTTTTAATATTCTATTTATTTTAAACATCAATTTAAACAGAATTCCAAAAATAAAAAGTATATTGTAAGTTAAAAGCATATTAAACATTTGAAAACTACATAAACAAATTGAAGAGTCCATAGGAAGAACACCTTGATTGATTAGGAATCTTCCTGTATTCTGGTCTGCTTGGCAAACATTGGCGACAGGAAACTCTCTTGGTTCTTCTCTCACAGTACAAACGTGGGACTCGTGTCTCGCATGAATCAGGTTGCCGTAAGAGAAAAGCTAAATGAGAAACCAGTTTCCTTACACCAGTTTAGGCGATGACTAGCTATTGTCGACAAAAGGCCTGATGCTGACAGATTCCTATACAATGAAGGGGTTTTCCCCTCTACTCTTCAATTACATACAGCATAAAATATACATAATTCCTACCTGAGCAATTTTTGGAATTTCAGCAGTAGGAAAAACGTCCAGATTTCGAACAATTCCATTGTCATCACGAAATCCACAAATAATTTTAGGAATTCCTACTAAGAATGATTGCAACCACCATTTTAAAAGTTTGAATCTAAAAAAATAGGGTTTGTTACATTTTATTATCGATAGTTCTTTCAATGATTTTCATATATTTCATTAAAAATAAGAAGTTTTTATGGATCTCTAAGTACTATTTTTAGCATGTTTTACAAATATAAAATACAGTAGACAACTTCTTAACCGTCCAAAACCGGAGCTAGGGTAAGCTGGTTAAGAGGAAATCCGGTTAAATCAGAGAAGTTAAATAAATTAAAGTCTGCAGGTACACTTATTGCTCATTTATGCATTGATCATATTTATCTTATAAATAATTGTCATTTTATTCAATGTATTGAATCATTACAAATTATATATATATAATTTGTATATATAATTAATATATATAATTAAAAAAACAGTAACCTTTCTTTTTTTTTATTGTTGAAGCCTAGAAGTTTGGCATCTTGCCACACAGTTTTACCATTTTTATCAGCATCCCATGGATGGGGGATTGCTAACAAAATAAGTGGGTTTGTTGGCTTATTTTTACAGTTAGGATTAAAAATGATAGTAAGATTAAAGATTTAAAAAAAACGTCTGGTTAAAGTGAAGAAGCGACTAAACAAAGTCCGACTAAGAGTCATCCTACTTTATATTGCAAGAATTATAGAACTGTATTGCTCATAATCAGAATATAATACATCCATAGTCCTTTTGTTTAGTTCCCAAACCTGAAGGTCACACTTTTCTCTTTACCTTTTGACTAGTTGTCTTGGAAACCATGCAGCATGTTCTTTCTTATGCTTTTCCTACCCAAAAATCAGTTTGCAAATGTAATAAAGCATTTTGCATGAATTTTATGTTCTGCATGAAACACGTACAATAAAAATTTTAACGAAAAGATGACATATAATAATAAATCTCAACAAACATGAATTCAACTTTGTGAAAATTTACTTAAATAACAAAATTATAAAAGATTTTTTTAAAAAATGAATAATACCTGCAAAAATTACGATTTTGTCTGTTAGTTGTGATTATTCGTGATGTCTTTAATTCAATATATGATTTTATTGCATCAGTATTGCCATCTGGTTGATTTAAACAAACAGGATCTTTCCCATCTACCTCTGCACTGAATAGAATAGTGTGGCTGTTCAAGCGTCCTTTAGTTACAATGCAATATTCTTCTTTTTCATTCACAGGAACAGACAAATCTGGTTTAGAATCTGGAGAATCTAAAAAAAATTAAAGAAACTTAAACTAAAGGATAATAGTTTCTGGAAGTTGCTTTAGAGCAAGAAAAATAATTTACAATAATAATTTTAAAAATTAAACTAACTGTATTTTTTGTCATTTAATCATTGAACATAGTGTAAGCTATTGGTTTTACTTAGTCGCATATGTTAAAAGCAAAACGATGTGGATAGGTACTAAAATTATCAATCCAAAATGCTTATTTAACTTTCCAAATAGCAATGCCACAATTTTCACAGTTGCAATGTGTGATTAGAGTTCTACTGTTTATAATTTTAGATTTGGCTCTAAACTAAACTTTTGCCATACAAAATATACAACAATAGCACTAATTATGGTTGATATGGCTCCTGTCAGTACAGTTTTGTTATTATGTAAATTAGTTATTGCAATATACATGGCGAAAAAAAAATTCAACTTTTACAACAAGTATTAACCCTTTCAGTCCCAGTGATGCCATTTCGCATCATCATTTTTCTGATCATAATTTAAAAAAATAAGTGGGATTAATAAAAAATATTTTTTAATCGAAAAAAGTTGGAAGTATCGAATGGTGTGCTTTTTGATATCATAAATGGATACAGACGATCAGAAAAAAAAATTAAAAATGATAATGCCAAATTGTCATTGGGACTGAAAGGGTTAATACATTAACTATTAATTTATAATTAAGGATAATATATATTTTCCCTAACAATTAACTGATACAATTTACCTGAAACCATATATTGTTCAAATTTATATCCCCACGAACTCATTACTTTGTCTCTTTCTGTTGCCGATTCTCTCCTATGAATGCTGTCTTCAGTGTCAAAAGCACACAAGTAGATTACCGACTTGTATTTAGTTGCACATATCAACCAGTCTTCTTTATTTTCATAAATAGTAGCACATATTTGGGTTAGCAGTCCCCGAAAACAGACAAAATCAATATCCAACCTATAAATTTAAAGTGAATGGTATTATGTAAATAATGTATGGATAATTGAAACAATAGTAAAATTAGGGATTTATTAAAAAATAAACATTAATAAGTTTTCAAATAAAATAAATTTTTAAGATCAGTTGAATATTTTGATAATACAAAGACAAATGATAAACTAGTCCTAAATTGGCAGCTTACTGTTGTTTCGGTTGAAATCTTGGAGACTGGCCTGACGACAAATTAAAAAATTTGGGGAGTTTTTAAAGAGCAATATATAACTTTTTCTGGCAACTGTGTTTACTAATCAAAAGAAGGATTTGTTAAACACATGTTGCAAACATTGAACTTATTTTCAAGATGTCGCCAAGCTTGAAAAGTCGCCGGGACAGAGACTAGTATTAACCCCTATTTCTAAACATAAAAGCCGAAAGCAGGCCTTTTTAAGTCAAAAGACTTTGGGTACGGAGGTCAACAAACGCCTTTCTTAACATTCATCGAAACAGGTATGATATAATGGTCTCCATTTGGCTATTTACATTACGTTTCCAATCAACAAAAATACTCAAATGTGTGCTCAACATTCCAGTATATATTTAATACAGCTCAATAGGTATAGCAACTCTACGTTAAATTTTCATGCTCCCCAAAAGTCACCAAAGAACAGACTAGCCATTGTATCGTAGCTGTAACAGAATAGCTTTTGAAATTTCACAATTTTTACTCACTTTTGTGAATTTGCACTCTGAAAGGAGTTATTGACTATATCTTGATTATGAAGAATCCATTGTAAGAGAATGTCAATTTTTTCCTTTTTGCCAAAATCTTTTCTTATTGCATCATGATATCCTACATTCAAGTCAAAGTGTAGATCGGTCAAATGCCGTGGTATTTTTATATATTTTAATTGACGATTATCGTTATGAAACTTTCTTTCGAAATCTAAAGAGAAAGAGCCGATTTCTGAAGGTTTTCGAAAGTTGGGGAATCTACCATCATAGTGCGCTGGGATACCAATATTTAGCGACATAGTTACCTCGAAATAAAATATTTAAATTGAAAGATATTTTTCAAAGGAACAAATTACAGCAATTTTATGAGTCTTTTGAAAATTTCTTTCAAAATTACTAAAAACACTTGATCGGAAAAATCGGAATCATTTGATCACTTTATTTTAAAATAGATTTAAAAAAAAATTATTATAGAAATTACAAATAATTAAACTTTTGAATTAAAGCGATCAAATTTATATACTAGATCAAAATTTTCCAATTTTCTCGAATTTTTTGTTTACAAACAGAAATCAACAAGTCAGTTCAGTTCAAAAATATTTTGTAAATTTATTTTTATATAGATTTTAAAATTGTATTGAAAGTTTATAAGGACAGCTATATAACTTATTTTCATATTTCTAATTTTTGAAAACTGTTTAAGAAATGTATATCTTACATGAGATATAATAATAAATAAGTGTAGTGATAAAATACACACCAGATAGAACCGGTGACTTGAAGTGAACGAAGTTGTTTATTATTTTGTAACTTGTGATGTGATTTCATCATTTTTAGCATGGTTTGCCTTTACAGTTTTTGTTTTTAAAAAATAGTTGTTATTTGATCTATTAAAAAAAAGGTGTAACAAGAGTTTTATAAAGAAATGCGGAAATTTCCAACGTTAATGTTTTGCAAACAGTGAAAATCCTCTGTCTCTTTGTGAAAAATAGTGGTAATCTGCAAACTATATATTTTAATAATCGAAACCGAAACCTAATAACGGTAAATAATGTATGATAAACAATAGGGTGATTTCTTAGTTAATTTTACTCCTTAGTACTTCGGCTTTAAACATTTTTTTTTCAAATTGTTATGATTACATGTCATAAATGAATGCATATTATGCCATCATTGCATTTTACGCAGTCATATTTATTAGTTGCATATTTTGTCCGTTTTTTTTTTGGAATCGCTTCAAGAGATACGCTATTGTAGGAATTTTCTGATTGAAAGACATGATATATATGATTTATAATTTCTTGTTTTATTACAAATCTGTAACGCAGCCCAAAGCTTTAACAAGAATATACTAGAAAAAAATACCTCCAAAATAATAATTCTAATTAAAATTTATATACTTATTGCAGGTAAATATACAGTGTCAGTAAGTAATTCTGTAAAATTTGAAAGTACTGTCACTTTAAAAATATATATATAACTTTTTTTAATCTATGTAATGGCTATCAGAAATTGAAAATTTTCACCTACTACTCCAGAAATTTCAAGAAATAGTTCGATATCATTTTGTGCAAATTAATAATTATTCAATGATATAAACTGAAGCTTTGAAAAAAACCTGTGTATATACTCAGAGTTGATACCATTTTCAAAAATGATTTTAAAAATATCTACTATTGAGAAAAATATAAATAAATAAACCTGTTCTTGAAAAGTTCAGGCTTGGTTACAACTGCCACTTCATGACTTAAAAAAAAGTTAAGACTGATGTGATAGATTCTGATATGTTACATGAAATTGACAATTAATATTTCAATTGCTCATCATTTTTATTTCAGGTTATCCTATTAATTCCTGAATGCGATTCATGAGAACATTCACCTTAACACAGCTATTCCTAGCCAAGCAACTTCTCCTCCCTTGCTATCCAGGTCCATCCATTCTCCTTCGGTTCAAATCTTACACCATACGAGACAACTCAAGGCTAGTCACGATGAAGCTTGACACACCTTACTTCCAAGGCATTTTCACTCCTGAAGTGACCAGCTTGTCAGAGTTGTTTAATAAGCATGGCTATGGACTTAGAATTGCTGGTGGAGCTGTTCGAGATCTTCTGATGGATAAGCAGCCCGATGATTTGGATTTTGCCACAACTGCCACTCCCAGTGAAATGAAAAAGATGTTTGAAGCAGAACGTAAGGATTTTGGTTTAATATGGATTATCATAAACCATTGTGAGCTAACTTGTTTTTACAGTTTTTAAGTTAGTACATGAAGTGATGGCTCCAAGTCATGATCCGGTTAAACATTTAAGTGTTCAGTTTATTTTTTATATATTGCTCTGGTTGGAGTGATAAACATTGGAGGATATAATTTCTTCAGTAAAAACTAAAATTTATTTACAAGTTGTATTGAAGCTGGGTACAGACTTTCAAAAACTATAAAATGCAGCATTTGCATGATCCGCAATATCAATCAGATGACAGAAAAAAACATTTTTGACTGGCTGCCACACTTTTTATATATTGGCTGCACTCCTTCCATTGGCTTCACTTTAGTTTGTAGAAGTTAAAAAGAGAACTAAGGTGTAGCTGTGGTTGAAAAACTATGGCAAAGAAGACTTGTTCGGTGAACCACAACAATAAATGAAACTATGTTGCTCGTTTTATGTACTTTTTAAAACTGTAAAAATTGAGTTAGTTTTGTGGTTTATGATGATCCATATGTGCTATTACTTTTTGCATGGGCAGGTTTTTGTCTCATCTTTCATTGTTTTTTGTTATAGTGGACTTTAAAGAAAAATTCTAAATTATGAATTTAGTGCTTTTTGAATAAATACATAAAAATATATTTATGAACAAAAGGTATGCATCTAAAATGCAGGCAATTCCAGTTTTGTGTGTCTTTCAAGTGACCTTATAAATATATTATATTTAAGTGAGACTTTGAACAAATGGGATACTTAGATCTAAAACTTAGGGAAAGTCTGTTAATACACTTTTAAACCAAGCTACATTACATTTCTCATTTAAGAGTTATTGTCAATCCCATAGAGCTAATGCATTAGTTTTCTAATCACAACTTCCGCAGAAGTATTGCTTTGCCATGTTAGCCCATTTTTTCCCAGGCATGAGAATCAACATAACATCGAAATGAAACAAATTTTGAAACGAAAATGTTATCTAGTTATTTAATTATATATTTTTGAAGTTTTAAAATGCCAAAACTTACAGCAGATTCATTATTTTAAAACTTTATCAATGAATAATTAAATAACCGGATGTTATTTTCTATTCAATTTTGTTTTAAATTGATGTTATGATGATTCCCATACCTGGTGAAAATGGGATAACATGGCAAAGCAATTCTTTTGTAAAAATTGTGATTTCAAAACTAATGCATTAGCTCTATGGGACTGACAGTCCCTCTTAAAGCAACCAAGAAAATAAAGCCTGTCATCGATATCTTTAAAGTAGAATTCACTAAAGGCATCTGTAGCCTGCTATAATTTGTTTGCAGTTTCCCATTATCTTGCTAACCCACATAAAACACATACTGATCTTATTTCTAACTTATAATTGCAATTTTTCTATTATAAAATTGATACACTAAATTGCAGTTTTTTACATTTCTGCGGTTTATTGTAGTGTTTAAAGTTGTTGTTTTTTCCCCTACTTTTCCAGGCTGTTAAATTTGATAAACCAAATTCATGCAATACTTTTTGTCCCTTTTCTCAGCAAGTAACGATCCATGCTTCCATAACTACACACTAGTTGCATTTCAATAATTCTTAACTACTTATATATTTTCTGATAATAATGCCTACTATTTTTCTTAGGTATACGTATGTTGCATCGTAAAGGAGAGGCCCATGGAACTATAACTATAAGACTAAATGATAAACAAAATTTTGAAATAACCACACTCAGAATCGATACTACTACAGATGGGAGGCATGCTGAAGTTGAGTTTACCACTGATTGGGAATTGGATGCTGGTAGACGAGATCTTACTTTCAATGCAATGTTTTTAGGTTTGTTGACAAATATTTTTACATATTTTATTAGTTACTTTTATTTTAACATATTTTATTAGTTAATATTATTTTAACATATTTTATTAATTAATATTATTTTAACATATTTTATTAGTTAATATTATTTGCATATTTTATTAGTTTATTTGAACCTTACATAATATATTAATTTTAATTATTAATGTTTGCATTGAAAGTTTATTCAAATATTTAAATTAAGTTTTAATGGTAGCATTATGTTAGCCTTTTGGGAGTTATACCCAGATTTTTCTGTGATTCACGTACCATTCTTTCTCGCAATAAGAATAAATTTCAATATTAAAATAAATTTTTATTGATTTTCTACTTTTTTCATTGAGAAATGATTTTGCATGTTTTCAAAAACAAACCTAATTCTGAGTTTCTATAGGTACATTTTTACATGTGTTTGTGGTTTCTGTACACATTTGTTTTCTCTGCATACATTTTAAATTAAATTTTTACAAATAACATTTGTTATTTAAAATAAATTAATTTAAAATTTATGCAGAGAAAACAATCATTAATTTTTGAAAATTTCAGGGCTGTTTGTTTGGAAGGCTAATTGTGTTTGTGTACACCGAACAATTGATAGTCTTAAGTCATAAAGATTTCATAAAAATGAATTATACGTTACGTAGTAACATCATAGAAAAATCTCTTTACATTAAATTTAGCTTTCAATCGAGTGTCTTAAATTAATTTTTGAAATATTTATTACCCTATCTATTCCATAGTAAATCTATATTATTTGCTGTAAAAACAATCTATTGTATTGTTGAGTAGTAGCTGATAAATAAATTATACAAATGTTTTGTCTCCCAATTTTTTTTTAGCCCTGTCACATGTTACAACTACAAAATTATGTTTTGCTTCATTTTTTTACTGCAGGATTAGATGGTACAGTGTATGATTATTTTAATGGCATAGAAGATTTGAAAAATCGAAGTGTTCGTTTTGTTGGTGATCCTGCTTATAGAATTAAAGAAGATTACTTAAGGATACTAAGATATTTCAGGTTGTATATTTACTATTTTAACTTTTAATTGTATAAAAGTTTGTTCCTAGCATAAAATTGATATTTTTTTAATTTTTATGAAGATATCTTTTTTAAAAAGATGTTTTGGTTTTAGTGGCTTTAAACTTAATGAAATTGTTTATAATATTTTCTTTCTTTTTGCAGCTTGTTTCTTTACGTTATTACGATAGTAGTTGTTAGGAATTAATGCTTTGTGTTACAGACTTTGGCTGACAGGATTAGTGTATTTTAAATACTTTATAACTTTTAATACTGTATAACTTTTATTATATTTAACACCTTGACTTCTTTGATGGAACCTTCCCTCACTTTATCTCTCCCTCTTACCAAAGTTTATACATGTCGGTACTTTTTATTATTATATGTTTAATCAGTAAAGGAAAAGGGTAAAGAAAGGGTACCATACCTATTTCCTTTTGAGACAATCTTTTGCCTAATTAACTTAAACATTTTATCAAAATTGATGATAATTCTAAGAATCCACTTTTTGAAATTGGTTTTTTATTTTTGCTTGCTACTGTGGCGTACTTAGCAGTGAGTTCTCTGGATAGAGATTAGAGCAGGAATGATATCTGTTCATTCCAATCTCTAGCTGAGGAATGATTTAATCCCGCCTTAAGTGTTAGATGATTAGCTAGATTAAATAGAACGAAATTATACCATAGGTTAAGAATTTTGAATGACAGATTTTACTTTTAATTCAGGAAAATATGAAAGTTTGGTTTGTAATGTGTCAAATAAATTTCAGCTTATGGAAAGTTGAATGAACTAGGGTACGTCCCCACACTACTAATGCTTCAAATGAACACAAAATTTTCCTAAATTAATCTAAATTAAATATGAAATGCAGAATTGGTGTTTCTAGTAGGGTTTTTCACTATGATTATTATATTTGATTCTATAATTGTTTTTCCTGTATTCACTTTAAAAATTTTAGTCTTTTATGAAGTTGTCTTTAGTCAGTCTTATTCATTATGTTTGGGAATCTTGTTAAATTATTAACCATTTTTAGGTGCATTATTTTTATACTTGAAAATTATATTTGATGTGTTATCCTAATTATGACTTTTTTCTAAACTATGTATTTACTTTATTTTAGATTTTATGGAAGAATAGCAATTGAACCTGACAAACATGATCCACTCACATTAGAAGCTATAAAAAATAATACTGAAGGTTTAGGAAGTAAGTTGTTTCCCCCCAAAAAGGAAAAATCACAAAATGTTAATATTCTATAACAACAAAAACTCAGTATAGTAAATTATATATTTGTTTACCATGGTTGAAAAAATTGCCCAATAATAATTAAATTCATATGTCCTGTCAAAATCTTCATATTAAAAGCTGTTGTTTATTAAGGTTTTGCTGTAAAAATCGGTGTAATCGGTTTCTTAGTAATTCTTGCTTTTTTAAATGCTAATTTTAAAAAATTTGATACTTTGTCATTTCTTAGGGAATTTTTTTATTATTTCTTTTTTAATACTTAAAGTTAGTTTAATGTTTTGTAAAGTATTTTCGCATAGCTTTTGTAAATTTAAAGACTGCAAAAAATATTGTTAGTCAGTACTTTTATAGCCCAGAAAATTCAAAGCTTAACCAGAGTTATTGTGGCTAGTTTCCTCCGCCAAAAAATGGCACTCTTTTTAAACCTTTTCTTTAGACCTCACAATGTTTAAAAAGCTAAGTGCTACATAAAAGCCTTTTTTTTAATATTCTTTTACCTACCATATACCTAGTACATTAGAGTTTATTTAGTATCGGAATGGTTTTAAATAACAAAATATAATGTGTATAGATAAGGTAATTTTATGAAGTAATCTCATTCCTATATATTTAAAGGGTTAAATTCGAAAATTTCCTTAATTTTTGAATTGAAGGAAAATTTCTTTACTTTTCCAGTTCAAAGTTGTTAAAATTGTTTTGTTAATTCTACAAGTCTGTCACAGAACTTTAAATGCTCAGTAATTTTGTATCATCTTACTAATAAACTATTTGAGATTAATAATTTGATATTATTTTTTATAGAAATATCTGGTGAAAGGTTATGGACTGAGTTAAAGAAAATTCTTAGTGGGAATTATGCAAAAGAAATTATGCTTCGAATGTTAGATTTAGGTGTTGGTCCATTTATTGGTATGAAAATTATTCAGACTCTTATGTAGTATAACTTACTACCTAGGTCAGTGGTCACCAACTTTTGTAGAAAAAGGGATAAGAGCCTAGTTTTGCAGAAATTTTGGGGACATTACGGGTCACGTTTTTTTAGGGGAGATTTGACATTCCTGTGGAACATTTTCTAAAACACTAATATCTAAACACATTTTTAGTGGTTTCTAAACTCAAAGTAATTGAAAATGAATTTAAATGCAAAGATTGTAAAAAAAAAACTATAAAAATAAAGGTTTTAATATTAGTTTTCAAAAGAACATACTAGGAAGTGTTTAATAAGTTGTTTCTCAAAAGAAAAAAATGCAATGGATGATGGCATTATTTCTTTACAACCTGCATCCCTCCTTTCATATAAACAATTTCAGAAATATTTCTTTTCTTTTGCACTTTACTCCCTATTGAATATATTATTCCAATTTTGAATTAGGTAACTATGCAAAATAAACCTAAATACAAACAAGATTGATCATCAAGATGAAATAATCAATCTTAAACATTCTCAATCTTAAAACATTCCACTATAATGAACTTAAATTTTGTTAATATTTATATTAAGGTGTATAAAATGCATTAAATATTGCAAATTTGAACTTGTTGTTATGTAAAACGTATGTCAATTTTTTATCAAACAAAACATAATTTTGTTGACTTAAATGTTGCCTTTTATATTGACTTAAAAAAATAAGTGACCTGGTTTTTTTTAATAACCCATTTAATATGTAACTATACTGTTAAAGTATAGTTATGCTTATGCAAAATTCCTCAACTTTTATGTTTGACTGTTTTTCGACATGCAGAGTTCTTTAATAAATTAAAATTTCATATTATGTTACACACCCATTATGATAACCAAAAACAAATATTCCGTACACTCAATCAAAATCATGGTATGGCTACATACCATTACAAATGAAAATTGTGACTCAATTTAATTTTTTTTTATCTCTGTGTTTTGTATTTTAAAGAACACATTTGATACTTATTGGAAAATTTCTATTAAAATAAAAGTACAGTAATTACTGATTGAATTTGTAAATAATTTACCATTCAGGAGTAACATAAAATTATAGAGAAATTATTTTGATAACTTTATTATATTTTTTTTCCTTGCATAAAAAAATTAAGATACTGTTTTAGTATGAATGCTGTAATTACAAAGGATTAGCTAGTAGTTTTTATAACCTAATATTAAAATTAATCATCAAAATTTTTTACAGTAGAAACTGAATACTCTTATCTTGTAGGGTTGCCAAAAGAAGTTAACTTGGAAGAGTTTAAAGATGTTTGTGAAAAAGCACTAGGTTTAAAACCTCATTCAATAACAAGGCTAACAGCTTTACTTAGAACAGAAGATGAAGTATGTTGATCTTTTTTTTTTTTTAAATATTTTTTTACTTTGACAATTTCATTGAATAAACTAATACACAGAAATTATGAGCTAAATTATTCGTAAAATACTTAAACTGCTTTCTTAATTTATTTAGTGTTTAGAAAGTCATTTTTAACTTGATAGTATAAATGAGTATTTTAACATGTACATTTATTTTTATTTACCGTATATACTCGTGTATAACCCGACTCCCATTTTTAAACCAAATATCCTTCCAAAATCGGTAACCCGTGTATAAGTCGAGGTAGGAAATAAGGCCAGCCTTCTGAAGAAAATAAGAAGAAACCGGTTCATAACGGGATCGTAATTTTTATTTATTTTGCAAGCTAAATTTCAACCCCAATGAAAATAAAACGGGTTTCATCTCCGAGTGTCCTTGACATTGCCGACTGCCGACCCTGAATGGAGAATCTTAGTTGAAAGTTTCTTAGTCTTAAGTAAGTTCAATGAAGCGTGAAGACTATGCTGCCAAGGTCACGGACCTATGTTGTTTTCTTTACACCTTAAAGACTAATTGACTGAACTGCCCTGTGCCAGAGCTACATGTGCAAAATACGCATCACGTCGAGAACTAACAATTAAACATCATTATGGTGGATACCGTGAATAAGATACCAATCTTATTTCATCTTCAAGATTTAACCGCTTTTGGGTCCTTATTTTTAATAGATAGTATCTAAACCTTAATTGACCTTTGATTGAAATTTAGTTTTATTTTAAGGACATGGTTTTTTTTTGGGGGGGGGGGGGAAATTTGATGTCTCGTGTATAAGTCGACCCCGATTTTTACGGCACTGAAATTGTCCAAAATTTCTCGGGTTATACCCGAGTATATACGGTAAATAACATTTAATAAAATTGTATTATTTTTTAACATTGAAACTTAAATAGAAACTAAAAGCAAAACTGTTAATAAAGGAACTAATACACAACTGAACACATTAGCTGATGGTTAAAGTTAATTATTTATTATATTTGAATGGGGGGGTTTTCTTATCTTATAATCTAAAGCTATCTCCTTTATTTTCCAGTACTTATATTAATTAGCCCTTATTTGTATTAGGTCGCAACTCTGCATTCCCGTATAAAATTCTCCAAGTACGAGAGGGATCTCGCATTTTTCATAATCAACAACAAATTTATCAGAGGCCACCCACCTCTCAAACCTTTCATTTGCCTCATCATGCACACAAAATCAAAAGTCAGTGACACCCATGAATGGTCCTGTGAAGTCCTCAAATACAGAGGGGAAGTTACGTTGCTTAAAGAACTGCAAGAGTGGAAACCACCGAAATTTCCTATTACTGGGCATGTGCTTATGGAGAGGGGTTACAAGCCAGGTCCAAAAATGACTGAGATTATGACGATTTTGAAGAACCAGTGGATCGAAAGTAATTTTAAACTCACGCAGGAAGAGCTCATTGATTATATAGATAAGGATGCTGGTGGCGAAGGATTGTAGATTTGTTTTATGTAGATTATAATGTTTATGTAATAAATTTGTATAAAATAGTTGAATTTAATGGATTTTATTTTGATATAAAAAAATGGTCCCCAAGAAAAAATCCGAAGATATGTATTTAGTATACATTATTTAGTGAACTATTAAGGCAGATTTGAAAGGGTTAAAGGAAAGGAGAAAAAAACTATTGTCATTTTTATTTGGTACTTAATATCAGAAATTACATGTAAATTTGTTAACTTAATTGTTGTAAAATACAGTCGAACCCCGTTAACGCGAACTCGAAGGGAGCACCCAAACATTTCGTGTTAACTGAATTTCATGTTAACCATCAAGATTTTTTTTGCATTGAACCAGTGAATAATTTTTTAAAAAATTACTTCTAAAAATTATTCTAATTTTATAATGTAATACAATAATACATATATACAATTAGTAACTCAATTAACAACAATGTTCTTTTGGAGTAGTACATACTACAGAAAAATTAGGAAATTTTTTTGAGGAACAGCAATTAAGAATGTATTTTTTAATATCATTGAAATGGTGATTTTAGCTACACCATATTTAGACACAATTTCAGCATTTTTTTAAACATTTGTCGTCAATATGATTTTAAAGAAATTTGTTTCGTTTCTAAAGAAGCTGCTTCCGATTCATTTTGAATTAATATAAATAAGTTTAAATGCAAACCATTTCGAATTTCATATGTCTTTACCTTTGACCTCTTCAGAGAAACACCTATGCTTTTCTCATGGCGTAATAGATCATCCTATACACTAGCTGGCGAATCATCGAAGATCTAATGATTTTCTCAGAACCAGAAGGAGACAATTTATTTTTAGAATATTCATTGCCATTTTTTTATGTTTTGTTTCATTTGTTATTAGAAAATTTCAATTACTAATGGGGAAAAAGGTTCTTATCCTGAATTTTTAGTCCGGGTTAAGCGGAATTTCGCTTAAAGCGATTTCGTGTTGAGTTTTTTTAGCATTAGCTCAAAGCTTTATGTGCAGGGGAAATGCTTTCAGTTCATCTTAAGCAAAATTTCGTGTTAAGCAAGTTCACGTTAACGAGGTTCAACTGTATTACAATTAATATTTCTTCTACAAGTTATTAAAGCAAAAGAAACACATTTGTAATTTAATAATGAATAATCCATTGATTATATTGAATATTAGTTTCATATGTTGTTAGTCTCATTTCAACACAAGATAATAGACATCTATGTAATAACAAGTGACTTAATTTTGTTAATGCTTAAATCAGTCGAATTTTTGCAGTTGATATAAAACTTTGAAAAGCCGTTTTAAAAATGCCTTGTTAAAACATTCATAAAATTTATTTTACTTTTAAGTAAGAAACTTCCTATTTAAATATAAAGAACCTCAAGAAGGGCCTGAATGAAAAACAAAACTAAAGTATAATGCGAAAGGACAAGATAGATAACATTTATTTGTATCTATATTTTACATTGTACTGAACATATATCCACTTTTAACAAAATTTGTAACAAAATCCATAAATAGATTTTGAATTTAAATAGTTTATTTCAACATAAATATATATATATTACTATTGACTTTTTATGGAGTATTAAACATTTATCCCCCACTTAATGGAGGAATTACAGCGATTTCATCTTTATCTTTTAAGGAAAACTCAGTCATATTATCAGTATATTCCTCATTTAATGCAAGAATAAAACTTTCTGCAATTGGCATTAAATCTTTACAAGAATTTAAAACTTTGTGTCTCAGTGTTTTTGAGTCATAAGGTCCAGGAGAAAACAAGACGTCCATCTCATGTTTTCCCATAACTTCTCGGGCTTTGGCAAAGAACAGCAATTTCACACATACTTTATCTTCCTGCATCCTTAAATGCACTGGAATGGAAACAAAAAAAGTTAAAATGCAGTATTGTCCTGGAAATTTCAAATGCTGTTGTATTAGTTGCTAAATCAAACAATTTTATGCTCATTCTCTGTGTATAATAATGCAGAATGGTAGAAGAAAAAGATAATGACAATTTGCCAATAAAGTTACATGCTATTCTGCATGCAGTTGCAAAGATACCCTCCTATACTGCATTTTAACCTTAAACAACTAAAAAGAAAAGGGGGAATGGGAACAAGTCTCCAAAACCAAGTGTCCCTATATTAATGCAACATGGGGAATAAATTAGGCTATATTGTTCCGACTGTATTGAATATTTTTACAAAGACAAATTTTTTATATAATAAATGTAACTGGTTTACAAGGCTCGATAATCCCACTTTTGAAATTGGTTTTTTTAAAAAATTTAATTTTCAATAAATAATTTTACAACAAAATATTCGAACCAATTTCAAAAAGTGGGATTATAGAGCCCTGTAAGCCAGCTATATTTATCATATAAATATCAAATCGTCAAAATTTGTAAAAATATTCAATACTCAGAAAATATGGCTTATAAAATTATTTTTTTTGCATTGCATATACACAGAGACCCTTTGGTTTGGAGACTCGTTCCTATTTCCCCTTATGTCTCAATCATCATAAGTAAATGTACATACAACAGATTATGAATTTTTCTTTGCTTTCTTATCATCCTCTTTAGGCTTAGCAGATCTTGCATAATGCACAACTAATGGTTTTGTGTGAAGCACAAAGCCATTAGTTTCCCTAACCGCTTCCGCCGCTTGTTTCTCATTGGCCAGTGTCACAAAAGCTTGTCCTTTCATCCGACCTTCTTTCATGAGCCGAATGTCAAACATGTTTTTGTCCGCTTCAGAATTCCGATTTATGAATCTTCCAAATATATAACGCAGATCTTTTTCATCCACCTGCTTCGCAAGATTCTTAATGTACAATCGAAAGGTTGGCTCTCCTGGCGAAAAGTTCCTGAATATGGACATTGTTTTCATCTCCCTAGAGGACAACCGTTTCTTCTTTATTTCTTCCATAGTTATAAATTTGCAATCATTCCATTTCTCTTCACCAGATTCTTCAACTGTCTTATCACCATCATCAGGCACTTTTGAAGACTCAAATTCTCCAAACCCACCGACTACTTCAGAGTCGACTGTATCAGTAACAGGGATTTGCTCAATGTTCTTCATGCTTATTTTCTTCTGGCTTATGGGCTGAGATTCAAATACCTCTGATGGCTCAGTTGGCTTTCTCACAGCACTAATACTCTTAGCTGGAATGAGATCTGACAGTTTTTGTTTTTTCTTTTCCACCTTGGGCTTCTTCAATGCCCGTTTCTGAGGTATAACTTTCTCAGCCACTTTAGATTTCTCATCATCAGAACCAGTTTCGTATTCTGATTCTTCTTCGGATGTATCTTCAACCACTTCCATAAGATCTTCTTTCACCTCCGGTTTATCAGGCAACAAAGGTGGAGCAGGTGACAAAGGCCCAAACGGTGCTGGGAGGTTCATTTTGTTCATAAGATGTAGAACCTGGGTGTAGAATTTAGGAACAGAAGCAAGCGCATGGCTTATGTTCTGTATGATACTTGGGGTTGGTGGAGGGTATTTATACTTCAAAAGGGGCGAAGCCAAGTAATCTAAGCCAAGTGCTGGAGTAACCCCATGAATTTTTCTTGAAAATTCCTCCATATCCTGTCTCAAAATTTCTTTTTCCGACAACTTATTAGCATTCTCTTTCTTAGGGACATTTTGAAATTTAGCATAGTCACTCTGGTGTGGAATAAGATGTTCATGTTGTTCCTTGGAAAATTCCACCACCAAATGCCTATTGAGCACTTCCCTTTGGTGTAAAATGGACAGAGCATGCTTTGCATCTTCGTGGTTAGCAAATGTTGCAAAGGCAGTGTGCTTCATTTTTCCATCGTCAGGCATCACCCGAACTTTCACTGCACCCACAAGTTTCAACAGTTCTTCCCTGTCTCCTGCTTTAAGCTCAGGAGGTAAATGCTTTACATACAAAGTAGTCGGGCCTAACATTTTATTTTCCTGTAAAAGTTTTCAGTTAGTCAGGGAATAAATGTTTTAAATAAATAAAAAAAATTGCATGGTTCTTTGCTTAAAATAAATCAGAAAATTTTAAATTTCTTTACAATATTTTAACACATTTAAAATATATTTTGCAGTAAAAAGATAAACTAAAGTCTTTTTATTGTATATAAAAAATTGCAGGTGCTTTTAGAAAAACAATATTTAAAGTTTGTGTTTCACGTAGAGTATGTTCGATTTGCATTAAAAATCTTGTTAAAACTAAAACTCAAAGGTTAAAAACACTACTAAAGAAATTCAACAAAACACTTTGTTATTTAAGTTCCTTTTTGTTAAGTAATTTTAAAATATAATTAACGATAACCTACTATTAAACCTGAAATGAAATATGTTATATGATATTGTCAAAACTCTGTGTGTAAGAAAATTCCCTGATTTCTTTCAATCTAATTGTGTCTCTTAAGTGTACATAATACATAAAGATCATTTTTTTGGAAAATATAATAAATTTTAAATAAAAGATTACCAGCATTTAACACAATCACTCAAAAAGTACTAGTTGCTATAAATTATGTATCATTTGTTCTACATATGGTTTAATATATTGTAGAATTCCATACATATTATGTGCAAAGAGTTAATTCGAGTTAATTCATATAGAACCGTAATTACAGTGGAAAAATCGCACAATAATACTATTTCTGTACGACACTACATTCAATTCAATTCTGTCGCAGTTTAAATACTTTCTACTCTTTAAATAAAAAAAATAAAGGCAATTTATAATACCTGATTTCTGAAAATATAATTGATAAAGTAAATATATAGCACAATTAATATGTAATTGTAAATTTATTTAAACCACTTCGTTCACTTAAAGTTAGCCAACCAGTCCAAATCCAAAAATCATAAACAATATAATGTAAATAAACAACAAAAAAGTATGCTTACTGCGCATGAGCGAGAATAAGACATTTTCAAAAATTACAGTTAAGTACTTTCAATAATATACAATTTAATTCAACATTTAACAAATTAAATTAAATTATTATCTCACAATTCTTTTTAAAAAATTATATTGATTTTTTTCTATTACTCATTTCTTTTTTTAGCACAATTAGTTTATTATTTTAGTTCTTAAAATCTTTAAACGTAAGGCTACGTCATCTTATTTACTGTAACTGCTATCACCGGCTTCTGTAGACGAAATTCGTGGCGTTTGCGGCGATAATATTTGGAAGTTTCTGTATCAGATAATTAGCAAATTACTTAAAAATTTTGAAATTCTAGCATAACGTAAGCTTCAGTTATTAATTTAAGATTTATTCTGCGTAGGATAGGTTGTAAAGCCATACATCAACTCCGATGTTTCAACAAGCATAACGCAATATTTACTGTTTTGTTTCGGACTTTCGACTGATTAAAATGTCTACGAGCTCTCTCTACAAAAAACCAGCATGGTTCGTGCGGATGTCACCAGAAAAACAGGACACTCTTCTGAAGATGTTGATCCTCTCTATGGCCGCTGTGCTGTCTTTTTCCACGCGACTGTTTTCAGTTCTAAGATTCGAAAGTGTCATCCACGAATTTGATCCCTACTTCAACTACCGCACCACCAAGTACCTAGCTGAAAACGGTTTCTATAATTTCCACAACTGGTTCGACGATCGTGCCTGGTATCCTTTGGGTAGGATCATTGGTGGCACCATATACCCTGGCCTTATGATTACATCTGCCACCATCTACAGTGTCCTTCAATGGTTGCACATTACGATCGACATAAGAAACGTATGCGTGTTTCTTGCCCCACTGTTCTCCAGTCTGACGACAATCATCACTTACCTCCTCACGAAAGAGCTAAAAGATGCCCCTTCCGGTCTTGTTGCAGCTGCAATGATTTCCGTGGTTCCCGGATACATTTCAAGGTCTGTTGCTGGATCTTACGACAACGAAGGCATCGCCATCTTCTGCATGCTCCTGACATACTACATGTGGATCAAGGCTGTTAAAACCGGATCCATCTACTGGGCAGCTATGTGCGGCATTGCATACTTCTACATGGTGTCCTCATGGGGTGGCTATGTGTTCCTTATCAACCTCATCCCACTCCATGTTCTTGCCTTAATGGTCACTGGACGCTTCTCTCATCGAGTCTACGTCGCTTACAGCACAGTCTACTGCCTGGGTACCTTGCTATCCATGCAGATATCCTTTGTCGGATTCCAGCCCGTACAGTCAAGTGAGCACATGGCCGCTCTGGGTGTCTTTGGGCTATGCCAGCTTCATGCCTTTGCCGACTATGTCAGCTCCCGTCTCAGCAAAGAAGACTTTGATGTTCTCTTCCAGGCTGTCTACACAATCTGTGCTGTGCTGTCCATTGGGGTTGGAGCCGTCTTGACCGTGACCGGGAAGATTTCCCCCTGGACTGGACGATTCTACTCTCTGTTGGACCCTTCATATGCCAAGAACAACATCCCCATCATTGCCTCTGTATCTGAACATCAGCCGACTTCCTGGTCAAGTTTCTACTTTGATCTCCAGTTTCTGGTCTTCATGTTCCCAGTCGGGCTCTACTACTGCTTCTCCAAGCTGACCGACGCCAACATCTTCATCATTCTGTACGGAGTCACAAGTATCTATTTTGCTGGAGTCATGGTGCGTCTTATGCTCGTGCTTGCTCCTGTCATGTGTATACTGTCCGGAATCGGTGTCTCTTCCATTCTGACTACCTACTGCAAGCAACTGGAGGTTTCTCCACAAGATAAAAAAGTCAAGAGGTACAACACCAATTACTTCAAGAAAACCGAAGTGGCATGGACATTCATCTTCATCATGTCTTTCTTCTTGACAGCCTACATGTTCCATTGCACTTGGGTGACATCTGAAGCATATTCCTCTCCCTCTATCGTCCTTTCCGCCCGTAGCCATGACGGTTCCAGGATCATTTTCGACGACTTCCGAGAGGCCTACTACTGGCTAAGGCACAACACCCCTGAAGACGCAAAGGTCATGTCCTGGTGGGATTATGGATATCAGATAACAGCCATGGCAAATCGGACTATTCTCGTTGACAATAACACTTGGAACAACACGCATATATCCAGAGTTGGACAAGCCATGGCTTCTTCCGAAGACAAAGCATACGAGATCATGAAAGAGCTTGACGTCAATTATGTGCTGGTCATTTTCGGTGGTCTGACTGGCTATTCCTCTGATGACATCAACAAGTTCTTGTGGATGGTTAGAATCGGTGGCAGCACTGATCGTGGTAAGCACATCAAGGAAAATGATTACTACACCCCTTCTGGGGAGTTCCGTATCGACAAGGATGGTTCAGAAACCTTGCTGAAATCCTTGATGTATAAGATGTGCTACTACCGATTTGGGTCAGTGTACACTGAAGCTGGTAAACCTCCAGGTTATGACCGTGTTCGCAACGCTGAAATTGGGAATAAAAATTTCGAGTTGGATGTTCTGGAAGAAGCATACACAACAGAACATTGGTTGGTTAGAATTTACAAAGTTAAAGATTTACCCAATAGAGGTGTCTAAAGTTCAAATGTTTCTGATACTTAATAATAAATATTTTTATATTTAAATGTTTTCCCATTACCGTTAAGCTTGTTGTGAAAATGCATTTCAACAATTTTTTTTTTCTCATTAAGGTGCATGGATTATGATTTTTTCTTCTTGAACTGTAACTAATTTTAGTTGTTGACAAAAATAGTTTGTTCTGAAGAATTGAAGATTAAAATGTTTTTTATAAACTCCATGAGTATTTATTTTTATGTTTTCCTTAACAAAGAAATTCTTATAGCGTATTTGATTTCTCTCTACATAGTGAGGAAAATTAACTTTTTTAGGTAGTTTAGTGATAAACTGATTTAGGAGAAACTTGACCATAAATTCTGACTTTTTTTCCCGTATTGTGACTACCTACTCTTGACAAACCTGCCGTAATGATAGGGTTAATACTATAGATAATTAAAACATATTAGCACTAGGAGAATAATCATGTTGACGCAAAACTTAAGAAAAAGTCTTACATATTTCTAAATCTATAAATATAATTTTAAATAATCTGCAAACCAAGTTAATTTCTACTTCATTTAGAATGAGATGGTTTGTGTGTTTCATATTAATTTTCTTTTATGATATGAAGGCATTCTGACTATTATCTTGTGTCCGAATCTAGATAAAACTAGGTATTGGAGAAAAAACAGTTGCATTAATTTTTTCATTGCTAAATTTAAACTGTTGCTTGTAGTACAAGTATACTGCTACAACTTCAGTGAAAGTTACATACTTAAAGTGCAACAAAAGAATCAGCCCATTTAGCTATTTTTCAAATGTCTAATTTAAGGTATTGTGCAATTTCCCTAAAACTGTGCTAGCTTTGGACACCAAATTAGAAAAAGTTCTGATCATTTTTTTTACATTTAAAATTGTGTTTTCTGAAGGAATCAAGTTTTTATTTTCTGAAAATGAAACCAAATATTTAAATTTAAACCTACAACTTTATAGTTTTAAAATCTATACAACCGTACACCTGCTATAAATGAAATTTTAATAATGCTGCTATAAACCACAAATAATCAGTCAACTTTCCTACAAAAATCTTTAATTTCAATTCAGTATGAAGTGAAATAGCTTGAATCTGTTAAGTCATTCTATGTTGCAGTATCTTTTATGGCTTATTCCTTCATGTTCATAGCAATAAGTTCCTGGACAGCAATCCTCTGAGAATCTACAATGCTGATGCATTTTTCGGCAGTGGTCCCTACGAATTAAAAAATATATTAGTATATTGTCAATCACTAATGATGTTCAAAATTTTAGAATATTTAACTTGAATTTCATCTGCTTTGACTACAACTAAAACTTCTGCCTATCGATATCCAGTCTTGTTAAGAGTTTTAAGACATTAAATAAATTCCGTGAAATTTTAAGCCATGCTCAAGAAATGAGTTAAATCTTAGTATACAAAACCTCTTTTATGTCAGACTAATATAAAAATATAATATTAAGACTAAGTATCTTATTTCCACAACTGAATCTCATTACATTACTAATGATCAAGTACTTGAAGAATATGCAATTATATCGACCTTTATTTAAACAAATGGTAATATTACAGTTAAAAGAATGTCTATTTATGATTTCTCCCTTCCTGAAAATTTATTCTATAAAATATATGGTTTATAAATGTAATAAAGTAAATATAATAAATCACTATGTTATATTTAAAAACCATAAGAAACTGCTTAACTTTTAACTCTGTCCTAAAATGACTTCTGAAGTATATTTCTTAAAAAAATGAACAGAAAAAAAAATTACAAAATAAAGTTTTTAACAAGAATAAACAAAATTTTAATTTCAGCAAAAAGTTATTTTCGGATTTAAAGTCTTGAGCTTGAAATTAATGTTAATTAGGTATTTATTGTAGAATATTCTATTTAGCAGATCTTAATAAGAGCAACGTCTGAGTTTCTGAAACACGGGAGTGCTGTTGGGACGAACAAGCGAACACACCTTTCTGATTCTGTAATTATTGTTTCTGTCTGTCGACTGTAGATAGTACCACCAAAACTTTCCTCGTTATTATACTAGTTTTGTCCTGAACTTATTTGAAATTAAATTTAATAATTTGAATGTAACAGTCCGTAAATATTCATAGAGAATTAATTTTATTAGTTTAGGGATCAAAATTAATGTGGTTTTAATGAATTGTTCAACAAGTAAGTCAAATACAGGCCATTTTCAAGGTAAAGTCGACACATTAAAAATATCTTTAATAATATGGTGTCTGGAGTTAGTTTTTTAAATTTTAATTTATCAACAACAAGGATAAAAAAACATTTTTTTTCAACTAATTAAAAATTGACCTTCCTATTAAAATTTAATTTTGTTCTGTTTGCTTAAAATTCAAAAGAGGGAAAAGGTTAGATTGATAAATCTGTTATTGATATGAACATTAACTATGGGGAAAAATTATGCAACATATTTAAACTAAAAAAAAACTATTATGCATTAAAAGAAATGAAGTTGTAATTTTAAAAAATCTCCATGAACGAACAAAAATTTAAAAAAAAAATTATTTATGAATACCATAAATGCAATCCACAATTTATGCTTAAATCACAGAAATTATGCATACATAACCATAGAACTTGTAACAATCCGTATCCTAGTTTTGTGCTTATGTATCCGTTTGTGGTGCCTTGTTTTTTCTGGAGTAGTGGTATGACTACCTAATTAAAAGAAAAGACACTGTCAACCTGAAAAAACTGCAAGAACCCCAAATCTTGTTAAACCAAGTATCGAATATTTTTCAGGGTTTTATTTTCCCATATAACCTGTGTGAAAAGCTATTTCTAAACCTATTTCTGAAATATGCAGCAACCAAAAACATTAGTTACTTGTGATAAAGTCTCCCCATTTGACAAGGATCATGGGTCCCCAATTCTTCATGTTTTGGGAAAAGATATGTAAAATTATATTTCAGTTTAGTTTATTCAGTTTATTGAACTCAACTAAATTAGAAATGAAAAAGTTTTTCAATTTAAAAAAAAACTAAGCAGCAACGTGCGTTAGTTAAAAAAAACATAAATAACTTATATTCATATTCATGTTTACATAATACATAAATAACTTATGTTTACAGCATATTAGACTTAAAAAAGGAATTTCCTAAAGAGTCTGACGCCACCAAAACAGATATTCTTTTCTAACCAGATAAATGCGAACAAAAGGGTTGAATATTTTTCTCGGTAGCATTAAAGGAATGCGGCCTAACTCCTTTGGAAAACAGAAGAAAATTATCCACAATTAAATTCACAAATAACATACGGAGCCTACCTGAAAACCACATTTCCAATATAACTTTCAAAGCATGGAGCGAAAAATCCAGGCTTAAAAGATCCTCAACCCTACAGCATGATCTGGAAATCAGGAAAGATATCAACCTCCAGCATAAGTCACTTGAAATTCCGAAAGAACCTATTCATACTTTGCACCTTCACCCGCAGACAATCGTAAACCTAAACCTCCTACGACCCTGTACCAAAAAAGAACCGGTCTCGATAATTAAAGAAAAAGGCGTCCATACCATCAATGAACTCACCACCAAAGCCCAAAATTTAGTATTAGCCTACACAGATGGCTCCTCCGATTCAAATCTTGATGGAGGAGGTGCATGAGTTTTCTTAACGGGTCCAGGCGATGAAAATGAGAGTCACAAAATTCCTGTAGGGAAAATTGCTTCCAACTATACATGCGAACTCGTTGCCATCAAGAGCGCGTTAAGAGATTTTCCTGTCCAAAAGCATCCACAGATCCAGCGGCATTACCATCCTTTCTGATTCAAGATATGCCCTGCAGGCCATTCAGAAGGGCAAGTGCCAAATCAGCCATGAAATAATCCTATCCATCAACAAAGTCATCGCAGCCAAGAAAACCTGCACGTTACAGTGGATACCAGCTCATGTTAACATCATTGGAAATGAAAAAGCCGATGAGCTTGCCAAAGAATCAAGAGCTTGCCCCCAATCATCTAATCTCATAACTCTCGTTGACGCCAATGCAGTTGCCAGCCGTAGACTTATCAAAAATAATTTTAAATATTCCATCCCTGCTCTAAATTGTAACCGTACAATATCTTCAAAAATAGCCAGACTACGAACAAAACATTTAAAAGGAATGAAAATCTCAACAGAAGGACAAAGAAGCTTCTCCACACACTGCCCCAATCTTTCCTGGTGCCACTGTCCCGCCTGATTTTTCTGTGGCGCCCTCAATTCAAAGCCAGGCTCATACAGATGGCTTTGAAGACCAAGTAAATTTCAATTCTCTTCCGAAGATGCGAAGAAATAGCGAAAGCTGTCTACAACAGCTTCGGATTCCATAGTTTTTGCACATCACATGGACACACAACAAGAACAAAAGTAAAAACTTTATCAGTGTTGAGAGTTTTGGAACTTTAGCTGCATATTTTTTTATGTATTATTAAAAAGAGATCAAATCTCCCATATGAAGTGTCCCGAGTCTCCCTAATACGTTTACAAGCGATTTTGTTAAAAGAAAAATTTAAAAAAAAAATTGAAACCAACGCCGAATTTACTGGAGATAATTAGTTTTCAAAAATAATATCTAATCATTTGAATTGTTTCCTATAACTGAACCCTTATGTACGTTCATGAAAATAATAAATGCCAACACAGGATATCTTTTTTTCTGTACAAAGTAAACTTATAAAAATTTATTATATATTAGTTTGTTTTACTGCTATAATGATAAAATATAAACTAGCGAAAAAAAATTCTAGTAATATCAACAATCTTTATATTATATTATTATTTTAATCACCTTGATATGGTGTCATTTCAGCTCTGATTTGAATTACAGCGAGTATTGATGAAACGAATAAGAAAAGTAGTAATCTGTAAGAAAATAAATATATATATATATTTTTTTTAAATATACCAATTGATCCAACTAGGATATAACCTACGGATTTCAATTTTATTCTATGGCATTATTTTTCTACATATTCAAAATATAATTAAGATAATCCGCTAATGTTTTAATTACGTCCTCCGGTCTTCGTCATAAACTCCTTCTCCTACAATTTTTTAAAGAGCAGTTTATGTATTTACAAATTTAATAAATTCAATTTTAAATATTCGAGCATTATAACATTTTTAAGGTTAAATTTAAAGCAAAGATATCAACCTGATATCAATTATTATATTCAAGAGATTAAACAACATAAAGATTATAAAAAATGCAGTCAGTTTGATTTTTTTTTATCATTTTATCGAAATACGAATATTAACTTTCTACCGAAGAACTAGTTTCAAAAAATTATTTTTGCAACTCGGTTTAAGGATTTTAAAAAATAGTATAATTTCTTTTTTTAAGTATACATAACTAAGCAGTTTATACAACCCAAAAAAAGAACTCGAAAGTCTTTACTTTTAAACTATTTTTTTTAAAGAAAATTACTGTTTGGTTGCTGAAAAGTCTAAAAATATCTTTAAGTTTAATGTGACAAGTACGAAAGGATGCAAGTAAGTAAATTATTGTTTTACGTACCTCATTGTAGAGATGAGCACGTTTTATTGTGTACTTTTAAAAATATTAAATATTTTAATCTGATACAAGTATTTAACTATCAGAACATCTAATAAAACAATCATAAATATGTTCGTTGCAATAAATCGTTTATTTTCCCATATTTAAAAAAGGTGTATCAAATCTGTTTATCATTGTATCCACTACAAACCTTTTTAAAACGAGCAAAATATGGCTACGATTTACTGTGCCGAAACGAAATAGAATATTTAACGAATTCAAAAATCTACGAAACGAAGAGTCATTTTCTTGTGGCTCTATTTATTTAAGAGCTTTTATTTTAAAAACCTTTTAAACTATTAACCTTGTTATTTTGTGTCTAGTTAAATTAAAAAGTAAACTTAAAGCAACAAAATACGCTATGGTGTCAATTCAAAGCTTAGCACTTAATTTTTATTATTATTTTATTTTTTGATAATTTCAAGAATATTCTGCAGGTATTCATGCAGCACATATAAAAACTAAAACTAGGAATAGCAACTAAGACAAAAAAAATGTCCGTACAAAAATTTATTTTGTAGCTTGTTGAGTCGTAACGTAAAATTAGAGCAACAAAATTGACTTTAGCGCCAATTCAAAGCTTAGCACTTTTTTATTATTTTTTTATAACTTCTATAGAATATTTTATCAGGTATTCTTGCAACCAAAAAACTAAACTAGGAAAAACTATTCTATAAACCAAAACTAGCTAAAATAGCAACTAAGACGATGACAATTATACAGTGAAGGGTCCATTACAGAATTGGCGCCTGTGATTTACAGTACATAAAATAATCTCATTTATTTTGCTCCACGGTCACCATTCTAAATATAAATGACATTATTGTATCACCTTTCATAAAATCTTTATAGAAATAGGGTCTAAATCACAAAGTGGACATTAGCTTTAGTTCCGAAAGAAACCATTTAACAATTACGCCGCCGTTAATTTGTCTCCTGAAAAAACTAGTAGACTTGTTCTTTTTGGCTTTAACTATTTTTTACTTTCAATTACCTACTATGAAATACAAGGCAATCAAAGTATTGCAATAGGGTCGAATATCCGAAATGGATATTTGGTGTTTGGGGAGCATGGCTGGAACTTTTTAGGGTTTAAAGTTATTGAAACCAGTTTATAAGGTATGTAATAACTTTTTTTAAATTTCTATAGTGATTTATTGAGCGGTAATTATAAGTATTGTAGTTTTACACAACCAAGTTTTAGAAGCAGACCCGCTACTGTTAACCAATAAAAAAATATTGAGCTGTATGCAATAGACGAAAGTGTTTAATAAATAATGAGAAAAATTTGTTAAAAAAATCTTTATAATCTAAAAATCAATAAGAAATTCATTTATTTTATAATTTAACTGTTATGTTATACTATGCAGTAGATTGTATAGTTGCATTATGAAAAAAGTATTTCTTTTTAAAATTCAACAATTTATTTATTTTGAAACTGAACTACCGAAAAAAAATTATTTGTGACTCGTTTTTACGTTGTTTTAGTTCATATCTTTATCAATGCGGGAGTTTGTTCTCCTCTGACAGGGACGTTTCGAATTTTTTTTGTTACTGTTAGTTGGTTTTTCCTGCTATATACTCTGTGCGTAGTGAAACAGGTTCTACAGATATCTATGGATTGAGTAGGACATTCGTAATATTTTTGACGCAAATGTATAATTTGGAAAGAAACACTTCTTCATAATGCATTATATACAAAGTCCTTTTGTAATATAATTGTGTAATTTTGTCAATTAAACAGATAAATGGGTTTACATTTGTCATAGAATGGGTTAAATACTAACCCTAGAAATACAATTATATATTTTAAAATTACAAATCATGGAAAATATTAACCCTTATGGATTTTTTGCTCGTGAAATCGTTCCGAAAGCAGCAATCTGACTAGTGAGTATATGAATTTTGTTATATTTTTCTCATGCTAGAAAGTATTTTGAAGAGTAAATTCCCTTTTAATTAAGTCTAGTTGCTGAAAAATAGATTTGATAGTTAGTCGCCAATGTCACCAACCAGCTTAGAAATGTTATTCAAAGTTTTCTTGGGGGTAAATATCTACCTCGGTTTGTAGTTATAGAGTTAAATCAAATTCTTAAATAAGAAAATTAGATAGCTTATTGAGAGTTAATGAAATATATAGAAAATTTACAACAGGCCCTGCTGCATTACCAAAATGGAAATTTACAAAGAAATTTTCTGAAAGGAATTAATGTATTCAAAAATCAAAAAAATTTATGATAGAGGCACATAACAAAAGGTAACACTTGTTTATTGATAACATAATGAAAACAGTCACGAAATGTCAATACCGGGTGACGTATAGATTTATTTTTATTGTAAGGCACACACTTTCCCGTTATTTGTTGTTCTCGGTACCTATAGCAACTGACCTGTTGCCCACCACGTGCTGTTGAGGATTTTTTTTTATGTCATTTGGGTTCTTTTTATGTTCTAAAAGGTTCATTTCCGGACCTTGTTTTTGCTGTTGAGTTATGGCAAGAATCAATATCCGATACAGGAGAATGGAGTCATCTAATTACTTTTTTACATCCTGCGTAGTTTGGCGAGAAAAATCTATATCTATAAAAGGAAGAAACAAGGAGGAAGGAAGCTTATCATTTTTGTAAGGAAGGCATTATTTAAAAAGTTATTTAAAATCCGATTATTATTATTATTATTATTATTATTTCCGAAATTATTATTATTATTTCCAAGGGGGAAGGACGTGGTTTATAAGAATTTCTTCATATCTCAAAGACTGTGATTGCTATCGATACCGATTATACGACTCTTGCTTAAAAATATAAGGAACGCGAATACCTAAAAATTACTTTCAGGATTTTTCAAAATTCGCAAACCGAGGGCACAACCCACAACTTAATATAATATATTTGTGGGGCATTTATAACTTCAAAAGTTTAAGGATATCTTTGTGTCCTTTTTTGTAATTGAGAAAGATTTCAAAACAAAAGTTATGTGGTGGAATGAACCATTTAATTCATGTTTATTAGACCGATTTTAGAATATAAAAAAAATTGATGATATTATACTGATTTTATTATTCACTGTATTGGAACTTTTGCACTACCTCAACGAGTAGCTGTGAAAACCTTTTGAAAAACAAACAAATATTTACGTCAAAGAAAAACTCATTTTTTATTTCGGACATAATAGGAACCGTTAATTTAATGTTATAAAGTTTATTTAAAATTTCAATAAATATTGAAACTTACTAACTGTTGGACAAAACAACTCTTTCGAACCTGACAGCTGCTATTAAACTAAACCTATCGTAGTCAATAGGTAATACATATATGATGCGTTGCTACTCAACCAGTTTACCCGCTCTGGTGCAATTTAAAAGTCGAGGGGTTTTTTTTAAAGTTAGTTGCAAAATTTAATCCAATGAAAAATAGGCTTCAGATATAAAGCTGTTCATAAATGAGGTCACGCACCAAAAGCGGAGCTGGGTTTCAGGAAGTGTGGCATCACATATTTTACTTAAAGAAACATTGCAAATCACCATAAAACTGAAAAAACAAACACATTTTTTAAAAAAAATTTAAACCTTAAAACTAAAATTTGCCACTTCGAAGGAAAAAGTTCTTGCCATTATAGTTTGGAATTCGTTAATCCCAATTAAAATTTCTAGTCAAACAACACTATGCAAGAAGGTAGAAAAGGAATTGCCCGCTATATTAATATTGTTGGTAGCTATTTGACTGTGTGTGTTTGTGTGTGTGAGGGGAAGTTTGTTGAAGTAGGACACTTTGTGACGAGAAGATTTTAAATCAACTGGGAGGGAAATTGGGACACTATTTATGGTGTATATACCACTCCTTCACTACATGCTATCATTAAATTGTAGCTTGGGCATCTATACGTTATTAAACTATTATTGTAAAAAATTAAATGAATCTCTCTCTATTTATCCTACTTCTCAACTGTAGGAGATTTATTGCCATCATTCTGAATAATTCATTTTCATTAACAATGGTGTTAAAGTGGATAGGGTTTCTTTACTTTTCAATCTATGTATGAATTTATCTCTAGAAATTATTTTCTTTGTTTTAAGGAAAGAAATAAAACTCTTAATATTTGAATTTGTCCTTGAAATAGGTTCGTCATATTTGCTATACACTTTTTTAAAAAAAATCAGCTAGTTGACATTATTTGATATATCTTGATAAGTCTAAATAATAGGATAAAAACTTAAATTCGAAACTGAGTAAAAAATACTTAAATCTGAGTATGTCGCATAAACTAAATGGCTCAGAGCAAATATTACTCAAGTTTGAAATGTCCATTTATTAATTTCTGAAATCATGCATATACTCAAGAATGAATCATCTGGTGTTCATTTTGAGTATATGCATGATTTTCATCTGGTGTTCATTTTTGAGCATGTTTATGCTTTTTAAAACAAGTAGGTGTGTAACAGAATCTGTCACTTAACCCGCTTCCACACAACAGTTGTGTTTATCAGGTAAAAAGGCGCCAAACACAGCATTAATTCTATATTAAATTATGCTACATTTGGCTAGTTTCATTTATTTTTATTTAGAAAATTCAATAATTATTACTTATCGTTTGCAAAAATTAATTTATATTTCAAAGAATAAATATGTAATATTCCTCGCTTTTAAATATAAGGAAAACATTTCATATCAACGTACAAAGAATCTCGTAGTGAAATATATTTGACGTCCTTTCAAACTGAACGTGTCGCAGAAATAAATTTATTTTAGTTTATTGTCTAAAAGAATTAAAGTTTCTCGAGCGATTGTTGCGAATTCCAATGGTGATTTAATTCTAATAAAAATGGCTTCCTATGTTTTTTAAATGAGCATTAAATTTTGAAGTTTTTTAAATAATTGAAGTACTTCGAATTCTTTTCTGAAATGTTCAATGTATTCTAATTTCGATGCGCTGAATTTTTTGACGTATCACACTTGTCCGTAGCATTTGTAGTTTGGGCTATAAAAGTGGGTGACAGACGGACGGACTGAACGATTATAATACCTTCCACTTTTTACGTTATAAACGTAGTGTGGAAGCTAAAAAAAAGAGTTGAAATTAACTTTATATGCTTGTTTTTAAGTATGTCATTGTTGCAGAATTGAGAAAAAATATACCAATAAATTAAGTGATTACTTGGACATTATTTTGAGTATTTCACAGTACATAAGCGGCTTATAGGATAACTCGTATTAGGTAGGATGCGAACTTCCACCTTTTTGGAGAAATTCAATACAAAGTCCAATACGATGACAATTAACCAACTATACCCATTTAAAATTTACTATATTTAACCAATGAAAAGAAATATTCTTAATTGAGTATGTATGTCTTGTACTTCAAAATTAAAAGCACTGGTTCGCCATATTTGAAACAAAATATTTTATTTCAAAATAGAAACAGAATTTCTCAAATTTGAAAGTGTCATTTTTCTCAGTGTATGAATGTTTGTTACGCTAACTTTACTCTGTGGTTGATTAATATTTATTTTAATTTATATATAATTATGTACAGTTCATACAATGGGGTTGTTTCACGTCGTGAGTGGCATCAGCTCCAGCGCTCATTGTTTTCATTTTTTTTGTCTGCAATTACTTTTGTTTTGGTATTTGATTATGAGTTTTCTAAAAATATATTTTACCTATTAAGTTTTTAAAATGCCAACTTCTTGCTGTGCTGATGGTTGTTCAAATCATTTGTTAAAGAAAGCTTGCATAGAAAGAAAAGTTTATTTTCATCTATGGCGTTCATTTTGAGAGTGAAACCGAAACAACCAATAAAATCGCTGGAAGCGGAAAAATGAAAACAAGAGAGTTACATCCTATGAAACATTCCTATCGTACTTCTATGGAAAAAAAGATTCTATCGTAGACAGTTAACTTTTTTCAAGTATCCGACTTTCTTTTCAATAAAAGATTATAATACACCACTTAAAAAATACTTTCTTTCAAATCATTTGTTACTTTGGCCATTTTATAGACCATTCTCTGGTGCGTGTTAGGTCACGATGACAAAAGTAGCATGGAACCGCTAATTGCTCTGGTGGGAAAAACGATCTAAATTTGGCCATTATCGAACTTGTTCGAAGTTCGAACGTTCTGAGGGAGAATCCGAGAAAAAGAAATCAATAGTGGAGACACTTTCGTGACAGACCAATCGACAGGTGGGTAATAAAGCCCCTCCTTCCTCTCGAAAAACTCATTTTTTATTCGAAAGTGGAAGTCGAAGAAGTTTGTTTTTCCAGCAGACGATTTGTGAAAGTGTTAGAGAACGGATCCCTTATTTTGTAAGACTTCTTTCGAATAGGATTAAGTTTTAGGTGACTTTTTGTTGTGCTATTGAATAATGATTCGTTATTTCTCTCAGAGTGTTGCTTTGAAGCCATCGTTTAAAGTATCCTTTTAATTAATTGTTAAAAAGTGTGTAATCAAGACTTTTTTTACAATATATATTTTTTTCTGTCTAAAAATTTTAATAGTGTAAATTGGTTCTGTAAGGTCTTTGTATATAGTTTGATATTATTCTTTTAGTAAAATATATAAATCTATAAACATAAAATATCTGTTTTAACTCCTACTTCTTCAACAACATTTGTATTTTAAGAGGAGATTTTTTGCCAACCATTTAAAAGTATAAACTTGGCCACTGTCACTTTAAATAGATAAATTTAATGAGTAAAAAATTTATTAAGATTAATTAAGTAGCTTATTCATATTTAATTGCATAAAAGTCTTATCCTGAACTACTAAAATATCAAGTGGTCAAGCATACATACTTATAAAAACTTAAAAATGTTATTCTAAATGATGAACTACTTTAAATTTTAAGCTTTAACACAACCTACTACTTTTTTCAGAATTTATGTGACCATCTGCAATTCTACATATATAAGAGCTAAAAACAAACAAGATGTTAATGGTTTTATTTTATCTCTTTGGTTTATATTTAGTCTTTAAAATAATCGTCGAAGCAACTATAAAAAAGGTATAATTTGTACACCTCTCAAAATGATTTCTTTGAGTTTGCCTAGTGACAAAATACCATGGTGTATGGTCTATAGTCATGATTTTTTGTAATCAATAATAATGTTTAATAATGTTTAAAACACTATTAGAAAGTAGCAAGAATAATTTATACATTCATAGATAATTTGGCTTAGAAATTTCTACAAAATGTGAATCCAATTTTACATTTACTCTATTACTTAAACAACTCCCAAAAACTTATCATTTAGTAATATTTTCTATTTACATGTTAAAAAATATAATTTGATTAGATTTCATAAAAACATTTATTCAAGATTTGTTGTTTAAATTTATTGGTTAAGAACGACTAAAATTGTAGATGGTAATTTAGAAAAGTAATCAAATGAAAAAATTACTACATGTATCGATAAATCCATTATTAAAATATTAACACCAATTCAAGAAAAGGAACAACGTATAATATATTAAAAAAATTACAATTTGCTTAATATTGACACAAATTGAACTTTTGCGGAAAAGAATTACGCAAGAACAAATGGGAACTTATGAGGAAGACTGTCATAAATTAACGATGATGGAAAAAAGACACAACACAAATTGGAGATGGTAACTTCTAAGAAATACTAATTCAAGTTGAAGATGACTTCCGAAGAAGACCTTTTGGGAGAAGATATGGTGGCCAGCTGTCGCCCTTATCAAGACGTCATTGCAATCAACGAGCTAGAAGAGTTGGATACTTTTGACATTGGCAACAGGCGGAGAAAGTTTATTCCAGAAAAAGAGGAAAGATTTCCGTGGCTTCGAGAGATCAGACCAGAGGATGACTTCATGAGATTTTTCAGGAAAAAGGTGAGTTTTTAGATGAAAAAGGTGAGACATTGTATTTTATTTTATTGCATATTACAACTCCATAGCAACCCATACGCGAAGGGACAAGACCAGTATCAGAACATGTGAACCATCGCTAAACATCGCCAACTCTTCTTCCAAGACGTTACCGAAAGCCTTATTTCACTCATCAGTGATTGCTTTTACATATCCACGTGACATGCAAAACTAATCCCTGACGAGTGAAAATGCTTTTGCTAACGTCTTGTGTATTTGCCTATGCTATTCAGTAGATGTTGTATGTCTCAGCCCAATCACCTAAAATTTGCTTAAGTCGATTGTTCTTCAATACTCGTACCTTAACTACGAGGGCTGTTTTTTCTTCAACCTCCGATGGGCTATAGCAAAAAGACGGGTCAAGATACAAAAAAGATTTGCCAAAAGTAAAGTACAATACTGCTTATTTCTCCATATAATCACCTTGACGATCAAAGCATTTGTCATATCTGAAAACAAGCTTTGAAATACCCTCTTCATAAAATGTAGCCGCCAATGTTTCGAAGGTAGTTGTGACGGTTTCTTTGAGCTTAACGTCAACTTGGAAGAGCTAATATCCAAGCCACTATGCTTATCAATAATTCACTTATGATAAACCTTCGAGTTTTCCTAAACACTTGGTCAACTCGCTGAACAATACTGATGTTCATGAAGAAGGGGACCAAGGAAGCAAGTCTGTCGCTACAGACGGTATTGTTCAACGAGTTGACCAATTGTTTAGGGAAACTCAAAGGTTTACCATAAGTGAATTATGGACTAGCAGTGGCTTGGAGGACAGAAAAAAATTGACGTAGAGCTTCCAAATTTACTTTTTTAAACGAAACCGTCACAACTCCCACACACATTGATCATTGGCGGTCACAATCATTGGCGGCTACATTTTATGAAGAGGGTATTTCAAAGCTTGTTTACAGGTATAACAAATGCCTTAATCTCCAAGGTGATTATGTGGAGAAATAAACAGTATTGTACTTTACTTTTGGTAAAAAAAAATTTTTTTTGTATCTTGACCCGTCTTTTTGCTACAGCCCATCGGTGGTTGAAAAAAAAACAGCCTTCGTAAATTAACTAGCCAATTCAGCCTTATTTTTTTAACCTTTTACTTTTTGTGTTTGTCTTATAGTGTGTTGAATTTCTACAAATTGTTTATATGGTAGAAAAAAATAGCTTAATAAATATTATATCTCTTTAACTGACCCTTTGTGCTTACTGGCTCTATAACGTCTTTGGATGAAGAGAGATCATGTTTGGCGAAGGTTCACGTGTTATGTCCCTGGCCTCTGCGTATGCCTAGCGTAAATAGACTCGTTCACTACCCATGGTATTATAAATACCATGGATAGTGAACGAGTCGATTTAAGCCAGGTTGATCACACAAAATAAAAGGTAGCACGGAACCAATTGGACAAATAGTATCACTATACTTCATGCCAGTTTTTTCAACGTGAACTCATCCACTATATACATTATACCATGGGCCAAAAAATCTAATGTTGGACTATGCCCACATCCCTTGCTTTGCATGTATTTTTTAAGCCCACTTCGCGTATTTATTTTGTATAAATAATTTACTTTACGGTACTTTGTAAATGTTTTGCTATCCCTTCCAAAAATCTGTTATCTTAAAATAAAAGCCTAAACACCTTCTGAGGGATAATCAAATTGGATGAAGTGTAAACTTGTTTTCAATGTATGAGATTAAACATAAATTTTTTTTAATTTTAATCTCTTTAAAATTTTAAACAATATATTTCTATTGATGAGGATTATAAATTACTGATCCATACTTTAAAATTTTAAAAAATTTGTAAAATTATAAAATTTATAAATTTTTTAAATTATGTGTGTTGAAGGAAAACCTGACAGTCAGGTGATCAGGTTATACGCATGTATCCCTCGAAGGATTAAATTATTTATTGATCACATACACTAACTTCCAAAGGACAACCTTGTTCTTGTTTATAATTAGTTTCAAGCACTATTAAAATGATTTCTCAAGAACTAATATTAAGTTATCAAATTTGTACTTTGAAGTACATTGCAGTCCTAAAATGGATTCAAAAATTTATTTCGATATCGCTGCAAACTATTTTTTGTAGAATGTCCACATTCTTAAGTTTACGTATAGGACTAAGATTATCCGACAGATAAAATTTAGAATGGGGTACAGACGGACATCTCCACCATGTGAATAAAGACATTCCTTGGCTAAAAGTAAATAAAATTATCAGTGACCTTTGCACGATTTTATCATTTTTCTTACTTTTATATAAGATTTAAAAAAATTAAAATTTAGTTTTTTTGGAATGAACACTTTTTAATAGATGGCAGCACCACAAATAATGTACGATCGAATGTCCAGTAGAAGATTGGATTAGAAAAGTCTAGGCAAAATTTAAAAATAATTTTACTTGTCCGGTTGGACAAGTTATTAAACGTAATACTTGGCAACTGGAAATTTTAGGATTGTATCTATAACGAATGAAGATCAATAATCCCCACAAAACGTCCAAGATCTAAATGATCTTTCTAAATTGATATAAGAGATTCTTGTTTTAACCCTTCAGGTGTCGGCTCGTCACTTGACTGTGGTTCTAAATTATGACGCCCGTCGCCAAAGCCATCGTCTAGCTCTAGTGTGACGATAATTCAAACTAAACTAAACTAAACTTGTTTAAACCCATTAGACTGATAAGTTCCATTTTACACAGTCGAATGTTAGTTAAAATTTAACAAACGTGAACTTACTTTTCAAAATAATATTATTAAGGCTTGATTTCACGGTTCCTGTCCTTGAGGATGCAGACAGATTTTACAAATCACTGAGATAAGTTTTTAGAATAACTGACCAATGAACCAAACTATTTTCGTAAAAACTATAAATATTTACCCGGTTATGGACCGTAGAAACAAAAGCTTTTTTTTGTACTATGCAAAACAAAATTCACAAAAAAGGTGTTTCGTTATAATTTAAACTTTTACCCACTAAATTGCTAATTTAAATTTGTTTTTTGCACAACTTTTTTTCATCGTTTGCTAAACAATAGCAGTACCAAAGAAATCGAATTTAGATTTTAATGCATAGGAACTTTAATCAAAATATTAATTTATAAAAAAAAAATCATTTCAACTAATTTTAAAAATGCAAGAAGAACATAAGATAAATTTTTAGATTCATAGATATAAAACTTTTGACAGAAATTCAAGTTCCTTTACAATTAAACAAACGAAAGAAACAAAGGTGTTGTCTGAGTCAATTTATTAATAGTTTGACCTCTAGAACTGAAAAAACTGTAGAAGAATTACCTTCATTCTTCTTTCAAAATGAAGTATTATACAAACAGCCAATTGCTTTAATTGTCTGTCTAGTCAAGAGAAAAAAACAGCAACACTTGTTTCAAAATTGCAAGCGTGAAATACAGAGAAGGTCTAGCTTTGTAATTGTATTGAATGCGTGTTTTTTGCGGAACGAACAAGAAAGGTGAATCACCATTCGATTTCTTAAAATTTACGTGAGCGTGAAAGAAGTATGTGTGGAAGGCGTTTTCGAATCAATTCCTTTTTATTCGTATATTCACCAATGGATTAATTAAAATGTAGTAGAATTTTGCGTTGAAAAGTTTCTTTTAAAACATCAATGTAACAATTTACTTTGTTTGCGCAATGCCATTTATTAGACCAAAATCTGTACTTTACAAACATAAATTGATTTTCAGCCTGGTCAGAACATTGATGTTTTATAAGTTGCAAAAAAATAGTTGAATTGCTGTTATCAATATTTCCTTGAATAACAATTTTATAATCTCTATATAATATTTATACAACGAAGAGATTTCTTAAAAAATTATTTGCCTTCAGCAATGTCAAGGAACTTTATGGAATCACAGTAGTGACACACTGACAATTAATTTTAAAAAAATTAACAAAATAACTACTTATTTCTTCAAAAAACTTATTCATTTGCTACGAAAAGTTTATTGCATTTTTATTTAAACTTTTCGTGAATAAAATAGATTTAAAATAAAAATTAAGAATGCAAAATATAATCTAAAGTTTTAACTCCTCTATATGAATTTTAACAAAAAGTAATGTATTTAGGCACTTAGCATTTAAAAAATAATATATTCACTGTAATGGTTATACTATATAATGCAGGATAACAGCAATCTGGTTTTTAAAATTTTATAACAAAAAAATTCAAATTTATACATAAAGTCTCAAAGTTTAAGCATCTTCTTTGGTATCGCCATTAACACACTGTAAAATCTTTCTAATTTACCATCACAGTGTGATCGTAAAAGTGCTGCTATCACCCTGAGCTGTGAGTTTACATATGGTGTAAAATTTAATTTGTGACATCAGTGAAAACGTTTGCTTCACTGGCAGTAATTTGATGGAACCACCTTCTCTATTTAAATTCTATTTAAATAAATTGTTCGTGTGACTCTGTACGTCAAGAAAACATAAAGTTCCAGTAAAACAAACATTACAACACGGTGTATGTATAAAAAATAACCCCCCAAAATATGCTGCTATTTTACAGAATTTTTTTACTGTGCATGAAAAATCAACATTAACATTGCCACGTGCAATTTTTAGGCCACACCATAGCGTGCGATGTTATGAAGTGCATAAGGGAACCCGCATATGAGTGCAAAATGAGGTTTCTATGACAGATTTAAGCATTTCTTGAAACCTTGTTACAGCGAAATATAAATCTATAAATTCATTTTAGTTGACATTTTATGAATTTTTCCTTCATGCCAGGTTCCAAACTTTTTCAGCAACAAAGATATACAAATTAGTTGTATACCGTTAATTATCTAGGAGCCAAAATCAATCATCTTTTAAGTTTAATGATATTCATTTAATAAAGCAAATTTTTTTAATGAAGTAAATTTTAATAAAGAATTAAAGACTGGCCTTTATATTAATGTGATACGTAAATGGTTTGGCGTTTCTATGATTACCATTTTGGTGCGCTATTTATCAAATTTATGGAACATATTACCAAAATTTTGATAGTAATACAGCTTTGTGACTAATATTTTAATGATAAAAAAATTTACCTCCAGACCAACAAAAATAATTAAATAATTTCAATAGAATATTAAAATCATTATTTATAAAATTGTGGAAATAATATTTGAAATCGTATTATCTCTCTATATTAAAAAACAAGTAGGTTTGTAACAGAATCTGTCACTTAACTCGCTTCCACATAATTGTGTTTAACAGGAAAAAACGCGCCAAACACAACATTAATTCTATATTTAACATTTACAAGCTAAATTTGGCTAGTTTCAGTTATTTTATTTCGAAAATTCAATAATTATTACTTATCGTTTGCAAAAATCAATTTATATTTTAAAGAATAAGTATGTCATATTCCTCGCTTTTAAATAGAATGAAAACATTTCATATCAACATACAAGGATTCCGTAGTGAAATATATTTGACGTCATTTCAAACTGATCGATGTCGCAAAAATAAATTTATTTTAATTTATTGTCTAAAAGAATTAAAGTTTCTCGAGCGATTGTTGCGAATGGCAAATGTGATTTAATTCTAATAAAAACAGGGCCTTTAGCTATTTGTAATTCAAAGTTTTAAACGCCAAAATTAACTATTTTCATTAATCTTCTTTCTCAGATTTAATAATTAGACTTTATCGTTTGCTAAATTTGTTTAAAGTTCGAAGAATAATTATGCAATCTTTTTAATAAATATTTTTGTCGCCACAATTTCCCATTTACATTTCTTTCGAAAATTCACTTATTTATAGTTTGTTAAATTAATTTACAGTTCAAAAAATATATAATTTGTACAATTGATGCTTTAAAAATAAAAGCGAAAGTTAGCATATTTTTTTTATGCCAAGTTAGAATTCTCTATGCATCTTTCTTCATACATATATATAGAAACATTAAAAGAACTCTATTGTGATAATACAACAATCCAAACCGAATTATATCACATAAATAAATATTTTTTCAAGTGTGTTTATTTTTATTTTAACAAAAGTTTCTCGTACGTTTAACGAAATGGCAACAGTGAAAATATTGAATAAAAATGGAATTTGCATGTTATTTCAATGTAGATTAAATTTTTAGTTATTTAAATTTTAAATAAGCTTCTAGTTTAAATTTTTTAATGAAATTTGGCATGTAGCCAAATCTGATTTTTTGCTTCAAAATGACGTATCCCACTTGTCTGTGGGACTTGTGGATGACAACAGTGAAAATATGAATAAAAATAGAATTTGCATGTTATTTCAATGTAGATAAAAAAAATTTAGTAATTTAAATTTTAAATAAACTTCTAATTAAAATTTTTTAATGAAATTTGGAATGTAGCCTAATCTGATTTTTTGCTTTAAAATGACGTATCCCACTTGTCTGTGGGACTTGTGGTTCTTTCTGTGAAAGTGGGTGACAGACGGACAGACAGACGGACTGAACGATTATAAAACCTTCCACTTTTTACGTTATAAACGTAGTGTGGAAGCTAAAAGTAAGCTCTTTTAAAGTGTCAGCAGCCATAACATCATGAAATATTAATCTTAGAAATCCAAAATTTTTTGGGAAGGTTTGTCTCCCTAATGCCTCGACCTAAATTTTTTTGTTTTTCAAATTTCCAATTAGTTTCTTAATTAAAAATAAAAATTAATTTTTCTCTATGTTAAAGTATAGGATTTGAAAGTGTTAGCAGCCATAACATGATGAAATATTAATGTCAGAAACCCAAATTTTTTTGGGCAGGTGCGTCCCCCTTATGCCTCGATGCCCACTTATTTGTTTTTCAAATTTCCAATAAGTTTTTTAATTAAAAATTACAATAAGTCAGCCACAAAAAAAATCTTATTCCTTTTCTGCAAAACGCCACAGAAATGTGTGATTTTGTTACGTTCTTTTTAAAGAACAGTTGCTCTCTTTTCTGTTCTTTTAAAAAGAACAGTTGTTTAACTTGTTCTTTTTACATTGGTTTTGTGTTTATATATAGAAAAGGTTTACAGATTTTTTTAAAAAATGATTTGGCCTTAAAATATATTATAGCAAGATAGAAGGTTTATAGATTAAAATTATGTAAAAAAAGATAGTAAAAAATTATGACAAAACTATTTTAAATAAACATTTAACATAACAATTACTCTGAAAATTTTTATTAGGTTAAACTGGAATAAAAAGTTTACATTTTTTTAATAAAAAGAACAAAAAGTTTTTTTTTATTTTCGGAACAGGTTACAACTATCAAGTAATTTTATCTTTTTCGTCCAGCTGGCCGAAAAGATCGCGTTGTTCTTCTTTAATCTTTTTTTTTCTTCAGCTGGCAGATGGCTTTCTTTTGTTTTTTTTTAAGTTTTTATTATTCATTCCCAGCAAAACCGCGGTGAAAGAATTTTTATTTTATTTTTTATTTATCCTAAAAAATGTATTCTTATGCGAATAAAATAAAATTCGTACACGCGAATATGCCACACATATTCCTTTTTGTTTTTTTAGAAAGTTTTTGAAGATGTTTTAATTATGGAAGTGGAAGTATCAAGATATGAACATGTTAATTACTTTGCAAATTTAGAAAGAAACGCTTGTTAAACATTGTTTTATGATTTGTTGTATAGCCAACATATTAAGCGAAATTTTTTTTAGCTTCCACACTACGTTTATAACGTATAAAGTGGAAGGTATTATAATTGTTCAATTCGTCTGTCTGTCACCCACTTTCATAGAACGAACCGCAAGTCGCACAAACGAGTAGGATACATCGTTTTAAAGCAAAAATCCGGCTAGGTTACATCCCAAATTTCATTAAAATATTTATTTATGTGATATGATTCAGTTTGGATTGTTGTAATATCACAATAGAGTGAGATTAGAGTAATAATGAGTGAGAGTGATAATGAGTAAACATTAATTTGCGAAAGATTAATGAAAATAGTTAATTTTGGCGTTTAAAAGTTTGAATTAGAAATAAATTATAAGCTGATGGCCCTGTTTGGCGAATTTCTTTCTGAGGTGTATAAATAGTGCGTTTTTTGTTGAGCACAAATATTGTGTGGAAGCGGTTTAAGTGACAGATTCTGTAACAAACCTACTTTTTAGTTTTATTTCTCGTTGTGAGATGCGTTTTTGCAAGGATCTCCCTACGTGTTACGTTTCACCATTTTTTGTTTACGTAAATGATAGTGTTTTTGTCTTTATGTATCTGTCCATGGTCTACTCAACTTTAAGGTCACAGAAGCTCTTTAGACTTCATGCAATCCGACCGGTCCGAAATGTAAGCAATTTCAAAGGAAAAGTACGAAACCTATTTGCGCACGGCCAATTATATATACTTATCTGGTTGCGAACAGGTTTCGTTTCTCTCTTTCGGAACAGCCAACAACCTGAAAAAAATTAATTTGGCGAGCGATAGCGAGCAGGGCGGCGTAGCCTCTTGTATGCCGCAAAGCGTCCAATGGTATTATTACTTAAAAAAAGTAATACAACTTAAAATTTTTGAGTGAGCCATTGGGTTTTTAAAAAGAACCTAAGAGTAAAAACAGGCAAGGTTAATTCTGCGAAATTAACGGGGGTTGGCGAAAAATTACTGAAAACAGTAATACAATATTAATATTTTTTTTAAGTAATATAACATAACAACCGCGAAGCGGTCCAATGGAATTGCGCAGCAATTCCCGTGGGTTTGCGAGCGATAGCGACCAGAGGAAGAATCCAAGAATGCAAGCTTGCGACCCAATGAGATTGCGCAGAAATATCCAAGGGTGCGAGCTTGTGGCTGAATATAACTATATTACCAAGGATCGACATAATTTTGTCATAGATACAGATCTGGATGGCAAAATATGCATAGGCCTGTGCAAAGTTGGATTAGAAAAGTTACGTTCATCAGCGAGCTGGCCGCGAAGCGGCTTATGGGAAACCGGGGTTTGGTAAGCCATAGCGAGCAGGGGGCGGAGCCCCCTAGTTATTTAAAATATTTATAGAATATTAAATCGGTTTTAATAATTTCACTTTTTAAACTTTATTATTGTTTAAAATATAGTTTTGGAACTAATGGCACACTCATTTTAATTTCAATTGTGTGTAGGAAAATATCATTAATTTTTCAATATTCATACAACCCTAACAAAAACTCTCCTCCGTTATTTTTCTTCTTATATTCGTGATACTTTTACCTATACCGCATCAATTGCACGAAATAACCCTTTCATTCTACAGCTCAATAATAATAATTATTATTTTTACTTATTTTTCGCTTTTGTACTGGAAACACAAATTAAAAGCTTTCGATAAATTGGAGGATAGAAGAATTATTTGTGTTCCACTTTTAGTTGGTTGTCAAGGTAACGAACAAAAGTTGCGCGCGCATCGGATTCCGTGTCTATTTGTTATTGCTATTCGCACGCGGAGAAAAGTGTGGGATTTTCAGTTTTCAGTTCGTCTATGGCAGCCGTCAGTCCTACTAATGCGCCGGTAAGTAAAGTTTTATACAGTTTGAACTTATTTAACAAAAAAAATTGAATGTAATTTTTATTCATAATCTTTAGTGTCTTAATTTTTTATACCTCTTCACTCCCTAAAGAAATCCTACGCAAGTTCTCTTTATATAAACACAATTGTCAAAGAATATATATGCTTAAATTTATTTGACAAAAAAAATTGCATAGAATTTTTATTCATAGTCTTTAATTTATTAATATTTTTTACCTCTTCACCCCCGAAAGAAATCCTACGCATGTATTGTTTATATAAACACATTGTCAAACAATATATATGCTAAATTTATTTGACAAAAAAAATTAAAGAATTTTTATTCCTAGTCTTTGATTCATTGATATTTTTTTAACCTCGCCACTCCCGAAAGTAATAATACGCATGTATTCTTCATCTAAACATATTTGTCAAACAATATATATACTTAAAAGTATGTTTCGCAAGGAATTTTGATAAAATTAACCTTTAACATTTGATGAGAGGACCGTCCATTAGTGGAATTTGAGGTTTGAAAAGGTAAAAATGCACATTTGCTGTGCTATGAATAAACTAGCTCTATCAGTTTCTTGCGATTAAAAGTCCATTCTGACATTTGTTTTCATGGAAAATGTTTTATAAATTTACAGTTTAAAACTCTACTTACCTTCTTGCTCATAATTCTTTTAATACAATTTATAAATCAGCGCTTTGTAATCAGTATTTTTGGGAAGCTTGAACATTCTAATTTACGATGAAAAGGCTATAATTAAGAAAAATTATAAAACGTAGTTATGAAGTGAATTCTACAAAGGTTCACGTTTGTCTACCTCTGGAGCGAAGAGGTTAAAGTATTTTTACGTTGAGATAAAATGCTGTATATTAGATAAATTTATAATGGTTTTTATAAGTAAAACCCTCAACTACTCCACATAAACTTAATTAAAGTATTGCTAGTTATTTATACTTATTGTCTGTATAAATCATTGGCTGTTAAGGTTATTTAAATATGTTTCACTTAGGCTTTAAATAGATAGCTGGAAGCGTTGAACCAAACATGTTATTAAAAGTTTTTTTTATTTGTCAATGTTAAGAATTCTTATCATAATGCATATAAATAGTTGTTCCATCTTAAATTTATTAATATGTTTCTTGGCTTTAAAAATTCATAGTTTACAAATTTTCGATTAAATGTTTCTTTCTTGTTTAATCATTAATCGAAATTCGATATTGTCATATGTTATATTCTTTAAATGTTTATCTCAACTTTTTTGCAAATAAATCAATTAAAGTACGAAATTATATTAATATAAAGTTTAAACATTACAATTTAAATAAGAGTCTTAAATAATAGTTTTGTTTAAGCAAAATCAAATTTCAAAAATTTAAATGTGAAACATTTTTCAGAATAGTTATTTTTACTTTAGTTATTTTACATGTACATGTTGAAATCATGCGGTTTAGTTTGACAATAATTAACAAAGCTCAACTAGACGTTTAAGTGGGTTATTAAGATCTTAAGTAGGCAGTCAAGGAGTCAACACAAATTATGAATATGCAGATAGAAGGACACGCATTTTCACCTTGTGTCAATGTCAAACATTGTGAAGATGAATTTTTAAACCTCCTACAACAAGGGAAGAGCATTCCTAAGAATGGAAAAAGGAACAATTCTAAATGTTTTGAAATGAACAGGTTTAGTTTTGAAGTTGCTATGCTACCGATAGTTGCATATGGTTAAAGTTGTATCATAGTAAGCGTATGAGTATAATAGTATAGTATCGTAGTTGCTATTATATAGGTTGCAGATGTTTTTATATTGGTATTCAAATTTGTTTTAACGAAAAATTGAAGACTTATTTTTTATTTAGGACGGGAAAAAGTTAAAGAAAACGAAATTTAAAACTTGCGAAATGTGAAATGATGTGAATATTGGTTTTCAATGTGTTCCAATATTTATTAATATCTCCTGCTACCTTTAAGAGAGAGAAGTTGGCAAAATTTATTATTAACAATTAAAACATTAATATTTTTAACTAATTTGTAACTGTTGTTTGTTTAACTAATTTGTACTGTTTTTAAAATATGAGTGCCTTTATCTAAAACCTGTTAACTTTCAATTATAAAGCAATAGCAGCAGATGCTTTTTTTTGTTTACCGGGAAAATGGATGTATGTGTCCATTAATTTAATTCTTAAGTTTCTAAAAGCGTGTGCATTTATGAAATAGGAAATAATTGAACGAAATTATCACATAAAAGAGTTTAAAACACATATTTTTAAACTTATATAAATATCATTTAGAATTCTACTCCAATTTTTCCATTTCATTCAAAAATATCCTTTTTGTTTCTGCAAAATAAGCAAATATATCCCACGTACATAGTAACATACAAAAAAAAACTTTAAAAAAACAACAATTATATAAATTATATCAAAAGACATTAAAAAAATCTGTAAAAAATATTTCCAGTTGTATATGTATGTATAAATATCAGAATAAATCGTTTCTACAGTTCATCTTCAAACCATAGAAATAGTAAATCTTTGCCTTCAAACTCACTGTGTGAATCAGAATAAATTATCTTCTCGCTCTACTTAAAAAGCAATTCTCTAGGTAAGGTTGAGTGCTTCATTGATTGTGACTCAAGCAACAGCATGAATGAACCAGTCCGAACGAAAAATGAATGAATAATCTTTAATCTTATACAAAAAGAGCAATTGGGTAGAGGGTTGAGATAAATCGCTGAATTGATGAAAAAGGATTCTACTTTTGGCGATTTATCCCTGGCGTCAATAATACTGCATTAATGTAAAATTAAAACACAATTTTGAAAAGTTTCGCCAAAATACTACATAAATTTATTTTTTTTAACATATACAATCACATGAAAAATTATTCATCCTTATTGAAGTTAATTAAAACACTAATTATCGGAATAGACCTAACATTAAAATTCAATGTGCCATAACCACGTGATTTGGTGAGGAATGTTTGTTCCCTTGGCTCTTCAAGTTTCTTATTTTTCCAGAAATCTGAACTCTTTCACGTGTTATGGATATTTGTCTGCACTTTTCTTTATATTTATCTGTTAAAAAATTAAGTATGCGGTTAAAGGTCCTATTTTAATTTTTATTAAATACAACTTTATATTTTTTTAGACTTGGCGATTGAACTTATATTAAGTATTACATTTTTCGTCTTAAATATCAATATTTTAAAACAAAATGAACGCACTCAAAGATTTGAAACAAAATGAAAATAAATGAAATTAAGTAATATTAATTTAACTTAACCATATCTTTTATTTTATTCTCGGATATAATTTCATCCTCCATGAAGAATTTTGTTCTTCTAAACTGATGAATATGTATTATATGAGCTCTTATTTTGGTATCAATAAAAATTACTTTCTGTAAGAACAATATTCAAACCTTAACTCAAACATTGAAAAAAATATGGAATCATAAAGATTTTAGGAGGGAAAATAAATTGTTTCATGGGTATTTATAAAAGTAATGTAATATGACGTATAATAACACTCTGAAAAGTTTCTGTAAAGGTACATCACATTTTGGGTGAACGTTATAGTATTGTGATTTTAGTTTTCTAGCAAATTGATGTTTTCATGAAGTAGAGAATCTCCCATTAACATCATACTGAAATATAATAAAACAGCGAAAATATATACCATTAAATCACTGATAGCAAATCGAACATTTTAACCAGTAGATGCTGAATGCAAGGGATACAGCATGATTAATTTTTCGTCATAAGTAAATTTGCAGCACAAAGTGATGACAGCACTTTCATTTCACCCTGTGCTAGTAAATTAAATGCTTCTTTTACAATGAAAAATTGAGATATTTCAAATTATGACTAAAAAATATCTTTATCTTTACTCCCGAGTAAACTCCAACACATATATTCTTTATATAAACATGTTTTTCAAACAATTATATATTTAAAAATATGTTTTGCAAGCAATTTTGAAAAATTTCACGTTTAACATTTGCTGAGGAGCATGCCAGTTTTGTGGAGTTTGACATTTTGAGCTGTAAAAATACAATTTTTTTTGTGTGTGTTATGAATAAACAAACAATCTCTGTTAGGTTTTCTTTGTAATTAAAAGTCCATTCTAACATTTGTTTTAATGCAAACCGTCTTATAAATTTACCACTAAAAAAGCTTTTGGAAAGAACTCGGAAATCTGCTTGACCCACTTGCTTTTTATACAATTAATAAATCAGATGCTTCGGTATCGATATTTTATAGAAAAGCTTGTACATTATAGTTTATAACAAAAAATAGTGTTAAGAAAAATTGTATAATGAAGTTGTAAAATGAATTCTACAAAGTTTCACTTATGTGCACCTCTGGAGTGAAGAGGTGAAAGCTACTTGGACATGCTATTTTATTGAGAATGCATTGGGAGGAACTTCCGTAAATCATTTAAAAACAAGACATTGAAATCAAAATGGAAAAAGCTTTAGTTAATATTCAACACTGGATATACAAAGCGTTAATTATGCATTGGTCTGAAAATTGAGCTCTTTTAAGTCAGGTGTACCTAGTTTCGTGTTTCTATTTATGGTAATTTGTGTCATTTGCATGACTATTTCACGGTTACAAAAAAAAGCTTAAATTTGTCACACCCAAAACGTTGTATTTTGGCAACAAATATTTTTTCTATTTTATATTTTACAATGTTTTTTTTATTTAATAAAACATTTTTAATGGGAAATCTTTCATGTTAATAAATTTTGATTTTCCGAAATTAAATCAGTTAGCTTTATATACTCGGTGTTGCTTACTATTTTTTTTCTAAAGCACATTCAGTTCAATATACTGTATCAGCTCTTCCAAAAATAAAATTGAAATTTAAAAATTGCAACTATTTTTATTTATAAACTAGTTTTATATACCCTGTGTTTCTCGTGCGCATCCTTAATAATGCACCAAACAGCAATGATGCGATCTTAATTTGATGATTTGCTTTACGTTGCCAAGTAATGAAACCGGAAAATCAGATAAATATTCTACAAACTTAATACGTATAGAATACTTTCGCGGTCTTCAAAATTCGCCATTTGTATTTAAAAGCCATACAAAACGATACACACTTTTCAACTGCCATTGCCGTTCTATTCTATTGGGTGGATTCGTACGACACCCAATAATAATTGGGTGGCGCTGCTTTCTCAGATTATCAGTGATTTGGATATCAGTGTGGTTAATTTAAGTTCGGATAGTCTAAGTTCAGATATTTGAAGTTCTCTCTGTACTTTATTACTTTCAATTATCTAATATAAAAGGTATTGAAAGGGTATTGCGATGGGGTAGAAAATCCGAAATGGGGATTTTGTGTTTTCTACATGTTTTGGACCCAGTGGCGCAGTGCATTGCCGTGCCACAGGTCCGGGGATCGAATCCCGGATTGGGCGAGGTTGACCCACCCTTTCGTCCCTTAAGTGGGTCGATAAAATGGGGACCAAGCATGCTTGGGAACAAAACACTGGGGGTCCGGCGTGAGGCTGACCACCTAACTGGGACATATGCCTAGCCCCAAAGAGCCCTCGGTCACGAAAGCTGAATTGGGCACGGCCGGCCTTGGCCCAGTAATGGGCTGTTGGGCCGAGGAGTTCGGGGGTGCTCATTCTAAAAAGGTGGTTTTTGAATGTCTGCCTGAAACCATCTGAAACTCCTCTACAGTTCAAACTAAAAGAGCTACGGACCTAAATTTGGTTCACGAGCTACCAGTACCTGTCGAACGCCATAATAAGGTTTTTAAAAAATATCGCGCATGTGCAAGGGGTAACTGCCATAAAACTTATTTTGGTTTGAAAGTTGTTAAAATTACTTTACTGCGTACATAATTACCTTTAAATGTGTATTGACTCATTGAATAGTAATTGAAAGTCTTGTAGCGTTACACACCTAATTTTGAAAAGAAATAGTTGTTTCTTAGGCTTTTAAAGCTGCTTGATTCAGCAATATTCAAAAATAGTTTTTCCCTCTGTTTTGGACCTATCCACTCGAGTGAACAGCCTAGCGTGACCACTACTATGATCGTTTTCCAGGAATGAGCTCATAATCCAGTTAATGGGAAATGAACAATGCTTGAGTAACATAGTCACGTAACCACTGGCATGAGGGTTAACGACTCTGGGCTAATATTTTAGTCTGGAGAAGCAATGCTCCCTCAAAAGCATACATCTTATGATGGGATTAAAGACTTATTTTTTTCTGAACAATATAAATATTTAAACAAAGTTGTTGTAAATATTTAAAAAAATTACTTTAAGATTATAAGATCATAAGAACTATATATAATAATGCTCCCTTAAAAACTTGGATCTTATAATATTATTAACTCCGATATTATTTACTTTCTTTAACATCACTCATTTAATTAGTATTTTCTTCTTAAATAACTATTTAATTGTTGATTAAAAATAAATTATGGTAATTGAATCACAAAATGTTAAAGAAAAAGGGGCAAGTCCATTGGAGAATTCCCTACTAAGCTTCCTACTTTCAACATTTTAATGAAAGATAAGCGTAATAAGAAAAGTGAAAGAAGAGTATTTCTGTGGACTTGACCCACTTTTAGCTCTTACTTTCTTGTTATTTAATTTGAAAAACTAAAATAATGGAAGGTAACATACATAGCGCACTGTAAAAATGCAGCACATTTGCCGCATATATATTCACAGCGCTTTCTGTTGGATTTGACGAGTACACGACATGACCTGTTGTGACTTTGGTCAGTGTTCTTTTCTACCGGTCGGAAATTCAAACGGGATCGTGGCTCAAGCACATGAGCTTGAAAATTATAGCACATTTTTAGTGGGAGAATACAGCATCGTGCTGGTAAACGAGACTGGATTTTTTTGCAGGGTGGTGATCACCTGTCTATATCCATCCCATCTAAGTTCCATTCTAACCGTTTGATTTTTTTAAAACGTTTTTTGTTAGAAAGGTTACGCATCAGATGCCTATCTTTCATTAACCTGTCTGTATGTTTTTTCATATCCGTTCACACTGTCTGTTATAATTTTCGTTCTAACCAGCCAAAAATCAGTTTCATTTTTTTGTTATAAAGGCATAACATCAAACATCTATATTTTATACTTTTTGACGGTCTGTCTGTACGCATTTCCGTCCGTTTATCTGTCCTATGACGGTTTATTTCAACTTCAGTTCTAAGAAAATCTTATTTTGTTAGAAAGATATGGCATCACACATATCTATTTTCGTATTCTTTCGTCAGCTTCTTATCTTGTAAGATTCTGAGTGTTAAAGTAGTACAAAAAGTTTTAACTCTTGTATTTTATGATTCAATGAATCGACAGCTTTAAGAAGTTAATTAACAGTAAGCTTTAAACTAATGGCTAAAAAAAGGCATAGCCATAAAGGACAATAATTATGTTATTAAGTCTTTTTTTTGCCAAGATAGTTGAATCTAATTCGATACAACTCTGCCAAATGTAGCAATATTCTTTATGAATATTTATAAGCTGGTCGTGTTCGAAGGTCATTGTTAGAGCTGTATAATGGGTTGATCGTATCATATTATTTTCGCCAAACTTATTTCCCAAAACCTAAATACTAAACGGTTAATATATTCGTATTTATAGGAATTGTGATGAGATTTAAGAGTGCATTTTATAGCTTATTTTTCATTTTGGAATTAAGCATGAACGGGATTTATACTTTAAACGAGCGGAACAATAACATAAGTTTATGATCCTATAACAGGTTATATGGTACACATATTTGGAACGATTTGATATTTTTTTAATCCGTGCGAAGAACGGGTATAAATTTGCTAGTATCTAATAAGATAAACTTTTTAACTATTTGGTCGATTTCCTGATTTTTCATAAATGGTAAAGTGATAAAATAATAGATAACATTTTAACGTGGATAATTCAGCTTATGTTGTCACGTATATGTAATAAAATCACGAAATCGTCACAGGAAACAAGCCGCCTAAAGTAAACGACCTATTGTTTTCATAAGATACTAATCTTGAAGTACGATTCTAAGAAATAGACCATACTAATTTTAAGAAATTTTCTTAAAGTTTAAACCATGTTACCTAAATGTTACCAAATGCATAACTTTTACGTAAATGTAACAATGTCTTTTACTCGTCCATTCACTTTTACTACTTCTACTTCCAGAGAATCTTATAAGAAAACAGTAATAAGAAAAGCATATTTTTAAGTGTTTGAAATTTTGTATTTATTATGCAAAAAATTAAAGATTAATAAATTCTTTCTTTTTGACGCATCCTTTCTTATGATTTCTTGATGAAAATAACCTAAAATAATTAACTTTAAAAAAATTCTTATGAAGAATTATATATAAAATAACAATAAATAGAATACATTTAATCATTTAGCACAACATTAGAATAATGAGTACACAATATCACATTGTAGTTTGCTGCATTACTACTTCAAATTTTAAATAATGTTTCCCTAAAATTTAGTAAAGATTAGAATAACCAAATTTAAAATTCATTGCGAATTCGTATATAGTATACATATGCTACAACTCTGTTAAAATTACTATTATCATAGCTCTTAGCATACCAATTCTATACAAAATTACGAGCTTCAACTTAAGTCATGTCAAATCCTTTCAAGGCCTCCAATTTGGACAGAAAGTAATAGTTCTCCTCATATAAACGTGACCAAAGACACTTCATTAATGCAGGGATGCAAACAGACTGTGAATTACTGCGAATGCGTCGGATCACGCGACGACCAGAAAAGCAGCCAAAAAACAAGTGGCATTTAGCCATTGTACCGGCACCAGGTCTGGTCGAAAACGTTCTACGGCAATTTTTCCGATAAAATCAAGGGAATTATGAGGCATATTTGTTGGTTTTTTCCTGAGATTGTTTTCGTGTGGTTGTAGTCTTGTTGGGACTTTTTTGTTGTTGATATTTTGTGAACATGGAACTACAAAATCTACAGAATCGATCGATACTAGTTTCTCAGCACGGTAGCGCGGCGATACCACTGCAATATGTGAGTTTTTTTCCCTTTCGAAACTTAAGAGCTCTTTAATTTTATACACTGCTCAAAATAAATTAGGAGAGCGCATGGTTTAAACCCCTTCACTCCAGTGATTACATTTGGAATCATCAAACTTGCGATTTTTTTCTCCTTAAGTTAAACTCGCACTTACTTGAAATAAGTTTTATCAATTTCTCCATATATTTTTCTATAAAGTTATATTTTCTTTTGTATCGTTAGATGGAATAATAATTTTTTTTGAAGAAGTAAATAATGTTTGTTTTAATTAAATGAAAATATGAAAAACATGGTAAAATAAAATTCACTCTAAAAATTTATTAAATAAATTGACCCTAAATTCTTCACGCTTGCATTTTTAGATATTTTAAAATTGATTTAAACTATTTTTAACAAATAAAGTTTTGAAAGTTTATTTTTATAATTTTTTCAAAATTATGATTCCAGTCCTTTAAATTTTAGTTTAAAATTAAGATTTTCCCCCGTTTTCTACCATTCCATTCTGGATGCATAATGAATCTATTTCACAAACTTTAGATTTTTAGAATAAAAAATAAAAAGTTGACCCTCAAAGGGTTAACAAAAGTACGCAAGTGCTCCCCTAATTGTTTTGAGCAGTGTAATTTCATTAGTCTGTGAGTTTGTGTTTGTTTAACCCATTAATGACGACTTTCTGAACACCATTAGCACCTTCATTTCTGTATAAAAACGTTAACTTTAATTTTTCTGAATTAGTTTTTCGTGTAACTTAAATAGTTCTTTATAAATTATTCAGGACAATGGTCTTAATTTGTCTTATATTTTGTTTACTTAGATAAACTTCAGTAGAAGCTCACTTTCGTGTGGTAAATTTTCTTGCCAACCGTCGTTAATGAGTTAATTAATCTTTCTGAATCATATGGATATGTAGTATATTGGTCCTGAAATTACTTCTTAAATGTATTTCTCAGTTTGGAAAACTTTGAAAATACTTACTAATGCATGTAACGTTAAAATAGTACATAATGGGACAGAAAGATTCAAATCTTACCGGAGCTACAACTAATAATACTTATTTACCAATAGTTAAATTTTCCTTGTTAATTTTGTTGAACTATGATGGCAAATTATTATCTCCACCCAGTGAAATCTGCATTTTCTCCTATTACGAATATAAACTCATAACTTCTCAATAAAAATTGAGCGACTTGATAAAAATTATCAAAAAATTACCATGCTGTTATGTTTAAAAATATAATATAAATGCTGAACCCTATTTTAGAAAATAAACTACTGTGCAACATCTATTAAGACTATTTTTCACGGTTTCTGTCCTCGAAGACACAAACAGATATCACGACTGTTGAAGAGCTAGCTGCTGAATTTAATCTACCAACCAAGCAATAATCCTTAAAACCTGTCTGGTTGGTTGATTGGTACACATATATATTCCGGTTTGTGTGCTTGATCAAAGACCCGCTTATAAACCTTCGTTAAGTAAGACAGACACAGGCAGAATTTTTATTGACACAGAGAGAGAAAGTACAGCTGGGGAAAAAAAAAAACGATCCACCCTTCGGTTTTCGGCTGCTATTGCTCAAGGAATTTTGTGAAAGGTGTCATTTTTCAGGAAATAGCGTAAGGAATTGAAAACTGGCAACCAAAATTGAGTAAGGGGTCGTCTACATATTAAAATGAGTACCAACTTTGAAAATTCCAATGGCAACACCCAATTTTTTTTACATAAAAATGTTCAGCACCTTCAAAATACCCCAGGTATGAAAAAGAATTATTCATTTTGCATTATTTGCTGAGATATTAAAGCATTAATTTTGAACTCTCTTAGGGGGAAATCTCCAAATTGAAAAAGGTAATATTTAGGGTGTCTTTTCGAAACGACAAGCTAACAAAAGGGTTACCATAATCTCGCCAAAGGATGCTAGAATTAAACCTTCTTCACTAATATTGTGATTTTTTTTTATGTTTGTACCCTTTTTTTTAATTTCAGATTTTAAAATTCAGAAATAAAATAAAGGGTAGACGAGAAAAAGTTTTAATTTTAAATTAAGTCACACATACGATTATTTATAACGAACAGATTTTCAAATGCGATTAGTTACAATCAGATAGACAAACATGATTATTACATTTATGTTTTACATTTTATGCAAATTTTTGTTTCATTCATATTGCTACAAAAAGTTTGTTTAAAATTCGGCTCACTGGGTCTGGGACAAATCCCGACAATAGATTTTTGTCCATTTCTCGATTTTTTTTAATATAGAGATATTTTTTTTAAATATTAGAGATTATTTATTTAGTTAGTTATTTCGGGTCGAAATCCCGAAAATAGATTTTTGTCCATTTCTCGATTTTTTTAATATAGAGATTTTTTTTTAATATAGAAATATTTTTTTTTAATATAGAAATATTTTTTTTTTAAATATTAGAGATTATTTATTTAGTTAGTTATTTAGTCAGTTAGTTATTTAGTCAGTTAGTTATTTAGTCAGTTAGTTATTTAGTCACTTAGTTAGTTAGTCACTTAGTTAGTTAGTTGGTTAGTTAGTCAGTAAGTTGGTTGGTTAGTCAGTCAGTCAGTAAGTTGGTTAGTCAGTCAGTTAGTCAGTAAGTTGGTTGGTTAGTCAGTCAGTTAGTCCGTTAGGTAGTCAGTTAGTTAGTCAGTCAGTTAGTTAGTATCTCAGTAAGTTAGTTAGTCAGTCAATTAGTCTGTTAGTTTAGACAGTCAGTTAGTCAGTGAGTTAGTTAGTCATTCCGTTAGTTAGTCAGTCAGTTAGTTAGACAGTCAGTTAGTTAGTCAATTAGTCAGTTAGTCATTCCGTTAGTTAGTCACTCCGTTAGTTAGACCAGACTGACTAACTTAGTCTACCTTCTGTCAAATGGTTAGTCAGTGAACTGACTGACTAACTAACTGACTAACTAACGGACTAACTGACTGACTAACTAACGGACTGACTAACTAACTAAACGACCGACTAACTAACCGACTGACTAACTAACTGACTGACTAACTAACGGACTGACTAGCTGGCTAAATAACTAAACAACTAACTAAATAAGTAAATAAAACACTAAGTAATCTCTAATATTTTTTTAGAAAAAAATCGAGAAATGGACAAAAATATTTTTTTTTCGGGATTTCGACCCGTTCGGGTTTCGTCTATGTCGGAATTATGGCCTTTCAGGATTTCGGCGTTCGAGATTCTGGCTTGTCGGTATTTTGGCTTTCGGGATTGTGTCCGGAACCCCAAGTCACTTTATCGGTAATATAAACCACATATTACAAAACGAGAGTTATGATCTTAACACGATAGTTAAAGGAAAGCAAAATAAAATTACGCAGAATCATTTGGCAATGATTTTTAACCAAGGCAGTGGGCACTAATCATTTTAAATAATCAATGTGGTAACAATAAAATATGCTAAACACCGAATTCCAATAATATTTTAGGGTATTTAATTTTTAATTTCAAACACACTTTTTGAAATTGTATTTGAAATAACATACATTCAAAAACAGTAATCGATATAATTTAATGTTAATTATACAAACAAAATACATTGTATGCACTTGAAACAAGAAAAGATTTTTATACATTTGACAGACATCAATAATTTGAATACACATTTACCAAAAACGCTTTCAACCACCAAACGATAATGCAAGTTAGGATCCAATTTGCTAAGTAATTTTTTACACGGTCCCTAAAATTCGTTTTTTTCAGTATTTTTACAATAACTCGGCAAATAATTGTCGTTGAATTAAAAAATTCGGGATTTGGGTTCTACTTGATCTACTTTATCGATTTATGTAACAAAAATTTGGGGTTGCTATTCATGTTTTATTTTTTCTTATTTAAATTTAAATAAAAAAATAATAATAATGAAAAATTGATGAAAAAACTTGTGTGATTTGTTTTTGGAAGATTAAGAAGTATATAATGAAAAAAAAAATTTGGTTTAATTCATTTTATTTGTGGAGGTATGAATAAAAGTTTGTGAAACTTTTTTAACATTATGGGCGTTCAACTTTGAATGCTTATATCTCACCAAATAAAGCAAATTAATAAATTTTCTTTTGGATCTGGGGTATTTTGAAGATGATAAACATTTTTATATTAAAAAAATTGGGTGTTGCCATTGGAATTTTCAAAGTTGGTACTCAATTTAATATGTAGACGACCCCTTATACAATTTTGGTTGCCAGTTCTCAATACCTTACGCTATTTCCTGAAAAATGACACCTTTCACAAAATTCCTTGACCAATAGCAGCCGAAAACCGAAGGGTGGATCGTTTTTTTTTTCCCCAGCTGTACAACCAGGGCGTATGCGGGAATCGAACCCGCACCCGTTACAGCGCGCAGACTGCTAGCGTAATGGTCTGCGATCCAAACCATTAGGTCATCCGGGCCCCGTATGTCTGTTTTACGATCAATTCGACTTATAAGTTCTCTGAGACGTCACACTATCCGCCCGATTCGGGTTGGTGGCTGTTCCGAAAAAGAGGAATGAATCTGTTCGGAACCTGAAAAGTGTACTCGAACTTGCGCGAATAGGTTTCATACTTTTTCTGCAGCACAATCCTAACCGTACGGATAGCGTGACATCACGAAGAGCTGCTTCTGTGGCCTTAAAGTTGAGTAGGCCATGTCTGACGGACAGGAACAGCAGAACCTACATCTATCTACTGGGATATAACCCGATTTTTTTTTGTTCTGTTGTTCTCCCTAGAACGGCAATGGCGAAGGCAAGCCCGCCAATACTGTCCTGGACGCCAATGTTTACGCCACGAAAAAGACCATCGCACAAGGGCTGCTGGATGTCGCTCTTCTCACGGCCAACGCCTCCCAGCTCAAGTACCTGCTTCAAGTGGGCAAGGAACACGAGTTCTACTATGTAATGTTAACCCTCATCAGCTTGTCCATCATCCTGCAGGTATGTTGCTTGCTAAATTGTTAAGTTCTATTGATGCAAACATAGGTTCTTAGTCAATAGAAAAGTGTCTTGACATTGCTGTAGGCCATTGAGTATATTAGTTGGTAGACTGGTTGTACAGATGAGCAGCTTTTGTTGGAGCTTTTATGATTTATTGTGTTCATTGCTGAATCCAGATTTTCAACTACACTTCTCATATATAGTTCGCATTTTGATAGAGGAAATATATGCAGGTGCTTAAATAATGCGCACATTACAATTACGTAAAATATCTTGCTTATCATAGGAGAAAAAATATACACTATTATGTAGAAATGATAAAAAGTTGGCACTTAAACATATAGATTAGGGATTTTTTATACTCTACCGTGATGAAAGTTTTTGTTTTTAATTTGGCATTTTTGAGTTTTATACTAACGCCACACATTGTTCGGAATAATTAGGGTCGTAAGTCTATAGTCGCCCTTGCCTTCTAGTACCATCACCCAATGCAGAAACTGTTCAAAATCATATTTACTGATAATAATTATAAGAACTTCATACTCTGTGAAACACAGCACCTTACGTTGCCAGGGTGCTCAATGTCCATTAGTCTGTCGAACTATTTTTAAAAAAGACGTAGTCTTCTACCACAAAATACATTGAGCTTCATTCATCCCTTAGTTGTTAAACATAGCCATGCAGAGTACTAAATGTCCATATGTATAGTTATTGATAGTAATATAGTTATATGATAGTATAGTAATATTGATAAACAAAACTCTTGAAATAACTAAAACGTAGAAAACACGGCACCCTACCTTGCAGGGTGCCCAATGTCCAATATTCTGCCGAACTATTTTTAAACAAGACTTAGCCAAGTAGTAAACAAGACTTATACCAAGTAGACATGCAGAGTGCTCAATGTCCATATGTATAGTAATATTAATTAAAGAATTACCTCTTGAATTAATCCAAATGTAGAAAACACAGCACCTTAACTTGTAGGGTGCTCAATACCTAATAGTCTAACTATTTTTAAACAAGACATAACCTTATACCAAATAGACATGCAGAGTGCTCAATGTCCATATGCCTATAGTAATATTAATAAACAAAACTCTTGAAATAACCCAAACGTAGAAAACACAGCACCCTACCATGCAGGGTGCTCAATACCCATTAGTCTTACAATTATATTTAAACAAGACAGTCTTCTACCATAAAACACTCAGGTTCATCCATTCCTTATTTGTAAACATAGCCATGTAGAGTTCTCAATGTTCATATACATAGTAATATAGATAAACAAAACTCTTGAAGTAACCCAAACGTAGAAAACACGGCACCCTACCTTGCAGGGTGCTCAATGTCCATTTGTCTGTCTCTTCCTTTATAGATGTGCCTCGGAACTGTCCTCCTCATCAAGGCTCGGTGTGACATTAACGACCAATGCCAACAGCAGAGGGCCGACAGACTCAACAATGCCTCGTTGTGGATTGTCTTTGTATCTACTGTCATCCATGCATTCCTGTCTGTGTTCCACATAGAGCCTAATCACCAAAGATCGTTTGAATTCTATGCCAACATGTCCAGGCAGTATCAAGCTAGAATGTCATAGCAGGAATGCTATGATTGACTATCTTCTAATAACTAATGCTGCTCATGACTTGACTAATGCTTGGGATTAAAGATATTTAAGGAGGAATTCAGATGCCGGTTAATAGATAATACCGATTAATTCAGATACCGATACTGTCTAAGCTTGAGTATGAGAATAGAATGTCATAGCAGGACAATTTGTTATGATGATGATTATCTTCCAAGACTGCCTAAAACCTTAGAACTCAAGATGTGAACCCATCGAGATTAAAGTTTTTTTTCTTTTATTTTACTTATGTGATATTTTGATATGGAATGAAAAATCTGAGATTAATCTAAAGAGTGAACATTGTTTTTTAATTCTAAGTCATCAGGATTTAAGCTTTAAATTCGTCGGAAAACAATTTATGGTATTTTTAGTAAAAACAACAAAATACTTTAAATTGTAATGAAAAGGGCGAGAATCAAAGTTGCATTTGGAAGTAAACAGTGCTTTAAAATGCATCGGTTTAAAGAATTGTTTAACTAGCAGCTACAAAATCAACAAAATTTTCCTAAAGAATTAATTTTTATGCGTGCAATTCACATTTTTCTCAGATTTGTACATTGCATGCAAAAAAAATATATTAAAAAACGAGTCCTGAATCAATTATATTAGAAAAGTGTACTGCGACTTGCAGATTTATGTAAGTATCATGAAATGTATCTCCTAACTATATCAAAATATATTATTCAATTATTTTGGTCAAAATGAATATTATTAGACCTCAAGCTAATAAATTTCTGGAATCAATAAAACATTTTTTAAAAGAAAATTATATAAACTAACTTATATAGTCTTCACAATTACAGCATTACTTACAGACATACATTGAAACATTACATTACAACAACATTACTTACCTATTTATAACATTGTAAACTGACATCATAACTTTATACAAATTTTTGGACGATCATTTACACAATTTATAACTATATGAGTGGCCTTAAGAACTTAATTTAGTCTTTTGGAGAAGTTCAAAAAACTTACTGAGAAATGGGAAGAAAAATATACTGTGTGACAAAGTATGGATGAAATATTATAATCGTTGAACCAATCTATAAAACTTTCACTAACCAAAGACGAAAGTGCTTCGACAAAAATAGTATTATCAAATACTATTACGTGTATGCACATAAGACGTTATTTCTGAGTTAATAAAGTTTTATTGAAATTTACGAATTTTTGTACTGAAGTACACAAATTAAAATGACTTTTGTGAAATTACTGACATGGAGTTTATACCAAACAAAGTACATGTTGAAAGTAAAACAAAAGTAAAGAAGCTTAACTTTTGTAAATTAAGTATTATTTCAAACAGTTAAGTATCACATTGAAAGTATTTTATTCATTGATATTCTTTTAACAGTTAATTTTGGAGAAATTATTACCCAAATAATAATTTTGCTGGTATTATGATATAAAGGATTAATAATTACCACAAATGTTGATAAACTTTAAAAAAAAATCTTTGTTATTTAATTTCCATGTGTGATGTTTTACTATTATCTTTTCTTATCTTCTATTATATGTACACACAGCTATATTTATTCTATGTATTGATTTTGATAGTAATTCACTTTCTTAAATTTATTAGCCTTATATTTGATACCTATTACTTTATTGTTAATTACCATAAAATAGTTTAAAACATGCAATGAAAAAGACATATTAATAAATTTAAACAATTTTATTAACTGTAAATATAAATTATAACTTTTATATATATGAAGATTAATAAATAATATTCTTTCATTTTCTAAATTTAAAATTGTATCATACAATTCAATGTGTTTTTAATAATATGAAAAAATTTTGATATTCCAAATTCATTAGCTGAATTTAAAATATGCATCAATATAAATCTTTTAACAATCATTTCATTAAAGTAACAATTGAATCTTGATTTTCTTAAAGTTGTTTAAATCTATGCAACTAATATGTATAAAAACTTTATTTGTATTTTTCTTTTTTTATTAAAAATTTCTATTGCAAAATAAAATGTATGCACGTGTAATAGTTTTGCTTCATTTTAGCTTCCACACTAAGTTTATAAAGTAAAAAGTGGAAGGTTTTATAATCGTTCAGTCCGTCTGTCTATCAGTCTGTCCGTCACCCACATTCACAGAAAGAAAAACAAGTCCCACAGACAAGTGGGATACGTCATTTTGAAGCAAAAAATCAGATTAGGCCACATTCCAAATTTCATTAAAAAATTTAAATTAGAAGTTTATTTAAAATTTAAATAACTAAAAATTGAATCTACATTGAAATAACATGCAAATTCCATTTTTATTCAATCTTTTCACTGCTTCCATCCACATGTCCCACAGACAAGTGGGATGTCATTTTGAAGCAAAAAATCAGAATAGGCTACATTCCAAATTTCATTGAAAAATTAAATTAGAAGTTTATTTAAAATTTAAATAACTAAAAATTTAATCTACATAGAAATAACATGCAAATTCCTTTTTTTCCAATATTTTCACTGTTGCCATCTCGTTAAACGTACGAGAAACTTGATTTAAAATAAAAATAAAAGCTTTTGAAAGAATATTTATTTATGTGATATAATTCAGTTTGGATTGTTGAAATATCACAATAGAGTTCTTTTGATGGTTCATTATATATGTATGAAGAAAGATGCATAGAGAATTTTAACTTGGCATAAAAAAAATAGGCAAAGTTTCGCTTTTATTTTTAAAGCATCAATTGTACTAATTACATATTTTTTTAACTGTAAATTAATTTAACAAGCTACAAATAAGTGAATTTTCGAAAGAAATGTAAATGGGAAATTTTGGCGACACAAAAATATTTATTAAAAAATATTACATCATTCTTCTTATAACTTCAAACAAATTTAGCAAACGATAAAGTCTAATTATTAAATCTGAGAAAGAAGATTAATGAAAATAGTTAATTTTGGCGTTTAAAAGTTTGAATCACAAATAGTTAAAGGCCCTGTTTGTTATTAGAAGTAAATCACCATTGCCTTTCGCAACAATCGCCCGAGAAACTTAATTCTTTTAGACAATAAATTAGAATAAATTTATTTTTGCGACATCGATCAGTTTGAAATGACGTCAAATATATTTCACTACGAGATTCTTTGTATGTTGATATGAAATATTTTCATTCTATTTAAAAGCGAGGAATATTACATATTTATTCTTTGAAATATAAATTAATTTTTGCAAACGATAAGTAATAATTATTGAATTTTCGAAATAAAATAAACAAAACTAGCCAAATTTAGCATGTAAATGTTTAATATAGAATTAATGCTGTGTTTGGAGCCTTTTTACCTGTTTAACACAACTTTTGTGTGGAAGCGGGTTAGTGACAGATTCTGTTACAAACCTACTTGTTTAATATTAAGTACCTTCATCGTGCTTAAAATTTGTTATATTTACAAATAAAAAGGCATTTTATAAAATACTTCAATATTTATGACAAAAAAAACTTTAATAGTATTTCAGTTTTTTATGAACACGCGTTTTTAGATTACTCTCACCTGAATTATAACTTTAAATTTTCTTATAGGAGGTATAATTTTAATATTTGATTGATTGTATAGTTTTTACATAGCATCTGTCTAATTTTTATGTTTTTGTTAAAACGTTAGATCCTTTGCAAACTGGATTAAGGCTCTAGCCCTTTTCTTTGTCCCCTACACTGCTAAATATTTGGCGTTGGTTTCACCAAAATTACAGTTTCCTAGTAGCTTAAACGGCTACTAGACTGTGTGGTGAATGTTTCACATATTCAGTATTCGCTTAAACCTGTTTACAAAACCTGAAACGTAGTTTGGCCGAATACCGAAAATATGGTGAAACATTTAGCCATACAGCCGTTACAGCTTCTAGGAACAATTATTATGGTGAAACCAAGCACAAATTTTTTAACCGTGTAGGGCAAATGATAAATATTTTTTCGAGCACAACATCGTGCAAAAACATTGCTTCAAAAATTATTAGCATCTGTCTAATTTTTATGTTTTTGTTAAAACGTTTAGATCCTTTGCAAACCTGGATTAAGGCTCTAGCCCTTTTCTTGTCCCCTACACTGCTAAATATTTGGCGCTTGGTTTCACCAAAATTACAGTTCCTAGTAGCTTAAACGGCTACTAGACTGTGTGGTGAATGTTTCACTAAATTTTCAGTATTCGCTTAAACCTGTTTACAAAACCTGAAACGTAGTTTGGCCGAATACCGAAAATATGGTGAAACATTTAGCCATACAGCCGTTACAGCTTCTAGGAACAATTATTATGGTGAAACCAAGCACAAATTTTTTAACCGTGTAGGGCAAATGATAAATATTTTTTCGAGCACAACATCGTGCAAAAACATTGCTTCAAAAATTATTACTTTGTCTTATAGCCTGTACTATATGAAAATATATTATTAAAATTTTAAGAAAAAAAATATTTTACCAGTGTCTTATTTCCTCTGAAAGGAAAAATAGTTATTTAAGCCAGTTAGTGCCGAAAATAATACTTTATTAAGCGAGTGGCTTTTATTTCACGAGACCATAGGTCGAGTGAAATAATGACAAGAGCTTAATAAATTATTATTTGGCACGTGCTTGCTTACAATATTTTTATAATAACGTGCAAAAAAGTATTTCTACCAATGAGTGATTTTCATGACATCATTTAGTTTCCATGGCGATATTCGAAAATGAAAGGTAGTAAAAGAAAAGTTGTAAAATAATTTTCTATTTTGAATCAAAATAGTGTTGTTTGGCGTGAAATTTGTGTTCTTACTTTTGTCTTATTTAATTTCCTTTAATAATTTTTGTAGTACTTGTAGTTTCCATGGAGATATTAGAAAATGCAAAAGTAATGAACCAATAGAAATAAGTGAGTTTCATTACATCATTTAGTTTCCATGGAGATATTCATGACATCATTTAGTTTCCATGGAGATATTCATGACATCATTTTGTTTTTCTACCAATCAGATACTCTTATTTACTTTACCGCACTAGTGCCGAAAGTACTACTTTCGGCACTGTCTGTGACGTAAGCACGTAAAGTGTCATTTTCGCAACGATTTATGAATGAATATGATATAAAAAAGTGAACTTTTTTGCACGTTGTTATAAAAAAGGTTTTTACTTTGTGTTTTGTACAGATAGATGCTTCGAAAATGTCATTTTTAAAATCAAGAGGAACTATAATACATGCTTAAGAATGCTACTTTATTTTTACTTAAAACATTTTAATTACATACAGTAACGGTAACCAATTCAATCGAATTAAGTATAAGAAAACAAAGCCTAAGATAGTGAGCATGTTTAGATCATTCAAATAGAAGGAGGAATCAATGTCCAAAACCTTAGAGTTCAGAAGGAAATACAAACTCTCTCGGCAAATTATTTCGCGCTCGTATAGGCTATTGCATCGAATTGGCGACTTTTTGACTGTCTAATAAAACTATAAATTACAATGTATTTTTTATTACCTATGAAGGGAATTACTATAATCACGAATTATGTGTAAAATCAGATCTCGTGCTCAAGCCTGCAAGCTGCGAGCAGCCATTTTTTGATATTTAATCAACGCCTTTTAAAGAATAAAATGATGTGTTTAACATGCAACTAACATGGAGTGAGTAGTTTGTTTAGGCTTACTATAGGGGCTTACTATTAGGGTTACTTAGCGACTTTCTGAGGACTTCATTTTATTTCACGCCAAGCATCTCCATCTTCTTCTTAACTCTAAGTCCAAAACGATCCATGGATTTTGTGATGATAACACCGTGGCAGATGACTACGGAGGTACTTCCACACAAAGGAAGGGCACGTGAGGGGAGAAAGACTCCTAAAGAAGACATGAAAGTTCTTCTATGTCTCTTCTAAGGGGATCGTTAACAATAGATAAGTTTTCTATTTAGTACTTCAGAAATTTACTTTAACCTCAATCCTACTCTTTTTCTGAATTCGGATGAAAACCAAAATGAGTTAGCAAGATAAAAAAAAGTGTGTTAGGCTATTTAATTTTTTTTAACTGTACACTTGAATTAAAACTAAGCAATATATTTTTTGCTTTATATTAAAAATTCAAAAAACCGTCTTTATATACAACAGCAGAACGGAACGATCTTAGTGAATTCTTTTAGTCGCCTTCAAGTTTCAGTGAAGAGGGAAAGGGTTCGCAAACAATATATGGTACGCAAAAGATACGCTTTTCAAGAATTTTCTATGTGCGTCTGACACGGGTTGAAAGTCCATCCGTGAGGGTTCACGGGATTCTACATTAAATCCTGTTTTGCAGACATCCATTCCTCTGTGTTTCCGCAGGTGCTGACTGGTTGCCTGATGCTGCTGGTGGCCAACACCAACCTCAACGAGGTGAAGAAGCAGCGGAGGGCGGAGAACCTCAACAACGCCATCACGGTGGGCGTGTTCCTGGTGGCCTTCCTCAACATTATCATCTCGGCCCTCGGGATCAAGAACTCAGATGATGTCCAGGCCGCAATCTTGGCGACACTCGGAGCTGCTGCTTCGACCGGAAGATAAATATCCTCTAAACCATCTTTAATTTGCGTCATCTTGTTACTTGTGTTTATTGCCTACTCAATATACAAGGCCAGAGAAGCTGTCTCGAACACGTGCGTGGACGAAGAGTTTGACGTCACTGTTCCGAGTGACGAAGATGAAGAAATCTATTCGGAGCCACTGAGACCCCTAAAAATATAGTCAGCCTGGAACGAGTGGTTTTTCGAATAGGGTTCGAGGTCGAGTTTCTTTATCTTCGGAGCAACGCCGCTCGGAACAGTGACGTCAAACTGTCCGTACACGCGCGTCTTTGGAAGAGCTTCTCTGGCCTTGTAAGTTAAGAAGACCATGGTGAGTTATGCAATAAAGAATGAGTTTTTGAGAATATTATCTTAAACTTATTCTTCGAAATAGCCAACTTGTTTCAAGCCAACTGAATCTATACTAATAAAAATGAAGTTTTGTGTGTGTTTGTGGTTATGTTCCTTATAGACTCATAAACTAGACATCTGTTTGGCTCGTAACTTAGCACAAAAGTGTGGTTCATACTTAAGTTTAGATTTTTGAACTTTCAGAGCTCAAAATGTTCTACTTTTAGAGAAAATTAGAATTTTCTGAAAAAAACTACACCACTTTCGCTCAAATTTGATAATACCTTCATTCCTGTTGCCATCGGCTGAAAAAATTAAAATAGACTTTTACGAAAACAATTAAAAATTAAAAATGTTTATTTTATTCTGTTGCCATTACCTTCAGAAACTAAATTCATAATTTGAAAAATAATTGACACGTTTCAAGTAACGTAATCCCGGCCAGTCTAAATTCTAGAATTTTATTATGTTTTTACTTTTGATGATTTATTCATTTATGGTTCTGTTGACTGCATGTATGTGTATAATCTGGCTGCCACAACTTAGCATCCCAAATATTTTTATTGTGGAACAGTCCACTTCGAAAAAAGGTAAGGAAAGTTTTGGTTTTGGGCAAGAGTTACTATGTTTGGCGATTCATTGCTTTTATGGGCGTATATTTCTTTAAGGTTTAGAAACAGATTATCAATGGAAGGGTAGATCGAACTTGCATCGGGTTCACTCTTATATCGATTAATGATCAAGTTAGATAACAAATAAATACACGTATAATCGCTAAGCGCTACCAGCAATCAACAACAATCCTCTATCGCCGATAACTGATGTGTAATTCTAGTGTGATACACTATTTACAAGCGAACTCGACCAACAATCCCCTCTTTTCGCCAAACGTCTTGAGCTGGCAACCCTGCCTAATTCGGCTTAAAACCTTAATTGAAAGTAGAATCTTCCACAATAAAAATATTTGGGATGCCAAGTTGTGGCAGCCAGACTATATTTATGCAATAAATGCATAGTTAAGCTATTACTGAACTATGACGGTTGTTCAAGGCCTTCGCACTAAAGCTGCATATTAGGGTTTTATGTCTTCATTTTTTTGCCAAATACTTTGCCAAACTCGCCAAGTCATTACAAAAAACGCGCCAAATGAGCAAAATAGTTTTTAAAAAAAAATAATTTATAAGCTGGTTGGTTGTGCGAAGGTCATCGCGCTAGAGCTGAATGGGTGTGTTTGTAGCTATATATTTTCCTCGCCAAATTATCAAAAATGCGCCAAATGAGCTAAAAGGTTTTTATGCGGGAAATTACGATGACATTTATTCATGCATTTTATGGCGTATTTTTAATTTTGAATTTTTTAAGGTAATATAAGTAACAGGATTCTATACTTTATAAGAAAAGGTAACAGTGTAACATAAGCTTATTATCCTATAAAGGATTAAATGGTTCATATACTTGATCGATTTGAGCTTTTTTTAGTCCGTGCGAAGAACGGGTATTTATTTGCTAGTTGTACATAAAGTTGTTATGCACTTTTCATAGATTTGCAGGATTTAAATAAATTGTTTCGTTTTTAAGTGTTTTTAAAATTTTCTCATTTTCTGATTCAAAACATCTTTATTTGGATACAAGGGATAAAGAACTCAGACGATTTCCAGGCTATAGTCCTCCCACCACTTCTTGGCATCTATGACGTGTGTTTTAGACGAGTCCAAACTATCACTCGTAAAACGAAAAGGGGTAAGGAAGATTTTGGTTTCAGCCAGAGTTACTATATTTGGCGATTCATTGCTTTTGCAGGTGCATATTTCTTTAAAGTTTAGAAACAGTTTCTCAACTGAAGGGCAGTTCGAACTTGCATGGGTTCACTATTATTGCATAGCTATTTTTTTTAACTTATAGCGTTCCCCGAATGATACTGAATATGGTAAATAATTCATACTACAGATGCAAATCTATTTAAGATCAAGTCAAAATAGAAAAGAAATGCAAGTGCAATTGATGATGACCTTCAGCGTTTAACTGTAATCCTCTTTTCACTAATAACCTGTGTAGTTTTAGTGTTACACATTATTTCCAACCAAACTAATCCAACAATCCACAGGCTGGCCAAACACCATGGGATTGGCAACTCTTGGCTCCTTTAGGTTCTCTACCTTTTTACAAAGTGGACGCTTCCACAATCAAAATATTTGGGATGCCAAGTTGTGGCAGGCGGACTATATCATAAACTTTCTTTGATTTACGTCATCAGTTTGTATTTTCTGTACACTAAGAAATGTTTTTGGCTGATTAACTTACAGCATATATTCTCTAAAATAACTTAACTGCAACTTTCAATCGAAAGGTAACTGCAAAAATTTGTGGCTTGTTACAAATTAGGTTTTTAAAGTTTTTTTTTTTGTTTCTTAAAAACCATTCTTTCAATGCATTTCCCATCTGTCTGTATTTTCTACTTGTTGATCTCATATATTTTTCAAAGAATTCTTTGGAAAATGTTACCACAAAAATATTCTCTGAAATAAACTAACTTGAAATATACGTGATTGTTTGTTTTGTTTCTTAAAAAACTATATTTTTCTATACAAAACTCTATCTTGGCATGGGTATAAAGAACTATAAGAACAGCCATGTTTTTTTATCTCTTCTTTTATTTTATATTTTTACTATCGCATGCTAATCTATTTAAACCACGCATACAACATAAAAATTGAATATTTAAGATCCAACTGAAAGAACCGAGACTGGATTTAGTATACGGACAAACTGACGGACATCTCCAGCATGTTAACGCCTATAAAGAATATTAATTTAATTTGTGAAAGAAAATTAATAAAAATACCCAATTTTTGCTTTTAAAAGTTTAAATTATAACTAAATGCTGTGTTTGACAAAAAAAAATTTTACTAAGGTGTATAAATCTTGTGTGAGGTGGTTCTAGGTGACAGTCGCGATTACAAACCTACTGGTTTTCTATAAGAATTTCAGTGAGTATTAAAGTGACAGGAAAGTTGGCTATAGAACTTAAGAATTTTGAAACTTCTTGTTATTTACTATTTTGAATAAAATAAAAGAAAGTAGGTTAAAAAAAAAAGTTCATGGTTTTGCACGCCATTTCAAAACTAATTTAATGTTTGACCGATTGTCTAAGATTCAGCATAAGCCAAAAAAAAACATTCAGAAACAGCATGCAAAGTAATAGGGCGTACAACTTTGTTTTTGTTGAAAAAAGCAATTTTTACACCTTGGGAGCATTAAACGGATTTATTTTTCGCAATATGTTTTTTGTGAAAAAAAAATGTCCATATTTTTATATCATTTTTATTGAATGTTTTTATGTAGCTTTCAAATTAGCGGAAACTTCCTCGCTCCATTCTGTGCATTTTGACTCTCCTATCTCTATACGTTTTGTGGTTCAGATGGTGATTGATTTCAGACAGACAAATACAAACGCATAATTATTACTTTATTATTGGAAAAGAGGGAGACATAGAGGAATAAATCGTCAAGACAAACATTATTAAGGGGAATGGGCGCGCTGGACCGGGGGTCTCCAAAGCAAAGTGCATCAGTGTTAATCCTATGGCGAAAAAAATATTTTCTCTGCCACATTTCACCGGCTGTATTGAATATTTTTACAGGCGGATTTTATTATGTGATAAATGTAGCTGGCTCACAGGTCCCGACCTTCCCACTTTTTCAAATTGGTTCGAATATTTTTTTTAATTTTCAATAAATAATTTTACACAAAATATTCGAAGCAATTTCAAAAAGTGGGAAGATAGAGACCTGTAAGTTATCTACATTTATTATTTAAAAAAAAACGTTTGTAAAAATATTCAATACAGCCGGAGAAATGTGGCAGAGAAAATATTTTTTTCGCCATTGGATTAACACTGAGGCACTTGAGTTTGGAGACCCGCGGTCCAGCGCGCCCATTCCCCCTTAAGTCATCAAAATATGTATATTTTAAGTCGGACGGCGTTTTTCGCGAAAAAGTGTGTTGGTTTGGGTTGGTTGGTATATATATTCCGGCTTGTGTGCTTGATCAGATACCCGCTTATAAACCTTCGTCAAGTAAGACAGACACAGAAAGAATTTTCACTGACAGAGAAACAGAAATAACACCCAGGGCAAAGGCGGGAATCGAACCCGCACCCGTTACAGCGCGCAGACTGCTAGCGTAATGGTCTGCAATCCAAACCACTAGACCATCCGGGCCCCAAAAAGTGTGTTGGGATGTATTTGTATAGCTGGTTTATTGCTTCGCTCGATGCGGGCTTATACCAGACATTACTCGTAAAATTTTTGAGTATTCATCTTACTTATATTGACTCTACGCAGCCAATACATGACTCGTAACTTAGAACCCTCGAAAAAGCTCTCATTTTTTGGAAGTTGAGTGATGAGAATGATTGCTACAGTTAAAGTGTTCACATTCAACGTTTTTGGTTTATAAAGATCTGTGATACGTGTACTATATAGAATGAATTTTTTTATTAATTATAATGATGATTTCAAAATTTATGGGTTGGTTGAATTGAGCTTTTCTCAAAACAGCTTGGGTATTGGTTAGAACGTTTTCATGAAACACCGCCCAGTTATCCCTTAACAAATAAAGATAATCAAATTATCCTGTCGGGGCGGTGATAAAAAAAAGAACATGGTATTTCCGTACCCCAGACTGTTTTCTTTTCCGTTTTATCTAAAAGTTCAACCACTATGTACAGGTAAAATATTTACTATGTAGTTTTCACCATAGCGTCCGTTTGTTGCTAGGGGTTACCAACCTCATCGACCGACAGCAAAAAAGTGTGGTGCTCGTCCATAAAGTTAAGAAGAAGGTGGAGATGCTGTCGGACCAAAACCAATACAAAAACTGGTTCGCCAAGTGAAGCCACCGATCGATCTGTAATAAGCCTATACCAACGTATTTGGTGCTATGGGAGTATTTTTTATGATGTCACGCTCTCCATACTACGAATTCATTGGTTGTTTTGTTTTCTTTGACAAAGTGTTGAAACAAGCTCATTCTACAGTGGAGTTTGCATAAGCTTTACTACGTCGACTTGGCGATTTCTGACTCTCTAATAAAAACTATAATTGCAACGAATTTTTCTTACCTGTGAAGGAAATTACTACCATATCTTGTGTAAATTCAGATCTTGTGCTACAGCAAACAACTGCGCAAACAGTCATATTTCGATTTTTAATCTTATTTAGAATTGAATTTCCTAATAAATGCTTATGCATGATTTTTAATTAACACTTTTTAAAGAATAAAATGAAGCGTTTTAGTTTGGGCTTACTAGGCTTTACTTGGCGACTTTCTAGTGACTTCACCTTATTTCACGCCAAGCGTCTCCATCTTCTTCTAAACTCTATGAGCTCGTCTAAAGGTTGACAATATGAAAGCAAATAAATAGTTCTCACACTTGAGGGAAAATGCGTAACACTTGCAGGAAGAATGACGTCATTTGGAGCGTGTGAGTATATAACTGACAGATAAATGCGACGGATGGTTGCCTAAGCGAGAAAATTGACAAAATTACAACAACAAAAAAACGCAGAATAGGGGGATAAGTCAGTCCATGTTAGGTTGGTAATGAGAGTTTTCAGCCAACAAATGAAGGTTTAATCCTTTGAATACTCAAAATGGACTTGGACGTAATCTAGTACTTAAAGGGTTAAAATAAATTTATCAATGGGTTGGGTTCGGTTAAATGATCGTCGCACTAGAGCTACACAAGGGATATTGGCGAAGGGCGTCATAATTTAGAACCACAGTTAAGTGACACCTGAATAGGCCCCCAACGCTACTTTTTTTAAGCACGACATCGTAGGCGGCTCGTTGGTACATTCGAGAATATTTAACTTGCACACCCTCTACACGGGGTATTGTTCATCGGACCTTTTGGCTGCAGACACCGTTTATAAGTTGGAAGTAATTTTGGCAATGGCCGGGCCCGAAGACAAGCGCCTTACCGACGGGTTCCCCAGCCCAAGTCTATCAATGGATTCTTAAGAAAACGCGAATTTGACATATATGTATAAATAGCAAATAGGAAAAAAATTATTATTTTATTCGTATTATTTTATTTACTAACATAAAAAAGTTTATGTGCCGTGGGTATATAAACAAACTACAGATTTTGAAAAAGTTTATATCTAACGAATATTCCTCGTCTATCATACCATGGACATTTGTTCTGAATTGTACGTTTATATTATCCACAAGCATAATTTCCATACGCTAAAATGTACATAATTACATTTTTTCTTGATTGCGAAAGTGAAGCCGTTCCATATAAACACTTGATGCTCGTACAAATGTGCAAGTCAATAAAGTTACACAGTTAATCAATCAATAGTATAACGCATGATGTTTCATCGACTGCTTTCGTGCAAAAAAACTTATCAATTTTTATTTTAAAAATAATTTGTCATTGTAAAGGTCACTACAATCATTATCTAAACGAGTTCTCTGCAAATACAAAAGACAAAACCAACAATGAAAAGTTATGGAACACATTTTTTTAACTCGACAAACATGGCGTGACTTTCCCTTGTTGGCGAGCGTAATAAAATTCAGGTGAAGGTAGATCTTCTCTCGTTTCCTCCCTGTCCCCATTTGAAAATTAAAACAATGCTGCACTGTGTTCATTAATGAAGGCCGTGAAAGTTTTTAATAAAGTGACAAGTCTGGATTCTATACAGAATCATCGAGCTAGTTTTAAGTTAAATCATAGTTTTGCTTAATCATAAAACTATTTGTGTGGAATAACCGAACTATTTTAAAAGAATCATCGAACTATTTCTATTGAATTATAAAACTGTTTTCTTGGAACTATAGAACATCACATTTTTCACCCGCCAAACATGGCGTAACTTTCCTTGTTGGCGAGAGTAATAAAAATTCAGGTGAAGGTAGACTTTTTCTCGCTTTCTCCCCGTTCCCATTTGAAAATCAACTCAATGCTGCACTGTGTTCATTAGTGAAAGTCTTTATTAAAGTGACAAGTCTGGATTCTAGGCAAATTCATCGAGCTAGTTTCATTGTCAAACATAGTTAGTTTTGCTGAATCATAAAACTATTTGGTGGAATAGCCGATCGATTTTAAAAGAATTATATAACTATTTCTATCGAATTTTAAAACTAATTTTTGGAACTATAGAACTGCTTGCATAGAGTTATGAAATGGAACTATTAAACTATTTTTGAGAGACTATAGAACATATCGAGCTATTTTCGGGAAATATTTTAACATGAAACTATGAGGCCAGCCATGATGCAGTGTAGGCCGGGAGACAGAGTTTGTGCTACAGTTAACTACTTACGCAACTTGGCTTTTAACCAATACTGCCGGAGAAAATCCTATTCTCAAATAAGTACGGATGTGGCTTTGATTGTGACAAACGCTGCACATTTGAATAGAATAATTAAAAACCAGAACCCTCATGATGACCTTAGAACTGTGAAAATTGTCTTGATTGTGATCTCCATCATTTTAGAAGTAAGTAAATTTTTCAATGGATTTGGTTTTCTTTTTACGGTGTTTTTTAATATAAATTTAGTAATTAAAGCATATTAAGATATTATTCTTTAAATTACTATGATAATAGTTGAAACATTTATATCTTTTTTTTTTATTGTCACTTACTAAAATCAGAATAGCAATATTTATACTATACGATTATTCTCTACTATAAATAAACTCCAGGAATTGTGATAAGCTATCTTGGAAAAGTTTTGCATCCGGAAATCGTAAATAGAATGTCTGAAAATAGTTATTCGATAGGCTTGGTACTTGTAACATATTTAGAAATAATAAACAAGTTCAGAATATTCCAGAGTCAGAAGAACTTGCATTTATTTTTATTTTATTAAACATTACCGACGAGCAGGAAACTTTGCACACTATCATTTTACTCAACTGAATTTAATATAATAAATTGAATCTTCAATCGGAATTTTGCAATTTTGGTCTGAAATTGTTTCTGTTAAGAGTGATGATCACTGATCAGTCCCATAGAGCTAATGCACTAGTTTTTAAATAGCGTCTTCAGCAAAAATATTACTTTGCCAGGTAAGCATTTTTTCACCAGGTATGAGAACTTCATAGAAAAAATATATAAAAAATAATAATAAATTTAATGAAAAATATCATTAGGTTATTTAATTGGTAATTTTGCCCCAAAATATATATTCTGAAGAAGGTGGCATTATTTTTAAACTTTGCAATTAATTATTTAAATAAATTTTATACTATTCCCCTTCAAAATCGATTTATTTTGTTGTTATGACGATTTTCATAACTGGTTATAAAATGTTTACTGGCAATTAAAAGCAATCAGAGTGATTTTTAAGTTCGTTATTAGTATAATTTAGTTTATCCTTCATAAATTGTTCAGTACTGTGCTCATCAGTTGTCTAATATTTTGTTTATTTGATAAAATAAAGCCCAAATCTTATTTTCAGATGGCAAATTTTCTTGCCAATCGACGTAAATGGGTAAAAGTTGAAAAAATTAAATTAGTTACCATTATTTCAATTGGTATATTTTTATATGTAGAGTCAATGAGTATGTTGAGTAATATTTCAACGATAAGTTGGCCTCTGATTAAAACTGAATAAATAAAATAAGAGTTACCATATTTCAACAGGTATATTTCAATATGAGTAATATTTCAACGATCAGCACTCTTAGGCTTGCTGAGTGTCCCTCATCCTAGACGTTGAAAAAAAATCAACGATATGTTGGTCTCTGGTTAGAGTTGAATAATTAAAATAAGAGTTACCATATTTCAATAGGTATATATCAATGGGTAGAGTAATATTTCAACGATATCTTGATCTCTGATAGAATAAATGAGAATTTTTTTTAAAAAATGAATTTTAAACATCGTTTTGGGAAAAATTATTGTAGCGACAAACAAATTTTAATGCAGTGTTTAGATATTTCACGCAGGCTTTCTAGTCCAGGCCAACAGTGCGTCCGTTTTGAGTGCTTGTATACACTAAAATATTAATTAAAGATCCAAAGCAAATATTTTGAACAATTGTTTTATTTTTTGCAGAAAAATTATTTAATGTATTTGATCTAGATTCTAGAACAATCGATTAATAAATACTGGCAAAGCTCTAAATAGGAACTTGAAGTAATTTACTTTCAGCAGGTAAAAATATATCACACAATTTTTTATTTAAAAATATATAAAGAAAGTATTTTGAATTTTTTTTAAAATTCAAATTGTGAGAATAGCAAAAAAAACATTCTAGTATCCAATGTATTTATCCATATTACGATGTTGAAATGGTGAAAGCAGATATGTGAAAGCATAAATAATATATAAAAACTGCCACTTCTATGCAATATGCAATGGGTGTGTGTGTTCTACAACATCTTATAAAATAAAGAAAATAAGTTAAATATAGTTTCAATATATATTTTGCATTTAAAACAGTTTTTATCAGTCATATCATAAATTATTACCCATTTCTTCCTCTGCCCCTTCACGTGGAGTAAGATAACCGAAATTACTCTTTAAATAAAATTATTTTTGTTATTTGAGAGAAGACACACAGTGACACAGTTCCTGTAACTTCTTCGAAGAAAAGAATCTGTCCCAACAGTCTTTGTGGTGGCGCCATCTTGTTTCAAAATGTATAACTATTTAGTGACCCCACATTAAACCCCACTTTACGACGTGAACAGAAAGTAGATGGAAGATAATTTATTAAATTGTTACGTTGTTAATGAATTACTAAGCAAACAATTAAGAATATTTTGGTAAGAAAATTACATATAATTTGAGTCAAACGCTTCGCATTCGGTGAAAAACCGCCCAATCAAGTTCATCTCTGATACCACAAACACGGTGAAATAATTTTCGATACGACTAGTTTAAATACAATGCTAATTTTTGGGATATCTAGGCATGATACTCTATTGAGTTTGTCTTTGACAAAATCAAATCATATCAAAAAGATACAATAAATGAAACAAAACAAAAAAAACTGCAACAAACACTCTGCTCATACTACTTCGTCAGGGGGACAGAGCATGAACAGGTGTTTCTGTTTGCGGTAAATCATAAGTTGATGTTTTTTAGATTATTTGACTCATTTTCTTTTGATTTTTTTTATGCATATCGAAAAGACTTTTTTTTAATACTTACGTTAACGGAAGCAAGAAATTGCCACAAGTAGCAACCTTTTACGCCAGTTCAGTGAGTTATCTTTCATGTACGTCGTTGAATATTTTCAGGGATTTAAGTAACGCGTTACTTGTAACAGTTACTTTTTTTAGGTAACCCCGTTAGAATTTTCAGAAAGTAACTGTAACTAACTTAGTTACTTTAAGCGATAAAGAAGTAACGAAAAGTTCCGTTACTTTCCGGAGGCTGTCGGATGGTAATTTTGAAATGCAACTCCTTTAAAATTAAATAATAAAAAAAATTAATTGATTCTAGTTTGTGCTTATGTTTCTTCAATTATGGTTCTCTTTGAAAAACGGTAAGATGTTTAAGTAACTGTAACTTTTACAGAGTTACATTTTAAATAAAGTAATTGTAACCAAGTTACTTTTTAAAGATAACTTTCTAATCCCTGAATATTTCTTTCCCTTTCAGGTCGCCATCGGCATCATGCTATTCGTCAAGGAACGCTGGAATATCGACGACGAAAAGCAGCATCGATTCATGACCCTGATGAACGATTTTGTGGTGTATTTTATCTTCGCCTCGGTGCTAGTACACGTATTCGTGTCAGTTTTCGTCGAAGAACAGCACCTTCCACCACAAGCATGGGCGAGATCGTACCTAAACTGCTCCAAAACATAACGTCCTGCTGTCCATTATCACTTTTGTTACTCAAGCAGCTCAAACTTAGAGGGCTCTCATAAGCCCGTCAGCCCTGAGCCAGACATTGCGCTGAAATCTGAAATTCAAACGTAAATGAAGAGTTTCGCCGTGAAGCGTCCTTACTCCTTCATTGAAGACTTCCAGAAAAGGGGTTAACTTAGACTGGAAATAGGGCTGGACAAAAGTCTCGCTTTAAAATGGCCAGGGGGTGCCGAAAGGCTCTGGTTAGCAAGTTATAAAATCTTCTGAAAAAGAAACCGTTTAGTAAGCATATAAAACAGAATGCATTTGACAAAATGAACAATGGGGCAGTGGGACTGCAATATAAGAAAAACATACAAGCAAAATTTCATGTCATATAAGTCAGATATTGACATGTCGAATAGACATGCAGGTCATAGTTACCAATCTGGGTCGTGATGGATTGGCCCTGGACGCTTGAACTTCTGCAGTCACTGCGCATTGAAGCATACCTCTGATGTCATCTCTGACTTCGCGATCGTATTTTTAGCTGCTGTATATTTTGGGGATTTAGTAACATAACAGATTCATTGGATATCAGAGCGGAAATAATTCGATGGTTTTTCCTTATTTCACCTCTCTCATGTACTGTTTGTAAAATCTTAGAATGTCATTTATTAATTTGTGTAAAATTGTTTTGTATAAATAAATACAGTAGAACTCCAATTGTCCGAAGCAATTTGATTGAAATTAACCAAATCCAAATTGTAAGGTCCGTTTTGGCAGTTTAAATTTTAGTTTTTTGTAATAGTTTTTTATTCAACTTATGTTGGAATCAGAATCAAGAAATCTATAAAATAGATGTTATTATAAGTGTGTGCATTAAAAGATTTTGTTACTCTAATAATTCATAGATATTATTGGCATCCTTTGCCAATCAAGTCGTGTTGCCAATTAATAAAATTGTGTTAAAGTGATTGTAGTTATTCCTCTGTGTCGAATTGCATATGAATGAAAACATGAATGAAACATTGCACATGAATGAAACATTGCGCATGAATGAAATATTGCACATGAATGAAACATTGCACATGAATGAAACATTGCGCATGAATGAAATTTCCATTTTCGACATGCATGTTGAAAATGGAAGGGAAAAAAGAACTTTTGATAGAAAAAGAAGTTTTAGCATAATGAAAATTCAACACATTTACATGTTGACACACAAACATGTATTTTAGAGCAACCAAGTCTTGCAACCACTTGAAAAGGAGAAGGTCAGAAACAGCAAGTCATGCTCTTTCTCTCACTTTATATGTGACAGATTAACTTTTATACCCAACCTATCTTTTATAAAAGTTTATCTGTTGCCTATAAAGTGAGAGAAATAGCGTACTCTTCGCCTTTGTTAGATGTCATGCAAAGTTTTTTTTTTATCGATCCAAAAAAATTACTAAGCAGGACATCCAACAAAGACGAACAGTAACAGATAGGTCAGGTAGAAATATTTCTGAAATTCGAATAATCTGCAACACTTGGAGTTCTACCGTAACAAGTTATGTCTTTTCAGACGTTTTCATGGGCGTTTGTTGAAGGGGTGCGCTGCAGATATTAACGAAACCACCAAAGAAGCAATTAACTTATCGAACAGGAAAAGTTAAATTTTTTAATTACTTACCTTACTCCTCGGCGCTACAGTTCATGAAGGACCTTGGCCTTCTTTAATACACAGCGGCACTTCTTCCTATCATCCCTGGCTTTAACTCTCCAATTTTTTTTTACTTTCATCCTTCTTAGGTCTTCTTCCGCCTCGTCCAGCCATCTCTTCCTGGGACGTCCAACTCTCCTCCTTCCTTCTGGTTTTTCTTTATAAATTTTCTTTGTGTGTCTCTCCTCACTCATTCGCTCGAGATATCCGAGCCATTGAAGTCTTATGATTTTTATCATGTCTACTATATATTTTTCTTTGTATAACTTTCCCAACTCCAGATTACTTCGAATTTTCCATACCTCTCCTTCTCTGACCGGTCCAAAATTTTAATTACGCAACAAAATATTTTTTCCGAGATTACAAATTGTATAAGCTATGATAATTTTTAAAAAAATATTTTTTGTTCCTTGGATGGTACAACCGCCAAAAGATATTCCATATTTTAATAAAAATTAATATTTTTTTTTAAAAAACAGAAATATCTCTTTTTGATCTATTGCATTACATCAACTTCTGCTGGCTATTGAAAACTAAGGATTCATAATTAGGAATAGGACATTTTGACTTTAAAGATTTGTACTCATTAAGACCAGGAATTTTGTTATTCGCATATTAACCGGTATGATCTTAGGATTCTAGTCTTAAACACTTTTAGTCCAGAGGTCCACAATCGGGGACGCGGACCTAAATAGAATTCACTTCACATCATTTTGCAGTTTTTCTCAATACCTACCTACTAGTCTGTATAAGCATGAAGGTTCAAGTCAAGCTTAAAAATATGGATTCCGAAGCAGCTCTCCAAGTTTCTTGCCTATTAATACGACGGAGCTCCAAGGTTGTTTCAAATGCAAAACTGGTCTATTCGAGTATATTACGAAGATGTAAATAGTTTATTAATTCTTTATATTATTACCATTAAGAAAAACGGCTTCAAAAAGCTTTTAGAAAATTTAGGGAAAATAATAAATTTAAAATAATAAGAAACAGTATTGGAATATATTTTTTGCAAGAAGAATCTTAGCACTGTCTGAATGCTCTGTATACATTTGTAATTCTTGAAATGATAAACTTTACCAGAAGGCAACTTCATTCAAATAAATTCCATCTGATTATCTTATTTAGCAAATGAAAAAAAAAATATATGAAGTTTTTTATTAAAGTTTTCTGTAGTACAAAATTTGTTGCAGAGTGGCGCAAAAAAAAGTGGCCCGGCTTAGAAGTAGGGATAAGACAGGATAGTCAAAAACCAATGCAAAAACAGGTTTGCCAAGTGAAGCCATTTATCGCTTTAATATTGGCCCACATTAACGCTTGGCTAATTTTTTACCTGTAACTATTCCATGGTTTGGAAAGCTGACATGATCATGACCACATGAACCCACATGACACGGATTCAGCAATCAAAACTCGAGAAAGAATTTATTTTCATATTAACATTTCTGTTGCCACTCAAGACCTGGAACATGCCCATTACAATGCTGTTGCAATGATTAATTTCAATTTCAATTAATAAATCAAAGTGAAATTCCAACTAAAATCTCAAGAAAAAGATTCATATTTTGTAACTTTTATACGTAAACATAGTTACAAATAATTAACATAATGTACTAAAAAAAACAATACATAGTTTGAACGCAAACCATTTTGAATTAACTGCGTGAAATAGCGCTCACTTGCGTACATGAATATATTAAAAGATATTTTTATACTATTTACAATAGAGGGTTCATTGGTTCACAAAGATAACGGATTTGAAGGCTTTAACTATAGTTAAACTCAGTCTCCTTGCACAGAAGCCACGACCACGGGCGGAGCTATAAAACGCGCGGAGCAATAAGATGAAGAGGACATTTCAGCCGTTTTACTTTGTCTTCATCTGATTGCTCCGCGCGTTTTATAGCTCCGCCCGTGGTCGTGGCTTCTGTGCAAGGAAACTATGAGTTTAACTATAGTTTTTGCATTTGAAACTTAACCATTCTGCATTGTCTTAAAATTCATTCGAAGTCATTAACATCAAGGCTCTCGAAAGATAACGAAAGTTTTACTATAATATTAATTTTAATTAATATTTTCATCCGTTAATTATTTTTCTACTTTAACATGCATTAAAATTTTGGTTTTTGCATTTGTCCGTGACCGCCGACCAGCCGCCCGGGACTGTAAGCCCTTGGCAGATTTTAAAGAAATTTATTGTCAACTAATTTAAGTGTAAGTAAAAACAGCAATTTTCGCATTGTTAATGAGGAATTGTTAATTACAATGATTTGTTATTAATTACCGTATATTGCACATTAGTTTATTTATTTACAACTACAAAAAAAGTTTTACATTTATTTTGCACTCGAAAGTACCATAAATCTCGCAAAAAGTATGGCTGATTATCTCATAAATCAATGTGTATGCTGCCTGTTGATCCTCTGTTCTAATTCGGATACCAAGCGATTTTCTCAAATTTCCCTTGAGGCATCTCATCAAAAGGTTTTGTTTGGCTAAGTGGCTGTGAGGTATTATACGTACCTGCTTTATAAGCCCAAGATCGTTGATTGGAGCCCCTGCTGAGTCGGGCAGGTTTTCAGGATGGAAGAATCGTCGGCAAGTATGTCTTATGATTATTTGGCATGTAAAAAGATTCCTTAGGTTTCCATTTGGCTTGGGTTCTCTCGGCAAAATCAAATCTGGGCACACTTTTTAACATCCACAGAGAGCTCAGTATAATTGTAATCTGAGCGTCAAAATTGACAGAGAGAGACGCTGGTGCTATAAAAATGGCTCTCAGTTCTGGGCCGAGTCTGAAAAAGGCTTGATCAGCCAAAAGAGAAGTCCCATTTACAAAAATAAAGTTTTGTATTGCAAATCAAATAATACATTTTTGTTTCTATCGGCTTGAAAATAATACGTCAAACAATAATTTTATGCATTATGTCCCTTGTGAACAATAAACCACTTTATTTTTTGCAATGCATTATGTTTCATAAATAAATTTAAGTATGAAGCATGTACAAATGTAAAATACCAGTATTCACACTGTTTTTATCGGAGAGTAAGCAGGCGACCATGACACCTTTATGTCACGAAAAAATTCCAGGGTTCCACGAGGCCTAAGATTCGAAATACCACGGTAAAGAAGGTAAAAAGTATAAATAACCCTTGAGAACTGAATCAAATTACGAACAAACGAGCGTTTTAGGAATGGAAAACAATACAACAGCAAGAACAATTTTAAGGCCATAAAATGGGCATCATGTCACGTTCCAATAAAAAACGAGACACCATTCAGTTTCAATGCACATGGAAATCAGAAACTTGGTTTTTGATACCCAGAATGAGTTGGATACAAAGATTTCAAGAGGTACGAGGTTTATTTACAAGTGAAACTTTATTTAGAACTTGAACCGAACAGAAGATACCTTGAAACGTTGGGTAAGTAAATCAGTTTAATCATTTTGAACTTTTCTTTGGAATTCAACCTTCTACATTTTGAGATGATTTATTTTATAAATAATTCAAGTTGTAAACAATACAATTAATTGGCTCTCAATACAATGGATATCACTTGCTGGATTCGTTACAAACATGTTAATAAGTGACTTATTTTAACAATGACTATATTTAAACAGTAATAAAAAACGAATCTTTAATAATATTATCTAAAACTAAATAAGTCATTTGTTTTTGTATAAGAATGTACTTTTACTCGTTTTTTATATGAGATAATGTAATGTGATGTCAGTGAAAAAGAACTAAAATACATAGATGGTCATGACTTCCAATGCAGTGTTTTATTGCCGAATTTGTGTGTACATAATTATTTAAAAAAATACTTTTTTCAAAGGAGATAGTCTAGATATAACATATTTTTAAAAGTAACAATATCAGTCAGATTTATTAAATATTATGAATGACTGGGTGAATAATAAAATAGTATGCTTAATGTTGCAGAATTATGCTGATGCAGTACATTTTCGTCGTTTCAGTGTTTTCTACATATGCGGCAGGTAAGTTAAATTTTTTTTAGTTAAATTTATAGCAAACTTAAAATAAGAGAATCACACAACTTTATTGATGAATGTTTTGTCTCTTAATGACGCAAAATATAGAAATAAACAGCCGGAAAACGAACAACCTATCATAATCAAGACATTGGAAGGTTGTACGTTTTCCGTCGCACTAGAGCCGCACGAGAGTTATTAGCGACTGGCTTTGAAATTTAAAACTTTAGTCAAGTGACGAGCCGAAACCTGAGTAGGTATCCAACGCAACGTTTAAGGGCGTAATCGGGACTTTGGAGCATATTTAACGTGCACTTCCTAACGGCCATTAACGTGCACGGAATTAATCGCCACTAAAAAAAAGTTATTCAAATAACGATCTGGCATTTGGTAAAATATGTCAATCCTGTTGCAAATTTGAATCACCAAACATTTCAATGTATGACATTTGATTCTTTAAGTATGTCATTTGTTGAAATAAGTCAGACAAAGTCGCCAGTGATTAGAGTTACTACTTAATATTATTAAAATATACAAAAATATTTAAGAAAAATTTATAAAACTTGCATTTTTCTATACAGCATTATGAATTCAAAACTTGCCAATTAAAGATGTTCAAAATAATCATCTTTTGTTATTTGAAAGCTGTGCACGGGGGGGGGGGGATATTTAATATTCCTTTTTTTTAGATTAATTCTCCTTTAAACTAAATACATCCCCACCATTTCTATTATTATCAAATATTTTATCTATGTTGTTATTTTTAAATGCATTTTTTACTTTCAATTACCAAACTATACTTCGCGCAAGCACAATGTGGACCAAGGCCTGCGTGCATTTCAGCTCGTGACTAGGCTGGGTGCTAGCATATGCCGTAAGGTAGCGTGTTTAGTTCCAGCATAATGTCCATTTATCGACCACTTAGGATGAAGGTGGGTCACTCTCATCGGATTCGAACCGATGTGGCACAGCATGAGTACACTACCGAGGCACTTTCAAACTGATTGGATATAAGTTAAGAAGTTTGCGATGGAGTCATGAGTTTATGTTTACGACCTTTGGAGGTGCTATTAAAAGTGTTTAAACATTGTCCGTATGTCTATCTGAACTAAAGGTACAGCTGTTTAATTACAACTAGTCCGTCAAACGTCAAAATAAAAGGCATTTAAGAAAAAGCGTGCATGTGCAAACGGCAGCTGCCACAAAAAAATTTAGGTTTTGAAGTTATTGAAATCAACTTTGAATGTATTGATTTATTGAGTGATAATTGAAAGTCGCGTAGTGTCACACCCCCTAATTTTTCCATATAAAAAGCTTTTATTATTATTAATAATGCATTCATATTTCAGTAATTGATGGTAATGCTATTTCTTATCCTACTTCCAATGGTACAAGCAGCTTTACAGACAAAGAAAAATACAGTGGACACAGAGAAAAAAGGCAAATAAACATGTAAGTGTTGATATAATAAACAATTTATAAATTATATATAATATCATATGTCAATGAATGATAGTTCGATTTTTAATTTCAATCCAATCAGCTGATAAGTGAATAAATTTATATTTTTCAGATTTGGTTTTAACACTGATTTCAGACAAATTTTGGCCCGGACAATAAGCAGCATTAATTTAATAAGAGACACATTTCTATTAGGCAGGGATTTAGGAAATACTTTGTCAAATGCAGTAAGTAATTTTCTGAATGCTTAAACAGAAATAGTAAATCGCAATGATGCACTCCTTACAAGATGGGCAAGTCTTGTCAAGCATGCTTGGGAACTAAACACTGGGGTTCCATGCGAGGTTCACCACCTAACTGGAACATACGCTTTTTAAACTCAGTAGCACGACAGCCTATATAGGTCTAGCCTTCCTTGACACACTATAGACTTGTCATGCCAGTGAGTTTAGTTTGATTGAGGTTTGTTTGATTCGAATTAAAATACCTTACATGATTATTTTATTAAGCATCAATTTGTTTAACTAATAAAACATGTGGATGGTTGCTGTTGTTGAGGAATCAAGATACCTACTATGAAATGGCCCAACTATAAACCCATTAACGATGACTTTGTTAAAATCCTTCGTTTCCAAAAAAAAGTTAACCATGTATTTTTCATGTAGCTTAATATATCCTACATAAATTGTTCGAGACTATGGTCTTCATTTGTCTCATATATTTTCTATTTATTATTTTGGATAAACTAAATGAAAGAGCTCATTCTTGCATGCCAAATTTTCTTGCCAATCGCCTTGAATGGGTTAATATTGCGACAAAAGAAAGCAATATGATTTCATGTCAACAATCTCTATTTTTTGGGAAAAATCATAATTGAAGAGCTTAGTTGAAGAACGTGATAAATGACAAATGGTGAAAACGAGAAAATAAGCTTTAAAGTTTTTCGTTTCCACACAAAACAGTTATAAACGGCACTTGCGAACCGTAAAAATATACTAAACTTACAGTTTATGAAAACCTGGTTTTTATAGTTTATGAAAAACCAGACATTTGAAATGTCTGAAAAACTTTGATCATAGATAAGATATTTCAAAGAGATATCAGCTGATTTTCAATAAGATCACGAACTTCCATCGGACGGAAGCGAACAAAAGAGGTTCACAACGTTTTAAATAAATTAACATGGAACAATTTATAAAATCTAACTGTTTCTTAGCGTAAAACATCTAAATCAAAGCTATCACATAAACTTAAATAGAATTTCAATTTAATTTAGTAATGAATTCATTTGAACTAAAAAATAGATCTAAAATTGTAATGCAGCTTTAAAAGTACATAATAGGGAACTCCACTTTTAGACACCAGACTGGTAAAAAAATGCTTGCGGCACTGAGCAATATCATAAGATAAAGTTAGGCCTTTTTTTCTGTAAAATGCAAGTGTAATATTTCCTTATACATATTTGATTTAATATATCTTATAAAGTACATGCATTATGTAAAGTAATAATTTCTTTTAAATAAAACATTTTTTTAAACATGAATTCTTCAGGAGAAAAACAAAATTAATCACATGATTTTTCTTAGAACTACAGTTTTTCTTTTGTGTAAGCCTCGCGCTTGACACTAGTGTAATTTAATACTAATGCGTTTTGCACTAATGCATTTTAAGAATGTTTTAATAATTAAATTGCATAAAATTACATTTTTTCTAGTTTAACCCATCTAATGGAACAGAAGATGCAACAGGTGTTTTTTCCAACAGCCCTTTGAGACTTTTCCAGGATCGTTTTGAACAGCTTCGTAAGCGGACAAGGGATGCCCTTTGGGTGTATATGAAAAGAATGGGCCTAGTTTCACAAAAGTAAATTGGCAGAATATTTGTACAGATCTGATTTTAGATAGACATTAAAATGATTATGAATACGCTTTTTTACTGTTTTGTATACTAATACTATAGCTCATTAAAAATATCTAACTGATTATTGAAATATTGAAATGGCAATGTTTATTTTAATAAAATACTTCTTTGAGAATTTTTTTCTGAACTCTTGACTCTGGTAGGCTATTTAGAAACTATAAACATTTAACTAAATATTTATAACTTAAATCTTTAAAAGGTTATTTTTACAAATAAATATATATCCTCCAACGACCTGGGGTTCATTGAAATTAGTTTTTTTTTTTTTTTTTTTATTATTGGGGTAGTAAATAACTTATTTTAAAATTTAAGAGCGGAAATATTTTTATAGAAGAGGAACTGGAAATCATGTATCAGTATTTTATACCATGGATAAAATGATACAGTTTTAGAAAATGAATCAAGAAAATAGTAACAAAACATCCATTTTAATGCATCCCATACAATAGGTAATAAATTTTTTTTCAATCATTTCAAAATGTATCAGCATACTCAGTAAGAGACTATATACATAGTATTAGCACCTTAAATTTCACCACTTACAAGCAGCAAAGTCTATAAAAAAATGATTTCAAGCAAAGTTTTAAATTGTTCTCAATTAAAGGAAAAGTGCACACATCGTAAGAAAAATTTTAAACAGTATTTTTAATGATCTATAAAATTCAATGGTGTTGTTAAATTTACAAAATATTTAACACAGGTAAAATAAACTACCGTCCCTTTTGCCATAAAGAACAAAACATATTTTTTGACACACTCAAAATATTAAAATAAAGCACTAAACACTATCCAAGCTATTTAGTCCTCGTTATTTTACTAATATACATGGGTCCATAATTCAAAGGCAAAAAGGGAACTATTAACTGTCCATACTGACATGTATCGCTATACTGAAACATTGATTTGAAGGGCAGGAAAGCCTGTGTCAAGTCCTGAACAGCAAACTCAAAGGGGCATTCCACGGATAGCTTTGCCAGGGACATGTGTACAACACCATCATTCTGTATTGGTGAGAGAGAACATGTTGAGTAGACTAGAGATCCACCGGGTTTCAAGGCTTGGAGGGCAGCACTAGATAACACAAAAACATGACAAAATAAATAATTGTGCTTATAACCCTTTATGCTCTGAATAATTATTTGTAGTTGCCTATTTTAACTCTTTTTCTGCTTTTTCTAAACAAATTTTGTTGAATGAATAAGATGATCTACCATTTTGGTCTTTAATGTTTTAAAACTAAATACTCATTAATACAATCCCCACTACTATTTATTTCCCCTTAAACAAACAATGAAAAGTAAAACAATGATCTTTTAAATGGGACTTAGAAGTACCTTCAGGGCATAACAAATTGCTGCAGGTAAATAAAGTTAGTTTTTTCTGAAGAATTTACTTTACCTTAGTCGACTTTAATTAGATAAAACTGTACAATTCAATCAAAAAGTTCCACCTTGCCCCCATTTTCTCCAAATGAACAATGAAACCTTATAAGCAATACTTATAAGGTCACTCCTTAAGTGCCTTCAGCAGATAAAGGGTTAAGCAACAAAAAAAAATTGAATACTATAAATTTTAAACTATATTTGATTTTAAAAACTAAAAAATTTTAATATAAATGCAGTAGCCGGACATCATTGAGGTTTAAAGCTATTAAGTAAGAGTAGCACTTCATTATAATATGAATGAAAATGTAATTATTTATTTGCTTAGCTAGAGCACACTTCTAGCATTATATTTATAAAGTGCAAAGAGTAGGATCAGGTGGGGTAAAATAAGTCACGGGGTAAAATAAGTCAGTTTTAAACAAAATTCCTAAAAACAAATGAGATAATTTTTTCTTCTCCTGATGCCAGTTTTATATTTTATTGATACTGTTCATCATTTTCTATGCAAAACTAACTGCAGTTACAGTTTTTTGCCATTCCATGTTTTCATTTGTGAAACTTTAAATTCTGCCCATAGAAAACTTTAGTTTTAAGAATAGTTAGAAGTACGTGTCTATTAAATTTTTATCTTATTGCGTACAGATACTTTTCAAGAATAAATTCAGAAAGTTTCAAAGTAAAAATAGGACAAACTTATTTTATATAGCAAAAAAAACCTATGTGGGGTAAAATAGGTCACATTTCAAAATAGGTTAGGCTAAGCACACATTATATAACTAACATCATTTTTTGCTTTTTATAATTCTCTTTCTGATAACTACTATTCTTATAAACTGCTTTTAATATTGGTTTGTCTTTCTCATACTTTTAAATGACTGCAAATTTGAAATTCATTGTCTCCTTCATTATTGAAACCGTTTTTAAGAATTTCAACCCAGAAACAGTGTTGGTGGATTCAAAAGAAATTGGATATTTCCTCGAAAGATATTGTATGCAAAAAAATGCGTAAAAACCATGTTCCAGGCACAATTTCAACAGTTGAATCAATGTCAATCACATCACCAATTCAAAAAGTCAAGCTGTTGCAGCAGCGTCATCTACGTCGGTAACCACAGCAAGTCAAACTGTTTGAACTACCTTTCAAGATGAGTTAAGTACAGGTTCTCCTTTAAAGCACACCAAATCTGCAATCAAGCTAGCAATTGCTTTCAAGGAAGCCATGTAGAATGCAAAAAAAAAGAGAAAACTCATGCAGCAAGAAGAAATGGGAGAAATTTTAACTACTTCAACTTCTTCTAACTACTTCAACTGCTATAAAAAATGTAAGAATGAAAAAGAAATCTGCAAAAATGTCTGTAAGGAAACAGAGAAGAAATTAAACCATTACACGTGAAAAAACTACATTGAGCTAAGATAGTTTTGACAATATCAAATCACTGCAAGTAAGAAAGTGGGTCCAGGTCAAGTTTTTGGAGATAAAGCCAAGAAGTTATTTCTTGGTATTCTTTCAAAAATTGAAGACTTATACACAGCGATATTTTCAAAAGAAAAAGAAAGTTCCTATTTCATTTTCTCTTAAAGAGATGATGTTTTGGATGGAGATGCTTCTCAAATTGTAAAAGTCCTTCCTGACCCAGGATTATCCTCAGGGGGTGTATTACTTCATGTGAAAATTTATATAATCTTACCTGATTGCTTTCTAAACAATGTTAAAAAGAAATTTTAAAAATTGAGTAATTGAAGCTGTTTTAAAAGCATGACTTATATTTTACCCTACTACTGACCTATTTTACCCCACCCCATGGGGTAAAATAAGTCATTGACAGCACTTTTTCTAACACATTTATCAATATCAATTATTTTTTATTCAGGGAAATTTCACTTTAAATGTCTTAAGAAATGTTCATTTGCATATCCTAAATATTTTTTACACAGGTAAAATTGATATTTTTATTGCTCTGAAGGTATGAATGCAAAATATGCTGTTCTTTGACCTATTTTACCCCACCTGACCCTAACTACAATACAACTTTTTGTGTTCAGTGCTGTAGCTGAGAAACGAAGAGAGATGTAGTCTTCAAATTTGAGTTCAGTTCAGTTTGAATTATCGTCGCACTAGAGCTACACGAGGGCTATTGGGACGGGCGTCTATTTTAGAACCACAGTCAAGTGACGAGCCGACACCTGAGTAGGCACCCAACGCAACCGTTAAGGGCGATATCGTACGCAGCGTTAGGACTTTGAAGGATATTTAACGTGCACTCCCACCACACGGGGTATTATTCGTCGGACATTTTTGGCTGCACGAGCCGTTTATAGGTCGGCAGTTATTTTGGTGATGCCCGGACCCGAACTTGGGACCTTCCGCATGCTAGGCGAATGCCTAACCGACTGGGCTCCCCAGCCCCCTTCAAATTTGATACACAAGGTTTCATTATATGTTGGACATCATAATAGTCATCGAGAAAATCAAGCAAGCGGAAATAGTAGCTACCATTAAACTTGGTATGTTTTGAAGTTATTAAAATTATCTTATAAGGTATATAATTACCTTTAAATGTATTGATTTATTGAGTGATAAATTGAAGAGCTTAGTGGAAGAATGTGTAAATTGACATTTTTGAAAAAATTGAGATCTTTGTATTAATGAACATGTTATTTCCTTCTTTAAAGGTAAGGAGATTCCTCCTTTTCATAAGCTTTATGTTAAGTACATTTATTACTTTTGTGTGCCATTTTTAATGTATCTAAGTGCAAACAAAAAAAACTTAAAGCTCATTTTTACCTTTTTGTCACTTAGCATGTTCTTCCACTAAGCTCTTCAATTGAAAGTCATGTAGTGTTACACTCCAATATTTACAGTCCCTGGATAAATTATTAGACGTACTGTATTTTTTTTTAGTAATGATGAAAACATACCAAAGAATGCCATATCATTAAAAAAGATGTTGATATATGTATTAAGTATAGCATAGTATTTCTATTCAATAGCTTAAGTTTAGGAACACAAATGTCCTTCTAAAGGAATTTTGTTCATTTGAGAAGAAATGAAACCATTACACGTGAAAAAACTACATTGAGCTCAGATAGTTTTGACAATATCAAATCACTGCAAGTAAGAAAGTAGGTCCAGGTCGAGTTTTTGGGGATAAAACCAAGAAGTTATTTCTTGGTATTCTTTTAAAAATTGAAGACTTATACACAGCGATATTTTCAAAAGAAAAAGAAAGTTCCTATTTCATTTTCTCTTAAAGAGATGATGTTTTGGATGGAGATGCTTCTCAAATTGTAAAAGTCCAATTGATTGATACATGAAACCTTGCAGTGTGTCTAATAATTTGTCCAGGGACTGTATTTCTGTGTTTAAGTTAAATATAAATAAGTGGAAAATATGGGCAAAATTCTTCTTACCATAGCATGGATGTTTGTGTACGTGGGATATGCATCCTCTCGTTATATCTCTTCTGTGTAAAGATGTTGTTCGCATCTTTCGTAACTGACAATCTATCATTAGTACAAGGCACATCCAGCAATATCTGAAAAGATAATATTGATAGTTTACAAAATTGTAGGAAGGATATTTGAATATTATTTTTAAAAAACCAAATAGGTTTTTGCAACTGTAACAGTTATTTAGAACGGCTTTCACACTCTATTCATACACTTTAGAAAGTAAATTGCCAAACACAGCCGTTAGCTAGTTCTAATTTAAAACTTTTAAATGCCAATATGAACCATTTTCATCAATTTTCCTTTGCAGATTTAATTGTTAGTCTTTATTGTTTGCTAAATTTGTTTGAAGTTCAAAGAATTAAGATGCAATTTTTTTTTCCAGTAAAAATGTCTGTAGCATTAGTATTGGGCTGTGAAAGTGGGTGAAGGACAGACATAGCCTTTATAATAGCTTCCACTTTTTATGTTACAAACGTAGTAAGATATCTAAAAATTAATAAAAATACTTAATTTTGTCACTTTATAAGAGTATTTTAATTGCACAAAACAGGTTGAACCTTTACCCTGTCCTCTAAAACGTTAAGTATCCTTTTTTTTAAAATAAAATTTATAGATTTGTAATGGATGCATAGCTATAGCTCACTGCCTTTTTTTAATTTAGTTACATAAATATAGGTTGTTTGAGTAATTCAAACTTTCCGGATCAGTAATGGTAAAAATTAGTAAACGTAGTTATGTCAATACTTAAATTTAAATCAATTAGTTTTTAAATTTTGTACCAAGAGGAAATCATGATAAGTTTTGATGTTCAGGTTTCATGTTTTAATGATGGTAAGGTCATTGTATATTCATAAAAAAACATGATGTTTTTATAACAATTCCTTTTAATATAAATAAGAATGTAAAAAAATATATCAATTACCTTATCAAATAATTCAAAACACCGCCAATCACACACATCTAAATTAGATACTAGAATCTTTTTACTCCATTCCTGTGTATTGGGTAAATAAGAACTTAATACAGTTTTCAATTTGTTCACCCTTGATAAGCTTGCATCATTGCACACAATTTTTCCTTTTAAAAAAATCAAAATTAGAATACAATACAATACAAGATTTTTGTTTCTTATATTTGTGTAGCAGGAAATCCACTGATGCTGTAGCTGGGTGACTACTATATTTTATGATGTCATTGTCACTAGTACCAATGCCCAAACGTTAGAAGAAAAAATATGAAGTTGGATTTTCAATTGCTTTCAAAGCGATACTGTAGCTGGAAACTAGTTTTGAGCATGTACAATTACTACAAGTGGAAGTTACTACTAACCTATTCTAACTAAGTCTACCTCAAGTCTATTTATGTTGGCTTATATCAGAAACTAAGGAAATTTATACTCATATGAATCTTATATTATGAATTCACGCAATGCATCAAAGTGGACACCTTGCTTGTCATAAAAGGGGTCACAGCGAGTGGTACATATGTTGTACCATGCTCATAGTTAAAGGAATTTACCTTACTGGTACAACAGATGTACCAGCAGTAGAGAAAAGGTTAAGGGGTGATGGGAGCGGGTCTCCAAACTGAAGTGTCTCAGTGTTAATCCAATGGGGGAAAATAATTTTCTAAGCCAAATTACTCCGACTGTATAGAACATCTTTACATTTTTTATGTATGATAAATGTAGCTAGTACATCGACCAAAATTGAACCAAATCCTATTTTCATTTGCATTTTTTTAAGGCATTCTTTTAGTATTATAATCAGCACAATAACCAAATGAAATCAGCATACCAAATCGCAGCCCAAACAAGATAGCAAGAGTTTTTCCACCAGGAGAAGCACACAAGTCTCCTACTTCTTCGCCTTTTTGAACATCGAGTGCAAATACAGGCAGCAGTGAAGCACCATCCATTAGGTAGTAATCTGTAACAGTAGTTCCACATTAAATTTAATTATTGGTGATAAAGATATAGATAGCGATAAAAGACAATTTTGGGTTGTTTTCTATGTAGCAATGATGCTTCTAAAGTATGCAAAGCATTTAACTTTTTTTTAAAAGCATGCTATTTTTCAGCCTACTTTTCTCTTTTTAATTAGAAAGAATTTAAAAAATAAAAAGTAGGTATTGACATCATGCTGTTAATGTCCGTTCAAACCCCCTTTCCAAAATCGGTTCTATTTGTCAGATCTCAAAAAATCTTTTTTTGTTAGAAAGGTATGGCCTCAGGGACCCAACTTTCGTACTTTTTGTCTGTCTGTAAGTCCGGACAGACATCTGGCTACTGTTTGTCGGCGAATTCCCCATTGAATTAGCATTGGAATTTAATTTAAAGTAATTTAGTCGTGGTTGCCACGGCAATAAAGTAGGTCGAACACCAAGGGTCACAAGGACCATATTGGGGAACATGAAAAAGTATATACTGTCAATTTTCAAACACAAAAAAAGAACACATATTAAATCACAAGTAGGATTTTGTTATGGCAACAGAACTGTTGGGGATGCATTTGATATGGTAAATCAATAAATATATATGAATTAGGGTACAGTATTTTTATTTTAATAATATCTGTATGCAATAGTTAAAAATAAGCCTCTATATCAAGAATATCACACAAAAGATTTTTTTAATTGGTTTTTAAAAGAAGTAAAATTATTTAACCCCTCCAATCGTTAGACCAGGCTTTTTCCATATTTTGTGCATCAGTTTTTCTTAATATAACCTTAAATTTTAAAATGTACAAATTTTTATTCATAATGTACTTTTTCCATCTGGAAATATTTTTAAGATCATCTCTTTCAAAATGAACCTGATTCTAATTTTCTTTTAAATATTCTATTTGAAATAAATTAAATTTAAAATTTATGCAGTGAAACAACCATACATATTTGCCCATTTCCCAGCCATTCGGGAGGTTAAAGATTATATTTTAAGTGAAAGACCATTAAAAAAACTTTAGTGCAAGATAAATAAGTTTTTTTACAGAAAATGTTCTTTGTATGTTTAGGAATGATCTAAATATTATTAGGTCTTCTTGACTTGAAAACTAAGTTGGTGTGGTTAAAATTTTGCTGCAAATAACCTATATGAATCAGATCGTGCACACTTTTATTTTCAATTACCTAATATGAAATATAAGATAAGGCAAAGAAAGTATTGGGATGGGGTCGAAAATCTGATATGAAAATTTTGTGTTTTCTGCACATTTTGGAAGGTGCTAATTCTAAAAGAGTGGTTTTGAACGTTGGTCCGTCTGCCTGTCTGAAACCACTTTGCAGCTCAAACTAAATGAGCTATGGGTACTTCAAATTTGTACATGAGTTCCTAGGTACCTTTTGGAGGTCATAATAAGGTTTTCAACAAAATTATGCATATGCAAATGAAACTTTTTAGGTTTTAAAGTTACTGAAATTACCTTATAGGATATACAATTACACTATTGTTTATTGAGTAGTAATTGAAATTTCTGTAGTGTTACACACCCCTAGTTTGTATTTAAATTGAGTTTTAGCTTGAACTTTTGCTGGTTATAAAATTTTAGTATGTATATTTGATGTTAGCTCACTATTGTTGATAAAGCTATTTAACCTCTTCAATCCTGATCAAAATCCTACACATATATTTTTTATAAACACATTTTTCAAACAATTATATATTTAAAAATGTTTCGCAATTAATTTTGTAAAACGATTTTTGAACAAATTGAAATTTATTAATTTTGTTTCCATTCACTTACTTAATAAACCACTAATGTCTTCTTTAGGTGGAGGAAACTTCTTAAACCTCCCTCGCGGACAGTAATACATTTCCCAGTGTTCAGGATAATGAATTACACCATGCTTTATAACCTGTGCATCATACTTGATGTTAGGGTCGTAAAAATCTGCAAACTCTTCTGTATCTAGATCCCTGTGCTTCAGCTCAGTAGCCGGCATAAATTCATTGTAGTCTTCCGATTCACTCGGTGGCTGGTTAAGGTTCATGGCAGAAGTGAATTGTTCATTGTCTTTTGACGTGTTTTGCAATGGTGGCTCTGGAGCAGTACTCATATCATCAAGTTCGCCCAGCTGCAAATAATAAGCATCCTTCATGTTGAACACTTCCATGTCAGGAAAAAGTTCGGCGGGCGATTTCTCGCGAGAGAATACATTGACCACAGCGCAGTAGCTGTGAGGACATAGCAGACCCAGTCGGATGGAGGACCAGTTTTCGAAAATTGAACTGTAGAATTGGTCGAAGTGATTGAGGGCTATTTCTGAGCCGGGCTGCTTGACCTATAATATTGACAAACATAAATAAATGTCGAGAACTAAAATGCAACAAGTTGGGGGGGAGGGGGAGAATCTTGGGAAAATTAAACTGTTAGCAATTCAATTTCTTAGGGAGTAATTTATGCATCCGCCTTTTTCGGGCAGTTTTTATAAAATAATGTAGAATGCAAGTTTAGATGCAAATTTAGGTAATTAATGCAAATGATTTAATGAATAATGATTAATTCAAGCAAATAATTCGAATAAAATGTTTAGAATGGATTTGGGTTATTATTGTTTATAAATCAGGTATTTTTCTCAACATATGCACATTTCATGTATGAAAAAATACAGCAAAACGGTAGGGACACTAGAAAGACCCAACTTCAATTCCATGAATTTTGGCACTCTACAGCATGTTGCCAAGAGAGCTTCTACCTTCCCCCAAAACTGAATTTTTCTTTTTTAACAAAGAATTCGAGAATAATAGTATCAGGATAGATTTTTTGCACAAACAGAGGCATATCTATGGAAAACAGTGTTTATGGCAAACCTTAGTTTGCTCCCATCTCCAACAATAGATAAGTTGCCTATTATTAACTAAAAAATTTATCCTAATGCTGGATGCGTCTACTGGGTAAAAAAAACACTTAAATTAATTCGTTTAACACTTTATTAGAAATTTTATTTCCCTTAAGTCACCGGTACAGCTAGGATTCTAGGAATAATGGCCAGTCTGTTCATGGGCTCATTTGACAAGCTTGAAAATTTATTGTAGGGTCGCTATACCTCTTGAGATGAATGAAATCTGAAAGAAAATATTTACCACAATTGAGCATTTTCGTTGCTTGGTAACGTAACGCGCATCACCAATTTAAGACCGGCCGTCTGATTCAGCTTATGCAAATGGTTTAAATTTGAGAAGTATGCTAGTTAATATTAGTTAATAACCAGTTAACAAGCTTCTGGTAATATTTGTAATTGAAGTTCTAATAAGTTAGAAACGAGAGTTAAAGGATATGTTAAGCAAGTTTATGAAAGGTTAGGATTTTACTCTAAATTTACTTACTCTCGGTGTTGAATACTGTCTTATATTAAACTCGTAAGGTTTTTTCAAAAACCTCAAGTATCGTAGGCGATTTAAATGTTGTAGCATCTTAGAACAAATTCAAAAATTGTAAATCAAATTCGGTTTGTTTAGTTTTATTGGTTGGTTGGTACATGTATTCCCGGCTTGATCAGAGACCAAGAGACCCGCTTATAAACCTTTGTCAAGTAAAAGATAGACACAGATGCACAGATAGAATTTTTACTGACAGAGAGAGAGAAATTACACCCAGGGTTTGGTTTGTTTTTGTTAGTAAACAAAAAACTGGAAATAAGAAGTTGAGTGTGAACAGAACTGATAATTTGATTGAATAACAAAAAATATATTTCTGCAAATTATGTGACTAATGTGTTTCTACATTTATGTTAATATTTTTCAAAACTATAATTTTGTTTTATATAAATTGAGTCGGGTGCTACCAGGGCCCTGGTGCTACCTGTTGCTAAGTGAGATTTATAGTTACGCAGTACATGGACTGTGTTTAAACTTTCAAATGAATCTAAAAACAACCAGCAAGTGTTTCTAAAATGCGAAACCAGAAATTATTGCGATTGAAACGTTGTTTATGTTAAGATTTAGCAACATTTAAGAAATATTTCGGAGGATTTTATATTTTTAGTGAAGGATTGTAATTTTATAGAAAGTTGGATTACATAATCCGGAAGAAATGGAAGGTAAAATATCTAATTTAAATGCAGAAAGCGAAAGTACTTGTGCGGCAGGTATCCATCCCCTTACCATTAATGACAATCATAAAGATAAACACAAGTCTGGTACTTCTGAATCAAAAAGTACCAGTGTTTCCGAACATGAAGCTAATACTAGTGAAAATGAAAATATCTTTCAAAAAGGTGTAAGAAAGTTACTCCGTGTTCGTCAGTTGGGTAAATCTCAGAGCGAAACCTTTGATTTGTATATGAGCCAGCTCAATGGTTTGTACAGTGATCACATTGACTCACTTGTAAGTGAAAAGAGTAACCTGAACATAGAACTACAAAATGTCCAAAAGAAGCATAAGGAAAACACTAATCTAACTGTTGCAAGAGTCGACACCTTATTAACTGTGTTACGTTCATGGGCAGAATCGGATAAGTTTTCAGATAAAAATGTGAAAAAAGCAATCCAGGAAAAGATAAAGTATTACATAAATTTTAAAAAGATTTTAATTCAGCTTTCCGAGCGCAGTTTGAATTCCACTCATTGCCCAATTTATAAGGGTGATAGTATAACAAGAAGAGTTGAAACAAACCTACTCCGCAGGGAGATGAAGGAAAAAGATGATGAAATAGAAGAATTAAAAAAAGAATTACAATTTATGGTAAAGAATCAGCATTCGGAGCAAAAAAATGAATGTAAAATTCTAAGTGTTTTTAAGTGTGCCGATGATAACTGTTTTTTGAAACTTTTAATCCAAACGCAAATTGGATTGGAATTATTGAATGAAGAAGTAAATATTGAATTGAAAGAGATTCATCAAACTATTTCTAATAATAAAAAATTTGAGGACGACTGCCTTTCCGAAGACAGCCAAAATGCGTCCTTCACTAAAGAATTATCCTCAAAGCCAAGTATTGCAAAGGATGAAGCCAATTTTCTAAACCAACAGTTAGAAGTACTTCAAAACAAACTTAAAGCTTTCCGTAATGACTTTATATCACACACCAGTGTTATTCGCAAAGTATTCAATAATTTCCAAGCGAATGAAGCCGAAGACATGTGTAATGCTAAATTGTCAGTAGGTGCCCATGAGTTGGAGAAACTTAATTCAGTTCATCCAGAACTGATCCAGGCCATTCTTAAAAAATCGAATGCTGAAGTGAAACTGCTACAAGAGGAATTATCCGCTGCACTGGAGGCATTGACAACTCTTCAAATGGATTGTAATGGGAAAGAAGGTAGTGTGCTGACTACACTGCTCAAAACAATTAGGGGACCACTTTGCAAACTTTTGTTACCCTTTCAGTCCCAACTTTTTATTTTTTATTCTAAAAATCTAAAATTTGTGAAATAGATTCATTATGCATCCAGAATGAAATGGTAAGAAATGGGGGGAAAATCTTAATTTTTTAAATTAAAATTTAAGAAAAAAATTATGGAATAATAACTTATATATATGAATAACTTATATCAATACTTTTTTTAAAAACTTTATTTGTTAAAAATAGTCAAAATCCGTTTTTAAACATCTAAAAATGCAAGCATGAAGAATTTAGGGTCAATTTATTTATAAAATTGTTTCAGGAGGAATTTTATTTTACCATTTTTTTCATATTTTCATTTAATTAAAACAAACATTATTTAATTCTTCAAAAGACGTGATTCTTCCATCGAACGATACAAAGAGAAAATATATTGAGAATTTAATAAAACTTTTTTGAAATACAGTAGAATCTCAATTTTCCGATGTAATTGGGAGCGGAGGTAGGTTGGATAATCGAAAATTCCAGATAATAGAGAATTTTCATTAAATCAGAAAACATATGGTACAGAGGAGCGCCGAAAGTCTGGGGACCTCAAATCTGCCAACTTCCGAAATCCGTGCTTGTTTTGTAGTAGTAATCATTGAATTTTAGTGTTATTTCTGAAACTTCCTAGCAAAATGAAAGTGCTAAAAAATTTTAATTTCTGAGCAGAGTCCTGAGAAAAGTGCTTTTTTTTTGTTTTTATAGTAGAGACATGGAGTCCCACGATTTTAGAAGATTCACAGAGTTTCCCTAAAATTTAAGGTTGCCAGAAATATGCTTAATTACTTTTTTAGTTGCTGAAGATTTTGCGTCTTAATATCTTCGCAGAGTTCATGAACCCGGATAATTTCCTGATTTGAGAATCGGTGCAGAATTTCAATTTCAGAATCACCGGAAAATTCTGATTTCAAAATGTGCGGTATTCCTCACTTTAGAATCACCTAATATTTCTGAAACCGGATTTTTTTGTGAACAACCTAAAATGACTTTGGTGAAGAAATATTTTGACATTGACTTAGGGTCGGTCGGTTAAAAGAGAGTTCCGGATAAAAAAAAGGGACGGATAATTGAGGTTCTATCGTAAATGTGAGCTTAACGTGGTGAGAGAAAAAATCACAAGCTGATAATTCCAATAGAATCATTGGGGTTGAAAGGTTCTAAACTTGTGCTCCCCTAATTGTTTTGAGCAGTGTATTATTTTGTATATTTAATTTGTGCTGCCCATTTTTGCCTCAAGAGTTGTTTTTTTCCCATAAAGGGGCGTCTATAAATTTCATGATGCATTTAGGGGAAGGGGTCGAGCTCAATATCACTAAATCTGATGTGGTGATGATGTAGCGTTATATCAAATAACGCATAATTTTTTCCCTCGTGAAAAATCGGTGTAAAATTGGGAGAAAATGAAATTAACTTGCAGTAAAATTTGTTTCTGGACTTAAATTTGGCAAAATCATACATGATACTATTTATCGTGACCTTCTGAACCATACTTAAAAGTGTTACAGAAAAAGAACGGTCCGTTCTTTTATTTGATTCAATTAGCATGCATTTCTTTCTGTTTGTTTATTAATTTCAATTCAGACCCAAAAGACATGTGTTCAAAGTATTTTCACACTTCACAAAGAAAGTAGGAAAATGTGCATCGTATGTGATTTTTAAGTATTTTCCCACCATCATCAGATGATGCAGCTGCTGTTTGGACTATCTAAGTTTGGGGTTGAGCAAAAATCGTCAAAACCACATCACAGGATTTATGGACACCCTGAATCTGACTGTCAGGTTTTCCAGCATTACATATATTTGTAAAAATTTATAATTATACTAAATTTTTACAAAAATTTAATTTGTAAAAGTTATTTATAATAAGAGGCTACAGAAATATAATTTTATAAAATTTAAATAAATTAAATATTCAGCTAAAAATTTAAGTTTCAATCTCGTGAAGTAAAAAATAGTTTATGCTTAAGCAGGGCTGGAAAAACCGCCCGTCCTCCTGTCCTCGACGGTCAAAAATTCCCCGAGGACAACCAATAATTTCTCGAATCCGACGTCCACGAGGACGGCCATTTCCCAGTTAACGTTCGTTTATTTTTAAAATTTTGTTTTTGTTATCTTAACAAGAGTCTAGAGCCTGCGCCACTCGCTCCACCCAGTCTATGACGTCACTGTATGTGTCTCCCTGCTATCTCCAATCGGGGCCCTCAAATCCTGGCATGCCGTTCCTCGCTCACTCCTCTGAGTCACTTCTCGAAAGTTTTTGTTTTGTTTACCTTCCCCACTAAAACACCCCCCGCGGCCCGACATTGCTTGTATTACCGTTCTCGGCATATTTACGGCAAAAAGATGAAACGGCAGCAAAGCATCAGCAATTATTTTGGTAGCTTAATCGGAAACAATTCCAATAAAAAGGCGAAAATAAAGGTCAAGTTAATTGGAATGTAATTTATCCAAGTGCGTTTTAAAAATGAATCAAATATGACATATGCTATTAAAAAGAAATACTAGGTTAGTATTAGTTATCTACTAACCTAGTATTTCTTTTATTACTGTATAATATAATTGTAGTAATTAAAGTGTGCAATTTATATAAATGTTTGTAATAAATGAGGGAAAACTATATATATTTATTTATTTAGATGCTATTTATATAGTTTGAGTTTGACGGGTTAGTTTCAAAGGAGGAGGGGTACATTCTTGGACAAGCCGTCCTTGGGGACGGGTAATATTTCTGAGATTTTTCAAGCCCTGTGCTTAAGCCAACTTACTTATCCCTCAGAGGGTTAAGCTTGTCTTTTCTATCCCCCCCCCCCCACTCCCATAGGGCTAATGATAAATTTTACTGAACATAACATTGGCAGAAATATTGCTTCATAAAACTGAAATTTCTAACAAGAGACAATGAGCTTTAATGCAAATTAAGAAAAAGCATACTTTCTGCATATTTTCTTCAGTGAAGCTTAACATTTAGCAATATTGGACAGGAAAAAGACTAGAGAATAGGGATACTAATCTTAAAAGTAGACACCTTTTGATAGTTTTATTGACTTATGGATTTCACACTGCAGCTTTGAAGTGTGAAATTCATTCTAACTATTTTAAGTTAGTGAAAACAGCTTGATCTGCTTTTTTTAAAAAAGGGATAATAATGTGGATTTTCAGCCTTGTTAAATGCAAAAGAAAAATTTTAAGGGACACGAAATAAGTATTATTCACAGAAATTGCACATGAGAATATTACACGTTAACTAAAACCAAGGTGATCCAGTTGCTTGTTAATAGCCAGTTTATAAGCTTTAAGTGCTATTCAATGAAGCATTGAGAATCTTACTACATTTTTTTTTTTTTTTGTAATAACCAAAATATATGTAATTTTTACAAATTCATAACAAGGTATAAAAGAAAGTTTTAAAGATCAATAATTGAATAGAATAATATGACTTACAGAATTAGTATATCATATGTATGAATTGAAATTTACTGTACAGTAAATTTTAATTGCTACAGCTGGATATAAACAAGACTCATATTTGTCCTGAATAATATTTAATAATTTCACTGCTTCATTATATAGTGGTATTAAGGAATGTGCAGTTCTCTCCAATATACTTTTAAGCCCTAGAACCACAAACTTGTAAAGTTATTTTTTCATAAAACATGTGTTGATTTTTCAGATGTCATTATGCTAAGTTGATACAGTCAGGTTGTGTTACTTGGAACACACCATTATTAAAATAAACATACTAAATTATTAAGATGTTCTTGTATAGTTAGGGATGCACAATTCCTGCTGCTTATTTCAAACCTTTTGTAAAGCAGCTATTAGCCTCATAATTTGGAGCTACGGTCAAGTAATCAGGACAGTTGATGCTTAAGAGTCATGAAGCCGAATTTCACACCTTGAAAATCGTAATGGTATTCCTATTGAGAATCTTCTTAGACTAATTGCCGCCACAATTTTAATACAGGCCACTAGTTTTTGACACCATTTTAAAGAACAAAAGAAGTAAAATAGACTATCAGAAAAAAAATTGAAAATCACATATTAAGTATTTTTAATAATTTTTTAAAGTTTGAAAATCAGTGAAGAATACAATGTCCTTAGTGTATGACGATGTATCTCAGTAAAAAATAAAGATACTGCAATAATTCTATATTTTGGACAAAATCGAAATTTTTATTTTTCAATTCATTACGAAATAAAAAATTTAATTTAAATATTTGTATTTTTTAAAAATTTAAGAAAAGTTGTTTGCTATTTTTGGGAAAGCGAATTATGGAAAACCCCACATTTGGCTATCACCTGCCAAGAAGTGTCGCCAACATAATTAGGGTCTACGCTATCTGTCAACAATATGGGGGGGGGGGGGGGGGGTACTTTGAATAGAACCTCCTAAAGACGCTGGAGGGGAGCTCTAACCCCTGGTGATTTCGTAGAATGCGCCCCACCTAACCTCTGCGGTTAGTTCATTTCTGTTTAGAGATACGACTCTTGTCAATTTTGGGCTTGTGGGCTTGTTCAATGCTTTACAGGAAAAACTCGTGAAAAGATGCGATTGAGATTTCAAACAGAAATAATGTTTTTAAGAGAAAATGCAGAAAAATGTGTAGCTTTACATAAAATACAAAATACATTTACAAAGATAAGTTTGCATTGTTTGTACACTTTGAGGGAACAGGTGTGAGTCGGTAAAGTTGAATAGATTCTAAGAAAGAAGTGAACGGTTGAATAGGGGTTTAGGTCCGGTTTTGTCCATAGGCACACCTATTTCTAATTTTTCGGCCGAGAAGGACAGTTTAGAAGAATGAGAAATCTTTGCAGATTTGTAGTTCGTATATCGTAAGTGTTGCATCCAGTTTTATTTCGACTTGTCTTCAGCTTCGCTATGTCGAGATACGCTAAATGTGGAAGATCTACAAGACTACAAAGCTGAATTTTGTTTGTGTGAACATTTATGTTATCGCTACAGTTTTCCCTATGACATCAATATTAACTAAGATACATAATTAGTGTTGGTTTTATACTTTTTGTTATGAGGTTTATTACATATTTTCTAAAATGTATTTATCCATTAGTTTCTTAAAAAATCCTATTTTAATTTCATGTCAAGCTGATCTATATATGTATGCTACATCAATGTAGTTCGTGTAAAGCCATTTTCGAATAGTAAAGTCATAAATGGATTATGTTGTGAAAAAGTGTGCCAACCCACAGAAAGAAATCTACTTTGAATCGAACAGCAGATTTATAAAATCTCTATATACTATATGAATGGGAAAAGTGTACCTAGTTATAAAGCTCAAGAGTTCAAGGTTGTCAAAAGTGGCTTTGCGTTTTTTAATTTTTGGTTTGACTACAAAAACTATGGGTTGTAAATATTGTATTTGCACAAAGTACATTACAAAAGTGCCATTGTTTGTACTTTTTTTGTGAAAATACGGTGCATGACCACTATTTTCGTCACGGTGCACAGTGGGACAAAAGTGGCATAAGAATGCCATAAGTAAATTTCGGATTTTAAGCAAATCTTAAAATTTTTTATTATGCTTTATGAAACTACTTGCTATCGCCGCCGTATCACGCCTCAATGAATGTTATCTGATGCCCAAATCTCTCCGAATGAAACTTTTAAAAAAATCGTCATATTTTTTAGTCCACCCAATTCAAGTTCAATTAACACAATCAGAAAATGAACTATTCCAGTTTGCCATCTCTATAACTATCAAGGCACTTCTTTTTTTAATCTTTGCATCAGGATCAAGATAATAATTTCTTCTAATGACTGAAAATATTTTCCAAGTCAAATCATAAAATGAACTGTTCCAGTTTGCCATCTCTAAAATTATCGAGCCACTTCTTTTTAGCTTCCACACTACGTTTATAACGTAAAAAGTGGAAGGTTTTATAATCGTTCAGTCCGTCTGTCACCCACTTTCACAGAAAGAACCACAGTCCCACAGACAAGTGGGATACGTCATTTTGAAGCAAAAATCAGATTAGGCTAAATTCCGAATTTCATTAAAAAATTTTAATTAATAAGTTTTTTAAAATTTAAATAACTAAAAAATTAATCTACATTGAAATAACATGCAAATTCCATTTTTATTCAATATTTTCACTGTTGCCATTTTGTTTTAAACGTACTAGAAACTTTATTTGAAAAAAAAATAAATACTTTTTTAAAGAATATTTATGTGTTATAATTCAATTTGGATTGTTGTAGTTTCACAATAGAGTTCTTTTAATGGTTCATTATATATGTATGAAGAAAGATGCATAGAGAATTCTGACTTGGCACAAAAAAATATGCAAATCTGAGAAAGAAGATTAATGAAAATACACTCGGGGACAACCTAACTTGGGTAACAACAAATAGTAAAAAGGCAGAGGGAAAAGCGTGGTGCTATGATACAAGGCAATAAATCACATCGCAACCTCGCCGATTCAAACGAAACAAGAAAAAAGTTTCAATCAGACGTCTAGTTTGGCGCTGACATAGCTTCATTTGGCCTATTGTAAATTAATGGTATTATAAAAAAAAATTTTCGGATGCGCAATAAGGCGCTTTTTTTTTAAAGCAAGGGTGCCAATACAAAGAAATATAATTGTTAAAAATAAAAAATATTTAAATTGTTCAAATTCTTAATTCTAAAAAGGTTTAATCTTTTCCTGTTTTTCTTCACCTCCCAGTATTGATTTAATATTTTTTGATAAATTAATTTAAAAATTATGGTGAGGGGTTGGGTAAATTTATTAAAATACACAATTTTGATTTGTAAGCTTTTAGAATACTAGAAAAATAGTTAAAATTTTTTATGAGAAATTTATATAAAAAATATTTTTCAAAATACTTAAAAACTATATGTATTGTTTTAAATTTTAATTTTAAAAGGGTTAATATTTTTAAGCTAGAAATAAACACACATCTCTAAAATATAATTTAAAAAAATGAGGCAGTAGGGATTCAGAGCTGTATTTAAATCCGCGGATGAAAATCAATTGTAATAATTATTTTTGCAAAAAAAAACGCACTTTTTTGTGTTATAACTGTAGAAGGATAATATTTTTAAGCGAAAAATAATAATACATAACTTTTTAACTTTTGAACTTTTGAATTACTAATAGCTAAAGGCCCTGTTTTTATTAGAATTAAATCACATTCGCCATTCGCAACAATCGCTCGAGAAACTTTAATTCTTTTAGACAATAAATGAAAATAAATTTATTTTGCGACATCGATCAGTTTGAATGACGTCAAATATATTTCACTACGAGATTCTTTGTATGTTGATATGAAATGTTTTCATTCTATTTAAAAGCGAGGAATATGAATATATTTATTCTTTAAAAAAATAATTAATTTTTGCAAACCCATAAGTAATAATATTGAATTTTCGAAAAAAAAATAAATGAAACTAGCCAAATTTAGCTTGTAAATTTTTAATATAGAATTAAATGTTGTGTCTTGGCGCGTTTTTTCCTGTTAAACACAAATGTGTGGAATGGCAGGGGCGGCGGCAGCAGAGGGGCTAGGGGGGCTCAAGCCCCCCTGTCGGGCAAGGCTAGCCCCCCCCGTCGGGGAAAATTTTGAATTTCGTCGGGGTAAAACTAACTTATAATATCGGAAAAATTTGAATCTGAAAAAAAAAACCTTTTAACCGTTTCAAAATTCAACACTGTTTCGCATTTTCCACAACTGTCGTCTCAGTCGTGGTTCGTACCCTTCTTCAATTGACCTTGAGTGCATACCACTAAGCGGCGAAATGTAATTTCTCTTTATCGTCCCACCACCCCAAACAGTGGGGGTGTAGCTGTAGAAACCCTCTAAAAGCTGAGAAAAACAAAAACAAAAAAAGGACATTCTTTTTAGTTTCCAGCTAGTATCATATGTCACCACTGCTGACAAATTTATGGCCTCGGGGAACTTGTCGTGGGGTGCATAGTTGACCTTCGTATAGGAAGGTTTATTACCACTAAGTGTTTTCTTCAGAACGGATTTACTTAGTGCACTTTTAAAAGATTTGCTTTTTGTAAGAAATAAAGAACGTAAAAGAACAGACTACTTGTGGTATGTTAAACCTCAATTAATTTTATTGGATTTTTTGGAAGTATTTTAATATATATATTTTAATTTTAAAAGAATGATTTCCCCGATTATTGATATTTTTTTGTGTTAAAATTAAATAGCAGCAAATTTGTTGTTTGTGCTCGTCTCGGCACGTAAAAAAATGCAACGCAGTTTGAAATCTCTTAAAATGTTGTTTTCAAAATTGCTTTCAAATTTTGTACGTTTTTTTTTAAATACAAAATATGTATATCCTGTGTATGTATTCCATGTGTACCACTACCACGGTATTTTGGAGATAATGATGCAAAAAAATATAATCTGTAAGAATCCTAGACTAGGGTCACCTCGATTTTGTCGTCCAATACCTGTACAGTTTTGTAGAGGAATCAACACTAGCTGAATTTACCAACACGTAGGGAATACTTAGAGCTAAACAAGTAGGTTTGTAACAGAATCTGTCACTTAACTCGCTTCCACATATTTGTGTTTAACAGGAAAAAACGCGCCAAACACAACATTAATTCTATATTTAACATTTACAAGCTAAATTTGGCTAGTTTCATTTATTTTATTTCGAAAATTCAATAATTATAACTTATCGTTTGCAAAAATCAATTTATATTTTAAAGAATAAATATGTCATATTCCTCGCTTTTAAATAGAATGAAAACATTTCATATCAACATACAAGGATTCCGTAGTGAAATATATTTGACGTCATTTCAAACTGATCGATGTCGCAAAAATAAATTTATTTTAATTTATTGTCTAAAAGAATTAAAGTTTCTCGAGCGATTGTTGCGAATGGCAAATGTGATTTAATTCTAATAAAAACAGGGCCTTTAGCTATTTGTAATTCAAAGTTTTAAACGCCAAAATTAACTATTTTCATTAATCTTCTTTCTCAGATTTAATAATTAGACTTTATCGTTTGCTAAATTTGTTTAAAGTTCGAAGAATAATTATGTAATCTTTTTAATAAATATTTTTGTCGCCACAATTTCCCATTTACATTTCTTTCGAAAATTCACTTATTTATAGTTAGTTAAATTAATTTACAGTTCAAAAAATATATAATTTGTACAATTGATGCTTTAAAAATAAAAGCGAAACTTAGCATTTTTTTTATGCCAAGTTAGAATTCTCTATGCATCTTTCTTCATACATATATATAGAACCATTAAAAGAACTCTATTGTGATAATACAACAATCCAAACCGAATTATATCACATAAATAAATATTTTTTCAAGTGTGTTTATTTTTATTTTAACAAGTTTCTCGTACGTTTAACGAAATGGCAACAGTGAAAATATTGAATAAAAATGGAATTTGCATGTTATTTCTATGTAGATTAAATTTTTAGTTATTTAAATTTTAAATAAGCTTCTAGTTTAAATTTTTTAATGAAATTTGGCATGTAGCCAAATCTGATTTTTTGCTTCAAAATGACGTATCCCACTTGTCTGTGGGACTTGTGGATGACAACAGTGAAAATATGAATAAAAATAGAATTTCCATGTTATTTCAATGTAGATAAAAAAAATTTAGTAATTTAAATTTTAAATAAACTTCTAATTTAAATTTTTTAATGAAATTTGGAATGTAGCCTAATCTGATTTTTTGCTTTAAAATGACGTATCCCACTTGTCTGTGGGACTTGTGGTTCTTTCTGTGAAAGTGGGTGACAGACAGACGGACTGAACGATTATAAAACCTTCCACTTTTTACGTTATAAACGTAGTGTGGAAGCTAAAAAATTTTGTAATTTTAGCCTAAATTAGTTTAAATAAGAAAAAATAGGGCTTCATACTTCTAAAAACATGTAAAATTAGATGTTTTTAGCCCATTGGAAAACTTTCAGAGTTTAAGCCATGTTTGTACCCCTTTTGTCAAAATGTGCATCCCTAAAAATCATTTGGCAAGGCATCCTACTGTTTGTTTTGTGGAAATTTTTGAGGATTTGTATCGAGTGTAAAAAGAAATCTGTATAGTAGCGCGTTTAGCTTTAAAAAAGTTTGAAATAGAATTTTATAATTGAACAAAACTATTAATCGATTTCTAAATTTTTTGATTAATTGCATTTTTTGTTTCATTTTTGAATATTAATAATAACCTTGCGAAGTGGTTCACGGTTTTATGTTGATTGTTGGTTATATTTGGACCGATTCGAGAATGAATATGTTAAAAAAAATATTTTTTAAATTATACCGAAGCCCCCCGTCGGGGTACGCCAGCCCACCCGTCGGGCAATTCCTAGCGCCACCACTGGTGAGGGGGTTGTAAACCCAGTCACTGAACCAAGATGGTAATCACTTGAACTGCCCACGGCAAAGACAATTATTCTTAGGGGGCATCGAATTTCATTGGCGATAAAAAAAAAAGCGCACTGAACGATTGCAATTACGCCAAGTGGGCGATAAAGTGTTTTTTCTAGTTTAAAAACACGGCGACATCTGGTTTTCGAGAAAGATAGAAAAAGAGTTCGTGCCGATGAATTACTGACTCTTAAGCTGACGCCCAACAGAACTATGATCCACATAACAGACCATTTGCTACTTGAGCCCCACAGGTTTAACCAATCACCACAATGGGCTACAATTTCTTGTGAACTTGAAAAAAGGTTAGGTCATGATGACTATATCCAAGCTGTCACATGTTAAACTTAAAATTCACCAAGTTCAGATTAGTAATGTGTTTAATTGCAACGATTGAAGCGAAATGAAAGTAGAAAATTTACCCTAAATTTATTTATGCGTTAGCTTGAAACTATACGTTGTAGCATTAAGTCAGACAAAGTACCTTTTAAAATAAAATTTTTTATAAGCAAGATATTCTAATGTAAAGATATTTTTGAGATTTGAGAGATTTGAATGTATAAACAATTAGACGATTCAGAATTTCAACTAATAATGAAACTAATGAAAAAAAAAAGTCCTTGTTCATATAACATCCGCTAGACAGCTAAATTTTTAAAATATCTTTAGTGGTAGTTTTTGTTATAAAGCTTTAAATTTAAACCTTTGTAGCACAAAGAAGCTTATAGTCCCTATTAAGAAAACTAGAATTACAAAGAAGATATTAGTCTTTATGAACTATGTCGCTATATATCAGTTTATTATATTTATCTTGTATTTTATTCAGCTATCATCAATGCACTGGAAGAAGGGAAAAAGAGAGCCGCTGAACAGCACAGCCAGCTAAAGGAGAGCATGAAAGGGCTGGAGAATCAGCAAATGGAACTACAAAAAGAGGTGGACGAGACCAATAATGTTCTGGAAAGATGTGACCGACTCTTCAAGCAAACGGTTCAGCAGGAAAAGTTGACTGCCAAGAAACTCAAAGACGCGGAAAAGAAGGTAAAGACCCTTCAAAGTCAACTAGCAGGAACGCAGCATGAGTTGACCATCATTTCAAGAGAGAACAGCAGGTTGAAGAACTTCCAAAAGACCATGAAATAGTTTTGTTTGGAGTTTTAATAACTGATTAGTGATGTGGTGTTTCGAAAGGGTGGGATTGTGAAGGATTCGAGCAATATACATATCTTTATTTGGGGTTAGTTAGTTGCTATAACAAATGTAATTAATATTTCAAGTGAGAATAACAATTTAAAATTATTCCAAAGATGTTGATTAAAATATTTTTTAAGCTGTTACTCAGTGTTTTTTTTTTATATTTGGTATTTTGGGATAATTTCAAATATGTATAATTCCATATAAGTATCAAAATAAAGTCTGCCTAATTGGGTATTCTTTAATCTCTGTTGTCACAAATTATTTTTAAAAAAATAATGAACAAAAAATGTATGTTTGGCAACTGGTATATACTTCTTGTAATTACATTTGATTTCACTAACTGTTTTGTTATACAAATAATCAAATAAATAATTTATATATTTTTTATTGAACAGGCTTCCAAGGCTACACGACAAGAGAAATAATTATTTTTTTTTAAGTTTATGCAAAAAAACATGTTTTGTTATGTTTTTTAAAAGTTTATGTTTGCTAATAAATGCTTTTTTATTTTGATTTGGCTGAATCCTGTAAAACCAATAATTTATTATCAGTTTGAAAGTACAGCTGGGGGGGAGGGGGGAACGATCCACCCCTCGTTTCTCGGCTGCTATTGGTCCAGGAATTTTGTGAAAGGTGTAATTTTTCAGGAAATAGCGTAAATAATTGAGAACTGGCAACAAAAATTTTATAACGGGTCATCTACATATTAAAATGAGTACCAACTTTGAAAATCCCGATGGCAACACCTAATTTTAGCTTCCACACTACGTTTATAACGTAAAAAGTGGAAGTATAATCGTTCTGTCTGTCCGTCCGTCACCCACTTTCATAGCCTAAACTACAAATTCTATGGACAAGTGTGATACGTCAAAAAATTCAGCGCATCGAAATTAGAATATCTTGAAAATTTCAGTAAAGAATTCGAATTCGAAGTACTTCAATTATTTAAAAAACTGCAAAATTTAACGCTCATTTAAAAAGCATACGAAGCCATTTTTATTAGAATTAAATCACCATTGCCATTCGTAACAATCGGTCGAGAAACTTTAATTATTTTAAACAATAAATTAAAATAAATATTTTTGTGCCATAAATCAGTTTAAAATGACGTCAATATATTTCACAGAGATTCTTTGATTGTATATTGATATGAAATGTTTTCCTTCTATTTGAAAGCGAGGAATATTACATATTTATTCTTTGAAATATAAATTATTTTAGCAAACGATAACAAATAATTATTGAATTTTCGAAATAAAATATATGAAAGCAGACAAATTTTGCATGTAAATTTTTAATATAGAATTAATGCTGTGTTTGGCGCGTTTTTACCTGTTAAACACAACACAAATGTTGTGTGGAAGCGGGTTAAGTGACAGATTCTGTTACAAACCTACTTGTTTTTTATATAAAAATGTTTATCATCTTCAAAATACCCCAGATCCAAAAGAAAATTAATTTGCATTATTTGTTGAGATATAGGCATTCAAAGTTGAACGCCCATAATGTTAAAAAAGTTTCACAAACTTTTATTCATACCTCCACAAATAAAATGAATAAAATAAAAAAAAAATTCATTATATACTTCTTAATCTTCTAAAAACAAATCACACAAGTTTTTTCATCAATTTTTCATTTTTAATATTTTTTATTTAAATTTAAATAAGAAAAAATAAAACATGAATAGCATGCAACCGCAATTTTTTTTTACACAAATCGATAAAAATAGATCAAGTAGAACCAAAATCCCGAATTTTTTAATTCAACAACAATTATTGGCCGAGTTATTGTAAAAAAAACTGAAAAAAAAAATTTATTTTAAGGACCGTGTAAAAAATTACTTGGCAAATTTGATCCTAACTTGCATTATCGTTTGGTGGTTGAAAAGTGTTTGTTGGTAAATGTTTATTCACAAATTATTGATGTCTGTCAAATGTCTAAAAATCTTTTCTTGTTTCAAGTGCAAACAATGTACATTTTGTTTGTATATAATTAATATTAAATTATACCGATTACTATGTTTTTAAATGTATGTTATTTCCAATACAATTTCAAAAAGTGTGTTTAATATTAAAAGTGAAATACCCTGAAATATTATTGGAATTCGGTTTTTAGTATATTTCATTGTTACCACAGTGATTATTTAAAATGATTAGTGTCCACTGCCTTGGTTAAAAATCATTGCCAAATCATTCTGCGTAATTTTATTTTGCTTTCCTCAAATATCGTGGTAAGGTCGTAACCACTGATCTCTAGGGTTAATGGATCGCGGAAAGCTCTCCCCCGCTACGGAGAGTTCGAAGTCATCTTTTTCTCCCAGGTGTTCCCCAAATTTTCGTTTTACAATGGGACTCTATGGGGAATTTGTCATTTTTAAAAAATTACTGCGCATTGAGTTTTTTGTTTAGAGATCTGCTGTAAAGTTTAAACAATCATACTTATATTGTAGATTGTAAAAAAAAATAGTGCCGGGTTCTTATCTATGTTAAAACTAGCTGTTATACCCGACGTTGCACGGGTAGAGGTGGAAAAATAATTTAACAGTCAATTTAACTATTTTTTTCTCTCATTTTAGTTACATAAGATATGAAGATTACCCAGTAATTTTCCATTTAATTACCCAACTTGGATATAGTAACGATTAATATTAATTTCAAAAATACCTTTGATAAGAAGCTCAAATTAAAAAGAATACATATTTAAGTAAAAAATAATCAGTAAGAATTAAAAATGGAAAAACGGCTAAATCTTAAAAGGGTCTCAAACATTTATTTTAACGCAATTCAAGGGAGTTCTATAATAAATTAAGTAACTTTTTTTTGACACTTTGCAGATATAAATACAATATAAGCAGTGCAAATTTCTACCATAATTCAATACAAATGCTGAAAAATTAAGATATCAATGCAAATGTATATAGTACTAAATCAATGCAGATATGTACAATAATTGAATGATCGTTCCAAATATGTGTACCATATAACCTGTTATATGATCATAAACTTATGTTATTGTTTCCGCTCGTTATAAAGTATAAAATCCCGTTTCATTGCCTAAAAATTCAAAAATGAAAAATACGCTATAAAATACACTCATAAATGTCATCACAATTCCCTCATAAATACATAAAAGCTTTTAGCTCATTTGGCGCGTTTTGGGAAATAATTTGGCGAGAAAATAGATATAGCTACAAACACACTCATTTTACAGCTCTAACACAATGACCTTCGAACAACCGACCAGATTATAAATATTTATAAAAGAATTTACCCATTTGGCGAGATTTAGTTAGTAATTTGGCGAGTTTGGCAACGTATTTAGCGAAAAAATAAATAGAAAAACACTAATATGCGGCTCTAGTGCGATGGCCTTTATTAACCATCATAGTTCAGTAATAGCTTAACTATACATTTATTGCTTAAATATACATACATGCAGTCAACAGAAAATCAATGAAAAAATCATCAAATAAGCCCACAATAAAATCCGGGAATGGAGACTGGCGGAATTACGTCACTTGAAACATGTCAATTATTTTTCAAATAATGAATTTAGTTTCTGAAGGTAATGACAACAGAATAAAATAAACATTTTCAATTTTAAATGTTTTCGTTAAAAGTTTTATTTAATTTTTTCAGCCGATGGCATCAGGAAAGTAAAAAAAGATCGGATTTGAGCCAAAGTGGTGTAGTTTTTTCACAAAATTCGAATAAAAACGTTCGAAAACTATAGAAGGAATGATCCGATTCTAAAAATTCTTAGCCTGTGTTTGTTCCAGAGATGAGATGAATTTTTGTGCCAAATTTCGTGACGATCTGTTGCGTGGTTCTTTTGATACCGTGTCTTATACAAACAAACAAACAAACGGAAGTTGCCTTTTATGTATATAGATATGTTTTTTTTTTTACCACCCGTTGCGGCTCTAATTTTCGCCAAATTTGGCGAATTTCTCATTTCGGTCTTCCCCCAAAGCCGCCGTCGGTTGGTGGGTTGACCGCAAATAAAATGGTTGACTTTTGACGTGCGTTTTCGATTTTGCGCTATGGTGCCTGTGTGCATGTCTTATTTAGGGAATTATTATTTTCTTAAAAATTTTATTAATCAGAGATAAATCTTTGTTTTGATGACAAATATGGTTGAATGCTTTATATTTAAAGTATATGTTTAATTGTAAAGATGACTTTTTTTTTTGTTACGATATGGAGGAACTGAAGAACTGTGGTATTTAACATTTGAAATAAGCTACAATTAATATTAATGATTTTTTTAAAACATAAAGTATAAAAATAAAAAAAGGTATGCATTGAAATTAGTATTAATGATTTTTTTAATACTTTCGGGGAATTACTACATAATTGACTGTTATTTAAAAAAAATGCGAAAATAATTTAATACATTACTTTATATCTTATGTAACTTTTTTTACAAAAGAAAATTAATTTTTTTTTAATTTTGGGATGATTTTCTTTTTAATTATAAAAAAATTGTTTTAAGATTTATTTTGTATAATAAATTGTAATAATTAAATATTTATGCATAACAAATTACTTAGAATTTATTATGTATAATTTAAATTAATTAAATATGGTTTTAATTAATACTTAACCCATTAACGATGACTGTATTAATACCATTAGAACCTTCATTTCTAAGTTTAAATTCTAACTTAAATTTTTTCATTTTTGGGGGGTAAATTAATTTGCTCTACATAAATTGATCAGGTCTATAGTCATCTTTTGTCTTATTTATTTAGATCAACTTTAGCATAAAGCTCATTTTCGCACGGTAATTTTTTTGCCAATCGGCGCTAATAGATTAAATATCATTTTGATTACTTAAACATAATTTAAATAATTAAACATGATTAAATTGGTGTAATTTATTATAAAACTTGAAATAGAGGAATTATATTTAATTAAAATATATCACATGAATGAATATTAATAAAAACTACCAAAACTTCAAACCTTTAATGGGTATATGATCTGGGTAAATGTTATAATGTATAAATGTTTTTTTACAATATATATATCGGTATAGTATTCTATATTTAGATAATAATTATCAAATTAATGACCCGTTATTAATATCAATGATTTAAAATATTGCAAAATAAAGTAAATAGACATACCATACTCCAACAAACAAATACTTTTGTCACCCCAGGCATCATCTCCCACTGACATCTGCCCATCCCCCTAGCACTGATAGAGTTACCTAATGATCTCGCGGTGGCTCGCGTTGACCCCCAGGGCCATAGAGCCCTGGTTGACCCCACTGATCTCTAGGGGTTGACACATTCTTTGGCCACGTGTATTGTGTAAGCAGATAAGGATTTATGACTTCCGCACTCTCTGCGGTCTTTTCTTCTTTGGGGACTACTTTTTGGGGGGAGAAGAAATGGGATTGGATAAACTAAGTATTTTGTGGAATCTAATTTTTATTTAAGTGCATAGTTATTTATTAACTCTGAAGATTATTTTATAATTAATAATTTTCTTAAAGATGATGCAAAGATATCTAAAAATAAATACCAATTTGTTTTATAAAAAAAACATTTGGAACTAATTACGTTTTTTCAATTAAACATTATAGCTACTAATAATTATATTGCTAGATATTTATTTAATATTTATTAACCAAAAGAAAATCACTAGTAACAATTATGAAATAAAATATGACGTGGGGAAAAGTTTAAAGTAAAATATTTATATACAATCAATCCTGTGTTCGATCCTTATAACACATTATACAATGAAATATCAATTAAAATAAAGCAATTTCCATTTCTAAGAACATCAAAACTTGGAAATAAGAATTACGTATAAAAAATTAAATTATTAAAACTTTATAGTTAATTTATAATTGTATTTTAAGTAAGTCTGCGTAATTATTAGGCCATATTTGCAAACATATAAACTTATTATAGTTATAGCACTAATTATATTATTGGTGTTTATATTATATTATTGGTGATCTGTAAAATATAGGAGACTATAATATGCCGACGTTGTTGCATATAATAATCTCCCCATCCTCTTTCTGAAATAAAATGTTTCTTATAAAAAAAGATTTCAATTTTTTTTCTCAAACTTTATTTTATGTAAAACAGATTTTCCTTGCAAAATTAGAAATGTTCGAATCGTTACATCACGCAAGCGATTACCCCTACCCTCCTCCATGTCACGATCCATCACGTTGGCGCATACCCCTCCCTCCAGCCCCTGAGCGTGACGCAATTTATGTACGTCCCTTAAGAAGGAAAAAAAATATATCAACACTTTGTAACTTGAATCGAAATATAAAGCGATAAACCGCGCCAATCTGGCACTTCTAAAAACAAGGTCACCCCAAAAGCGAAGCGTCAGAGCGGGGTATGAGGAAGAGTGATCCATTTCAAAATTCAGATCAGTGGTCGTAACCCTCGTTTTGTAATACGTGGTTTATATTACCGATAAAGTGTGCCGTATTTTAAACATTTTTTTTTTTTTGTAGCAATATGATTGAAACAAAAATTTGCATAAAAGATGTAAAACATAAATATAATAATCATGTTTGTCAATCTGATTGTAACTAATCGCATTTGAAAATCTGTTCGACCGTTATAAATAACCGTTTATGTGACTTAATTTAAAATTAAAACTTTTCCTCTTCTAGCCTTTATTTTATTTCTGAATTTCAAAATCCAAAATTTAAAAATAACATTTAAAAAATCACAATATAAGTGAAAAAGGCTAAATTCTAGCATCCGTTGGCGAGATTATGTTAACCCTTTTGTTAGCTTGTCGCCTTGAAAAGACACAACCTAAATATCACCTTTTCATTTTTGAGATTTCCCTCTAAACGAGTTCAAAATTAATGCTTTAATATATGCAAATAATGCAAAATAAATTATCATTTTTATACATGAGGTATTTTGAAGGTGCTGAACATTTTTATGTAAAAAGAATTGGGTGTTGCTATTGGAATTTTCAAAGTTGGCACTCATTTTAATATGTAGACGGCCCTTTATACAATTTTTGTTGCCATTTCTTACGCCATTTCCTGAAAGTTGACACCTTCCACAAAATTCCCTGATCAATAGCAGCCGAGACACGAGGTGTGAATAGGTTTTTTTCCCCAGCTGTAACAGAGTATTTGAAAAGATGTAAAAAAAAATCATTTTATTTGCTATAATTTACATAATTTTTTTAATAGAGTTCTATGTAAAATAAAGGGTTTCACATACTTTAAAAAAGTCATCAAGTTACAATTTTGGTTCAGGTGTCTTTAAAAAAAAATCTACTTTTCTCGTGACCTTTTATGCTGAGTATAAAAAATAACTCATTAACGATGATTGGCAAGAAAAAATTTCACACGAAAATGAGCTTTCTGCTTCAGTTTTTTTAAAAACATGTAAAATAAATGAAGGCCATAGTCCTGAACAATTTATGTAAGACAAATTGAGTACGTAAAACACATTTTTTAAAAATATAATATTTTTATTCAATCATTATAATGGGTTATTTAAATATGATTACTGCATTCTCCTGCTACACATTGAAATGGATGTTTTGCTTTGCAATCGTGTTACTAAAAGAATTTATTTTAAACTTTAAGAACTGAAATAGTTTATGGCAAAAAACTCCAAGCGGCTGCCAGGTGTTTGCCAGAGACATATAATAGAAAATGGACTGCCGCATCGGCAAACCTAAAGCGATCACCTCATGGGTCACGTGCTGGGGTAAGATTTACCCCAGCACGTGATCACGACCAGTTGGCGAATTTTTTCACAACGACTTGAACATATGAGGCCGACAATCTAGTGATATGAAAAATAAGTTGGGAAAGGAACAAAGATGAATTGCTATTTCGGTGAAAAAGATTGCTATTTTTTGCAACTTATAGCAGCTGTTTTAATAAAAAAGCTAAACATTATTTTTTATAGTTAAATTATCGTGGATCTGATCAATGCATGTGGCGCAGAAGGCTAATTCGAATTTTTACAGAATATTTTTATCAAGAAAATAATCCCTGACCTTAAAAAGAGCTTATAGAATAATTTACCAGTGGCGCCGGAACTTAAAATTTAGAGGTATGGCAAGAAATGCCTCGATCTACCGCCTCCTCCCACTTCCTCTAGATGTTTTTAAATATAATATTATTATTTAACAAATAAGTACTTTTTAGGCAATCAATCAGTATTTGCATTTATTAGAAGTTATATTGATTAAATAGTTTTTTTTCAAAACATATATCCTTCGAGAGTATATTTTTCTTACTGTTGCATTAGGATAAGATCAAAGTGGAAGGCAGTATAGTTGAATTGAAAATACAGTTTCTTAGACTTTGTTTTGGCTATTTATTATGAATTAATACGAAAAGTTTCGAACTACAAGGTGTTTCATTAACCCCGGTACTCTTGCTTTGAAAAATCACTGTGAGCGTTCTGTTTTGAACGTAAAATACCAAACAATTTTAGAAAAATAATACTTATAGCAGAAGATAAAAATAAAAAAAATTCCTAGTAGAATACGCACAGTGATTTTTCAAAACCTGAATACCGTGACTTTTGGGACACCCTGTACTCATATAAAAAAAACATTTCAATGTTATCGACTAGAAAAAGAAGTTGTGATTTAAAGAAATTAGTTTATTTTTCAAATGACTTAAATTAAACAGCTATTTGGAAATATAAAATGCAGAAAGCAAACAAACTCTTAATGTATATAGAAACGTTAAAAAACATGAAAAGTTAATATTTTTTAAAAAAATGTATATAATATGATACATCATTAATTATGCCCAAATGTTGATTTCCTTTCAGTTGTTTTAGAAACAAACTCTTCAATTATATTTTCAATGTTTATATTTGATGTTCGATCAGAGTGTTCATACAACAAAGCAGTATGTGTTAACCGTTTCTGGTCATGGATGTTCTTAGGTACGTTTTTAGTCTTCTTAAAAGACTAAAAGATCTTTCGGCTGACGCAGAAGATGCCGGAACTGTTAGTATCAAAGTCGTGAGTCGAACCACTTCATCTAATAACTTCAGAACTGTATCGTTTCTTTTTTTAATCTCACAGCAATGTCTTCTACACATTTTGCTTCGGTAAACTCTAAAGAATTCAATATTAGTAGCTGCGCAGATAGTCTCTCAACATTAAAATCTGATTGATGTTCTTCCAGCATTTCAATTAGTTCATCTTTGTTCATTGGATTGCCCTTAATGGAATCTATAAGAATTGTTTCTAATTTCACTAACCTTTTCAAACCTTGTTGGTTAAATCGTCGCTCTAATTCATTTACTTGGTTGTCGATGATATCGTAAAATTCCTTTCGGAGCATTTGTTTTGGGTCTAATTCGGCTGAAGGTGCTGCATTTAACTTATATTCCAATTTTTTTTGGAACTTTTTTTTTCCTAGGTTTCCTAAGAGTATCTTTACCGGTAAGAGCAGATGTCTGGCAAAACAGTTCTTCAAAGGTATTTCATTTCGGAATTTCAGAAGTGTTTCTTTTAGAAGGTTAACTGCATCAACTGCACCTGTTGCAGACATTTTAGGACGTTGTAGAGTTTGCGATAACTGCTCGCATGGTCCAAACAATTTGGAGGCAACTATCGTGAAAAAGCATACTTCAAAAGTTTCCAATTTCTTTGAATAGCCTCTGAGAAGTGACTTCCTTTCACAACTTAAATGGTGTTCTTCAGGCTTTTCGAGAATTACTTTGATAGTGGCTCTAACCCTTTCAAAATTCTCGAGAAATCTTATAACAGCCTTTGCTCTTACTGACCATCGTGTAGGGCAGAATGGCAAAAGATGATCAGTTTTCAAAACATTTTCGTTGTTCTCATGACATGGTTGAAGAACTATGTTTTCATAAATAGTTTTTCTCTTTGCAGAATCTCTTATTATATTTGATACATCTTTGATTATGACTAATGCATCACACATTGCCCCACAATTCCGGCTTATTTCCTGGAGAACCAAGTCCAGTGCATGATTTGAAAAATGCACGAATGTAGATTTCGGCTGTTCCGCGCTTATTTTTGTTGAACTCCGTTCAAATGTCCGGCCATGTTTGGCGCGCCATCAAAACAATGGCCTCTCAGATCTTTAAGGCTGAGTCCCAATCGGATTAACATGTCTTTAATAGAGGCTGTTAGAGTTTCTGCGGATGAGTTCGGAGGGTTTAGGAAACCGACAAAAGCTCTTTGACAGTTAACTTTTGCGGCTCAACGCATCGTATGCACAAACTTAACTGTTCTTTTCCTGATGCATCAGTTGTGGCATCTGCAATAAGGCCGAAAAATGGCGATCTTCTTATTTCTTTTAACAAATCCCGTTGAATCGAATGAGCCATGATTTGAATAAGCTCATTCTGAATGTCCCCGCTTAGCCAATTGTCACGTCGTTCAATCCATTTTCGAACTAAAGGTACATCAATGTTTCGTTCTTCAATGAGGGCCCTCAAGTTTCCGCCATCATGCTCGTGACCTCTTGTTGCCTGACCAGTGCGAACTAAATATCTTAAAGAGCTAATTATAACTCTAAGTGCTGCCCGGGCTTCTTCTTGGTCTTTTTTTATCTGGGAGGAAAGTAGAGTTGTAATCGGAGGTTTTCCTGCCCTCTGTACATTTATGTGTACAGATTGTTGGTGATAATCGCTTTTTTCATGCTTCTTGAAGCTCTGTACGCCATTTTTCCATTTTCGGAAACCAACAGACAGAAAAGCTTTTTCCATATTTTGAGAAAACTCCTGTCTGAACGCTTGAGACTTAATGCATTCATAACACAGAACATAGTCGCTTTGCTCATCATAATGCAACCAAGGAAATTGCTTGAACCAAGAAAATTGGCAAGATCTATTGCCATCTTTCGGAAATTTGAATGAAGATGTTGGATGATTTTTGTGGAACAAATTAACGTCAATATGCGGGCAAGATTTTGAATTGTTTCTGTTATTTAATTCGAAATCGATTTGCACTTCTGATCTTAAACTTACCAAACTATGTTCTATTTCATTTGAAATTAGTTTCTGGTATGAGATTCCTCGATAATAAGTTGTATTATAAGAATTAGTTGAACTTGAAGAGCTTTCCACAGGTGAGGTAGCGTTTTCTGTAAATGCAATTTCATTTGGAATTAACCCCCCGAAATGGGATTCTTCGCTAGTAAGGGTTGAAGAGAATTTACATTTGCATTATTACATCATTTCATTTCATGTCATTTTATGATTCGGTAGCATTTTCTGAAAATGTAATTTTATTTGGAATTAATCCTCCAGAATGTGATTCTTCTGCAATAAAAGGACTACTTGTACTCGTAGAATTAGTTAAAGAGCTTTCTAGAGATGTGGTAGATTTTTCTGAAAACGTAAGCTTATTTGAATAATTCGTATCATCTTCATCTTTTTGTCTTTTACTTCGCTGAACCCAAGCATCCAAAAGCGTTCTTTTTTTTCCACCTGACATACCTAAATAATTTGTAAAATTCTTTATGAATAAAAGATTCCATATGATATTTTATGACTAGGACAAATTGTAAATTAAATTAATATTATTTAAAATTTATTAACCCAATTAAAATATATTTATTTGTTTGTCCAATATATTTTTTAAGTTTAAATTTAAAAATGTATGTGTGGGAATGTATGTGTATTCCTATCCTCCTGAGGCCACAGCAAAATGAAACACACTATTTGTGCAGCGGTTGATTATTTTTTTGCACTAAAAGAACCAATTTATTACATTTTATACAGTTTTCAGTAATGTACAACGGGCCACACGGGGTTTTAAAATATTTCTTGAGTTGACAGTAAAATACCATATTTTGAGTATTATTTTTAACATATGCATTACACAATCAGCATTAAAAAGGCAACTCTATATCCTCCTGAGTCAACAGTGAATCATTTAGGAATTTTTCACTGGGCGACATTGCATGTAAAAAGGTTTTTCTTTTTTTTGGGGGGGAGGGGGGGGGGGGGGGGTCGTTGCTTATAGGAAAAGAGGTTCGTCATTTCAAGATAATACCCTAGTGCAACTTGAAAATTTCATTGATTGCGAAAAAAATCTTTTATGATTTGTTATCAAGCAATTTGAAAAAAATAGAAATTGAAAAGAAATTTTAAAAAATAGAATTTGAAATGAAAAAAAATATAAATGTGTAACTATCTATTTTACAATATCCTCTGCATAATATTGAATAATACTTCTATTACATATATTTTCTTAAAAATAAACATAAAACAAAGAAATAAACCTAAAAACGGTATTTTACTATTTTACAATATTATCTAAATAATCCCAAATAATATTTCTTTCTACAATATATTTTCTTGAAGAATGATACTCCTTAAAAAAAAAAGTAGACAATAACAAAACTTAGGAGGGAAATAGTTTGTATAAATGAGAGGAAAAAAATGCATATACAGTAACTCAATACTTATTACATAAAATTCTATTTTAAAATATACTCTAAAGTCTAAATACATGAACAGTACTCCCCCATAACTTATATATTTTCTTGAGGAATGATTGCAAATTTTTCTTGAGGACCCCTAAAAAACCTCATTAAATTCAGTTATATACAAAAATATTATATGCAGTTTTCTTCTGCAAAAAACTTTTGATGAAGTCCCTGTCACGATATAATTTTTGCGTCATAATTCACTTGAAAAATTATGCAACAAAATTGATTTTTTCAAATCTACGGATGATGTACTTATATACAGTAGATGGCATTAGTGAATCTACAGAAGTGTAATGTTTAGTTTTTACATAAAGATTACTTTTTAAAAATATCTATATTTTGATGTTGCAATAATAACAGATGTAAATGAAGTGCTACATAACTATCTTACTAACAATATTTTTTCCAAAAGAAATATGTTTATAAAAAAGGGTGGTTATTTAAGTAAATAATAAATAAAATTTCATTTAAATTGCCTAAACTAAGATTTTTTGTTAATTTAGCGGAACAATACATGTTCAGATTTAAGGCATAGATCTCTGAAAATGTTGATTCCGTATTATTTATAAATTAATTTTTTTAAATATTTCGTTACTTATGAGTTAATACATTAACACTGATTGATTTAAATAACATTTGTATGTTTGGTTTTTACATCGAAGAGTTAAAAATAGTTAGAGAACAAAACTAGGGTCATTTATTATTTTTTTTAGTCTTATTTCCCCATATTTGTTTTTTAAGCATATAAAATAGTTCCAATAGGAACTAATTGGTCTTATGATACCTGTCGTTACAAACTCTAAATCAGCTCAGTCGTAGATTTATAAGCATTTGAAACAATCCGATCCTAGGTACACATATCGTCCCTATATTTATTTTACAGATTACAATTGACTATGAATATTTTAAATTATATAAAGAAATAAAAACGAATTCACATGGCAATAAATTATTTGTGAAATAATATCTTAAATAAAATGTTGGGTTTAATTTTTTTAACGAATTAAAATGTTAGGATGAAATAGGAAGTTAGCGTCGTGAAACACTAATAAATATTTTTGTAGAAACTACAGAGATCCTAGCAAATAAAAAAAAATTAAAATATTAAAAACTAAATTCTTCTTCAAGCTTTATTAATGCATTATAATTGTTACTTAAAACTTAAAATCATATGTAATTTTATCGATAATTTGAAGTAAGAAATTTTAAAAATTCACGTATCTCCCCCTTCTTAATCCTCAAACGTTTATGCCACTTTTAAACACCAAAACAAAATTAGAAGAAAAAAAAATACATAGATAAAATAAATACATAAACAGCATAAAAACGTACCTCAAAACAAAAACATCCAACATAGAACGAAAGGCTAAATTTAAGTGAGAATAAGATCAGAGCAAAATTTTGTGTGTCTACTTTAGAAGCCAATGTTGTACAATGACATCTAAGATCTACTGACCACCCACCCTCATCAGTTCGCCATTTCCCTAGCTATTCGAGTGACTTTTACGATGTTTTCTCAGATCAGAAGAAACTTTTACCAAAGATTGTAACTACGATCCCCTTCCGAGAAAATCCCATTTGCTTTTGTACCAAGCCAATTAAAAAAGCAAGGCAAAAACGGCGATGAAAATACAAAGCTTGTTTACTACAAATAGGCTCCCACTTTCAGTCTCAGATAAGTTAAACTGATTGGAAAAAGCGAAGACATCAATGTGTGATACAGAAAAATACGGAGAATCGACGCAGGATAATTGCCTGTCTTTTGTCCACATTCCTAAGTTACCCCGTCATAAAACCATCCCCCAGCTTCTTGTCGCTACAGCGGGTAAAGCCTTATCTTATAACGCAATAAATTCTCCTCTATCAGAGGGCATGTCCGGGGCCTGCCGCCTCTCACATGAACATTTGCCTGCACCATGAGAACGCCCAGGCTGAAAGGGTAGGGGGAAAAAAGTTTTTTCGTACGATCACTTTTGTGTTTGATTCTGTGGAATGAAAAAAACCGCATAGCATATAATCTGTGCAGAAGTTGGTATTGCAGCTGCCATACCTGCCATACCAATTCCTGCCCACTGCAAAAGCTGGTATGGCAACTGCCATACCTGCCATACCGGTTCCGGCGCCACTGTAATTTACTCTAATCAAAGTATAGGCTTTTAGGAATAAATTACTATAAATATACCTATCTAAACAATCTTACCTGTAAAGTATCAAAGATCTTTTTAATGTATGTTTACATTTTATAAACTGCACAAAAATTAGGCATCTAACAGAGATAAAACGAATGGAAGCAAATATTTCTAATTGAACACAACAGCAAACCCACGTGACTTGGACATTGATGTGAGTCACCATTGCGGTTTGCCAGGCTAGATTTACCTGATTTTCAGGTCTGGCGACAATTGGCATAGTTCTAACGAAACAGTAGCGATAAGTTGCCATATGTTGCAACCTTTCTCCTCTTGTCGATTTTCATGATTGGTACGCTTTTAGAAACTGCTTGACAGAGCAATGAGCAGTCCATTCTATTTATGTCTATGGTGATTGCTGGAAACCCACGTGACTTGGGAACATAATATATGAGTCACCATTTCGGTATGCTAGCTGATATTCAGATCTGGCGACAATTTGGAATAGTTCGTAACGAAACGGTAGCGATAAGTTGCAATATATAGCAACCTTTCTCCTTTTGGCAATTTGTGATGTTGAGGACGTTATTGGAAGTGGAAGCTGCTTTACTATTGAATGCGTAGTCTATTCTATTTAATGTCTCTAGTCGCAGCAATCCGCTTATAAATCGGTATGAAAACCGATGAAACTTATCATATCAAAGTATTTCGTCTGCCATATTGGCGGACTTATCAGTAGAGTTGCCGTTACCACGAGCGAGACATGGCTGGTATAAGCAGGCTTCGAGCGAAGCAATAAACCAGCTTACACCACTGCCAAAGTGCCAACCTCAATCATAGCCCTCTACATATAATGCCGTCCAAGCTTGATCAAAATTGGAATTCATGAGAAAGCTATCAATAGATGGCGCCATGACGCGACAAACAATGTGCTCGATGATATTATGATATGAAGAGCTGAGTGGAAGATCGTGCTAAGTGACATTTTTGAAAAAATTGAGATTTTTTGTTAATGATTATGTTATTACCTCCTTTAAACATTATTATCCTTTAAACATAACAGCTTTCAATTTTTTAGAAAACATTCGATTTCGTAGATTTTTCGTGAACGAAGTTGGTAGGTGCACGCGTTTTCGTCACTTTTTCAATGGAAGAACGTGCTAAGGACCCTTGGCACTTTCTTCCTCCGAAATCGTCCCGATTCTTACGATCGTTCAGTGGAAGAACGTGCTAAGTGACACAGTTGAAGAAAATTGTCAGACTTTCGCTTTCTTTATGTCGCATTCATCGCAAAGCACTTGTTTTTTTTGTAGTTTTAATCAAAAAGAATTTTAAAATGTCATTAATTTTTCAAAATTAACTTTAATTATTAAATATAACAAATGAATTATAATTCATATAGCGTATAACCGGGCTTTGAGTGCATTTAGGAAAATAAGAGAAAATGCACTTTTATTTTAGAATTCAATCGGAGCTAAAGGTTTTAACATTTTATAAAATATCGTTTGCTTTTAAAAACTTGTGTTTTTTATTCTAATAAACATAGTCTATTAAGCAGTGAACAGGTGGTATCATTAAAAGAAAATTGCACCTGCCCTTTGGAGATCGCATGTTCGCGTTAAAACAACATTACACCGAACATACATCAAAGCATCTGGTTTGTTTTAAAAAATGAATTAGGGGTGCAAAAATCTTTTAAATCAATTTTACGTTTGATCTCTAAAGCTGACGATCACATTTTGTGCAATGTCCTAAACTCCCAAAATTATTAAAATGGAATTAAGAAATAAGCGGAAAGCTGAATTTTTGCTCGAAAGTGTGAATGGCAGCTTATACGGTAAGTAAAAATTTAATCAAGATATTGCTTTGTTATGTAAAACTAAAATATTTTTATAATAATTGATGTAAAAATAAAGTAACAAAGTATAAAACGTTATAAGTTCTTAATGTTTATTAAAATATCGATGACTTTAAAAAAGTACTATGCATCACGATTGTAAAAATAAATTTTTTAAACAATCATGTTCTACAGTTGTAGAAATGCTGTAAATTAAAGTAGGTTTCTTAAAATTGATTAAACCCTTAAGTGAAAAGGAGAAAGAAAAACGTAAATAACCTTAGGATCTATATCTTGCCATACAACTTATTTTTACTTTTTTTTAATATCAAAGTTTGTTTTTAAATTCGATTATTCTTATCTAAAAACAATTTAAAAATTTATTTTGCGAAAACTTACATCTTGCATTATTATCTTTTTTTTTATAAGTCTTTTAAATTTAATATTTATTTTATTCACAAGCATTTGTGTTTTCTTTTACTATCTTTTTGTATACTTTTTACTAAGTTGAGATTTGTCTTATTATTCTTTAAAGTAATTAGTTTATAATTTCAGTGATAATGGTATTTTTTAAAAATATTTTCAATTAAAAACTTACTCATCTAACATTAAGCAAGAAGTTCTAAAATAACTAATATAACCTACTTTCTTTTAACTTAAATACTCAGAGAAATCCTTATAGTATATAGGGACAGACGGACGAACAAAAAGTATATAAGATAGATGTCTGATATCATACATTAAAAAAATTAGGGTTGCGTAACACTATACGACTTACAATTACCGATTAATATATCAATTTGTTCGTTTAAAAGTTATTATATACCTTATAAAGTATTTTCAATTACTTTCAAACCTAAAAAGTTCTATGGCAGCTACTCTTTGCACATGCCCAATATTGTTGAACTCTTTATTTTGTCGTCCGACTAGTACTGGGAGCAAGTGTATCAAATTTTAAGTCTGTATCTATTTTCGTTTTTCAGCACTACTTTTAAAACCCAAAAATTTTATAGCAGCTGCTGATTGCGCATGCGTAATTTTCTCGAGAATATTATTATGACTTCCAACAGGTACTAGGAACCCGTGTACTAAATTTGAAGTCTGTAACTCTTTTAGTTCGAACTGTAAAGTAGTTTCAGACAAACAGACGAATCAATGAAAAAACAAACAGTTTTTTGTAATCAGCACCCTCCAAAACGTGTAGAGAGCACAAAATCTTCATTTTGGATTTTTAGACCACCATCGCAATAGTTTCATTTCCTTATATTTTATATTAGATAATTGAAAGTAATAACTTTAAAAATTGGACGGGTAGAAAGGAAGTTGGGGGAGGGGGGGGGGGGGGTAGACAGACGGACGGACAGAAAAACAAACGTACAGGCAGGTGGCCGAACACTATACATTGAAGTCTTCTAATTTTTAAATTTCGAACGAAAAAAGAATTTTTAAAATCAGACAGTTTAGATCGGAAATTGAAAGGGATATGGACGGACGGACAAAATGATGGACGTACAGGCAAACAAATAAAAAGTATAAGAGAGATCTGTGAAGTCCTATCTTCCAAACAGAAAAAGAATTTTGAAAATCGGAATGTTAGTACAAAAATTATGAAACTCGTATGGATCAAATATACCTAAAAAATGTCACTTAGCACGTTCTTCCACTAAACGACTGAAAAAATCTGAAGCACTTCGGGGGAAGAACGTGCCAAGTGCAGGAGACGTCAAGCGCGTTTTGTAAATGACGTGTTATTACGTAAAGTACGGCTAAGCCAAAAGCCACCAAGCATTTTGAAGAACCAAACTAAATTATCATGAAGAAAAAACTATGATTTTGTGAAGTAGAGAAAAGTTGCAAACTAAAAACTTTGAAGCTCATTATCTCGTTTTCACCTTTTTGTCACTTAGCACGTTCTTCCACTAAGCTCTTCATATGTGTTGTTTGTTTACACCATTTCGCTGTGATTGTGATAAGAAACTTTGGTTACAAGAGTTCGAAATTTATAATTTTTTTTGTAAACTTTTGTAAATGCAACAAATAATGGCTAGTTTTTTGCATCATACTATCCTATAAGTCAAAGAAAGAACACGGTGTTTCCATATAGGAATTCCTACGAAATGGAAGATATTTAATTAGTAAGGAGGGATCAGATTTACTGTACGGTGCCCCTTGGCGCGATTTTTTCGGATTTGGCGATAAATAATTTTTCATGGCAACCTGTCTGACTTCATGAAGATTCGAATTCTATGACTTCGCACCGATGACGTTTTCCGGCAACCCTATCGGACCGTTGGTTGAGTTTTCACAAGAAATATTCCTATACGATATTTTCTTTGAATGGTGGTTCAAAAAAAAGTCGCCAAAAGACGGCATTTTGGCGCGATTTTGGAAAGTTCGCCAAGGGGGACCGTACAGTAAATCTCTACCGGTAAGGAGTTTTTTAAATTATTCTTATTTGGTGAAAATTTATCATCTATTCTAAATATTTTTATTCTTGAATCTTTTCGTAATGCATTAATTATTATTTTTTGTTTTTTCCCTCCTAATATATAGTTTAAACACATATTTACTTTTGTTCTATCTAGATTTTATATTCAATTTGGTCCGGGCTTTCTGTTTTCTAATATATGTGTTTTTGAATTAATAAGTTTTGAAAAAAACTTTTCGATATCTATTTTCGCATAAATTCTCATACTTTAAATGCATTTTATAGTTGAGATTTAAATGATATATCTCATTTTAAAATTTTGTTGTTGTTCAAAATTATAGTATCATTATTAAGGGACTGTTATTCTTAACAGAAGCATTTTTAATAAGTGTTATAGTATTTGTTAATTTTTCAAGAAGCCAAAGCTATTTTTTTTTTAATAATGTAATGTCTGAACAAGGTTCTCATTACTTGTGTTTTAGTCTCCAGTAGAAAATTCTTATACGGGGATTTAAATGGAATAGTTCTATAGCGGTTTTTTTTTTAAGTTAAAAAAACAAACAAAGAAACTAATTACATGATTATGTTTTAAAAAAATATGTGCTTGCTGTTTTTAGCTTTTTAATCTTAAATTTCTAAAAATTGTGATTTTTGGCAGTAGTATTCCGTAACAGTTTTTACACTATTCAAACATGTTGAAAAAGGATTTTTTAAAATTTAAAATGGTATTTTATGAATTTCTCTGGCAAATAATATTGCTTGGTAGCAGAAACAAAATAAAAAAGAACTCATTTGTTTATTATGTTACTCGGACCGAACGGTATTCGAAATAGCCCGAAGGATCCGTCATTCACCGCGAATACATTCCTACTAAAATATGCGACCGACTACCAACAGATGGCGCGACCAGAGTACTCTTTGAGGACAGCCTGTGAATCTATGTTATTTCTCGAGTTTACTTGGCATTCCTCAATCAACACCACACCACCAACCAATGCCAAACGTGAACCTGAACCGTGAACCCAAACAATGCGAATACCTATGGCGAAGGGGCCGTAGTGAGCCTAGTGGTCAGCGTCTCGGTCTCGGGATCGGAAGGTCCTGCGATCGAGTCCCGGTACCACTGAAGACCTACCGAGAATATGCGGAGTACGTGCTCGTTAAATCTGTTGGGTCCGAAAGTCCTCTAAGTTCCCATACCAAATCAATACCTCTGGGGGTGACAAGCCAATTCTGGGGATCCTCTAGTTGGCCTCTGTCTCTAAAAATTAGATGGATCCACTTATGTGTGTGTTGTCTGTTGTGTCTGTCTTACTTGACGAAGGTTTATAAGCGGGTCGCTGACCAAGCACACAAACCTGAATATATATGTCTACCAACCAACCTATGGCGAATACGTACTAGTACTTGTGTAGTTTGAATTTGAAATTACTTTGATTTTTATTTTTTCCAGCGAGTTTAAATAATGTTTGAACATAAAGACAACAATATAAAGCAACAAGAAAAAAGTTATGTAGTAGCTGGCGAGAGGTGCCTGAAAAAACGAAAATCAGAAATAAATAGTCTTTCGTCAGCTAGTGTAAAGAAATTTAAATGGAATGGGACAGAACATACCAGCGACGAAATTTCTAAAGGAGAGAATCATCTTGCCTCAGCGCAGTGGTGGAGAGAGCTGCTGTTCAGTTATGCATCCTCAAATAATGGACCCCTTGTCAAAAGCGAAGAAATCTTCAGAAAAAATGTTTTTGTGTTGCTGTATGGTATTGACAAATGCGTCGGAAATCCTGTGCAGTGGTCAAGAGAGGATACAGGTTTTTTCTTCAACAAGATCACAAATTTTATTTGTATTTGGATGAACCAGTTGAAAAAAGAAAATATGTTTTTGGATAATTTGAAAAAAGAAAATATGTTTTTGGATAAGGCGAATCTAGAAAATAAACGTGGCCTGGACACTAACCAATTGAATCTATTGACTAGTGTTTATCAGGAATCATTAAAATTCATTAAGTTCTCTGCTAGACAAATAAATATAATTGATTCCAAATTTAAAGAACTGAATTATGTGATTAGTAAATTTGGTGAAAGTGGGCCGTGTGTTTTGTATAAATCTTCTGTGAAAATACTGTTCAAAAATAAAGTTAATAAACCCAATGAAGCATGGAAACAAGCAGATGAGTATCGTGAACTACAAAAAGCACAACATAGCCTAAAAGAAACTCATTCCAACTTTAATGCATATTTGGGGACAGAGTTAAAAAATAAAGATCATGAGCTAAATGTAGCAAAGAAACAAGCCGAAGAGCACCATGAAGAATTAAGAAAAGCACCGGATTTCCTGAAAGACCATTTAAAATGTGATGAATCCTCTTTGGAAATACAGTTGCAAAATAAAGATTTTGAACTAAATGAAGCATGGAAACAAGCAGATGAGTATCGTGAAGAACTAATAAAAGCACAGAATAGCCTAAAAGAAGCTCATTTAAAATTTAATGAATCATCTTTGGCAACAGAGTTAAAAAATAAAGATCATGAACTAAATGTAGCAAGGGAACAGGCCGACAAGTACCTTGCAGAATTAAGAAAAACGCAGAATAGCCTAATAGAAGCTCATTTAAAATGGAGTAAACCCTCTTTGGCATCAGAGTTGTTAAAGAATACAAATTATGAGCTAAATCAAGCTAGGAAACAAGCAGATGAGTATCGTGAAGAATTAAGAAAAACACAGAATAGCTTAAAAGAAGCTCATTTAAAACTTAATGTTCCAATGCCCACTAATAATAAAGAGACTCAAGTAGATAAACAAGTGACGCTTGAGGGATGTTTACAAGACAAGGTGAAACAACTGAATGAACTTCAAACACAATTAGAGAGAAGTGTCAAACAACAAAAAGAGACAGAAGATGAGCTGACAGAAACTCGAGAACAATTGCAAAGTTTCGTTGCCAAAAGTAGGGAAATTGCTCAAACTAAACAAGCGGACATAAACAAAAAGTTGACTAACATTCAAACATTGTTGTTAATGAAAAACCCTAATTATAGACCTAGCTGCCAAACTGAAAATGAAAGCTTGAACAAGGAAGAAAAAATATTTGATGACATCAAAGCCATTATCGAGTATGATACAAAATCATCAAACAATGACAATAACTGTAAACAGAACACTACCGAAAGTAATTCACAAACTAACAGTAGTTCGGCTTCTCTGAGAGTTTCTGAATACGAGATGCATTTCTTTTCTCTGATCACAGCTTTTTTGAAGATTACTCCTTTTCCACTTAGTTCTCATACTATTTATTCCTATGTTTCAAATATTGATAATGCTGTGGATCTCCAGTTTGTAGAGAGTTTATTAAGAAAGTTCCCGTCCATTTTTAAAGAAGTTCCTGGTGTACCAGGATCTATGGAAAAGTCTTGGATCTATTTAGATTTAAAACCTGTTATTACAATTTAAGTGCTTTTGCAATTTTTAAAATACAAGGAAATATAATGGCCGTTGGTGATTTGCGTTACGTTGGCAAGCAACAAAAATAACCAAATGTTGTAAACATTCTGCTTCATATTTCAACAAATCGATAAATATAGCAACTCTATGTTAAATTTCATTGTTCGCCAATGAACAGACCGGCCATTATATCATAGCTGTACCAAAAAAAATTGAAATGTGTTGTTTACATTACAATGGGTCTCATATTAATCCATAGAACGAATGAGTGTTTTGATTTTTTTAATTGCTAAAATTAATTGTATAAATTGTTAGTTTAGGTTGATTTTTTATTAATAAAATTTAAGGTATCTAGATATACTCTGGAAAACCGAAAAATCTGCAAAATTATGCATCTAAAATTTTTTTACCAAAATTGTCTCTGATTCATTATCTTTAAAATAATGTAAGTAGCTTAGCTGTATTATAATTAGTTATTTGTTTATAGCTGGCTACTCACAGTAATTTTATTTTACTTAAATAATTTAACTTGAATTAATTAATATTAATTGGAGAGTGGTGAATTGAGTGGCGTATTTTATTGTATCTAATTTTTTACTGTAATTTATTTTAAACAAAAACTTACCAAGTTATTTTTTGAAGAACCAATTTTTTGCACATTATGCTTGCACTCCAACATAAATACCTCAAGTAATTATATTTGAATTTTAATAATTCTAACTCTCATATGTCATAATGCAGAGCATATTACCTACTAAAAGCTACTTGATTTAACAAATATTTTTTTTTACAGATGATTGAAAATCAAATAAGTGCAATTATTTTATGAAAAAATTAGGCCTTTTTTTATTTCAAAAAAATCTTAAATAAATTTGAGCTTAGATTTTAGTTGGTAACATGCATGGATTTTACTTTTTGACAAAAATTATGTTGGTCAAGTAATTTAAAAAAATAGTCATCAATGTTCAAATTTTGTTCTAATTTAGCCAATTTTTCATGAAGTAGGTAATTAGTATTATTGTTTGTGAAGTAAGTTATTTTTGTGTATTTTATATGCTTATTGTATTCTTCTCACAAAATTTAAGTATAGTCGAACCTCGTTAACACAAACTCGCTTAACATGACATTTTGCTTAACATGAACGGAAAATATTTCCCTGCACTAAAAAGCTTTGAGCTAATGCTAAAAAATCTCTTAATGTGAAATTGCTTTAGGCGAAATACCGCTTAACCTGAACAAATAATTCATGGTTTGTCTTTTTTTCCTTAGTTATTCAAACTTTCCAATAACAAATGAAACAAAACATGAAAAAACAGAAAGAAAATTCTAAAGATAAATTGTCTTCTACTTCTGAGAAAATCATGAGATCTTCCATGATTCATCAATTTTAATCCAATGAATGATTTTTCAAGTGTAGAATTATCCAATTACGTCATGAAAAGCGTAGGTGTTTCTCTACAGAGGTTAAAGGTAAAGAACATGACATTAGAATTGGTTTGCATTTAAACTTATTGATATTCATTCAAAATGAATAGAAAGCAGCAGTCTATTTCTTTATAAATAAAATTTTTAAATGATATTGCTGACAAATGTTTTTTTTTAAAAAATAGCAAAAATTGAGTCTAAATATGATGTAGCTAAAAGGACCATTTAAACGATTTTAAAAAATCAGGATAAAATTGAAGTGACCTGTGCAGTAAACCAATTTGAACCTGCAAGAAAAAAATTCCTAATTTTTCTGTAGTTTGTATTACCCCAAATGAACTATATTAATTGAATTACTAATTGTATGCTTGTATTATTTATGTATTACATAATAAAATAAAATTACCATAAAACAATTCTTAAACTATTTACTGGTTCAATGTAAAATAAATTCTGTCGGTTAGCATGAAATTCGGTTAAGTAGAAATGTTTCGGTGCTCCCTTCGAGTTTGTGTTAACAGGGTTCGACTGTATATCAAGTAATTATTAAAAAAAAAACTTGTCCAAGGTATATGGATACCTTGACTGCAAACACTTTTTTCTGCATATTATGAACTTTAAATGTAGTGTACATTTTGTTTCTTAACTATTATATGGTTCAGTATATTTAATTTTTTTGCATATTAACTAAAGCCTCAGCCTCCTGTTTTTGAAAAAAATGGACATAATATTTTTAGACATTTTTGAAATGTGATGTTATATACTTATCTGTCTTACTTACTTGTTATGAGCTTTTATGAATGTGTTTTTATAACTTTAAATCGGATTAATATCTTGTTGTCTGTTGATTTAAATTGAAACTTCTAGTGTTTTTGAACAATAAGTTAAGTTGTCTCATGAAAGGCCCAAACAAGTAATCACAGACAAGTGTAATACATGTCAAATTAATAAAAAGTATAACATTTGCATCCCAAATATCCTTAATAAAAATTAACGCATTGAAGCTGGGCATTAAAATCAATTCTTATTTCATTGATCTTTTCATCGAGGGGGAATGAGTGTGCGTCATGGCCAAAGAGGCACAAAACCTTGACCAACCTCCTTCCACCATCACACTTGCAGATGCGAATGCAGTGGCCAGATGCAGACTTCTAAACCAGCCTTCAAGGAAACTTTTGATAACAGACTTCGACCTCCCAAGAGACATAACAACCACACTCGGGCGACTCAGAACAGAACATTATAAAGGAATGAAAATTCTTCTGGGTGGGACAAGAACTTTCTTACTGTAAGAACTGCCCAGAGACCCAACTCACACCAAAACATATCTTTGAATGCCCAGGTCATAGGCCCAGGTATTACTGCATATATCCTGAAACTCGGCTTGTTACCGGATAAAGATCTGCTGCAGGAGACCCTCTACAGTCCTGAAGCATCGAAGCTGGCGGCTGAGGTTCTTCGAAAATATCGAACTTTTTACAATCCATAGACACATCATCATCAATTGATCTTTTAGTTCTTTGTTTTCGTCTCGAACTTATGTTAAATCTTGCATCGAATCGGGGAACTGATTTTATGTGACCTAGTGAAGCCGTCAGAATGTCGCCAAGCTCTACCCTAAGTAAACCAGCTTACTCAATGTCAGTTAATTCTGAAACATATCATTTTATTTCTTAAAAGGCGTTAATTAAAAATCAATCAATTGACTTAGTGAAGTTGTAAGCTGTAGCACGAGATCTTAATTTCTGCAAGATGGATTTGATTTCCTTCACATTTACAGGTAAGTAAAATAAATTATAATTACAGTTCTTATTAAAGTCAGATAGTCCCCAGGTCTATGTAGAAGCCTAAACCAACTTAATTTTTCAATTGCGCCAAATGATTGCCATAAGCATTTGTTAAGACTTGCTGCAAAGTACAAAGCGATCGATGGTTTCACTTGGCAAAATGTTTTTTGTACTGGTTTTCGCCTCCGGAAATCTACCTAAAGCAATAATGGTACAAAAAAATGCTCCTCAAACTCACAAATAACTTGGTTCGAAAACAACGTTTAACAATTTACGGAATACCTGGTGGCGAAGCCACTTACACCTCCACTGTATGGCAAAAAATTTGACATGAGTGGCCGCAAGCGCGAGTGAGGGAGTCAAGTGGCGGGGAATGGGACAAGGGGCAACAAAAAGATGAAGCAGCACATGGGACCTCAAAAATGAGGCGAAATGCGAAAAAATAGTGGCGAGTTACATCTTCCCGAGGGAGAGGTACGAAATAGTAGTAGAAGGTTGGTAGGCATATATATTCAGGTTTGTGTGCTTGGTCAGCGATAAAACCCGCTTATAAACCTTCGTCAAGTAAGACAGACAACACACACACATAAGTGGATCCATCTAATTTTTAGAGACAGAGGCCAACTAGAGGATCCCCAGAATTGGCTTGTCACCCCCAGAGGTATTGATTTGGTATGGGAACTTAGAGGACTTTCAGACCCGACGAGCACGTACTCCGCATATACTCGGTAGGTCTTCAGTGGTACCGGAACTCGATCGCAGGACCTTCCGAGACCGAGACGCTGACCACTAGGCTCACTACGGCCCATAGTAGTAGAATGGGCGAGGATGTGAAAAAAGTTACATAGAGATCAGTGGTTCTAGGTAGCGTGTTTAGCGGAGTAGACTAAGGGCCCGTTCTCATGCAGGGCAAATGCCGGCTGTCGGGAAAGAAAATCCCTCTGTAGGGAAAATTGCGGTAACGAAAATGTACCCACTGCCTCGGTAGTAACGATTTCATTACCCCCCCCCCCCCCCCCCCCCCATGATGCATTTCGGCTTTGGTGATCACTCATAACAAAAGCAAAAATGGCGAGCAAGTGGACCCATGCTGAAGTCGTTTTTCTTAGCTTCGTATGACCATAAAGATCTTTCTGGGAAGGCCAATTGTAAAGTGGAGTTTATTACTTTGGAAATCAAATGAATCCAGTTTTGTATTCGCAACAACCTCCTACTTTCTTCATCATCAATAAAATCGATAGATGTCTGTCCACGAATTTTTAACAAAAGAATTGTTTTTAGTAATTCTTGCGACGACATCGCTAACAAAGAAACGTTAAAAGAACACAAGGACAAGATCTCGAAGCTCGAGCATCAAATCAAAACAAGCAAACAGGATGTGACGTATACGTTATTTCCGGAATGCCGGCTAATACATGTGAACGGGGTTATAAGGTTTCACGAGATTGCTGGCTATATGCCGCCAAATTCCCAGCACATGTGAACGCGCCTTAAGAAACAGCCAAACTGCTAGGGATATAAGTATCAGAAGTTGGAGTTTCAAGTGGTGGAAAGCATAGTTAAATGTAAGTTCCGTTTGAAAAGCGTTTAGGTGTCGATCTCGTCATTCGACCGGAAATCTACGAAAATTAAAAAAATACGAAACATATTTGGCTGTGTCAAACCTCTTAAAGGGGGCTAGAAGTAGATAGGCGGAACTGATTAAATTATCATAGTTTTCAGTGTTGTTGTTGGGAATTTTAGCATTACCGGACTCATAAAATTTTCATACTTTCTCTAAAGAAAATCAATAAAAACATTCATGGCTAATCCTGTTAAAGAATCAAAGGCACCTAGCCATTTATCGCAAGAATCGATAAAAATTATTGCAGAATCTGTTGGAGTATCGAACATTTCTGACGAAGCTGCCAAAATTTTGGCAGATGATATCAGTTATCGTTTGAAAGTGATGGTTCAGGTAAAAAAAAAAGTGATTTCTTTTGCCACAATTCGATTCAAATATTCCTAACTTTTTTCTAAAGTCACACATTTTATCTTTTTTTGTCATATCAAAATTGTCTGTTTTGCCACAACATCGAGACTAACAATTTACGTAGGGAGGGAAGGTTTTTATTTTTGGGTTATAATTGATTTTGAAAATCTGGTTGCATTATATATCGAGTGCTAACGGCTTGACACTGTGTGGAGGTTTAATTTGTGCCCAAAATGAGAAAAACCGTTTGAGATAAGGCAAACCATCCTTTCAATGCCTAAGTTTACACATAAGTGATTTCTTAGCTACTGTAGAGTTGATAATCGTTGGTAATTTAACTTTAGTAAACAGGCTACTGCATTATACTGTGTAATAATATGCATGCTAGAGTTGTTCCATATAATGTTCAAAATCTTAAGTATTTGTATGCAAAGGTAGAGATTTACTGTACGGTCCCCCTTGGCGAACTTTCCAAAATCGCGCCAAAAGTCCGTCTTTTGGCGACTTTTTTTTAAAAACCACTATTCTAAGAAAAGATTGTATAGGAATATTTCTTATGAAAACTCAACCAACGGTCCGATAGGGTTGCTGACCATCGGTGCGAAGTCGTAGAATTTGAATCTTCAGTTAAAGTCGGAAAGGTTATATGCCAGAAAAAATTATTTATCGCCAAAATCCGAAAAACTCGCGCCAAGGGGGACCGTACAGTAAATCTGATCCGTATACAAAAAATATATATAATTTTCAAATCTCTATTTATTTAACGTTTTAGGATGCAAAGAAATTCATGAGTCATGCCAAAAGAAGAAGACTAACCATTGCAGATCTTGATTATACTTTAAAAGTGAAGAATATAGAGGTATGTATACTGTTTTAATTTGTATGCGTTGAATTATTTAGTATAGTTGCTAGAAGTGTTTTTTACTTTCAATTACCGAAATATATTATTAGAAGTACGTTGGATTTTTGTTTAATTTTTATTTGACAATTGTATCAACATAATAGTTAATTTGAACTTTTATATTAGTCATTTCCTAAAATCCTCATAGTTATATTATTTTTAAATATTTTTGTAAATTTTGAATTTGTTTTAAGGGTAGTTTGAAATGGCTTTAAACAGTAGATTTCTTTTAGTATAAAATCCAGAAAAGTGATCTAGGAGTTTTTGCCTTAATTTACTAAGAAGTAGACTGAGATTAGGTACTTATTATCAAGGGTATAGAAAATTTTTACTCCCAACATTTTCTCCAATCAATATGAAAATGTCCCCCAAATTTTACGATATTTTATAGGCATAAATAAATATGGTAATGCAGAATTTATGTAATAAATTCTGCATTTCCATATTTATCGATAATTCTGCAATACACAAGACAAATCTTTAGAAACCTACAGCCTAATCTTGGAGCATGTCTAGAAATTTCAAAGACGCAGGTTTTAATCTAATTCTTATGCCTACCATGTGTTTAAAAAATGCTCAGTTTAAGTTTAAACCAACAAGTACTATGTTTTTGATTATTTTTTCTGATAAATTGTCAATTATTGAGAAATTGCCATCTTACACTTTGGATGAAGTCAATCTCTTGAGGTTTTCTGGGAATTTTGTAATTCATTGTTAAAATCAATTGTATATTTTCTGCAAAATTTCCCCTAGTGGCTTAAATTTCCCCTGATCTAGGATCGCAGGTTCAGATAAATTCTGCACCCTTACTTATTACTATATTAACGTTCCTTCCTATATTATTATATTAATGTTCCTTCCTATATAATTACATAAAACACTTATGTTTATTTTTCTTTAAGCCGTTATATGGATTTTGCTCTGCTGAATTCATTCCCTTCAGATTCGCCAGTGGTGGTGGCCGAGAAATTTACTTTACTGAAGAAAAAGAAATGGAATTGCAAGATGTTGTTGGCGCACAAATGCCAAAGCTCCCGCTTGACGTGTCTGTTAAAGGTATTTGAATTATTATTTAAGTTTGGATAAAAGATTTATTTCCTTTGTTAAAAGGTATTTTTATTATATTAATTGTTTAATCTATTGATTCTACAAAAATGACACAAATATTTAAATACTGTCAAACTCGGTTACAATGAACTCGTTTACAACAATAATCTATATATAATACTCTAATACGGCGCCCAAATTTCCTTATATTTATATCTCTGGAATGGCAACAATCGAAATGAACAAAAATACTACTAATTTCAAAATGGCCGACTGAAAACAACAAAAAAGTGTTTGAAACAACAACTTTATAGGATAGAATTAGTAAGTTTAAATTTAAACATGCATAATATTAGGGAAGTTTAAGGTTTGAAAATTTAAATTATAATATCTATCGACTGAACTACCAAACACTATTGTTAATAAAAAAGGGAAAATTAAAATTGTTTTTAAACATAGTTTCTAAGCGTTGATGGCTACCACGGTTTCCAATTTATTTACAAATGGATCTTATTCAAGCAGCGACATATTTTCGCAATGATAACCATTCATTTATAAGCATTAATTTGTAATTATGTTATTTTAAAATGATACTAAAGGGGGTTAACCTAAAGGACCAAGTCCGGCTTTGGCGCCAGTGAAAAAATGTCGGCAAGTCAAAATGACAAATGACAAACCGATCGTTTGCCAAGTCTGTGAAATGACAACAAATAATTATTAAAATGCTACTCAAAACTGAAAATGTCTGCTGAGAGAACATTAAAGATTTCCTTATTAAAAATTATCGTGGCATTTGCGATCATAGATCGTAGCGATATTTTAAAATAAGAAAATCCGAACTCAACAGTTGCTGCAAGTTCAAAACAATGTGCACAAAAAATAATTTAAGAAATGAGTCCTTTTTATAATTAATGATTAATTAATATTTGAAATATATTAATATGATTTAAGAATTCTTAATGATGAAAGAAATGGACAGGATTAACTTATAAAGAAAGTAGCAAAATAAATTCTCTAATGCAAACAGAATACATAGAAAAAACTGAACTATTTGATAATTATTCGCTAAAATTCTATCTGTGGCGATTTTCGTAGCCAATGGCTGCCATAATACAAATTTGGCGGGGTTACCACATTTGGCGAAAAAAATGACGGACATGTTCCTTCAGGTTAACCCTTAAGGCTAGACTAAAATATTTCAATGAACGGTGAGCGAGCGAAGCGAGCCTGGATCGCAAAGCGATCCAATGGGAACTTCGCAAGCAGTTCCCGGGGGTTGGCGAGCGATATCAAGAAGGGGGAGTGCCCCCTAGTTCGTTTATAATACCATAAAGGATCAGTCCCTTGACTTGCCCATAGACCTTAATGTTTTAGAATTTTACTTAGGACGATAATTTTTATTTAACTCCTCACTTATAATACTAAAATTTACATTATATGATATTCAAAATACCTTTTTTTTTTAACTTTATTTTCACAAATTAAATTTATTTTCCAAATGATGCAAAAAAATCGCGAAATTTGAAATTTAATTCCTGCTTCAAAATCTTTGACTGGAGAAAAAGGGTTTATATATATAGTAATTGTTTTTTTTTTAAAAACCCACTCATTGTAACTGTTAACTTAAAGATACATGTTTATTTAATATAACTTGAGTAAGTTAAGATTTAACATTATAAATAACTAAAACTTAAGAATTTGAGTCTATTATAAAAGAAAACAAGTCCTGTTTGGGAATTTTTCGACGCTTTATAAGATGATAACTTGAAGAAATTTGGAATTTTTTTAAATTTCACTATTCGGCCGAATAGTTACGCTATTCGGCCAAACCGAATATTTGGCTAAAGTGGCTGAATACCGAATAGTAACCGAACATTCGGTGTATCCTTAGATTTTAGTTTCTTAACACTTAAATTTCAAGCCAGCAATAAGTCAATCAAAAGTGACTAATTGTAAAATTTGTTGTGCCTTCCTGCTTCTTGATTGTATATTTTGTAATGAAAAAAAGGACTTTGCATTATAATCGGTTGGTGGTTCATTGGTATCACTTCTGCTCACAAAATTATTCATTGTTAATCATTTATTCTGTTACTACTATAGCAGTTAAAAGGGCATAAATAAATACTCTGTAAGTTATTATTATATGTTTCATTTATTTGGAGTCACTAGTTTCAAATTAGTTTGATTAAACTACTACTAATAGCACAAAGGGTTAAAATTTATTGAATCGATGTCATTTTATATTTTTGATTAATAATATGAGTACATAATGTGCATTTTACATGATTTCCTGCACTTAATATTCAACCTTGTTTATAACGTCATAAACATTACAGTTCTGTAAATGACACTATAACCGGGTTATTCTGTAGATAATTTTCAGAATTCGGAAAAAAGGCCTCTATTGCATATATATTTAAAAATTAACCTAGGTATTAAATAATTAATTTAAATCTGTTAATATTGTTTTAATTACCATATACAATTGTCAAAAAAGTTGTTTTTCTGACCATTCTCATGTAAAGACTTTGTCATTTTGTTCTTAAATCAATGAATCTTTGTCAATTTTCCGTGTAATGATCCGGATTTAAAAAATAATGTAATTTGAACTGATTGCATAATGAAATATTTGCTATAGTTGCTATATATATTTGCTATATATAGTTTGCTATATATACTTTTTGAAAGTTCGAATGCTTATGCAAAGTTTGTTTTAGCCCATTGGTTGAGTATTGAAGGAGTTCAACCAACTATACCAGAAAACCCACCTCCAGGTAATATTTCTATATAAAAATTAACTTTTGGCATAAAATGTTACTAAAGATTGCTCACAGTTTACAACTTTGGCTATCTATATTAAGCAAAGTACTGCAAATAAATTCAGCAAACGATAAAGAATAATTAATTTATGAACGAAAATTAATGAAATTAGTTAATTTTGTGTTTTAAAAGTTTAAATTACAACTGAATGCTGTGTGGAGCAATTTTTTTTCCTAAGGTGTATAAATCTTGTGTAGAAGCGTTCAAGGTGACAGTTAGAGTAAAACCAACTTGTTTTTCGGATAAGAATTTCAGTGAGTATTTAAGTAACAGGAAAGTAGGCTAGTTTAGTTCTTTTAGAACTTTTTATTTATTTCATGTTTCCTGATATTCTAAATATTTAATTAAAAAAAACTTTTTTTTTCAAAAAGAAAAACACCATCTGACTGTGTAATGCGTATTAGTACTTCTGATATGTCTTTGAATGCGTAAAATTATCAATTTTGAAGTCAAATTGTCCATTGAATTTAAATCGAAGATTTATTCCATAATTATAATCTTACATAATATAACAATAATACTGAACAATGTGGTCTATTATTTTGGTTAATATTAATCATAAGTTTTTATCTTCAGTCTCTAAAGACCAACAGAAGCACGAAAGTCTGGATCCGGCTAAAAAAATTGGATCAAATGCTAACAATAAAAATTCAAAAGAAGATCTATCCAAACATCTTGAAATAGTGAGGCTGAAACAACTGGCCACACATGAACTGTCTGTGGTAAGAAATACAAATGTAAAATTTTGTGCAATTTTAATTGAAATACTTTGAACAAGTATTGGTAAGTTACTTTTAAATAGTAACTCTCTTGCAATTATTGAATACAGAAAAGTAACCAATTACAGTTACTATTGGAAATTTCAAGTTATAAGCAAATTTGCAATTTAACCATCTTATGGTTTTCCAAGGAGAACCAAGGTTAAAGAAACAAAAGCACAAACAAAACAATGCAATTAGAATTACTTAATAATTTTTTTTATTTAATTTAAAGGAGTTGCATTTCAAAATTGCCATCTGGCAGAATTCTGAAAGTAATGGAAAAGTAACAAAATTTTACTTCTTACCACGAAAAGTTACTAAGTTACAGTTACTTTCTAAAGAATCTAACAGCATTATATGTTATTACCTAAAAAAAATAACTGCTACAAGTAAGGCATTACTCCGATTCTTGAATTTTAATTAAGCTGTAAATCTTGAAAATCCCACGCGTCTCTATTTAAATGGTTCTTTTATTTTTAAAAAACAGGAACAGCAGTTATATTACAAAGAAATTACAGAAGCTTGTGTTGGTTCGGATGAAGGACGCAGAGCGGTATGTATTTAATGATTTTATTAATTTTTCTTCTAAAAAATTCACTGTTTTTATTGCATCATTCAATTAAAGATATACTAATTCAGTTCTGTCTGGTTTATGCAAATCAGGGTGACCTATCTAGAAAAAGTCGGGGAATTTCTGTGGACTGGAAAAGTTGGAGAAATTTTAATTTTTGAGTAAAAACCTGGAAATTTATTTAGTTTTAAAATATCCTTCTGTTTTTGTTGTATGGTTGCAATTGTTAAATTCTTAAATGTCTTCTGCAAAACAAAAATAGTACTTTTGTAAAAATTATTTCATTAAGTCAGGTTTACTTTTTCCCTCTTCCCAGTCTATTATTGAATTGAGATCTTAACTTGTTATAAATTAGTAGTAGACTAAAGTAGTTTGACTTACTTTAATAACAGTCCTAGTACTGAAAACTGTATTTTTTTATTTAAATTCTTTTTATAAAAAGGTTAGCATATGGGCATAAAAGTTTGTAGTGGTATTTAATCCACTTTTAGCACTAGGAACTCTGAAACTTGTCTTGGTTCCATCAAATGACTTTAGAGTGACACTAATCGACCCTTAAAAATAATCCCTGGACATTTTGTTTTTGGTATGGGAAAACCTGGAAAAGTCAGAATTTGAAAAAGTATGAAACTGGTTTTGAGTAGACACCCTGACAAATCCCATAAAGCCATTGTGCAATTGGTCAAAAAAAATTCTTATGGGATTAGGTTTTTTGAAAAGTTTGCATTTGCTCCAATAGTTATCTTTAGTAAATAAGAGTTGACTTTATGATGAAGATGAAGGACTTTAAATAAAGCTGTAATTTTTTTTCAGAATATCTCTTATAGTATTTATATATAACCCCTATATTATTAATAGTAAATTGTGAAAATAAACACAAGGTTTGGTTAGTCTATTGCAAATTATTTAAGCGTAATTCATAATATTTATTTTTACAAATGTTGTTAATATTCTGTCCTCTCTTGACACACATGTCACCAGCAATTCACAAATCTAAATGGATTTGGGATCTTTTAGACAGCCTTTTAATTTTTGGTGGATAGTAATTCATGTTGAATTTTAATCAAACAATCAAGTTATGGCCCTTAGTGACATGTGAATTGGATAAGCATGTCACATAGTGACTCACTGATCAAAAGAGTTTGAAATCCCGGATTTGTGTAAAAATCATACTATTTGAAATTAAGTCCCTTTTACCATTTCCCAATTAAAATCTCTACTTACGTGACCACCAATTTATATAATTTTTTTATCTAAAAAAATATTGTTAAAAAATACAGTAGAACCTCGATTATCCGTCTCTCGTTTATCCAGAACTCTCTGTTAGCAGACCGTCCGTGAGTCAACATAAAAAATTTCTCTAATAATATCATTCTTGGTTGTTCACAAAACAAACCTATCGAAAAATTCTATAGCCATTCTAAGATGAGACATCTCCAGCGACACTGAAAAAAATCCGACCTACCTCCGGTCCCAATTTGACCAGATAATCAAGGTTCTACTGTATTTGGATTATTAGGTTTGAATAATGAAAAACTGTTAATAATATTGACAATAAAAATTCAATTTTAGGAAGCTTTACAAAGCTTAGCCTCCGATCCTGGGCTGTATCAAATGCTTCCCCGGCTGAGTCAGTTTATATCAGAAGGAGTAAGTATTTATTTTTTTACTTTACTTCAACCGTCACATTAAGATGTATACTGCTTCTATTCTAATTTACTTTTAAACTTAATATATTTAGGTGCATAAAATATCAGTTTCTAAATTCCAAAATTTAGTTCGATTAGAAAATTACCTTTTCATTTTATCGTCCGATAATTTAGGGAAAGTTGAATTCTGCAAAAGCTTATTGGTCCAAGTGGCAGTACCTGTATCTTTTTCCATAGTCATTTTAGCCAGTCACGTTAATGCTAGTTATACCCTTCAGCTAGTTGAACAGTAACCCCATTAACTCACGAGAGCAAGCTTAGTACTAAGCTGACATATGCATCTTCTTTCCTCAGAGTTACACATACATGAACCTTTGTAGAACTCTCTGCATGCAGCATTTTGCCATTTTTCTTAAAATTAATTTTTTATATAAACTAGAATGTTCAAGATTTCCAAAAATACTGAAGCAGATGATTTATTAATTGTATTCAAAATGACATAACAAGAGTCACCGAGAAGTTTTATAAGTGGCAAATTTTATAAGACGTTTTGCACTCGCAAACAAAGTTTATCACAGACTAGTTGTTGTCGTTGTGTCCGTGATTTGTGCAAAAATTAGATAGATCCAAAAATGTCATTGACAGCTTAATGGACTAGTTAATTAAAGAAACTGACAGAGCTTGTTCGTTTCCTCATAGCAACCAAAAAAATTGTATTTTTACTGCTCAAAGCCTCAAAATCCACTAAGCAGCTCCACTCCTCAGCAAATGTTAAACATTAATGTTTTCAAAATCTTCATACTTTTAAATATATATGTAACTAGCTTTATAAACCCGGCGTTGCACAGGTGTACCCTTAATAACGGTGATTGGTTTTTTTTATGTAAACATTTATTTTATACCAATTGATCCCTTCTCCACTGGTCAGCACTCCATCGGTATATTATAATTTCGTCCCATTCTAATATCAGCATTAATTTTAAAAAAAGAAATCGGATTATATCCAGGCCCTTCTAGAAGTTAGAGTGCTTTCCCATTGGCCCTGTTTTAATTGGCCAGTTTCTGTTTACCCTTCTACACCCATAAATACCCCAAATGTGGTAAGCATTCCACTCCATAGTCGACCACTCGATAGGGCTGGGGAGCCCAGTCGGTAAAGGCGTTCGCCTTGCATGCAATATGTCCCAGATTCGGGTCCGGGCATCGTCAAAATAACTGCCGACCTATAAACGGCAAATGCAGCCAAAAATGTCCGACAAATAATACCCCATGAGGTGGGAGTGCACGTTAAATATTTTTCAAAGGTCCCGACGATGCGTACAAAGTCGCCCTTAAAAGCTGCATGGGGTGCCTGCTCAGGCGGCTTGTTACATGACTGTGGTCATAATTTAAGACGGCAGTGGCCAATTTCACTTGTGTAGCTCTAGTGCGACGCTAATTCAAACTAACCCCAACCTATACAACCGGATGCGAATAGCTACCTTACATTAAATTTTTAACTTCGCCAAAAGCTGCCAATGCCAAAATTCAATCGAAAAACAAAATTAAATTCTGAAACTAAACAAAAAAAATCAAAAGATTTAAGTTCAATAAATAAAATAATGATACTCAAATAACTCCTAGAAATTAAACTCACGTGCTTGCTTTTTCGCTCACGTTGAACGCGCTGAAATTTCTTTCAAATTAGAAAACAAAAAGTATTAATTAAAAGTTCATAACAATGCTATTCCTATGGAGAAATCGGCTCATGTTTTGCCTTCCTTCACCCGTTCGGGTTCGAATTTCGAAAAATCGCTTCTTAAATGACGCCTACGATATAAAAAGAATATTTTTCTAAAATTTGGTAGCTCTACCTCCAGTAGTTTTGGCTGGGCGTTGATACGTGAGTGAGTCAGTCAGTCCGGACTTTGCCTTTTATATATATAGATCATTTGAAAAATATGTTCTTATAAAGAATGTATGTGTAGGATTTTTTTTTCAAGAGTGAAGAAGATATAATAGTTCTTGCTGTTTTCAAAATCCCTAAATTGTAAAACTATCTGCCTGAAAAGCTTTGTCTGTGGAAGAAAATGTTGTTTATTCTTTGAAAACCCTTTATTTTTGTTCATGAAAACTTTTTTTTACCAGACCATTAAATAATGATTATCTCCATTTATTTGAGTCAACTGAATTTTAAAGTGTATGAATGCCTAATTTATTTAATTGACATTTAGATCATTAGTTAAGATATGTGATTACTTTTAGAAAGACCCCCCCCAAATTTCAAAGCCTTTTGAGAGACTATATGAATTGGTTTCTAGATGAAACACTTAAAAATCTCTATGAATTTTTTCTAGGTGAAAGTGAATGTTGTTCAGAATAACCTTGCCCTTCTCATATACTTAATGCGAATGGTGAAAGCTTTGCTTGACAACCAGACTTTATTCCTTGAAAAATATGTAAGTTTATTTGTGCGAGATTCATTTTCAGTTTAATACATTTATTTTAATTATGAAAAATATCTTGCAACTGAACATAATTGTTTGAGCTGTTTTTGAGTCGTTTGACTGATTTTTAGCAGAAATATTATAATATTATTACAATTATTAATTTTGTTTGGGGCAAATAAACTGTTCACTTGCCTCTTAATATCGTTGTATATTAATAAATTGTAGTTAGTATTAATAAATTGTTATATTACTTTAAAACTTAATATTTTTTTCTCTCTGATTTGTATTAACTTAGCTCTGCATCATTTCCCTTAAATTCATTTTAAATTTTTAAATCACATTGATGATTTGCTATTCTTAAAATGTATTTTTTAAGTTGCAACTGAAAGTATTTTAAAACAAAAAACAGTTTTTAAAAATATATATATTATGCAGTATAAGCTGGTTATAGCCTTATTCAAGAGACCGTGATGTTTTTGACTTTTAAAACCAGTAACGTTATAAATAAGGTTGAATATTAAGTGTAGTAAATCATGTAAAATATGCAATTGTGTATATTAAAGTTGTAAAGTAACACCTATTGAATACAAATTTTTCCCTATATGTACTATTAGTTAAATTTCTCCAGAAAATAATTTGTTTACAAAGGAAATAAATTTCAAGTTTAGTGACTTATTGCATCACTTGGAGAATAAAATATAACTTACTTATATAAATAGTGAAACCAAAATTTAAAAAAAATTCTCGTTATAACCGAGGAGTTAATTATTTGTTTCCGTTATAAGCAATATTTAAATTAATTGTAATGAGCAATTGTAATGTGCAATTCAAGAAACTGAACATTTATAGCATTATAAACAAGTTGTCGTTGTAATTGTGTTTGACTGTATTTTAAAAAAAGTACTTTTAAGAAATGAATTTTTTTCTTGCCAATTGTTTCATATCTGGAAGCCTCGTGGCACAGTGGTAGTGCTTTGCATTGGCGTGCCACAAGTCAGGGGTTTGAATCCCGGATTGGACGGGGTTCACTCAACCTTTCATCCCTTAATTGGGTCGATAAAATGAGGACCAAGCACGCTTGGGAACTAAACACTAGCCCCCCCCCCTCCCCGTGTGAGGCTGTCCACCTAACCGGGACATATGCCTAGCACCCTAGAGCCCTTGGTCATGAAAGCTGAATTAGGCACAGCAGGCCTTGGCCCAGTAATGGGCTGTTGTGCCGAGGAGTTTAGTTTGTTGCATATCTCCTACAACTTATTTCTATTCCTTTAGCTGCATGAGCTTATCCCTTCTGTTTGCTCCTGCATTGTGAGCAAACAGCTGTGCACAAGACCAGACGTGGATAATCATTGGGCACTCAGGGATTTTGCTTCTCGTCTCATTGCTCAAATTGCAAAGTAAGTTTGCATTTGTTACCTGTTTTTGCTTAAGAACATTCCTTTTTAGGCCTGGGGGCATGCTAATCAGTCTTCTATAAAATATTAATCAAAAAGTAATTTTTAGGTTATTTTCAAGCTTAAAATGGAATACTTATTTAAGTAAGTGTACATTTTCATCACAATCAACAGATAAAATATCATAAAAATACACTAAATAAGTGAGAAAACATTTCATAATCCTTTTAGTCTGAAAACAAGTGACCACAGTTTATAGCTTTGGAATATTTGGAGAGTGTACTAAAGAGAGAGATGATGTGATAAATGCATAGTTTCAATAATCAAATCAAAGCGTTTAAAATAAAAAAAATTAAGGTCATCTTGTAGGATACAATATTAAAATATACTATTATCTATCTTTAATCAACATATTTATGCTTACCTACAACCTAAAATTTAGAACACATTCTGAAGTTCAATTCTGTTAACTGTTACTTTTACTTATGCATCAAAAAAGATCCATAAAAACCATATACTAAACTGCCGTTTTTATTTCTGATTCCAAAACACAAAACAAAAAATATTTGAAACTCTAGGCTATCACATGAAAAGTTATATTTCAATTTACTATGGCTGATATGTCACAATACAAACTAAAATATGAGGACTTTTAATTCAGAAAATAATATTTTATAGGAATTTCAACACCACAACTAGCAATGTCCAAACCCGCGTCACTCGCATGTTCAGTCGAGCCCTTGCCAACGAGAAAATGCCCCTAGCCTCCCACTACGGGGCCATCTCTAGCCTCTCTGACATGGGGCCAGAAGTGGTCAAAACCTTTGTCATCCCACGCGTTAAAAGCATTGCTGAGCGTATTAGGCTGTGTTTGGAAGGGCCCATGGCCACAAGTGTGGATAAGAGTGCGGCGGAACATATCAAGCAGTTGTTGTTGGTGAGTTTGGTGTTAATAATTGGTTTTGTGGTAATGGAGCTGTATATTGTTGTAACAATGTTTAGAAAAATATAACAACAAAGTATGAGGTGCGTGCCTGAAAAAGAATGTTTTCAAATTTAAAAATAAAAAAATACTTATGCAGTTTAAGAGAGTTACACATTGAGAATATTTTTTTTATAAACTTTTATTATTTTGAAAAAAAAAATGATTTTTTTTTTATTTAACAAATTAACATTTTTGTTATATCATATCTAGATTGAACTTTTTAATTTTTTTAAAAAATAATGTTTGTCTTGATTCTTTATTTGGTTTTCACTTTTTGTGACTTTTTTTTTTAGTATGCTACTTTGAATAGAATTTTTTCCATTCCTCTTTATATGAAAATGAATGTTTTTTGTAAAAAAGAAAAAAATTAGTCATTCTGCTGAAGTTTTATCAACATGTTCTACAGGTTGGCAATGCAAAATGAATAAAAGATTGCATTTTTAGGCCTCTTTAAAATTGCTACCCTGTACAGACATATTATACAACTTGAGTATCCCTCTTTTTCCCATGTTATTTATTGAATTTCCGTCTTGAAAATTCCATTATTGCAAATGTCATAAGACTACTTTACAACAACACAAAATATTATACTCAAGGTGTGTCAAAATATCTGTAACATGTTGGTTTATTTTATTTATCTTTCTATTCTCAGAGAACGTTATCTCCTGTATTGAAATCCTGTAATTTGAGTGGTGACTCTATAGAAGATTACAAGAATGAGTTTGGATATATGGGACCCTTTCTGCATAACATTGTGCAGAGAAACCCCAAACCAGGAATTACAACTATTGGTACAAAAACTGTAGCTGCAGTTTCACAGGTTTGTACCTAGTGGTTTTAGTTCTTGACTTATAAAAACTACTTCTGACACAAGCTTCTTAACTTTAGAAGCATTCAAATATGTAAAGATAGTTGGAATTTAAGATTGCTTGAGCTTTTTTATTAGATTTAACTTTATAAGGGGATTTTTCTATAATAGTCAGTATGCTTTAGGTTTTCCTGCACACTTCACCGATTTCTGTCCTCCGAGGTTTAATTTTAAGTGCTTTTAGATAGATATAAATGAATAATAACTTTATTTGAGGATTAAAAGACTCAAGCTTGTAAAAAAAAGTGTCGCAGAACATGAATTCTGTCACACTTAATTCAGCTTTCAATTATCTGGAAATCCTCAATCCTTGTACAGAACCACTAATCCTGAATATTCTGTGTAAAAGCAACCCCTTTTTTAAAGTGTTGTTTAGTTTTTGTATTCAATTTCTCGGCCAACACACGAGTTATGCAGTATTTATTAATTACTATGTTTAAAAGCATCTGGGTTTTAAAATATCATGTGTTTCGTGTTTAATTTTTTTTTTAATTTGATCTTATTTTTCAACAAATAGTGCAGACTTTTCCCCAACACTCTGATTTATTTTTTAGCACTTTTAAGGTTTTCAAGGAGTGTATAAACCATGTTATAACACGATTCGCAAATCATGCAATTCCCTTAAACTTATCCCGATTTTCGGAATTCTGGAAAAATTTGGTAGTTAACCCAAAATTCTTAAAATTACCTAATGTGGAAAGGCTTAAGTCCCCAATGTCTGTATTAAAGGTTCTGTTCAGTATAAACAAGCTGTCACTATCTCATCACACATAAATAAATTCCAATTTCTTCCAACAGCCCCAACGCGTTATCCACACCATCACACGATCCCCTGCCATCACTTCCGTCCCCCGCACCATATCAACTACCGGTGTCCCCTCACCCACCGGAGCCAAATACGTTCTAGTAGCACCCAACACCAGACCAAGCACACCGGTCAGCCAGGCTCCAACCACCGGCCTCATCAACAACTCAGCCCCAACCCTTGTCAAGATTGTCCCTGGAGAGAAGTCAGTTTCGTCCCCCGCCATCCCCAAGCAGGTGATGTTTTCTGTTGAGGGCGAGACGATGATCAAGTCAGAGAATTCGACCCCGATCCACAGCCGACCGGGGACTCCGGAAGTGGCGGCTTATGTGTCTGCTACAGCAACGTCGGAGCACAGCTGAGGTTGGATTGGTGTTTACAATCAGATACAGTAGAATATATCTTTCATATCTATGTGTCATTGGAAAAATACTCATAAACTGTATTGTCACCACTATTTGGTTTGGTAGTTTTTTATATTCTGTTTATATTAATACATTTTATGAAATATCAGGAACATATTCTACTGTAATCTGGTTGTTTGCATATATTCCCATTTTTAAAATCATTTATAAACAAATTATCAACCATCAAACCAGTCAGCCAGACTCCATCCACCAGCCTCATCAACAACTCAGCCCCAACACTCGTCAAGATTGTCCCTCGGTTGGTTGGAGATAAGTCAGTTTCGTCTTCTGCCATGACCCAGCTGGTGGTGTTTTCCAGTGATGGCGAGACAGTGATCAAGTCTGAGAATTCGACCCCAATCCACAGCCGACCTGGGACGCCAGAAGTGGCTGCCTATGTGTTTGCTACGGCGGAACACAGTTGAGATTGGATTGGTGTTTTAAAATCAGATACAGTAGAATATATCTTTTATATCTATGTGTCATTGGAAAAATACTTATAAACTGTATTGTCTCAACTATTTGGTTTGGTATTTTTTTATATTCTGTCGATATAATGCATTTTATAAAATATCAGGCACCTAACACACGACCGGGCACACCAGCCAGCCAGGCCCCATCCACCCGCCTCATCAGCAACTCAGCCCCAACCCTCGTTAAGATTGTCCCTGGAGAGAAGTCAGTTTCGTCCCCCGCCATGACCAAGCTGGTGGTATTTTCCAGTGATGTTGAGACGGTGATTAAGTCTGAGAACTCGACCCCAATCCATAGTCGACCAAGGATGCCATAAGTGGCGGTGTCTGCTACGGCGGTGTCGCAGCACAGCTGAGATTGGATTGGTGTTTAACAGCAAATGAGACCCAAATGACCGCGGGTCTCGAAAGTAAAGTGCCTGTGAGTGTGTTAATCTAATGTCGGAAAAATGATTTTCTAAGCCATATTTCTCCTACTGTGTTCAATATTTTGAATTTTTTTTTTTAATATAAATGAGCGATGAGCGGACTTGCAGGTCTCTATAATGTCACTTTTTGAAATAGTTTTGAATATTTTGTTGCAAAATTATTTATTGAAAATATTTTAACTGATTTCAAACAAGTGGGATTATAGAGCCTTGTAAGTTTGCTAATATTATCATATAAAAAAAATGTTTGTAAAATATTCAATACATCTTAAATATATTCAAGCTTGCTTAAAATATTATTTTCCCATGGGATTAACACAGAGGCACTTTGGTTTAGAGACCTGGGGTTATTCTGTTTCATTTGTCATTATTGGATACAGTAAAATGACTTTTATATCTATTTGTCATTGGAAATACTTAAAAACTATATTGTCTCAACTATTTGGTTTGGTATTTTTTTATATTATGTTGATTTAAATACATTTTATGAAATATCAGGCACATACTCTACTGTAATCTGGTTATTTGTATATATTCTCATTTTTTTAAATCATTTATAAACAAATTATAGGTGCTTTTGGATAAAGGTTAAAATTATCAGGCATCAGTGCTCAATTGCATTGCCATGATTGATGCATGTAACATTTGGACAGTTATAAATTTAAAGTAAGTGCATTCATAGCTAGTTTTAAACCTCTTGGGAGATGCATTAGAATCAGATCATTAGAATATTTTAATATTTTTATATATAGTCGCATCATAAGCCCAAGATTGCAGGTTCAAACCCCGATTCAGTCAGGGAAATTTTCAGGGTGAGATGAAAAAATTGTCTGCATGCATGTCGTGTAAGTATGGCATGTAAAAAATCCTGTGAATACCCATTTGTCTTAGAGTTTCTCTGCATACTTTTACATCTACAGAGAGCTCAGATTCATTATTGGTAACGAGAACTGCCTAGACGGTGCCACAAACAATGGTTCTTATTTCTGGGAAATATGCCGAGTCTGAAAAAGTCTTGATAAAGCCAAAAATTCTTCCCCATTAAAAGCAAAATTTTTATCTTTTAATCATAAAGGTTCAGTGTCACTAGGCTGTAATAACTAATATCTATATATTGGCTTTATATTGAATAAAAAGAATATGTAAAATATAATTTTGTTTAATAAACCACTAGTATATGCAGTGTAATTAACTAGCGCATACTTCACACATATTGGTTTTATTTTATGTTCATTGTACTGAGGTGGTTTATTTTATGTAAGTTTCCATTAAAGCTAGCATCATTATTTAATATATACCTGTTGTTATGAAGCTTTCATTCACTTTTTTTTTATATTTCACTTTCATAGAAATAAAAATATTAATAATATACTGTCTTTTATTTATTGCACGATTAGTGTATTCTCCAAAATTGTGTATTTTTTTCCTTTTTAAGCTTCTTTGTAATATATACTTTGTATATAATCCTTCAATAATTTACCATACTTTTTTATTACTTTTACATAGAATGGACTTCTATGTTCAATTATTTCATAATTTAAAATAATAATATTAATTCAGCTAGTTAATTGCTAATGAAATTTACTAATAACTCGCAATTTGTTGATACAGTAGAAAATATTTTATAGATTTTTTTTTGGTTTCAAAGAAAATAGTAAACTAATAAGAAACTGGAGTCTTTTCTATTTATTCTTGATTTTGTGTTGTTTATTCAACTACTTACCTATGATACCCTACTAACCCTTTATAAAGTATTTTATTTACTATTTGATTATAATTTAATAATTTTGTTTGGATAAGTACAGTCAAATATGGTTGTGGCTAATTTTATTGCAATTTTTTTTTAAATCCTTTATTCATACCTTGGGTCCCTTTGTTGAAAAAGGTGTGACCACTAGTATAAACATTTTAAAATGCAACCACTAAGTAGTAAACTTTAAATTGTTGAATAACTGTGAAATGATGGATTATTCACACAAATATACTGTTAAATAAGAAAGTAACACATTAACAAGATAACTTTATTAGTAGAATATGTAATGATATAAATGCAGTTTTTCAAAACATTCAACCAGAATAATTGCTCCTGATAGTAGATATATACAAAATTCAAGTTTAGTTTGGCACTTTGTGAGAGTTTTGTACAAAATGGAAATCTAGTTAGATTTGCAATCTATCTTGGATATAAAACAGAATATGTGTGCAATTATTATTTATTAAATATATAAAATAGCCTATGTATGCAGTTAGTTATTAAATATATAAAAATTAAGAACTTTTTTAATTTACAAGTAAGGCAGTACAATGTTTAGTAAATTTTATTTTAAAAGGCATGTAATCAAATAACTTTATCCAGTAGTTTTTTTTAATTGCCATAGAAAAATACATTTCAAAAGCTGAAATCTATGTATTTCTCTTACTAACAGGTCAGTTTGATTAATAAAGTCAAATATTTTAATATTTTTATATACTTTGGTACTCTTAATATATTTTTAATAACAATAAATGTATTATCGATTTTAACGAACAAATTTAAATACCTTATTGAGTTTTATCATTCCAAAAAAATATGTTTAGCTTACAATACATAATATTCCAAACAGATTAATAAAAAATAACTTTAGAATAAGGTTTGAGTTGAATTAATGTCACACTAGAGCTAGCGGTGAAAGGCTTAACAATTTCGAGTCAACTGACATTACTATAGAAGGACTAAACAAGAGAACTTTGTTAAATGCAACAAGTACAACAAAAAAATATTTCATAATCAAAATACCTTTATACAAGGAAAAATAGCACAAATGAATTTCTTTTATGCAAATATTTAAAATAGTCATTAAAATGTAAATAAGATAGAGAAAACAAATTTTTTGTGATATAACTATTGCTAACTCTTTTATTCTTTTCTCTACATAACTGATTTAATGATGACTTAGAAGCCTTTTAAAAAGATATAAATTTCCTAACTTATATAACAATCTATGAGAATTTTACTGTTAGAGTATTAAACCTTCCAAAAATAAAAGCATAATAAACAAAACATTTAAATTTCTTAGAAATTTTTAAGTAAGCAGGATTTGAATAAAAAGCATGTAATTTTTATTAAAATAATGCTTAATTATCATTGTTCACTATGGTACTAAAATGTATAACTTTATTTATTATTTTGTAAATTCACCATATACAACCCTTACTTACGTATAACAATTATACTAACAACTAATAAAGAAACACCCAACAAAACAGCAATGCTTGTATAATTAACAGATACAAAGTACAGATTTATAAAATTGCATATTTTGATTTCAAAAATAACTAATTCTTGTAGATTATCAAAAAGTAATTTTTTTTCGTCAGTTCAACTCTTATAAAAATATTACAGTTAAAATCTAAGGAGAAAGTTTTTTTTATGTGAATAAGTAAACAATGTTCAATTCTTTTTTATATCAGCAGTAAATCTGTAATTTATATTTTCGTTTTCAAACATAATAAGTCAGTCATAAGTGTCAAGTACTAAATACTTACAAAAACAGCTTAACTGTGAATTAAGATTAAAAAAAATTATTAGAGTAAAAATATGTAAGTCAATAAATTTAAAACAATCTATAAACAAATAAAATCGGTCAATGTTTAAACAAAACGCTAACAACACCCTTGGGTTTACTAACCAAACACAAAGCTAAAATTAAACAACTAGAGTCTAAATCAAAGATACTTAAAAAATAGCACGAACCCTGTGAATAGTAATGAATAATTGAGACACTACTATACATAACATAATACATATACATAATAAAACAATTTAAAAATCAAAATTTTATAGCTATTTTTGTCTTGGTAAGATTTGTAACAGTTTTCATAATTTTTTTTAATAAATTGATTCATTTTTTTATAAATGTCAATATTTCACAAACATATACTTTCTAAAATTCATTTATAACAAATTCAACCATTGCTTCAGGTCAAGACACAAACAAATAAAATGCAGAGTCTTTTCAATGAAATAACGAACACAAACTAAGCATTAAAATGTTAATAAATAAATCATTAAGGCATAATCAGCATTAAAAATTTTGGCAGTTGAAAAGTAAGAGTTTCTATAGATTTCAGAAGACATTTTTTATGTCAGTATCTTCTTTGGAGACGACTGATAAGCTTTTTTAAGTCTTTTCCTGAATTCTGCTGGGAATTTATCATAGCATTTTTTACAAACAGGTTTAAGATCAACTTCAAAGAACTTAGTCCTGGAAAAAAAAATATGGAATTAGGAAGTAAAAAAAGTGACCAGATTTTCAAAACCAAAAATCAGGACATTACATCATAAATACTCCCCCTGAATTTTTTTTTCATTTAATACCCCTTCCTCCCCCATGTTTCAAACAATTAAATAGTTAATTGTTTAATTATTATTATTGCTATATTAACTGAGAATTAACTAATTAATTAATTGTATTATCCTGAGAAATCACTGATATAAAGGTCATGTTAACAAAAAATATTCATAAAATGTTGCAAAATCTATATCTTATTTATATAAAATTTTGTTAAGTTTAAAAAAAAATGGAATTAATGTTTACAAAATTGTGAATCTTATTACTTATGTAGAAAAAAATATTAATTGTTCCTAAAATGGGAAACTTGGTGATTATTAAGTTAAAAGGTTTTTAGTGCCAAGGTTTCAGTAGATTTCTATAGTTTGCATATATGGCATTGTAAAAGATTTTACTTGTAAACAATTTTCAATTTTTATTTGTATTATAGATTAAAAACGAATCATATTCTATTAACAATGAATCTTACTTTTGGCTCATTTTCTGATCGCATACAAAGCAGGCAAAGTGGTTCACACACCAGGCTTTATTCAATGCAGTAAATACTAAAATAATGAATATTTAACAGATAAAGTAAATTGTGGAAGAAAAATGGTTTAATGATTATAGCTATACTCATATTTGAAAGTTTGAGTAACATTACTTCACACTTGAAATAGGACTAAACTTAGACAATACAGCCATATTACACAATAAAACACACATAGATAAAATTGCAATAAATTTTTTTTTGAATAATTTATAATTATAAAATATAATTTATAAGATGACACTTGCCTTAGGTTCAAAAATATTATTTTAATGATTATAAAGAATTGTATTTTTCTCTTATTTAATCCGTCAAACAAAAAATAATTTAATTTCAAAAAATTGAAGTGAACCATTTTATTAGGTACTTGATTTTTGGGATCAGTGATTAACTGAATCATGATTAATAGTATAACATAGTTAATCTAAGGAATATATTAAAAATTACCATCTCCTCCAATCACATTGTTGCAAACAAAACACAAGTTTCCGAAAAGTTGATGATAATGGATCTCACAGTAGGCCAAACCCTTCTTTTCATAGTGCCTGTGACCCAAGAATGGCTTCTCACACTTAGCACACACAAAATGCTACAAAAAAATATAGTAAAATTTAGAAATAAATATCAAATAAGTTGATTCATAGATTTACATACCAATATAGATTATCATAGAATATCAAGTATAGATATTTCCTAAATTAAGCTTCACGATCAGTTTCTTTTTGGATTAAATAGAACCATATATAAGAGGTTGCAACAACAGTTTTGGACAAAGCACTACTCCGAATTTTATTAATAACTAAAATTTTCAATATAGTTTGTTGTCTGTTGTATGAAGGGTATTAAGGGGGCTAACACACCTATGCTCATAATGCATTTTGCATCATCATCATATTTGTCACGACAGCTCAGGGTGGCATGGAAGAAGAAAACCCAGTCAAAAAGGTATTTTCTGCCAAACCCCTCACAACACGGAGACGAGGTGGACCAAAACTATGATGGATTGACTCTGTGGAGTTGGATTTTAAAATCCTAAAAGAAAAAACCTTGAAGACCCAGGCCAAGAGTAGGCAAGTAGGACCCAAGGCCTTTTGTTGGAGACTCCTCCAGGACAGCCTACTCTTGGCCTGGGTCTTCCAGGTTTTTACTTTTAGGATTTTAAAATCTGACTCCACAGAGTCAATCCATCATAGTTTTGGTCAACCTCGTCTCCGTGTTGCGAGAGGTTTGGCAGAAAATACCTTTTTGACTGTGTTTTCTTCTTTCATGCGTATAATATGCGCAGCACAGTTCATCCTATTTATTTTGATAGTTTTAATGACATCAGGCTCTTAAACAACCTATAAATCTCAGAATTTGTGCATCTTCCCCAGATGCCATTCCCCCTGATGCCACCAAGGATGCTTCTCAGAACCCTTCTCTCAAATATTGCAATTCTGCACACTCCGCTTTTAATTAGAGGCCAAGTTTCTGAGCCATATATTAGGACCGGCCCGATGAGAGTTTTATAAACTAATAACTTAGTTTTTCTGGAGAGGAAACAAGATTTCAAGATGGAGTGAAATCCAAAGAATGCCCTATTGGCCAGTGATATGCGATTCTGGATTTCAGAAGCAATGTCATTCTTGTTGTTAACATAAGATCCTAGGTAAGTAAAACTGCTAACAGTTTCGAATGCATGAGAGTCAATTTTCAAATGATTGAAATGAATGCATTTTGCACCAACCCCAAATCTCTGAAGTGATGAGGTGGTAGGAACCGCCCTCAACACAGAGCCGAAGATTTTATTGCTACCTCATGGGATAGGATAGAGGGCAGCAGCACTACCACACTCTCTCGTTCAAGTCTACAATGCAAGGTCCTCTTTAAGGGGACTAGTAACCATTAGAATACACAGAAAGTCTTCAGCGCTGAAGAGGTTATTTCTACTTCATTCCGCAGGCAAGGCAACCTAAATAATGCCAGTTTAGCCCTCTACCAACCAAGCTATCGTCCTTTTCAATATTATTTAAACTTACAGCTTTTTTGAAATTTTTAAATAAACTTAACCATGAAAAGATAGTTTCTTCACACAAATTCATTACCTCCACATGCCAATTTTTCCCCAAAGCCGTCACAACTCGTTCTTCAATGGGACGTCGGCAGGCCCCACAGATGGGAATTCCCATTTTGTCATGGCATCTGAGGCAGTACAATTCCTCCTTGACTTCACGGGCATCAGAGTTCAGTTCAATTCTATAAGTAACAGCATTTAAGTAATTTAAAAAATAGAAAAAATAAATTCAGTACCGCTCTGAAAAGGTTATTGAAAGTATCTATGGAAAAAAACCCGACTAGGACTGTTTTGATTCTGAAACATTCATTTGGTACTGCACATTTTTATTTATACTACATTGCTTGTATCCTAGATCTCAGTTATGGAATATTTTTTATACGGTTGAGTTGAATTATCGTTTTACTAGAGCTACACGAGGGAGGAGTCATAATTCAAAACTAAAATCAAGTGATGAGCCGACACTCGAGTAGGCACCCAGTGCAACCTTTAGGAAAATTGTACACAGCATTGGGACTTTGAAGCATATTTAATGTGCACTCCCTCTACATAGGGAATACATACAGATTTTTTGGCTGCACAGACCGATTGATTATAGGTTGGCAGTTACTTTAGCTATGCCCGGGCCCGAATCTGGGATCTCTCATACACGAACCGACTGGACTTTCCAGCTGTCGCTTTTAATCACGGAAAACATTGCAATCTGGTTGCCTTACTCTGCTAATCAATATTAATAATTAAAAAAAAATATTAATAAATAAAATAATAATAAGGGTAAATATTTGATGTAACTATAACCAAGTGGCCACCACACTGAGAGCAGAGCTTAATAATTATGTGTTATCCTATTTTTTCCTTAGCCAATAAAACCTTAGTATGGATGTAATAATGCAGTCACACTTACCCGCAAGCAGTACAATTAAAATGATAAGGATGGTAGGGCTCCCCTCTGAATTTCAAAACTCCTTCATCAATGACAGCACTATAAGTCAAAATGTATTATGTAAAAAAAGAATAGTACAAAACATGCAAACTACTGAGATGATGGTTTGTTTTATAATCAGTTATTAGGCAGTTAAACAAATGCACCAATGAATATCAACTTTTAAACCATTTAATAGAAAAAAATTAAAGTGATCTTAAAAATCAGTACAACTTTAAAAAGAATACAAATATATTTTAGCATCAAACAATATTTGTAACTACTTTTAAGAATACAGACAATGTACATTAATATAAATAAATAAGAGTTTATCGCTATAACTTCTACAGTTGTTTTTGCTTAGTTTAATAAAATGAAACAAAAAAATCAAATCCTAAGAAAAACCTTAAAATTCATCCCCATACTAAATCTTACGTTTAAAAAAAATTAGCATTTTTAGCTAGTGCATCTTAAACATGTGCAAATTATAAAAAATAAGGATAGTTAACCATAAATTCTAAATCTATTTATTTTAATGTCAAATAAACAAATATCTGAAAACATTATTTTAAAAACATACTGGCATTTGTAACAAATATATTTTCCACTTTGAGCTGCTTTTTCTTTAGCATTGCAATCATGACACAGGGCTCTAAAAATAAACAAAAAATAACTTTAAACTTGGGGCAAAATAGAATGTATACTTACACCTAATATTAGTTTTCCCAAGTCAAGTGCCCAAAACTCGCAAAGCAGAAATATTAAATTGAGTAAAGTAAAAATAGATCAAGTTGTGTTTGAGGAACATCAAGCATTAAAGTAGTTTTGGTAGAATGAGTAGCTTAAAGAAATGTTTTTTTTTATTATGAATTTCTGTCATTAAATATAAATGGATGAATCAGTTGTACTCTGCCAAGTCTATTAATCTGTGAGGCAGTGCTCATTCTGGAAAGATGAATGGCTGAGTCCACCCATAACCAGCTACTTGTAAACATTCACGTAGACAGTTTGTGAGTTAGACACACAAACCATCATTCTACTGGGACGCAATTCAACAAGGATCTACAACTTAAGTACAATGGAGAAACAGATCTTAAAAGTAATTAATTAATATTATAGCAATATGAAAATAACACTTTTAGGCTGTATTAATGTTCAACAGTTGGAAGAGAAACACTTAATTTAAATTATATGTGCAGAAAATAGCAGTGAAAGCATACAATGATCTATAACATTCAACAGCAGTTCATTAACATATCTGCCAACTCTTGGTAATGACCTATTTAACCTATCAATACCATATTTTAACTACTTTCTGAATTTGCTTGTTATCTGTACCAATTGCCCGATTTTCAAAGGGAAAACCATTAAAATAACTCTTGCTAGTTATTTTTGAGTTAAATCCAGAGAATGGTTGGTTTATTAAATGAAAATCGTACTAGAGCCACAGTTGGCAAGACTGCATTAATATAGCTGTTAACCATGTTTCCATTCATTAAAAATTTAGCAGACATTATTAAATAAATTATCACACCTTCCTGCATTCTTAATGAAACCTTGATCCGCCAACATTATCTGGCACAATTCACAGGTGAAACATTCAGGATGCCAATTGTTGTTCATTGCTTTTATTACACGTCCAAATACAAAATTCTTGCATTTTCCACAGCAGGGAGCAAACAGTACATGAAAATCATGTTTGCAGTATTTTCTTCCTTCAAACTGAAAAATAAATTAGGGTTTATAAACTATTTATGCAAACCATGATTAATATAATTTAAATCTTAATTTACAGATCTGAAAACTGAATAACAATTGTTAAGCTCTTTGGTAATATCACCCAAAATGCCATGCCCCAAAATTAAAATAATTCTAGGTTCACTTTATAAATTCAATATTATCAGGAGCAGAAATGTTATATCACCAAAAATATATATCATAATTAATAACCAGAGTATGACCTTCACTTTTGTTTACTTATTCATGAGGTGACCAAGTCATCTTTAATTTATTGAATTAAAATAATCCCAATATGATATGGTGTATAAATGCATATAACATATACTATATACAGTTTTCAGGGTATTTTATTCGCCATTTTTATTTATGCTTCATTAAGAAAATCCTAAACATTTAAAAGCATAGTTTTTTTTAACTAAATAATGAACCTTTAAAATAACCTACCTCATAAAATGTACCATCAGGAAATGGTCTGAAACACTGGCAGCATCTAAAATAGAGCTAAAATTAACAATCTTACAAAAAAGGTTAGAAAAAAATGATTGCTAAGATTACAGACGTTAAGAACGCACACAATTAACAATTATAGCAAATTAAAAACAAGCAGTTAATTGGTTTGTTTCATTTGACATGAATCATTCTTATTTTTCATTGGTTGTTTTGGCAATTAGCAATAGGACACAGTAAACACCCCCTACTTCATTGATTAACCAATCAATACCTTATTTTCAGTTATGTGGAACTGTTGCCACTCAAGATGTGAAGCATCTTTAGTGGCCACAGTACTTATTTTCATTGCCATAGCACTTATTTTCATTTTTGGCTAATTGCATGCAAAATTACTCTTTCTGTATAGTGTAAGTCCTGTCTGCAAAAAGTGAAACATCTTGAGTGGCATGGAATGTTCATTGGAATGATGATGTATGCAATGTGTATGCAAAAGATTTCAATGTATGCAAAAAGATTTCAAGAACAAGCAAGATGTTAAAGCAGCTTTATATCTCATTTCAAGGATCATCAAATAAAAATTCTAAATACAGTAGAGAGCCAAAAAATCTAAAAAAATATGGTGGTTTTTAGTTCACCAACTAAATATCCACATAACTCCAAAATCCCCAAAGGTTTTTAAATGTAAAAATGGTGAAACTATCTGTTAAAGAGCAAAAATTGCATAGGAAACTATTGGAGAGTTGAGTTAGTGTTACAATCAACCTAAAATGGTTTATTATTTATTATTAATAATATTGTAGAAAATGTTATTTTAAATGGCATGTTTTTATTTAATGATTTGCATTTTAAGCTATTCTGCCCTTCAATTTTAACCTGCAATGATGCCATGCCATTAATTTTTCTTTTAAAAAATCAAACAAAGTTTGAAATAAATAGTCTTTACATTTTTGTTTGCTTAAAGACTAAAAAAACTTACACAAAACACTGCTGGTGCCAAACTTCACCATGGGAATTCACTATCTTCTCGTGAGGCTCAAAGCCTTCCCCACATTTGCAGCAGAACATTGAACCCAGCGACATGATGCTAGAAAAGCAAAAACATAAATGTTAATTTTAAATAAGTAAACTTTTATTGTAATTGATTGTGTTAGAGCATACAATGACTAAGTTTCCCTCTGACCCAAAAGGTCCAAGTTCAACTTTTTTTTTATAGTGAAATTTTTTTTATCATCTATTTTTATCATGAGAATTTGCTTAATTACACCAAAACTTTATTATCACTCAATTGTACTTTGAAAATATTTATTAGGAATTTCGACACATCACTCTGCGAACATTTTAAAACTGTGAAATAATTAAAATATTTAATTAAATAGCTGCATAGTCATAATTAAAAAAAAACTTTTTTTAAGTAGATGTATTTAATCTAATGTCAAAGTTATGGTCTTTTAAAGAATATATAAATATTTATTGTACACGGGAAAAATATTTAATAATGATGGAAATAAAATTTACAACCTTTTTATTTTAAAGTATTTTTTATAGAAATTTGTATCTGCCTGAAAAACCTTATAACATTTTTAATTTATGAGCTTATTATGTGAAATTTTATTAATTATTTTTTTTTAAATACGTGATTTTTTAAAAAAAATTTTATTAAAAAAAATTGTTTAGTTGGAATATTTTATTTAATTATTTTATTTGTTCCATTTCTTTATTAATTTCACACAAACACATTTATTTATTCCAAAATAAAAATAATAACTTGAAACATATATTATATCAATTATAATATGATAGAAAATGATTCAAGAATATAAAATACAGTAAAAGCCCGTTTATCCGGCTCCCGATTAACCGGAAAGCTCAAATATCCGGAAAATTTCAAATTCCGATTTGGTGATGAAATTTGGCGAAAAATTGAATATTTTTCGCCAAAATTGCGATTCCTCGCCAAATATAGTAAAAACTTTTCAGATTTTTTTTTTCCAAGAAAAATTTTGTTTGGTGACAACATTTGGCGATTTAACGTCAGGTATGGCACCATTTCGGCATTTTTTTTATGTTGCATTTCATTTACATGTTTCCACTATACGAAATCTTAGTGTTAACCGGAATTAAATTAGGGAATCGGCATACCTGCCAACATTCCTCTGAGCTCTGTCCGTAGTCCCTTCGGCGGGGGCGGGCGATTGTTTACTAATCACTCAAAAATAATTGATTACCGGTTATTTTTCTCTTAAATCGTCCGATTCACGATGGGAGAAAAATCAAGCACCTAAGTTGGTCGTTTCGTGGAAAATTTGTTTGAAACACGTAAAAAAATACGATTTCACTGCGAACCTTCCAAATTTAAAAACTTTAATTGCATTAAAAATTTATTGTTTTGTTAATTCTTGGTTTACGAGCACTTCAGTTCTAATAAAATTAAGTTCTATTAATTATACTAAAGTTAATCAGCAACCTTCATATTTTGTGTATGGCAGACGTTGAATAAATTGTGTTTTGTTTCAATTAAAAACACAATAAGATTCCCTCAGTAACAACAAAAAATCCTAAGTAGCGATGAAGTCAAAGGCAATCGTAATTTTTGAAACTAACAAAGAACCTGAAATTTGGTTGACTGATCTGTCCTGAACTAAAACTAAGAAAGAAATGGAACCCTGATCCTATACCGATTACACTGTCAACTAGCAGATATTACGAGGAGTTGTCGTTGGTTGATCGACTTTTAAAAAAAACAAAACCCTGCTACGATTACGTCTCTAACTACTAGGTGCTGAGGCTGGTTGACAAATCTCATCATAGCTAGAACTATAAAAGGAACACCAACGTACTGCGAATCCGACTCTATAACAAACATTACTAGGCGCTGATGCTGGTTGACAAATCTGATCTGATCATAACTAGAACTATAAGAAGAACACTAACCTACTGCGATTACACGGCTACTTAGTAAATGTTACTAGTCGTCATGGGCAGGTTAAGTTTACTTTCCACAAGAATATAAAAAAAAATACTTTGATCCGCATTTGAATCTTTTATTTCCGCGAATGAAATATGTTGATAAAATATTTGGATTTTAAAAACAAAATGTTATTAAAATCATGGCCATTGTCTTTCAAGGCCGACAAACCGATTTTTTCATTAAGTCTATAAGGTCACTAATACCAAGTTGAAAAATAACTCAAAAATAAATTTTTAAGAAAATATCGAAGCTTATCCGTAGTTTTGACTGTTTCCGTAACTCTGTATAGTTTGATACCATCATCCGTAGAAACTACGGACAATCCGTAGTAGTTGACAGGTATAATCCTACTGGTTATAGACCATGGGATGGACGATTTATGTATTTTAATTTAGATTTTTAGCATTTGAAAGTAACGATCGATTTTTTTCTTAATTAATATTAATATTTTTTAATACAAAATATTGTAGTATCTATTATATATTATTATTATAAATGCAACATCGCCTATTTGCATTTTATAAGATGCAGCCATTATCTCTTGAATTTTCCGGAAAAATCGGTATTTTTTGGTAACCCTATTTGGCGACTTCCGATTAACCGGAAAATTCGATTATCCGGAAGAGTCAATTTCCCGAGCATTCCGGATAAAACGGGAGTTTACTGTATATCAATTAAGAAACACTCTACAGAAGAAAAAAACATCGCTTTAAACCAGTGATCTGCCGTGGGCAGGTAAACTGCAGTAACTTCCATAATGACTTGGACCATTGTTGCAAACACTCAATTACCCTAACCTTTACGAAAACATACTGAAAAAAATTTATTTCAGAGCAAAAATGGTACAATTCATTGCTGTGATTACTGCAGTTTACCTGCTCACGGCAGTGATCTTCAAACATTCATTGAACCAATTTTTAAAAACCGTAACTAACGGTGCCACGGTAGAACTGGGTGCTCCAAGTTCCGCATAATTGGGATCCACATCAGAAAGTTCTTGTTCTTTTTCAATAGTACCACTAAGTTTTCGCCGCCGATAAAGAGGACTGGCCCCTAAAGGTTGCAACGTTAATTTCTCACTTCCCAACATTGCTTAAAGCCATAAATAATAACTAAGTCCCGATGTCATATACTGCCTACTCGTTTCATCGTACGCCCATGCCCAACATAGAAGTGATGCAATCTGATTTACACTTGTTTACGTTTTTCGAGACGATTGCAATCCGGTTTTCGTGATATCGAATTCGATACGATTAATTCGAATAAAGGGCGCATTTTTTAAAAGAATCAAAATATGAGTTTTCGAATCGCCAAACATCTGAGACAAATAAACGGGATAATTCATTTAATCACGATCTTGAAATTTGTATGTTTAAAATATTAAGAAATTGTAAAAGTTTAACAATTGAATTTAAGCGTATACAATGTTAAATTAAGAAAATAATGTAAGAATTCTACAACGGGTTCGAAATAGTCAAACGGCCAGAAAGCATTTGATCTATACTCCGAGTCTTCTTGAAGTTGCAGACTCAGCTGTAACTTCAAACACTAATCACTATTTCATACTGAGTTTGAACAAAAGAATAATTTCTTTAAGTTCTAAAAAGTACAAAATTCTAATTTAAAAAAAAATATTAATATTATATAAATTATCGATTTTATACGATCATTGATTATTAGCGTACATCAAATCAATAAATCGATATGCGCAAATTTGAAACCGAATAAGAGCGTGAGATATGTTTCTTAGATCAGTTCGAAAAAGCGAGGTTTTAGAGACAATTTCCGTTTCAAGATGCCTTTACAGAACCTAGAATACACTAGGAGGTTTTTTATAGTTTTTTATTTTTATTTTATTGCTTGAATTGTCGAGCTGGAAATCGCGTTGGTTTCCTCACGTCTACGAAAACTATCATTTGATAAAAAAAAAAGTATTATATATTTAAATTATTTTAGGGTGCGTTACCGATCTGAGCTACTCAAAAGTGAGCGCTTTTGAATAATTTAATTAAATATTCTAATTTGTTTTTCCAAAGGTCCAGAATTTGTTCGGAAGTTGATGTTACCGTGTTACCGATCTGACATGTTAACTTGTGACAATAATTTTTGCGTCTTTTTGAGTACTTCGAGTAAATTTGTAACAGAATATTGATAGAAGACATTAAATAAAATAGCTTTCATTCTAAAATATATTTGTTGTGCTAATATAAAACGAATAAGATATCCTTGCAAAACAAGCATCGCTAGTTAAATGACTTTTGAAAACTTCAAACCTTTCTCAGAAAGAAATAAACGCACAATATGTTGATTTTATTAGGATTTAGAGCAACAAAGGCGTTACTAGTAAGAAACACTGTTTAAAAACTGTTTTTTTTTAATATTTTAAAAATCGATCAGGGCATAAATTGACCATTTTCCTAATATTGACCCTTATGATTGCGAATAATTATTTTGGTGAGATATTTGCTGTTTTCAAAAAAAAAAGGCAGCGACTTTTATCTGAATTAAAACTGTGTTTTAAGATATGGCTTTTTAGGGAATCAATGCTTGTAAACTAATATGAAACTTAATAAATTAATATTTTATTGATTTATGGTTCAAAAACTTCATTCCTCGATTTGAAACTTTAATTTTGAATATTTTTCCTTTACTTAGTAGGTTGACTATAGTTGCAACTTAATATTAAAAAAATAATTTTCTTTCAAAATATGCAGTAAAATAATCCTGTTTAAAAGATAGTTTATTAACTAATTTAAGATTTATCAGACACAAAAAAATTAATGAAAATTTAAGCGGTGCAATATTTTTCAATCCAGATTTTTCCAGTTTTCCAGAAATACAAGAACTTCTTTTTTCCTTTTAACAAAATCAGCATTTTCATAAAGAATTGATTGACTAGAATAATAACTGAACTAAAGTCAAGAGTGGGAACTACAAAGTATTCAACTATAAACCTAAAAGATTGAAAAGCTTGTAATTCAAAATGCAAGAAAGAGAGAAATGCTTTCCCAAGGGGGTTAACAAAGCTGAAGAAGATTTCACTTAAAGTACTTAAATTTGAAAAAGTTATAACATGCTAAAGTTTTTATATAAAACTGAAAAGCTAATTTTCTTGCCCCAAACTAGGCAATATTTGTCTTGAATTTAACATTCTAGGTTATAGGCTATCTCTTAGGAAATAAAATTTTCAATGAATTTCATTATAGTGTTAATGCATGTTACATGATTATAAACCCTTGAAGGAGATGTCCTTTAACCCTATACTAAAAATTTTAGTCTTAAATTTATGCAATTTAAATTAAGCATAATAAAAGGCAGAGACTTTAAAACAATATTTTAAAAAAAAATCTATCCCTGCAAATTGAATTTCCACAAATGATAAATTAATATTTTTTAATTGTAAAATGTTGACTCAATTTAATATTGAACTATTATATGGCACTTTTTTGCAACAATTAAAAATATTTTTTAAAATATGTTGAACTATTTTTCTTCACAAAGTTTTGTACATATTTTTAATTTGTCAAAGTTAACTTATGTTTTTTATTTAACTTTTAAGAGTACATGTACAAGGTGATTAAAAGCGATTTAACTACGGTTTTAAAAAATTCTATTAGTGTAAAATTTTTAAAAAATGAAGATTTGATATTTTTAGTGGCCTTATAAAATTTTGCATGTTTGACTAAAACAAAAGTCAAGAAGTCAGTTCTCTAAAATTCCATATGACAGCAGTGCTCTAAAATGAGGTATTGGATGAACTTATTAAGATATTGGATACAACATACAACTTTTTGAGGTATTGGATGACTCTCAGATGATGTATTCAAATACCTGATCTAAAGTAAGGTACTATTCACAGTCATCAATTTTAATCAACTTGAACTGATATGCTACCAGGTTTCAACCCTCAACCCTGTTCCAACATAAACATAGAACCTTGACTTAAGATTCAAAACTGCATATTTTTTCACAATTCTGTTTCATTTTTTAATCAATTTCACTATATTTTTATTGTGGAACCAATATCTAAAAAGAAAAATACTATTATTTTTTTAAATATTTTAGAAGTATTTTTTTTTTAAAAATTGAGTTAGTGTGAGCCCTATTGTAACCCTCTGAGGAATACTGACATGTAACCTGACTGTCAGACTTTCCAGCAACATACAGAATTTTGAAAATTTTACACAGAAATATAATTAAAAAGTTTGAAAGAAATTAAATTTTGAGTTACAAATTTAAATTTACGTCATGCAGTTAAAAAAAGAGTTTACATCTCATGCAGTGAAAAAAAAGAGTTTGCAACTCATGCAGTGAAAAAAAGTTTATGTCTCATGTAGTGAAAAAAGTTTACAACTCATGTAGTGAAAAAAAGTTTACATCTCATGCTGCGAAAACAAGTTTTTTTACACTTCAGCCAATTTGCTTATACTACGTAGAGTACAAGGTACCCTATAAGACATAAGAGAGCATTTTTTGTGCATCCCTAAGAGTGATGCTGGCCTTATTTATAAATAAGAAAGACACTTTGACAGTTGTTAATGCTAATGAAAATATCCACAGTTACAATGATTTTACTTTTTTATTTTTGACTCTTTGTCAAGCTATTAAGTCAATTAAAAGATATAATTGATAAATAATGACATACAGAGTGTTGGAAGTACCTACAGTGTAGTAAAACTAACTTAACTTCTTAAATAACGATTTTTTTTGTTATTTATGATTATGAATAAAAAGGAGTTGATTATAAAAACATAGAAATATTTGTTTTTCAGGATAACTATTAGTGAAAATGTGTCAAGTAAATGTTATGAATAGTAAAACTTTGGTTCAGTCAGTAATGTGGTATTGAATGTGGTTATTCGGCAAACAATAATTCGGTTAAATGAGTTATCTTGATATTTTTAAAATAAAAATCTACTTTAAATTTCACTTTAAAATTTAGCTGCATCACATCAGGCTTTTTTTTTTAAATTAACATATTTTTAAAACATGTTCTTTTATTTTGTTTAATTTATTAAGCGAGTGAATTGAAAATGCTAATATGATATTTTACACACACATTAAATTAACTATTTTGCAATATTTTAAGTAGATTCTACACCCAAAATACATGATCCAAAAAAAATAACAAATGTCGGGTGACCAGGTACTGCATTTCACATTACAGTTTAATTTGTAATTCAACTATCTAGCTATAAAAAAAAAATTACAAATAGTCTCTATTTTATATTTTATAGTTTTTCAAACAAAAACAACGTTAATAAAATATGAATTACAAAAATTTAATGATGATTTCACAGTCGAAAAGTCAATCAATGAAACCAATCTGGTCAGGCTAAACAAATGTGACAAAATGTATCATGTGTATGCTAAAAAATAAATGACAAATCTATTACACTCAGTTCATGGATGTTTAATAAGAAAAGAATAATTTAATCGAAATAATAGTAATTTATCTGCAAATATAAGACTAGCCTGCCATCCCGCCCAGATGACTTTATAAAAATTTCTGACAAACAGGAAACATTAAACCAGGTGGGATCTGTATGAAATAAGATAAAATTTGAGATAAAGGTAACAAAAAATAAACTTACAAAGTTATCTATTGTTAGGAAACGGTATCTGTTTTTCAGAAAATTGAAGCACTTGTCGTATCAGTGATCCGAAAGAGATTTTTCATTCATTTATTTTAATGTTTACGTACTAAGACTACGCCTACTCATATGGGGTGCGACCTACAAAGTATCACTGACAAATAAGGAAATATAAACAAACGAAACTAAAACATAATTAAAATAAATAAACACAAACAAAAAAGCAATCGAAGAAGTAGTTATTACCAATCTTAACTTTTTTCTTAATTATTTTTTCCACTTTAAACAATTTTTGGAAAAATTTCCTTTGAAATACTGAGATTTAAGAATTTTTATATTTTTATAAATTTAACTGAACTGAATTTTTTCACTGAAGTAATGTTGAAATAGAAAATTTATAAGTTTCATTTAACTTTTAATAAAAATTTAATTTCCAAAATTTTTTAACATCTGATTTGTTTGTTACCGTAGCATGAGCCACAGCAAAAAGCAAAACAAACTTTTGAGCCGGGACGGAGCTAAACTTTGAAAAGTGTAGTTTTCTCCTCTCCGTTTACGGCAGGATTTTTGATGAAAAAAGCATCATTAATATTGTTTTAAACTATTTTTCACTAAATATGGAACTGGCAGACTATAGTGTATTGAAAAAAGTCATTTTTGAAGATGTTTATGAACCGGCAGAAGATACATTTATTCTTGTTGATGCACTTGAAAAAAATCTGAGTCTCATTCAACAGTTGAAGTATACTTAATTTTCTTATAATATCTGCTATTAACGTTTAAAAATTTATGAATAATTTGAACTCTTTTTAATATTTAAGATATATACACACATTTTTCGTTTTTAAATCTACTTGTTTCTGATACTTTTAAGAGTATGATAAGAGAAATTTCCCTTCCCATTGTGCCAATATCCTTTAGAATTACTATAATTGCTATGGTGCTTTCTTTTTTTGCCCCCAAAAGGGTTGCTGATTTAGGGCCACACTATCTTCTAAAAAAACCCACACATTTGTACTAATATTAAGGGAATAAAATAAACTACTTAATATAAAGGACATCAATGCATATACAAGGAGGTTTATAATTGACTACTCAAAAGTGAGCGCTACATACTCAAAAGTGAGCGCTTTTGAATAATTTAATTAAATATTCTAATTTGTTTTTCCAAAGGTCCAGAATTTGTTCGGAAGTTGATGTTACCGTGTTACCGATCTGACATGTTAACTTGTGACAATAATTTTTGCGTCTTTTTGAGTACTTCGAGTAAATTTGTAACAGAATATTGATAGAAGACATTAAATAAAATAGCTTTCATTCTAAAATATATTTGTTGTGCTAATATAAAACGAATAAGATATCCTTGCAAAACAAGCAGCGCTAGTTAAATGACCTTTGAAAACTTCAAACCTTTCTCAGAAAGAAATAAACACACAATATGTTGATTTTATTAGGATTTAGAGCAACAAAGGCGTTACTAGTAAGAAACACGGTTTAAAAACTGTTTTTTTTTTTTTTAAATATTTTAAAAATCGGTCAGGGCATAAATTGACCATTTTCTTAATATTGACCCTTATGATTGCGAATAATTATTTTGGTGAGATATTTGCTGTTTTCAAAAAAGGCAGCGACTTTTATCTGAATTAAAACTGTGTTTTAAGATATGGCTTTTTAGGTTTGGAAGATACATTTATTCTTGTTGATGCACTTGAAAAAAATCTGAGTCTCATTCAACAGTTGAAGTATACTTAATTTTCTTATAATATCTGCTATTAACGTTTAAAAATTTATGAATAATTTGAACTCTTTTGAATATTGAAGATATCTACACACATTTTTCGTTTTTAAATCTACTTGTTTCTGATACTTTTAAGAGTATGATAAGAGAAATTTCCCTTCCCATTGTGCCAATATTCTTTAGAATTACTATAATTGCTATGGTGCTTTCTTTTTTTGCCTCCAAAAGGGTTGCTGATTTAGGGCCACACTATCTTCTAAAAAAAACCCACACATTTGTACTAATATTAAGGGAATAGAATAAACTACTTAATATAAAGGACATCAATGCATATACAAGGAGGTTTATAATTGACTGAAACTAACATTGCTGCTCAGCTGCATAAATTATAGTTGCCAAGTTGTCTTGTGGCCTTGGCACAATCCTCTATAGATGGGAGTCCTGGCTTAACATAATCTATAATTATATTTTAACTAATTGTATTCATAAATAGTTTTATCTGTAACATTCTGGTAATTACACTTTAGAGTTGGAATTAGTAATATTATTCTGAAACTATGCATACCAGTATCTTTTATAGTTATCTAAAAAATTTTACTTGTCACTCTCACAGTTATAAAAAAATATATTATACAAAGTTATTAATAGTATAATTTTTGTCTCATGTTTTAGGCCAGCCATCTGTTTAGAGATTGGAAGCGGATCTGGAGTTGTCATCTCAACACTTGGCAAGGTTCTTCAAAATCCATATTATTTGTAAGTTTCTTTTAGTAATGTTGGTTAATTTTACGGTACTTCTGTCGCCAAGGGATTTGGCGCTTTTGTAGGGAGCGATAAACAATTTTTTTTGGTGATACAGCATTATCTGGTGAAATGCGTTGTGGGTTGTGGCGTCTTTGTTGTGGCTAGGTGGCGCTGGTTATACTTGCGCGAATGTTATGCTCGTGGGAATTTTTTTGTTCTAAATAAATTTTTGTCCAATCGCCGGCGTTGGTAATACTTCCGTGGAATTTAGGTTGTGCGGATGTTGTGCGCTTCAGAATTATTTTTATTCTATTAAATTACTATCGTCATTTCGTGAGGTTTCGTTTTGCGGTTACGTTTGGCTTTTGAACATCCGATTATTATGGCTGGTGCTCATTTAAATTCTGAATTTTTTATCGATTTGAAGAGGGCTAGACAGCTAGCTGTCATTCAGTTTTGTAGGACTAACAAAACTAACTTTTTTTTGTTTTGTTCACAAATAAAACTATTTTTTTTTGGTTTTGCTTTGCAAAACAAAACAATTTTTTTTGTTTTGCTTTGTAAAACAAAAACAAAACTGCCCGGGGCCCCAAACGAGTATTTAGGCTTTCAATGGGCCTACAATACTGCCCCATGTTGGATACTGATGTTTTTTTTAGAGAAAAAATAATTGCCCCGAGCCCCAAACGTGTGCGTACTGGATTGCCACTCACTCCTGTACCTCTAGTGCGACGATAATTCAAACTAATCTAAATTGCCCGGAGCCCCAAACACGTGCGTACTGGATTGCCATTCGTGTAGCGCTAGTGCGACCATAATTCAAACTAAACTGGATTGCCACTCGTGTAATTCTACTGCGACGACAATTCAAACGAAACTAAACTGGATTGCCACTACTAGCTCATTGTGTAGTGTAAAGTTTGTTTTGTGTTGCCCAAAGCAAACCAAAACCCTGACTCTGGTTTTTTTTTATCAAAAGTAACTAGGGTTACTGCATCGGCGTAAAGGAATTTGGCAATGGGGAAACCCGCGAGTTTCAAGCAATTTTTTTCAACAAGTTGTTGTTGTTTCTGGAACCGCGCTAAGCAGTACCGTGAAATTAAAATTTACCGTAATGTTTAACCCTGCTTTGTTTAATCTTTGCAACTATCCAATGTTAGGTAAGTTAAGACTCTTAGTGTGAGCATATACAATATGCATAACTTTTCGCTGAATCCTAGTGTTTACTGATGTAGTGTGTAATTATTAAAGCACAGTGAGATGAGTGCTCATATCTTTATTATTAGGCAGGAATAATACAAAGTCACAAGAAACTAACAGAACAAATAACTAACTTGGAAAGCATAAGTAGTAACAAGGGGTATGACGTATACAAAAGCATTAGCTTAATTTGTTCTCATCTTGAGAGAGAGCACTCAGGGCTTTTGTGATATAATTGAAATATAGCCCTCTTCCCTAGCAATCAAAGATTAATAAAGTATATCCAATAAAAAAATTCTGACCAACTTCAAAAGGTTTAAATTTTTAATCTAAGCATGTTGGTCGATTTTAAAGTTTTAGCCAACTCAAAGTTATTTTTTTGCTTTTATGTTTTGGGCAAATCAAAATATATTTTTTAAAATGGATTTTTGCTTTGTTAGGTGCACCGATATTAATCCAATTGCTGCCTCTGCTACGCAAACAACATCAAAGAGTAATGGATTACAAGTTGATATTATTATTACAAATTTAGTAAGTGCACTTGACAATAAAAGTCAGCTTTAATTATTATATGATGTTTTTATAAACATAAAAATGTATATTTCAGTTTATTTTTGGAGAAGTTTCTTAAGAAATCAGTAAAGCATAAATTTTTTACATAAATATCTCACAATCATACTAGCTAAACAGTAAACAAGTTACTAAAATATTCTCACAGTTTTACATTTTTAATTTTTATGCATGTAACTTAGACTATTTTATTTTTCTTTCTAAATTAGATTTCTGTTCATTAATTGTACCAGTTCATTTCAATACTTTTCCCCCTTAGGTTGATGGACTGGAACGTCTACAAAATTCTGTAGATTTACTGATATTTAATCCACCATATGCAGTCACTCCAAGTGAAGAAGTAAGATGAAATTTTAGTTAATTTATCCCACTGCCTAAAGGTTTATTTACATTTTAGACACTTCAATTCAAAGTTTTGATATATTACTCTTTATTTTTCAAACCATTCTTTGAACGCAATTTCATGCTGTTATTCAAGCCAATCGGAAGCCCTTGCTCTGAATTCTAGTGTAATGGATAGAGTAAAGTTGCCGGAGATATTGCACTACTCGTTTCCATCAAAAGTTATCTCAAGGTGTAGACAAAGTTGCTTTGATTTACATACTAAAAAATTTGTTATAATCTAGATGACTGGTGGTAACACAGAAGTAAATCAACACCATCTAGAGTTGAGGGTTATTTGAGGTTGCGTGTGCGACAGATTTCTAAAGCTAGTAATCTGTAGCAAATGGCTAGTAACTTAAATAGCCAACATATTTGGTTTAGAAATTTAGTAGTTTTTTACTCGAGGTTTGCACCTACTTTTAATGATATTTTACTGATATGCAATTTTATAGTATGCAGTTGAATCTTTATTTAGAGATCCCACCCTACACCTTCATTACAATAAATGATTAGGAAAGTCCTGCCCCTCTCATTCAATGATATGCCTAAATTGAGGAGGTAACCCCTCTCAGAGCAGAAGTCAGACTTCTGCCCTCACAGTGCTCAAGGCCTTATACCAACAGAAGCTGCTGCACTCCTCCTGCCTTTCAGGCTGTGCCCTGGAGGCACACGACAGCAGCATTAGGAAAGTCCTAAGCACTTTTACCATTTGATTAAGGTTAAATGTGATTTGTTAGATTTACTCGAAAGCATGAGGTTTTTCGTTAATACAACCATATTTTATTCTAAATTACTGAAAATGCTTTGTAAATGTATGTAGGTTATCCTAAAGTTCACATGAACAATTTAGTGTATTTGAATTGGAACAAGTGAAAACTTTTCTTCTTGTTAGATCACTATTAGAACGGATATGAGTCCTCTGCACATCAGGGAAAGGATCCAAACAATGGCTAAATTGGATGGGGACATACATTCTGTGAGACACAGAAGTTGCAATGGTCTATATAGATGATAACTTTGTTTCTGACTTGAGACTTTTAATTTTGCCTTTGAAATATTATTTTTGGTCATGATGATGCTTGATATTAGCCATATCAAAATTCTATTAAAGACAAATGTTACCTGTGATTACAAAAAGCAGGACATAAAGTATAATTTGAATAATGCAATGCTTTGGGCAGTTATTCTTAAATGACTTCAAATTAAGTAATGTGTACAGGTATCTAAATAATGTTGCATCTTTCTCTGGAGAAAATTCTAAGCATATGTTATTGAAAAATAATTAAAATAAGTTTCATTTCTGATGTTCTATGAATAAGCACAAGTGTCAATATGTTTAAAAAAAGAAAATTATTAGTTGTGTACATATTTTTCTTTGCCGAATAAAGTTTTGAAATTGTTTAAAACCATTCCTTGTTATGATGACCGCATGTTATTGGCTACAAGGGTTGTTTTACTGAGGTTCTTTTTTATGTAGGATTATTTTAATAAAACAATCCTTAAAAATTTAGTGTCATTTTTTACATTTAATTTAACTTGTACAGCTTCTATGACGTATGAAATCAACTTTTAACACATCATTCTCATGTTATCTTGTTAAGGATCCCTTTTCTCCACATTCTACATTTTTATTGAAAAGTAAAACTGAATGATAAAATTTTATGCAAAAATTTAGCTTTCAGATAAGCTACACTTATGAAGAATACCAATATCGGCTAATTCCCCATAAAAATTTTATAATAAAAACGAGTTTATAATTTTATGTTATTTATATGAAAGCATTTTCGTTTATGACTTTCTAACTGCTACAAAGACAAAATTGCATTAATTCATCATTCATCCTTTCCGCAAAGCACATGATTAATAAATTTTTCGAGCAGTAGTCGAAAAATTTGGAAGCTTGTACAGTAAAGGATGAACTTGATTTTTTTCCCTTGAAATTTCATATTTCCTCATAGGATATATAAAAGAGATTTTTGAAAGGAGGAGTTGCAAAATTCACATTTTACAAAGTATAACTAACGTATAAGGTCCACCCCCTTTATTGGTGACTTCATCCAAATGAGTTTATGATTATTAATAGTCATCAATGACCCTATTTCTATGAACAGACCCTATTTCTTAGTCATACTTTCAAGATTGTGAGTTCGCAACTACACCATTTATTTGTCTTACTTTGATTATTAAAAATAATTTTAAAAACATCCAAATTATTTGCCTTTACTTAGGGGGCATCCATAAATTGTGTGAATTGTTTAGGGGGGAGGGGGTCGAGCCGAGTATCACCAAATATCACTTAGGAGGAGGGGTTTGGTCTAGTCAAATATCATGTAATTTTCCCCTGTAAAAAAAAGCAATGTAATATTGCGATAAAATGGCACAAAATTCTAGTAAATTTTTTTTCTGGACTTAAAATTATCAAAATTTTACATGATAATATTTATCGTGGCTCTTCAAGTTATACTAAAAAGTTTTAGGGGAAAATGACAATATGTTCTTTCATACAGGTTTGATTGGTGTTCGCTTCTTTCTGTTCTCTTTATTAATTTCAATTCAGACCAAAGGGCAAGTGTTCAAGGTATTATCACACTTTACAAAAAGGAGGTAGACAAAGTGTACATCGTTTGGGACTTGAAGTACTTTCCCACCATCATCATCCAATGCAGCTGCTGTTTAGACTACCTAATTTTGGGGTTGGACCTCGATTTATTATGTATTGTTAAGATTCCCGGGTATCAAAAATCCAAATTAAAAAGTTTCAATTGCAGAAAAAAAAAGTCAGTCTGTTCTTCTTTGACGACTCCATTTACCCCCCCCCCCCCCCTTCGATTGTGATGTAAAGGCGAAAAGACTCTAACGAGAAATAGAAGAGTGTCATATTTGGCAGCTTAGCACAATTTGCAAGTTGCAATTTTTCTTTGAAAAAAATAAAAATAGAAAAACGTATTTTTATTCTATTATTGCATAAAATTCAACAATCATGATGTACTTTAAAATAGGAAATCATGGCATAAAAAAAAAGAATATACTCTAGTTTAAGGCATTTAGCAGTTTCAAAAATACTAATTTTAAAAAATGTCACGTGGTATTGTAAGGTGGGGTGGGGGCAATCCAAATATCACGAAATGTCACCAGGGGGTAAAAAAATTGCTAAAATCTGATAACATAATTTATGGACGCCCTCTTATGACGATTTCACTTATTTTTATATATATATTTTTAGGTGGGTGCAAGCAATACATTTAAAGCCACTTCTGGTGGCTTTAAGGGGCGAGAAGTAATGGATAGAATTTTTCCCTTAGTGCCCAAACTTCTCTCTAAACAAGGATTGTTTTATTTAACATGTATTCAACAAAATGATATTGGTAAGTGTCAATTTATTTTATTGATTAATAATTTCGGCATTTCTAGATATAATAGCATAAAATATTTTTAGAATATAAAATACCTACATTTTATATATATATATATTAATATTATATTATATATAATATATATATATATATATATAATATAATATATATATATATATATATATATATATATATATATATATATTATAATATATATATAATATATATATATATATATATTTATATATATATATATTATATAAATATATAAATATAATTAAATAACTTGATATATATCATATTATTTAATTCATTATAATCATCATGTTATATAATTAGCACTTGTAATTCTCGTATATTTCTGATCATCACTGTTCAATCATTAGAAGATCACCGGTATCGCACATCGAATTCACACAACAAAACTGACAAATTCTTTCTACAACCTTTTCACCTTTCCCATCATCGATCATTGCTCCTATAATCATTGATCGACACTTTCTAAAAATTCTGCTCTCTTGTCACACTTTTGAGCTAACCTCCAAGAAGACCACAGTGCAAAACTGTGTTTTTCTAACTTGCAATGAAATGAACTACAACCATACAATGATCTTTGGCTACTTTCATTACATAGATATATTTAGAACTAGCAAATAAATACCCGTACTTCGCACGGACTAAAAAGAAAGTTTTAATTGATCCAAGTATATGTACAATTTAATCCATTATAGGATAATAAACTTATGTTATTATTCCCGCTCGTTATAAAGTATAAAATACTGTTACTTATATTACCTTAAAAATACAAAATAAAAACATACGCTATAAAATGTATGCATAATAGTTATCGTAATTTCCCTCATAAACATATAAAACCTTTGAGCTCATTTGGCCCCTTTTTGGTTAGAATTTGGCGAGAAAAGATATATGGCTACAAACACACTTATTATACAGCTCTAGCAGGACGACTTTCGAACAATCAACCAACATTATAAATTTTTTTAAAAATGGCTCATTTGGCGCGTTTAGGTAAGAATTTGGCGAGTTCGGCAACGTATTTGGGGAAATAATGAAAACGTTAAACCCTAATATGCAGCTCTAGTACGTTAGGCTTTGAACATCCATCATAGTTATAATTCACGGAAATAGCTTAAATATGCATATTTGCAAACAACAGAACACAGAACCATCCATGAAAAAAATTACCTAAACCCACATAAAATCCTGGAATGGAGACTAAACGGAATTACGTCACTTGAAACATGTCAATTATTTTTCAAATAATGAATTTAGTTTCTGAAGGTATTGGCAACAGAATAAAATAAACATTTTTAATTTTAATTATTTTCCTAAAAGTTTTATTTAATTTCTGCCGAATGGCATCACGAAAGGAAAAAAAAATTCGGATTTGAGCGAAAGTGGTGTATTTTTTACAGAATATTCGAATTTTCTCTAAAAATAGAAAATTTTGAGCTCTGAAAGTTCAAAATCTGTAACTTAAGTATGAACTACACATTTGTGCCAAGTTACGAGTCAAACAAATGTCTAGTTTAGGAGTCTATAAGAGACATACACAAACACACAAAACTTCATTTTTATTATGATAGATTTGATTGCAAATTAATATATATTTATTGTCTGCAGTACAATTGAATATTCATAATTGAAAGTTTTCTCTTTTTTTTAAGATGAAATTGCCCTCATAATGAAGTCGTTCAGTTTAGATATGACTAAAGTTCTTTGTAGAAAATGTGGAATTGAACACTTATATGTACTCAGATTTTCATTTCAAAATAATGAACTTGATATAGAGACACATTAAAGAACTTTTAGGTATGCTTTATTTTTTTTAACGTAAGTTTTTTAATTAAATAATATTGTGTTAAAATATTTTTTTAACCAACTGCCTGTTGTAAATATATAAAGTATGTTGAAATAGTATGTATTTCTGTTTTGTTGTGTGCTATTAGTGTTTACTTGTTAATTTATTGCTGCATTAAATCATCATACACTGTTGCTAAGCCTTTTTCTTAGGATAAAAATAATGTGTAGTATATTTGTGCGAAATTCAACATTCCTCGAAAATTTAATTATAACCGCTGAAGGAGAAACGACATTCTTTATCTACTAGATGCCAATAACTTATAAGATACGCAGTTTTGTTTTATTATACTTTTATAAGATAGCTAAAGGTATTTATTAGTGGGGATGAAACTACCATTATTTATCCCTAGAAATATTTTATTGGACCATTCTGTTATTGCAATTTAAATAGTTTTTAGGGATTTAAAATAAAGTTTTTTAAAATAGTTTCCTACAATATTTTAAAGTTCACATTTAAAATACTACTACTACATAAAAAGTTTTTTTTTACATGATATGATAATTTAAATATATTATTTATAAGTGTTGCTTTTTATATAATCTGCCATGCCCCAGCATCTCAGCGTTAAATTCTAATGTTGTGAAGGGAAACAATAAACAGTTTCAATTGAAGGTTGTCTTAAATGTAAATGTTATTTAATTTAACGTATGAATTATAATCAAAAATTGCAGATATTTATGATATAACTGTTTTTTTACAGGTTGATCTTGACTACTACTCATCTCCATTGATCTTCATTACAATGACACTCTTTCTCCTGGTACATCAGAGTCAAGTTGGTTAAGCGTCAGACTTCTGACCTTCATGTTTTTTGGATAGAATACTTCTACACCGAAAGTTTCAAAAATGATTTGATCAGTTAAAAAAAACTCTGGAAGCTGCTGCATGTTTGATATGCCATGATCCAAAGTTTTGACGTTGCATAAGATGTCTTTTTTATGATGTCATGCGTGCCTGCTGTGATGTTGACCTTGTAACTTTATTGCAGTTCGGCATTATAAGGTTCAGTGCTGATGGCTCTGTGTATAAAATTGCATCAAAAAATAAATTTATTTCAGAAAATAAGAGAGAAATGTATGAAAATTTTTTGGACATTCTTTTCTAAGACCTGATTGATAAAAGGCCCATATCAGACGCTAGGGTGACAGCAGGTTTACCCAGACATAGACTGCAGGGCCGTAACTTGGACATTTTATTGGGGGGGGGGGGGCGGACCACGTTTTGTTGCCCTCTTACGTTTTTTTTTAGCCTCGTCAGCTATAAAACATTATTAACGGCTAATTACATTAATTAGTACTTATGAATTAATTTAACTTTCTAATCAAAGTAATAAATTTTTATTAATTACTAATTAAGAATAATTGGAGTGAAAGATGTCCGTTATTTTTTAAAAATACCAGTATGTTCTTCATACCAGTTTAAGCTTCTGTTGTTTATTATAAAATCTTAAGGAGGGCGCCATTCACATGGTGCCATTTTGGGCTAAAATAGTGCTTTAAAAAATTATTGAGTTGAAGTAAGAAAATAAAATAATGATACAATTACGTATTATTGCTAAATAATCGTTTTAAAAAGTGAATTGTTAAAAAAAGTTAAAGAGGGCGCCTTTTTGGGCTCCCAAAATGGCGCCCTTTGTAAAATTATTGGGGGGGGGGAGGCTCTCCCCCTCTCCCTCTATAAGTTACGGCCCTGATAGACTTTGTATACACATATACGTCTGCAACCCAGAACCTGTGAATACTGACTTATCAAAGAAGTGAAATTTTGAATCCCAAATACTCTCGCAGTGTGGATAGAAATATAATCCATGATTCATAGAAAATAATTCAAGTTCAATTTTTGAATGCTCCATGAAAAATAAGAGAATCTTTAAAAAAAACATGCATACTTGTAGTAAGAAATTTTACCTAAAGGCCCTCGCCAGATAAGACGGTGAAAAATGCCCCCATTCCAATCGGGCTAATTTTTTTCCTGAAAATACCTCATCATAGTATGGGCATCTTCTCAGCCAAGTTTCAGCTCTAAAATATGACGCGTTTTTGAGTAAAAAAAAATATTTTTTTTATTTTTAAATTGAATATTCCCTGAATCTGTTTTTTAATATCCAAAAAACTGCTCATGAGTTTTTAAATATCATTGAGTAGTATTCTCAGAAAAATCCGCTCATAAATCTGATCGATTGATCATTGTTAAAAATGCGATTTTATTTTCCAAAAAATATTTTTTATTCCAAAATCGTTTGGTACACCTTAGGTTTTTGTCTCTACATGTTCCTCTAACATCAATCTACAATATATAATTTTTTCAGATTTTTTAAAATATTAGATAGTTCAAAAAAATAAAATATTCTTAAAATCTGATTTTTCGCACTAAAATCCTTTAGTACGGTCACATTATATTTTTCTACATCATCCTCTTGTCTCAGTTTACAAAATACATTTTTTTCATACTTTTGAAAATGTTAGACAATGAGGAACTTGCATCCTACCCAACATGACGTACTTATACCATTTTCTGGAACATTAGAAGCTACAGATTCTAAATATCAGCTTAAAAATCATCAAAAATTATTAGTTTTACTCGAAATATGCCTATTAAAATTCCATGAAACTCACGTGACCGAAAACGGCGTCTGACGTAACAACACACCATTTGGCGATTTTTTCTAAAAATGGCGCTACGGTTAGCATGTCCATAATTAAAATAAACATACAACGTTTTCAAAACGTTCTATTTAAAAGAACAGACTGCTCACTTAAACCAGCTTTTAATAATAAATTAGAACTGCTTGTTTCTTGCTTGGTTGTTGAATTTAAAATAGTACAAGAGTGCGCTGTTGACACTTTAGACCTAGTCAATTGTTGGATCAATCGAAATCTTCGTAGGAGATCTACCAAGTCTAATGAGAATAACTGGTACTTAGAAAAACCACTTATTCTAAATAATCCTATTCCTATATGGGATCATTCCAAACACAATTTGTATTTTCAACAGCTGTATCGCATAGAAGTTGGTTAGAAATTGCACGCCAATGGACAAAAAAGCCAAGCCTGACGTCATTACGCACTGCAAGAGGATTGTGAGTGTTTTTACCGGAAGTGACGTATCCCCTACTTAAAACTCAATTACTGACTAATTTAATAACTTTTTTACAAGTGTGAAAAGTAGCATTCGACGTGTTTTTAAAAGAGCTATTATCTGCCAATGAATTTGAAATTCATGCAACTTCCTCATTGTAAAAATAATACAATTTGATTTTTAATCAATTTTTTCAACGCTTATGTACTTTTTTTTATGTTTTTTTAAGTAATTATTTATTTTATTAATAGTCAACATTTATTTTATACATTTTTTTTCACAACTTTTTAATTTTTAAACAATGAAGTTCTATCAATTCCTGTTACTTGAAGAAATTGTACCAGATTGAATTCCTCTGTTAGGGGTGCCATCTGCCGAGTAAAGTCATCCGCTTGCGTGAGAATTATTTACTTTAGGTTTGTCCACCTGTTAAGTCTCCAAAAGAATTTTAGTGGTTATGATCACCATTATTGTTATGTTATTATTTTGCTAATAATAATAACCGATATATCGCATTTACTATGTCTTCTAAGAATATTAAATGTACTGGGTGTAATAAATGGATTCATACAGTTCCTGGGAACATATTTTGTAAACTGAGACAAGAGGATAATGTAGAAAAAAATTATGTGACTGTACTAAAGGATTTTAGGGCGAAAAATCAGGTTTTAAGAATATTTTATTTTATTTAACTATCATCTAATATTTTTAAAAATCTGGAAATTTTTTATATTGAAGATTGATGTTAGAGGAACATGTAGAGACAAAAACCTAAGGTGTACCAAACGATTTTGGCATAAAAAATATTTTTTGGAAAATAAAATCGCATTTTTAACAATGATCACTCGATCAGATTCATGAGCGGATTTTCTGAGAATACTACTCAATGATATCTAAAAACTCATGAGCAGTTTTTTGGATATTATCAAACAGATTCAGGGAATATTTAATTTAAAAATAATAAAAAAAAACTTTTATTTTTTACTATAAAACGCGTCATATTTTAGAGCTGAAACTTGGCTGAGAAGTTGTTCATACTATGAGGTATTTTCAGGAAAAAAATTAGCCCGATTAGAATGGGGGCATTTTTCACCGTCTTATCTAGCGAGGACCCTCATGTCTGACAGGGGCTAAAGATGTTGGTTAACAAATATGTATTAAGTGCTAAATATTGTCTGTTCATGAATATATACTTGTTTTTGTATGTATGAGATAAATGAGGTATTTTTATAAAGAATCAAATTTTTTTTTCAGGTAAAACAGTTTTTTTTTCTCCATGTTTTACAATTTGTAATTACTGGTTTGTACTCAGAAATGACAGGTTTTGCCTTTGATGGAGATTTTTTAGATGATTCCTCCGAATTATTTAATTTTAAAATCAGCAGTTTTTTATTGATACTAAGCAATAAAAAGATATTAAGCAATAAAATTAATCAAGTAGACTTTAATCCTTTGCCTGATTAAGAAGAAGAAACAAGAAATCACTTTGATTTTTGAACTGATACTGATTGCTCTTTGTTACTGTTTAATCCATTTAATGATGTTATTTTCTAAAGCATTAAGGTTCTGTTTTATTTTTATGGGGTTTTACAACTTTTTAAAAGATAATTACAGTAATATTAAACCTATCTTACACCGATTAATTTGCTGATATAAACAAATCAATACAAATATTTTTTTTAAAGTTGCCTGTGATTCTTAAAATGTAGTTTATAACCAAATTTTAACTATGTTTTTTTTTTTAAACCATTCCATGTAGTAACAGCAACATTAAAAAAAAATATTTTTAAAAAAGTTAGGGGCACCTCAAAAATATAAAATGCACCTATTATATAAGTATATAATTTTTTTAATTTTGAAAAATACCAAAATCTTAAGAGAAATTGTCAATCCCATAGAGCTAATGCATTTGTTTTGAAATCGCAACATCTGCGAAAGTATTTATTTTCGATTTAATTTTTTTTTCACCAGATATGAGAATCGTCATAACAGCAAAATATGACAAATTTGAAGGGAAATATCCTCTGGTTATTTAAATATTAATTTTCAAACTTTATAAATATTTAGATAACCGGTTGCTATTTTCCTTTTAAATTTGTTTTATTAGCTTCCACACTACGTTTATAACGTAAAAAGTAGGTTTGTAACAAAATCTGTCACTCAACCCGCTTCCACACAAAATTTGTGTTCAACAGGAAAAAAGTCGCCAAACACAATATTAATTCTACAATAAACCTATGGCTATGTCCTCACTACGACGCCAAACGCCACAAAGGCAACAAAACTTGGCAATCGCCAAGCGATGCAATAGCGGCCAGTTTTTTCGCCAAATCGTAGTTTTTTTTCAAACGCATGCATCTGGATCTCTTTGATCTGGACATTTAAATCGATGTGTTGTGCTAGAAACGTGGAATGGGATGGAAATATTTCATCGCTTGCTTTAGCGCGGGACCTTGATTTCAACATTGATATGAAAAAATTAAATTTGGTTAGTAATATTAAAACTCAGTGTAACAAATTTAATTGTTGGTTTTAATAACATAGATTTTTTTAAACTTTTATTACATTTGAATTGGAAATACTTTGAGTTTTTTTTTAATTCATTTTTGAATCTTTCATTCTAATTAAAGTGTGCCCAAACCTAATAGCCATTTTGTGCTTATACGAGCGATATTGATTGTCCATACCAAGTGGCTAGTTCGACTATGGACCTTCAGTTGAATTTCCAATCAATCAAGCTTAGTACTCATTGTGTAGAAGGTGGTCGAATGAAGAGCTGAGTATATTCATGACCTACCGGACCCGTATACGAACCCGGGTCTACGGAATAAGAGCAAGAAGCGCTGACCACTACGCCAGAGTGATTGTGCATAATATTTTAATATTAAGAGTTAAATTAAAATTTTCCTATATATAAAAAAAGAAAAGCCTTATAATAAAAAGAACGTGTTACAGCTAGATTTTTTAAATAAAAAATCATTTTGAGGTAAGCACATAATCAATAAAGGTCATATAAAAAAGTGCTACATTTTTTTAAAATAAAAGACAATTAGTCAAAATATTATATAAATGATATTTTAATAAATAAATAAAAATAAATAATCTTTACTAGTAAATAAGTTTATTAATAATTTATACCAATAATAGTTCATTATTATATTGTGTATTAAATTGATTTCTAAAAATGTACTTAAAGTACCCCTACTCCATTGTCATAAAAATATTAATGCTAATAAAATGAAACCTAATCTCTATATATTAAAAAAAATATCATCAATAAATGTTTCAAAATTTCAAAATCTAAATTTGTCCACCTGATTTTAAATATTATTTTAAAACTCTGCTGTTGACAAAATAACATTTAAGTCACGCATAAGTTTAAAAAAAAAGGATTAATAAAAACACAAGCAAAAATACTTTGCACAAATCCCAAATTAAATGCAGAAATTTAGTGTCTTGAAAATTTAATTTTAATTTAATTGATTTAAAAGTACTTTATGTACTTCTACTTCAATTACCTTTTTTATTATTTTTTTGATTTTTCTCTTTATTTTTTTATTGACAATAGCAGCCCTACAACAAGTTAACATGGCTTTAAATAGAAAAAGTTGCCAAAGTTGTTGGATCTCTTTACTTACAACTTTTTACAGGGTTACTTGGCGATAGTGGAATTTTAATTGCTTTTTTGGCTTCCGATTTGGTTATTTGAAAAGTTCCAAATGATAAATTCGGTTTTTCTTTCTCAAGTTTCCATAGCACAAGACACACCGAATCAGAGTATTCTCGTAGACATTTGAGGCATGCGTTAATAAGCTAAAACACCGTGCGTCACAGTTGAGGTGCACCGTGCGTAAATGTTTTCGTTGACGCATGCATGTACAAATTGCGGTTGTTATTGTCCGGCTTTTGTTGCCTTTGTGGCGTAGTCAGGAAATAGCCTTTAAACGCTAAATTTGACTAGTTTCATTTATTTTATTTTGAAAATTCAATAATTATTTCTTTAATATTTATTATCGTTTGCAAAAATTAATTTATATTTCAAAGAATAAATATGTAATATTCTTCTCTTTTAAATAGAATCAAAACATTTCATATAAAAAATAAATAAAAGCGAAACTTTGCATTTTTTTTATGCAAATTTAGAATTCTCTATGCATCTTTCTTCATCCATATATAATGAACCATCTAAAGAACTCTATTGTGATATTACAACAATCCAAACTTAATTATATCACATAAATAAATATTCTTTCAAAAGTTTTATTTTTATTTCAAATAAAGTTTCTCGTACGTTTAACGAAATGGCAACAGTGAAAATATTGAATAAAAATGGAATTTGCATGTTATTTCAATGCAGATTAAATTTTTAGTTTTTTAAATATTAAATATACTTCGAATTTAATTTTTTTTAATGAAATTCGGAATGTAGCCTAGTCTGATTTTTTGCTTCAAAATGACGTATCCCACTTGTTTGTGCGACTTGCGGTTCGTTCTGTGAAAGTGGGTGACAGACAGACGGACTGAACGCTTAAAATACCTTCCACTTTTTACGTTATAAACGTAGTGTGGAAGGTATTATAATCGTTCAGTCCGTCTGTATGTCCGTCTGTCACCCACTTTCATAGCCCAAACTACAAATGCTACGGACAACTGTGATACGTCAAAAATTCAGCGCATCGAAATTAGAATACATTGAAAATTTCAGAAAATAATTCGAATTCGAAGTAATTCAATTATTTAAAAAAAAACTGCAAAATTTAATGCTCATTTAAAAGCATAGGAAGCCATTTTTATTAGAATTAAATCACCATTGCCATCGCAACAATCGCTCGAGAAACTTTAATTCTTTTAGACAATAAATTAAAATAAATTTATTTTTGCGGCATCGCCGGTCAGTGACAGATTCTGTTACAAACCTACTTGTTTGCTGTTATGATGATTCTCTTTCCTAGTGAAAACATGAAAAAGCAATACTTTCACAGAGGTTATGATTTCAAAACTCTATGGAACTGACCAATGACTGAACATTCCAGTTCAAAATTAATTTTCATTTCCAAAAGGATTTTAAAAATGTTTTTAATATACATATTATTTAAGCATGTGTTGAAGGATTTTTTTCTCTTTCAACAATGCATTATCGCAAAAAAAATTTTGGCTTTTTTTATTTTGGCAAAAGTATTGTGATAATTAAAAAGAAAACAAAACTTAAGTTTTTAACAAACACTGAAATTCATCATAAGGATTCTTTTTAAAGAGGATTTTCAAGTTAAATTTATCATTAATTAGTTAATGTATCTGCGACAGAATGTTTTGTGTGAAGGTTTTATTCGCATAACAAGATTTATTTTGTGTGCGATATATATTTTTTTAATTAACTTGACTTTTTGAACCAATTTTGCACCTACTTATTTAAGGGGAGTCGGATGGTTCTATCTCGCCCATGTTAATTTGCCTAACTTTAGGAACATTTTTCTCAGGAACTATGAGATATCATAATAAACTTTTATATTTTGTTCCTTACATAAAGCTCTTTGATTTAAACTGAGGATATTTCAAAATATTAAGAAATACTTTTACAGTGATTTTTTTAAAAATTTGTATTGAAAAACACACAAAAATCAGATATAAAGTTATATAATTTTTTTTTGTGTGTTCAGAGATATTTAAAATTCCTCAGTTTAAATCAAAGAGCTAATTAATGGGGAAGAAATGACAAAACAAAATATTTTGATATCTTTTATAGTTCCTGAGAAAAATGTTCCTAATTGTTGAAAAACCTTATATTTCAGGAAACACAAAAGAAAAGTAAGGTTTAGTTTAAGAACTAATATTAAGCGTTTGTCAAAAATGCTTATAAAAAGAAAACCACTAAGCAGAAATCGATAATCTTGGTCTTAAATTAAAGCTAAAGATAAGCAGAATAAAAAATAAGGAACAGAAAATCGACATTTTTGATCCAAACACCCATCCGACCCCCCCCCCCCCCTTAATGAGTTTTTTTTTAAAAAAAACTTAATTATTAAAAGAACTGAACAATCGCCAAGCTCTTTAAACAATCAAACCAAGTCCCAATCCTCTTGGGGGCTGAGGAGTCCATTCGGTAAGGCGTTTGCCTTGCCTAGCATGCGAAAGGTTGCATGTTCGGGCCCAGGCATTTAACAGTCTGTGCTGCTAAAACGTCCAATGATTAATGCCCGTTGTAAAGGAAGTGCACTTTAAATGTGCTCCGAAGTCTGGATGCTGCATACGATATCGCTTTTAAAAGTAGCGTTGAAAGGTTCGTTTTAAAAGTTGGCTTGTCACTTGACTGTTGTTTAAAATTATAATGCCCGTCGCAAATTGCGCTCGTTTTGTTCCAGAGCAACGATAATTTAACTTATCCCACACCCCCTTTCAATAGCCGGTTGTGACTCGTGTGACTCTTGCTTTTCAGTACAAAACCGGCGTTTACGAAAATCCTTCCGAAACAAAGCTCTTTAGTCTTTACAAAACAAAGTTACAAAAGCCCCGATCCTTCCGACTTATTTATTACGAAAGAAAAAGAACAGCGTCATCGACCGACTCCAGTGACCTTCGGAACGAGCGAAAACGATCGAAGTTCACTTTTTCTCAGTTGTTCTCAACTTTCTCATTCGAACATCGCCTCCCATTCTCTGCTCTGCGGAAGTTTTCACATGTGTAATTGTTGATGAGATTCTGTCGGATGCGGTACGCACCTAAACATATTTCATATCGTAAGTTCCAGAAAATATCGTAAGATCAATCAAAAATGGCCTTGTCCCTGGCTTCCTTCCTGAGCGCAATATGCTTTCTTGTGTTTGTACTTTTGGTGACAGTTCTTGTCATCATTTATTTGATGTCCACCGAAATGCCCAATTGGAAGACTATTCGCAAAACCTTTACCAGGGATGTGCAGTAAGTATTGACTTTTCATTTTGTTGGGGGGGGGGGGGGATGTGACGTTTCCGCGAGCTTTAAAAAAGCTTATATTGTATTTTTTTTCCTTTGAGAAATTTAAAATATACCTAATTTGCATGTTTTACGTCTTGAGTGGCAACAGTTCCACAGGAAATAAAATAAAGTCTCGATTGGTTAATCAATGTAGTGGGTGGAGCTTATAATGCCATTTTACGAAACCACCAATAAAATCCTGGAATGAAATCAGGAACGATTCAAATTATTAAATGACATTTTCAAAGAAAATTGTTTCTTGGCATTACAGAAGCTTTTTTGCTCTAATTTGTATGTCACTAATAATTAAAACATTAACGCCGCGGTGAAATAGTTCGTTTGTTTCTATATAAGTACAAATTAATTTAAAACAGTCTATAAAGCCAAGTGTGATCCTCAAATAATTATATATATTGGAGAACATGAATATAAAAAAATCCTAATGTAAATAATCTATATACACTCTATTATATTGCTTGTAAAACAAATCTATTTATATTTGTTCGTTTTTTATTACTTAATAACTAAAATGCAGTTGATAACTGCAAGGGAAACATTGTTAGAATTCTTAACATATTCAAAACTAGAATGTTCTAAAAAACAATTTCATATTATTAATTATTTAGAAACTAGAAAATTTTAATAATCACCAAACCCACTGGACCCTATGATAACTGATAACTATTTTACCATGGAGGGTAATTTCTCTTAGAAAATTGTTTAATCCGTTTATTATGCAAATAATAGAGTTCTTATCCGAAAAACATTTTTCAATTGTTGATGATTTAAAGTGGAATTTATTTTAATATTCTGAATTAAATCTGTACAGTCTGTAACTAATATTGAATTTTTGTAACATCAACAAAGGCTTTGTTCTATTTGCCTGAAACACCTTAAATCGCACGTGTTTTAGCTGCTAAACCAGTTTGTTTTCAACACAACCCTTTGCCGAGGCGTGTCTGATTTAACCTTCATTTTTTATTTTATTTACTTACTGAAAGATTCTTGTATAGTGGTTTTGCTTAAAAAAATGAATTAGGTTTAGGACTTGGTCCTATATTGACTACGTTCCCGCCCCGAGTATATCAAAATACAAAGAAGTCTTTGAAATATAAATGTCAGTATATAAAACATTGCAAACAGTATTGGCAAAATAAGCACAAAATGTCCGGAACCTCGCACATTTTTTTTTTATTTTTGCACTTGCTGAATTCCGATATCTTATACATAAACAACATCTATAAAAACTACTTTTCAGCACAAAAAAAATTCATGTGCAAAATTTGACAAAATTTAAATTTTTCGTCAAATTTTTAACTGTGTTCAAATTTATACTCCTCTTCGGTTTTTGAATTTTGTGCAATTAAAGATTTATTAGAGGTTCTTATCCAAAAACAGTATTTCCAATTTTAGTTAACATACACCACATTAAAAAATATATTAGCGAAATAATCACCAAAATATTCATTTTCTTTAATAAGTAATATCATGCGCCATGTACAAATCGTTAAAATAAAATTGTAGTTAAGAAATTTGTTTAGAATAGTATTATATACGTAAAAATATCTTTATTTGTACGGGTGGATCAAAATTTTTTATTAAGGCAACTTTGATTACAGAATGACTTGTATAAAAATGTATTGAGTAATTTGATGAATATACAAAAAATACAAAAGATTATTATATACATGATTTTCATGAAAAAAACCCCAGAAAAACGCATTTCAATCCGAATTCTTCAATCAGTTTACTTTAACATACTTGTTATCTGCACGTGTGCGCTTGACCTAATTGTATACAATATGTTAATTTTGAAAAGACGGAAGCTTCTCACCTGTTTAGAAAATGTTTTGTCGGTCCTAAATGACCTTTTAAGATTATCATATTTATTGCGTAACAAGCCATAAACATATGTATAATGTACAAGAAAACGCCCACAAAAAATAGGGTGTGTAACACTAAGCGACTTTCAATTACCACGCAATAAATCAATACATTTAAAGGTAAATTATATACCCTATAAGGTAATTTTGATAACTTTAAAACCTAAATATAGTTCTATGGCAGCGGTTCTATTCGGAAGTACGATTTTCCCCAAAACCTTATTACGACGTCCGGCAGGTACTAGAAACTCGTGTACCAAATTTGAAGTCTGTAGATCTTTCCGTTTTTCAGCAATACCTTTTTAAAACCAAAAAGGTTTTTTGGCAGCTGCCTAGCTGATTCTCGATTTTCTCGAAAACCTTATTATGACATCCGACCGGCACTAGGAACTGCAGATTTAATCACATAAACTCCGCCGGTATGCCCCTGTAATCAAACTGTAACTAAGACCATAGAGTATCTACTTATCAGTTGCCATTACTAGACTTTTTCTTGTTTTGAAATTGAAAAATTATTCATTTCCACTGGGGAGGCCTCTAAAATTTAATAACTTTATCCAGCCGAATACTTCCGAAACTTTTATCGACTCCTTCGACTTTTATCGTAAAAATTCCCATACTGAACTATTAAAAAATATCCCCCTGCTTTTTTCCCCTGCGTTTTACTATTTCATTTTGGATGCATAATGTGTCTATTTTACATATTTTAGATTTTTAGAATAAAAAATAAAAAGTTGGGACTGAAAGGGTTAAGTATATTTTGTGCGAAGGAAGGATATTGAAATTGTCTGGAGAATATTTTTTAGTACATTCATATTCAAGTTATTATTAAAGCGCATTTAAGCGATGTCATCCTTCGTGATGTTTCTCCCGTCCTTCACTTTTTGTTTCCACTATAACTACCTCTTTTCAGGGTCGTTCAGTTTTCATCTTCGTATTCTTTTGAGAGTGATCGAATACAAAGAGTACCTATGCTATTTTCTGAGCGCGTGGCATTGTCTTTATATAATACAGCTATATTTGAGCAATTTGGAAAAATATGTTGCTAAGTCGGAAAAATATGTTGACTTCTTTCACCATAAAATCAAATTGAAATAAAACATCTACTTATTCTTTTTAACTGAATATATTATCTTAAACTATTCCTTTACAAATAGTTACATTAATCCAGCCGTCTAAAAAACTTTTTATTTTAAAATGTATACCAATGTTAAAATTAATGGACAACTTGAGATCTTAAATTTAGACACCAATCTTGGGATGCTGTTTTGTGTGAAATAATAAATTTCCTTAACTTCTTTTAAATGCATTAATACTGAATTAATTTAATTATTTTGACAACGTTTATTACAAGAAAGTAAAACTTTTTTCAAATATTTATTTAAAATGATTAAGAGCCATTTTTTTAAAAAAAAATTATTGAATAGGGGCGGGATAGTTGATGTCTTCGATTTTCTTGAAACTTTCAGGATATGTTAGTAGTATTATGATAAGAAAAAGTGAATTTGAATTTTTTCTTAATTCCGACTTGTTTGAACTTGAAAGGAGGTCAAAGTTCGAGGTAATGGAGCAATGGTGTACATTACATCATTCTTCTACTTTTAAAGCCATGAGTGTTCCATTAATTTCTTTGAAATATGGATACTTTACTAGGTTACATGGTACATACTAGATACATGCCAGCAGGCGCGCAGCCAGGGAGGGGGCCCGGGGGGCTCGAGCCCCCCCGCCCCCCCTCCTTGACTGTGACAAAATGCCCTTTCGTCCAAATTCATTTGCCCAAATTTGTGCAATTTTAAAAACTGACATCCTCAAAAATGTATTTTAATGCAAAAGAAAAGCCAATTTGCACAATATTCTTGAAAAACGGAACCAAAAACGTTGCTCATAATCACTTTCCAAATTAAATTATTTAATACGGATTGCCATGCAAACGACTGACTAAACGGATGACAGCTTTAAAAAGTTGCTTCTGCCTGTTTCTAGGTTTCTACAACTGAAGTCTCTAGAACTTATTCAGGCTGTAGAACTAGTGAAAGATTTTAAACGTGTTTTTTAGACATACGCGAAAAGGCAGTAGAACACTTTTCATCTATCTTTAAAAAGGCAGAAGCCCTTAGTTTAAAACACGATTTTGAAATCAATGTTCTCCGAATGGTCAAACGGCAAAATTTTAGGGAAACCCAATCTGCTGAAACTGCCGAATCATATTACAGAATATCTTTATTTATTTCGTACATTGACTAAATAATAAGGTTTGAAGGTAGTATGGCTACTTCATCAAAATTTCAGTATTTAATTCCATATTACTGTAATAAGGCTACTTTTGATGATATAAGGGGGCTGTGAAATTTTATTCGATTGATTTGAGCAGCGATTAATTAATTATTATGAGTGAAGTTTATCTTTGGAAAAAAAGTGGGAAAGAATTGACGAATCTCAAAAGTCAACATCAGCGATTGAAACTGAGTGTTCCTGGTATCACATCCATTTCTATTTTGAAGCTCACAAAATAAATCACTTTCAGGCAAACAATTATATGTATTTATTTTGAATCATTAGTTATCGTTAAGGGGGTCCGATACCTTGCACAACTTTTTCTTTATTTTTACACTTACTGAATCCACATTTTTTCTACGTGAGCAACGTCTATAAACAATTCTTTTTAGCCCCAAAAAACTTCAAATTATGTGCAAAATTTGACAAAATTTAAATTTTTTATCAAATTTTTGCCTTTTTTCAAATTCCTACTCCTCTTCGAATTTTCTATTTTGTGTGCTTAAAAATTTGTTATAGGTTCTTTATTAATATCCTAATAGATGTATGCATTCAAATTTTAGTTAACACGCACTACTGTTTTGGAAAAAAAATATTACTAAAAAAATCACAGATTTTCATGGGAAAAAACGAATTTTGAACTTTGAACATTGTTTACGAAATAAATCAAATGAAAATTAAGCAAAAAGAATGCATACTTTTATAAGAAATACTATTTTGTATTTAAAAATGTAATGACAGCAGTTTAAAGTGCTGTAGTTAAAAAGCCTTAGCATTTTGAAATAGATCAAAATATGAAAATCTCGTCCGGAGAGGCTCGCCTCTTAAGTTTCATTTTAACGTTACCAGAATGCAAAGTTTTTTAATGAAATCAATCATAACTTTTTTGGTATTATGAATTTTGTTATCTGGTTTGCTATGAATTGTACACTATTAGCTCTATTATGTTTCCATACAATAAAACAAAAAAGTGCAATTTTACCAATTTCAAGGTATTGGACCCCCTTAAATAATAATAAAAATAAAAAGAAGAAACTGTTTATCTTTTATAAATTATTTAATTGGAAACTTGAAACATGCTTTTGAATTTAAATGTACCTTTTGGACGAGGGTGTTTTTAACAATTAACGGAAATGGCAACGTGTAAAATTAGTAATTTTCCTTTATCCCATAGCTTTTGGAATTTATTCGATTTTTAGATAGATGAAAGAATTTTTAACTAACCTAATTTAGACATATTTTTAAAGAATCGCTGTTAAAAATGACATAATCGTATACGTCAAAACACGACACAGATATCAGATAATTGTTTTAAAACATTTCACTCCTTTTCACCCCCTTTCACAAATTTGATTTTTTTGTTGTTCTGATAATTTTCCCTGGGATTCTAATTCCGGTGTAAGAACAATTTTTGTGCCATTTTCAGAATTCCAGTAATTTTAGTTTCATTTGGGAATTTTTATCAGCCACTTACTGTCTTAAGCGTTTTTCCCAGCAGTCTAGTTTGTAAAACATGATTGTAAATTTAGTATATTTACATGTATTTCAAAAATAGCAATTTGGAAGATTAACATTTCTAAGATTTCCTGGACCCCCACACAAGGAATTCTGTAAAAGTGCCCTTCTGAAGTTCAGCTCCCTCCTTGGAAAAATCCCGGCTGCGCGCCTGCATGCCAGCATAATTATTTTGGTATGTCACATTGTCACTCATGGCTTTGATGGTCAGGGTCCTTTAAAAAAGGTCATTTTCGTCAATTTTTGTCATGTTTCTGCCTAATTATCTGCTTAAGCTATAAGTGACCCACAGAAATAATTATTAGATTAATTACACGCACTAGGGTAGTACTTAGAAAAATATAAAACACCATGGGTGACCCTTTACTTCGGTAGTTACAGGGTCTCAAAGTTATACATTTCCAAAAAAAGGTCACATTCAAAGGTTAATACTCCAGAAGCGAAGAGTCAATAACTTGGAGACACAGTTGTAAATACACTTCAAATGTTGTAGTTTTAGACCCAGGTTACAAATCCATGGCACCTAAATTACCACTTTTCAGTCCATTTTATACAGTCCATTTTGATCATTTCTAAAAATGTTGAAGATTTTGTTTATTAGGCTGCCATCTATGATATAAAATGTGAAGCTTTTGCACTGCACTTTAGAAGTAAAGGTAGATGCATACAGTTATGAATAGGAGATATAAAATGGAGTGTAATAAAAAAGTAAGTTAATAGCCATGGATTTGTAACCTAGGTTTAAAACTACAACATTTGAAGTGTATTTACAACTGTGTCTCCAAGTTATTGACTCTTCGCTTCTGGAGTAATTAACCTTCGAATGTGACCTTTTTTTGGAAATGATCAACTCTGAGACCCTGTAACTACCAAAGTAAAGGGTCACCCATGGTGTTTTACACTTTTCTAAGAGCTACCCTAGTGTGTGCACTTAATCCAATAATTATTTTTGTGGGTCACTTATGGTTTAAGCAGATAATTAGGCAGAAACATGACAAAAATCGACGAAAATCACCTTTTTCAAAGGACCCTGACCTTCAAAGCCATGAGTGACCCACCAAACTAATTATGCTGACATGTACCTAGTATCAAGTAGTTACCATATTTTTAAAAAAAAATCATGGAGCACTCATGGCTTTAGAAGTACATGCATGATATAATGTACACCATTGATCCATTACCTCAAACTTCGACCTTCTCTCAAGGTTAAACAAGACGAATTTAAGAAAAACTGAAATTTCACTTTTTCATATCTTAGTACTACTAACATATCCTGAAAGTTTCAAGAAAATCGAAGGTATCAACTATCACAAGTTGTACCCCTTTAAAAAAAATTACTCTTCCTTCTCACTCCCGTGGAAATGACGGGGTAAGGTTGTTGGTTTTTCCTAAAATCCTACATTATTGTTAGAAAAAATTATTTTTTATATTTCAAGCTAAAACCAAATGAAAAATTGAAAATGAAGATCTATATTGTTCGTACACACATTTTTTTATATAATTTTCTGGGATAAAAATAGGCACTTTTGTGACCGATTCTTTGAAATTATCCAATCGTTAATGGATTAAAATCGGGTTTGAATGTTTGAAATATAACAAGCCACACAAAAACTTATTGTCAGTCCTCACAAGTACTAAGCTTGGAAATTAAAACCCACACTTTTGTGCCAAGGGCGCAAGGCTGTGTAAAGCGACGCCATTTGTTTGTTTGCAAATCGCCCACGTGTTCTTTTTTTCCTACCAATCGAAAAAACCTTGATATTCTCATTAATAAACGAAAGTTGCTTTGCGTTTCCGGGGAAAAACTCCTATATGTGTTGTTTTTTCGTTTTCTTTGAAAAAGTGTTGAAACAGCTCAGTGGTTTAAAAAAGTCACGCGCTCCGAACTGCGATTTCATTGGTTGTTTTGTTTTCTTTGACTAAGTAACAAGGCCATTGAGAAATTAAATACTGAAATCAAACGATTTTAGTGTATTTTTCAATTAAAATAAAAATTAAGCTGCAAAAGATATTTTAATATGAATTTAAATTGTTTTGGTGTACGAAGATTTTTGTGTGTTAATTTTGTGACATTTTTTATTCATTTTTTTTTTCTGAAAAATACTACTTGCTTTTTTTAAAAAAAAATATTAAAATTAAATATTCTCTATTCTATAAACTTTTAAAGTAGAAATACGACTTATCTTTTTATTCTATGGTTTTATCTTTTTATAAATGCAAATTTTTATCCAGAACAACTTAATTCTATTTTAGTAGAATATCTTTTTTATTGCGTTTCCTTTCTGGATTTCACTCGCAGTTTACAGCTTGCTCAAGCCGTATCATGTTATCTCTTATGCATGAAAGTATAACAAGATAGTCTTTGGAAATGTTTGCATAAGTCTTTTTATTGATTTTCTTCGATAATAGAAACTGATTATCCTATTGAATTATCTTATGATACTGTAGGAATGGCGCCAGCAGTATTTACTTACACGATTTACACCCCTATTCCGATATATGAATGGGTTACTGTTAGGGTTTGAAATTCACCAACATTTTTCATTTGCTGGTAATTCCGTAATTTTTCCCCAAAAAAACTGTTTACAGGTGAATTACTAGTAATTTTTATTGATTTCATTTATGAACTGAATTGCATAAATTTTTTATTGGCGAGAAAAATAAAATACATGTATCGATATAATTTTTAAGCCATTTATTCTCGTTATTATAGTGATTTTTTTTTCTTTAGGGCATTGTAAAGTAAAATATTTTTTAAAGAAAAATATAAAGAATGTGTATTGCACTGAAAACAACAATAAAAGACAATGAATTAAACACAATGAAAATGTTGTAACAAGTACTAAGTGATGTATTTACTTTGAAGAAAGTGATATTGCTTGGAAAAAACATACGATGATTATAATCACTTAGAAGTTTTACACTTATCTTCGTGATTTATAAAGTTATTAATTCGAATGTTATTTCGATTTAAGTATTTAAAAAAAGCTGTTCAAATAAGAAACGGCTGTTAAATGTTGGCTGTTATTTTATGTTACAATCATATTAACATCGAACAATCATATTAACATATTAACATGTAACTACCCACTACTTGACTGCTGTTTCCGCTATTCGGATGCATTAAAAAAATCTGATCTTAGGAAACGCATCTAATTTACACTTTGGCCGCTAAAATTAGAACGAGTATGAAATTTTTGTGGTACAAAGCAATAATATCGCTGCTGAAAAGACTTTCAGTCGCGGTGGGTTTTTAGTCTATTTTTAAAGTTTCATTAAAAAGCCGTACCTGATTATAGTAGATTTTTTGTTTGTATGAGTTGTTTCATTTTTAATGACTTCGTCTGGAATAGGCGAGATTTGCGCTGGTGAAATTGGAAAATATACCCTAATTAATATTACCAATCATATTACAGTGGGATATCCAAAGTATTTATGAATAAGAGATGTTTTCCCTTTAATTTGATTTCTGATAAATTAATTATTGATTTATTTTTGCAAATTTGGACTTAAAATCTATTGTTATTCGATTAAAACTAATCAGCTAGGACAATGGTCGGCAGCCTTTTTCATTAAAAGGGCCAAAAGGGGAAATTTTGGTGACGTTGTGGTCACACCAATTTTTTTGGGGGGGAGAAGCTGAGAGAGGGAGGGGAGTTAATGCACATTAAGTCTTTACTCTTAATCACTCTTGAATCCTTAAAACTTAAAAGTACTAAAAATCATAAAATGTTATTTTTTCAATAATTGAAACGAAACAGTATTAGAAAAGTTGTTTGAAATGTATAAATTACAAAAAACTATAGACATAGATAAGCAATAACCATATTCGTTTTGAACAAAAAAAATCAGTACCTTTGTTTGTGATTAAGTGCATTTTAGTTTTTTTAATAAAAAAATATCGATTGCGCCTCAAATAATTGGGGAATAAGATACTTGAGACCTTAATTGATAACCACTTATTTGGAGGAACTAGTAAAATTCAGAAATTGGATTAAAAAATGTATCTATTAAAATTTATATAATTTAAAACCAGAAAAACGTCTTTTGGAATTGCTTAAACAGAGGTACAGCTGCGTAAATTAATTTACCAGAGGTTGTTTCCCGCCGCAGCAAATATCTTCTGTGCAAACTCAAACAGTTAGTGTTGGCGGGTTTGGTTTGATCATATTTTGTCAAATACGTGTTTGGCATTTGAAAGAAAGGCACGTGTATTAGAACTATCTCTATTGTTAGAACCCATACGTTGTGAAATTCGTTTAAAGAAAACGTTATCATTTAATACTAATACTACGCAACTGTTTGAGTTTGCACAACAGATATTTGCTGCGTCGGGATACAACCTCTGGTAAATTAATTTACGCAGCTGTACCTCTGTTTAAGTAATTTCAAAAGGCGTTTTTTATTGGTTTTAAATGATATAAAAATACACTTTTTTGGATTAAATCTTAGATCTAAAAGACCTGAAAGCTCTGGTTCTTAAAGAACCATAAAAAAAACCCGCCCCCTCTTTTTCTTTTTTTTTTGTCTGCTGATGCTTTATTTTACTATCATTTAAAATTTGTGGTTTATAGCTTTAAAAAAAAGTGGTTGAAACTTTTGAGAATGAAATCTGTTTTTTTTAATGTCCTTCATCATTCGAAGATAATGAATGACATTGCATGATTTCTAGTATTATAAATTTTATCTTTTCTCATTGAAGGATAGATGCTTGTGTAATCGATACCCTACATCGATATCATTATTATGAATTTTTGTTTTTAACGTAAAATAATTTGATGTGATCTTTCATATTCTGGTAAATGATATATGGAAAAATCAATAAAAACTGAAGTAGAAATTCTTATATTTTGGTGCAAGGTATTAATTACCAAAAATAAAAGATTATTTCTTATTTTTCTCACAATAACTGAACGCAATTTTAGTTCCGCCATAACTCGTCTTGCTTAAAAAGCTACGACAAAAAGTTAGGTGAGGCCACAATTTTTCCATTTACTTGAATAAATTATATTTTTGTATCTCAGTTTGTAGTTATAATTGCTTAAAAATTTACAGGTATGAGGTACACGAGTAACTTAAACTCGTTACAGGTATGGGTTTCAAAAGTTACGATTCGACATTTTTGCTTTAACAAAGCAAAATTTATCCAATACTGCTTAAACATATATTCCAAAACACTGTCAGCTCTTATGAGTGCAGAGTGCTTAACCTTTGTTACGCTTCGGAAAGTCTTCTTAAAAGTACAGTTCTAATGATTAACATGATTCACAACAACGTTTAGGATCTGATAACACTAGATAGAAAATCAATAGCCAGATCAAGTAACCAGATAGAAGTGTTGAATTTAACCCCTTCCTTCTCGCTTCCGTGAAAATGATGGGGTTGTTTAGCCCTCTATTTCTCGCTTCCGCGTGATATTTCCGGGCTGGAGTATTCAGTAGTAATGCGCCAATAAGATTCAAACTAACTTAAATCCACCAATTAAAACAGCTAAAAAGATAAACTAACTTTTTTAAATTTCAAGTTAATGATAAATTAAAAATTACAAATAAAAATATCTATTGTTCCTACAAATTCTTTTAAATCTAATTTTCAAAGATAAAAAAAAATTGGCACTTTTAATTACCGTTTTCTTGAAAATTAACCGATCGTTAAGGGGTTAAATATATTTTGTACTGTTGTATAAGCATTCAAAAAACACCATATATCAATTAAGTCTATTTCATGTAGTATTAGCACTGCAGCACTCTATTAAGTCACCAATGACTAAAAGGACTGTTGTTAAAATCCCTGTTTAAATATGATTAAACATAAAACTTGTTTCTCACTTGGGCAAACAAAAACTCGTACCATTTTTATGTCATCAGTATTAATAGTGTTAATAAAAAAAATGGTGAAACAAAAATAGCTTTGTCGTGTATGAACCTACTTCACAAACATTACTATCGGAAAAGTTTAACGATTGCATTCGCCATTAAAACTCTATGATAACGAAAAAATCGTCTGCAATCCTCCAATAAAAATGAAAAGCGCACTTTATCATACACATGCCATACCTGGAAACCTTCGAAGATAATAAATATATACATAGCTCTTGTTATCTGAATAAGCATACTATATATGTGCATTCGGAATAAAAAGAAATGAAGGATATCTTTCTTGATCAGTAGCTTAACTGCGATAAAAACTAAGGTGTGTATCGAATTTAGTTCCTTGTCATTTAAACTTAAATGTTAGAATATTCTACTATCTTCATTACTTAAAAAAACAAAAGTATGGCGAGGAATTAAAATATTAAGATTCGATCTTGAAACCTGTGTTCGTTATTCTAGCGTTATATATTATGCAGGATTTTCTTTTAAGTTTAAAACAACTTTTCTTGCATTCCTCAGGATATGAAGATAACAATAAGATTAGCATTAGAATAACGAAAGCTAATATTGTTACTATTGTTACTATTTAATTTTATTTGATTTTATTTGTTATTATTTAATCGTAAAGAAGAAGCTCTAAGAGAACTGAAAAAGCCTACTTTCCTTTTAGTTTACTCCACTTAGTTTACTAAGTAATACTCACAAACATTCTTATAGAAAACCAAGTAGGTTTGTAACATCAACTATCACTTAGAATCGCTTTCACACAAGATTTATTCACCTTAGGAAACAAAACCGCCAAACACAGCATTCAGTTGCAATGTAAAAAAATGGTTATTTTCAAAAACATTATTTCCAAATTAAATTAAGATCCTTTATCATTTGCTAAATTCATTTGCAGTTCCAAGAATAATTATGTGAAATTGCTTGAGTCTAATCCTAGCATCCGTACCGGCGACATTATTCTTAAATGAGTATCAACAGAAAAACCTGTAAAAACACAATGTTTTCTAAGTATTTTTAATTTTTATAATAAAAACAAGTAGGTTTGTTACAGAATCTGTCACTTAAACCGCTTCCACACAACATTTGTGCTCAACAAGACACAAACTATTTATACACCTCAGAAAGAAATTTGCCAAACAGAGCCTTTAGCTAGTTGTAATTAAATATTTAAACAATAAATTAATTATTTTCATTAATCTTCTTTCTCAGATTTAATAATTAGACTTTATCGTTTGCTAAATTTGTTTGTAGTTCGAAGAATAATAATGTAATCTTTTTCAATAAATATCTTTGTGTCGCCACAATTTCCCATTTACATTTCTTTTGAAAATTCAGCTATTTATCGTTTGTTAAATTAATTTACAGTTCGAAAAATATATAATTAGTGCAATTGATGCTTTAAAAATAAAAGCGAAACTTTGCATATTTTTTATGGCAAGTTAGAATTCTCTATGCATCTTTCTTCATACATATATAATAAACCATCAAAAGAACTCTATTGTGTTTACAACAATCCAAACTGAATTATAACACATAAATAAATATTCTTTCAAAAGTTTTATTTTTATTTTAAATAAAGTTTCTCATACGTTTAACGAAATGGCAACAGTGAAAATATTGAATGAAAATGGAATTTGCATGTTATTTCAATGCAGATTAAATTTTTAGTTTTTTAAATATTAAATATACTTCTAATTTAAATTTTTTAATAAAATTTGGAATGTAGCCTAGTCTTATAATACCTTCCACTTTTTACGTTATAAACGTAGTGTGGAAGCTAAAATGGAATTTGCATGTTATTTCAATGTAGATAAAAATTTAAGTTATTTAAATTTTAAATAAACTTCTAATTTAAATTTTTTAATGAAATTTGGAATGTAGCGTAATCTGATTTTTTGCTTCAAAATGATGTATCCCACTTGTCTGTGGGACTTAGTGTTAGTGTGGGACTAAGTGTTAGTTAGTATTGTGACCTCTTGTTATCACATGAACAGTTTGATTTTTTGTTTACGTTTGAAACTTTTTTTTTTCAGCATTTTTTATACTTCTTCGACTTATTCTAGGGTTTTTTATTTAAGACAGTTTCTTTTTTTTCTTTTAATCGGACTATCCCCGAAATTTAAAAGTGTCCGGATTATGGTTGTCTTTATTAGCGATTCTGTACTGTATTAGCCAATTTCCGAAAATACGCAATTTCCGCTATTTTACTGATTTTAAATTTTACGTTTTATAATTTCGGAATTTATGGATTTTCAAGGAGTTGTTAATTGCAATTTCTGATGATAGATCTTCGGGATTTTAGAGTTTTTTTGTGCTTAAATGGTTAGCAAAACGCGGCTTTTCGAAGTTCATGATTTGACGACTTTTAGGGTATTCGCGATTTGCCGATTTCTGTAGGATTGCAATTCAACGATTTCTGAGAATTTACAATTTTCCTGACTTCCTGAAATTTTGGAATTTACCAATGTTTGAGATTTAGTGAATCATTAATTTTCAAAAAAATTTGATTTGCCTTTGATTCGCCGATTTTTGAAGGTTTTTCATCAATCGAAATGTTCAATTCTTTTAGGTCAAAATTTAAGGAAATAACTCATTATGCTAACAGTTGTAAAATACTAAATTGAAGTTAGTATTATTAAAGATTACATTAAATGAAATATTTTTAAAATAAACTTATTTTTTAACATTTTAAAAAGTATCGCATATAAAAGAATCCTATGTTAAGTGGTGTTGTTTCATTAAAATTGAAGATTGTGACTTTAAATATTAACTAACTTCACCCTACGAATAACGCAGTTTTGGTAATTTGCCAATAATTTTTCAAGTACATATTTGTCTGAAAGTTGCAAATTAAATTACCTGTAAAAATAGATGTATACATACAATCATTTACTCTGCAACTCATAGAAGACTATAACTAGGCTGACTGTTTGTTAGTGCTAAAACAAAAACAATTCATAACTCAATTTTTTTTTGCTTAATATTTCTGTTAGCTAGTTGTTAAGCATATTTGAAAATGTAGTGGTATAATTGGTTATGCGATTGTCCTTGAAAAATTTGGAAATGGGCCTTGAAATCCCTGAAATGTGCTTGAATTTTTACCAGCAATTTTGCTGGACACCCTGCAAAATTAATTTTCATTAAAACATTAATTTTAAATAAAGTTTCTCATGTTATTAAAGATAAGGCAACATCGATTTAAAAGACTAAAAATTAAATTTCAATACTAATTCAATTGTAGTTTGTCGACAGACAGTTACGGCCATTACGAGATAGTATAATTGGTTAAGTAGTGTTGTAATTTAATATTATTATTATTTTAATTTTTAGAAAATAAAATATACACTGCAAAAAAATTGTTTGATAGAAAAAAAATGTAAACTATTTTGCATATCTTGATAAAGTAGGTGAAATGCTAACCAGAAATCACATTATTTTAAAATTTTAATTAACACTAATTAATTTTAATAATTTTAAAATCAAGTAAATTTCTAAGAAGATTAAAAATAAAAGCATCCAAATTTACTTTTATAAGACTCAGGGGACTAAGCAAAGTTATACAACTTTTCTTTATTATACGAAATGTTCTTGCAAGAATTGTACTCAATTCGAGTGCATTACTTCAAATTTTGTGTTATCACTTATTATTATTTATTTTGATGTGATAACATATATTCTTACGAGTGACAACGATAAATAAAAAATATTCAAAGATTATCGTAAGATATTTTAAAAATTTAGATCAACATTGCATAAAATCCTTTAATTTTAGTTATTTTTGAAAGAATCTAGGGACGTTTTGAAGTGTAAGGGTCAATTTGATAACCTAAATGTACTTGCAATATTGCCTTGCATAATTTCTTTTATCTTTTATAAAGTAGAAAGAAAAAATCCTCTTTCTCCTCCTGTGAAAGTCAAACACTTAATTCAAGTTATAAGCAAAGAGAAAGCACTATTAATTACTTAAAATTGTACTTATAAATATAATAAAACAATGTTTAATAAAATAAACAATATTTAATATTAATGATTTTTCGTATGGATACTTTTTTTTTCTGTGCGACAACCAATTCAACCAAATACTGACTTTAAATGTATTTTTACTGTGGCCTGACTCTTCGCGCTAGAAAGCCAACTTATAGGTGTCCGTCGCATTATTTAGACGTACCCAAATTTAATTCTATTTCTAAATAGATTTTTTCCCTGCATGACTTCTCATTCTAAATTCAACCGAGTGACACGTGTTTTAATTTTTCCCCTTTGTGGTCAGACCTTTGTTGCTAGAAAGCCAACTTACAGGGGCATTATTTAGAAATTCCTAAAGGTTTTATATTCTCAATTTCTCATGACCATAAGATACTTTTTTTCTGTGCGTCGCCTAATTCAACCAATTACTGACTTTAAATATATTTTCACTTTGGTCTGACGCTTCGAGCTAGGAAGCCAATTTGTTGCAAATTGACAGGTATAAACAGATAAAAAAATTCTGTGCAACTCCTAATTTTAAATCAGCTAAATACGTGGTCTTTAAATTGAAGTTAGATATTTAGTGCTAGAAAGTCACTTTACAGGGTTATTATTTAGCAGTTCCCGAAGGTCGCACATCCGTTTGGCCCCGTTTTAAAAAAAATGTCTCTGTGACTCCTAATTCAACGAAATGACGAGGACTTTAAATGTATTTTCACTGTGGTCAGATATTTGGTGCTAGAAAGCCAACTTATAGAAGGTCAGTCGCATTATTTAGAAGTTCCGAAAGGTTTTGATCTCGCATCACCATATACCAGAATCAACACTACTTTTTTCTGCGTTCCACATAATTTCCCGGCATATTATAATCACTTTTCGCGCATAAAACTAAGTTAAAAATAAGCACACAATTTGTTCTGACTAGATCTTGTAACTCCAAATTTGGGTACATTAGTATGGTTCTCGATGAAACCTTAGCAATAATACAGATGTGATCTAGCAAAAACTCTCTAAAAAATTTAAAATGTCACATGCAAGCATTAAAAATAAAATTCCATGATTTAAAAATCATATATTTTATTATGAACACTTACATTTGGGCTATTATAGCAAAGCTAACCTACATTTTTTTGAATAATATGTCCTATGTGGTTGTTTCAGATGATGCAACTCTTCACTTTTCATTTTTGCTTTTCCTGCGATTTCATTGGTTGTTTCGATTTCAGTCCCAAAATTAGCTTTTTTTATCGTCTGCTGCTTTCAACTTAAGAGTCCTTTACGTGCAACTTGTTTTATTCCTGCTATTTATTAATTCGATTAAATTTCAAGAATTCAAAGCATTACCAAAACGTCAAAGTTGTTGGAAAACTTCGGTTTTGATGATATTTTGTCTTATGCGGAGAAATTAGCGAAATTGTGGGACAGCGAATTTAACGTTATTCACGAAGAGAGAAAAACTTTAGTTCTATTCAAGAAAAGTTTGTACACAACATTCGTTTCAGTAAGGTAAGAAAATGTTGCATTATTCAAAACAAATGTTATCCGGAAGGACCAAAAATGAAAACAATACAGCTGGAACAGTTCCACTCACGACGTGAAACATGCCCATTGCTTCCGTCCCTCACCTACGTACGACAACAAAATATATTAATACGTAAAATGACTTCACAAATTAATAGTTACGCAAACCAATAACTTCCTTAAAAATAATCAGACAAGATCGACTTGACTTTTCCCTTTATTTGAAAGTTCAACAACTTTCCTGCACAAAATCTTATTTCCTTTGCATGTTGCTTACTGCTGAAAAAAGTGTGTTAAAAAGAGAAATAATTAAGAACCTTTTATGCGTGATCCCTCAAGAAACAAGTTTAAATTTAATGTCTGATTTACTGAATAATTATAATAAAAATATTTCGCTAATAATTATGTTAAATAATTCTTTTAAAAAAGTTTTTTATTTTAAATAATGGGGTTAATGGTCCAAGAATAAGTTATTTTAGTTGTTATTTTTTAAAATTACAACTTCCTGCTGTTCTGTTGGTTGTTTTAAGGAAAACTTGCATTGAAAGAAGTTGGAATTTTAAAAAATTAACAACTAAAATATTCTCTTGGAAAACTCAATCCCGAATACCAAAACAACAGTAACTCGAGAGACATGAAAACAAAACCGCAGAGCTATTGCCAGATCCTCCGTGAAACAACCCCATAGTGCATTAGATAAAACATACAATAAAAATAAGTTTTACAATAAAGACAATTCCAGTTATTCTATAATTTAAAGATTTTTCGAAAATTTAATTTGTATTACGAGATTTTTAAAACTTGCCAAAAATAGAGCTTTACAATATGTTGTCTTGTTCACATACCTTTTGAAAAATGTAATATCTTAAGATACAGAAGATAAAATCAAAATTATTTCAATTAAAAAATTATTAATGATGTGATAAAGGGGCACTGTAAAACGTCTGGTGTAACATTACTCAATAAAAATGTTAGCAGTAAGTATTGCCTCCAGCTTCCCGAAATAACGCTACAGCATTAAACGGAGAAAACTTACACCAAAGCTCATCTTACTCCAAAAAATGGAGTAAGGTTACGTCTCAAAAGGGCAGTAAAATTACGCTACAGCAAGAAAAGCTGAGTAAGCATGACATCAAAGAGAAAGAGTAAAAGACTATAGTAACAGCATATATTGAATCATAACATTATACATATGGCTTAATTTTGAAGCAGTATTTTATCATTTTATACATCCAAGATAAACTTCGCCCTAAAGCAAGATTTGATATTGGCATCCTAGATTACAAGAAGTTAGTTTTTCCGTACTCAACGCTGCCATATTGGCTTGAGAGAAACTGCAATTTTTAGCTTCCACACTACGTTTATAACGTAAAAAGTGGAAGGTTTTATAATCGTTCAGTCCGTCTGTCTGTCACCCACTTTCACAGAAAGAACCACAAGTCCCACAGACAAGTGGGATACGTCATTTTAAAGCAAAAAATCAGATTAGGCTACATTCCAAATTTCATTAAAAAATTTAAATTAGAAGTTTACTTAAAATTTAAATAACTAAATTTTTTTTATCTACATTGAAATAACGTGCAAATTCTATTTTTATTCATATTTTCACTGTTGTCATCCACAAGTCCCACAGACAAGTGGGATACGTCATTTTGAAGCAAAAAATCAGATTAGGCTACATGCCAAATTTCATTAAAAAATTTAAACTAGAAGCTTATTTAAAATTGAAATAACTAAAAATTTAATCTACATTGAAATAACATGCAAATTCCATTTTTATTCAATATTTTCACTGTTGCCATTTCGTTAAACGTACGAGAAACTTTTGTTAAAATAAAAATAAATACACTTGAAAAAATATTTATTTATGTGATATAATTCGGTTTGGATTGTTGTATTATCACAATAGAGTTCTTTTAATGGTTCTATATATATGTATGAAGAAAGATGCATAGAGAATTCTAACTTGGCATAAAAAAAATATGCTAAGTTTCGCTTTTATTTTTAAAGCATCAATTGTACAAATTATATATTTTTGAACTGTAAATTAATTTAACAAACTATAAATAAGTGAATTTTCGAAAGAAATGTAAATGGGAAATTGTGGCGACAAAAATATTTATTAAAAAGATTACATAATTATTCTTCGAACTTTAAACAAATTTAGCAAACGATAAAGTCTAATTTTTAAATCTGAGAAAGAAGATCAATGAAAGTAGTTAATTTTGGCGTTTAAAACTTTGAATTACAAATAGCTAAAGGCCCTGTTTTATTAGAATTAAATCACATTTGCCATTCGCAACAATCGCTCGAGAAACTTTAATTCTTTTAGACAATAAATTAAAATAAATTTATTTTTGCAACATCGATCAGTTTGAAATGACGTCAAATATATTTCACTACGGAATCCTTGTATGGTGATATGAAATGTTTTCATTCTATTTAAAAGCGAGGAATATGACATATTTATTCTTTAAAATATAAATTAATTTTTGCAAACGATAAGTAATAATTATTGAATTTTCGAAATAAAATAAATGAAACTAGCCAAATTTAGCTTGTAAATGTTAAATATAGAATTAATGTTGTGTTTGGCGCGTTTTTTCCTGTTAAACACAAATATGTGGAAGCGAGTTAAGTGACAGATTCTGTTACAAACCTACTTGTTTCATAATGCCTTTTATTTCACAACATTTATGATTGCTCATGCGCTTGCATTCTTGGAAAAGCGGTGGAAAGTTACAACATTTTTTGCAATGGTTCCTCTAATAATTTGAGTTTAGTCAGCTTACACCAGATGTGTGAAACCTAACGCTATACCGAATAAACATGGTAACACTATAGCATCTTTTTACAGTGCGGGTTAAGATATTGTTATAAAAATATAACTTATCTTAATTTAATTTGGTATATCGTTTCTTTGCAGGGCAGCCTATATTTACTTCAGGACATTGTCATACATAAAAAAGTGCCACTACCAGAATCAAACTGTCGTCGACCTCTTCAGGAAATGTGCCCAAAAATATCCGGACAAAGTGTGCTTCGTGGTAGGAGATGATGAGTGGACTTATCGTGAGGTAAAATAGTGCACACTGAAAAATCTGTACAAATATTGCACACTAGCCGCATAATCAGAGCGCTTTTTGTTCTGTCTAAAAGCTGCTGCTGCTGTAAATGTAATTGAAGAGCTTAGTGGAAGAACGTGCTAAGTGACAAAAAGGTGAAAACGAGAAAATGAGCTTTAATTTTTTAAATTTTTTCTTAATCCGTTAAAATCTGTACTTGCGAACCGTAAAAAATATGCTAAACTTAAAGTTTATGAAAAGCGGGGAACTTGTTATCAGTAAAGAAGTTAGTAATATGTTCATTGACTCACAAATCTCAATTTTTTTCAAAAATGTAACTTAGCACGTTCTTCCACTAAGCTCTTCAATTCACAGCACTGTTGCTGTATTTTCTCATCTTGCGCACGCGTACACGCCGTGACCAGCCATCATCTTGGTCAGTGCTCTTATTTTCTACGTATCGGAATTTCAAACTAGATTGCGGCTGAGGCACATGTGCTTGAAAATTGTAGCACACCTTGTAAACCTAAAAATACAGCACCCGTTTCGGTAAACTTGCCTGAAATTTTTTACAGTGCAATGCAAGCACAATATGAATAGTGTAAATGTAAATACAGCGTTTTAGTTGCTTTTTAATCCCGACTTTTTCACACTAAAAACTTTTAAAACTACATATTAGTTGCTCTGCGTAAATGTTAATATTATATTTTGTTTTCCTAGTGTAAATTTAAAATGCACCTTATTACGGTGCATTGTTTAGTATAAATATGACCACAACCTGAAAAATGTTTACATGGGAAAGCAATACTTTCAAACAGAAGTTGGGATTTCAAAAATAATCCATTAGCTCTATGTAGAGTCTGATCATTCATGAGGCCCGTTAGGCCCTGGTCTCGGCCCCAAAATTTTAGGGGACACTAAATTTTTGTTTCTATTATACTAAATGAGACCTCCAAAATGTCGTTAATTTTAAAATTTTCTGGGACTCCACTTTGTTTAGCTTAATAATGCTTCAGACATTGACTTAACGTGATTAACTTGATCGATGTTATAAGGAAACCGATAAAATGGTAGCCAAAAATATAATATTTCGACAAACAAGCATCATCATTACGAACAATCATACATCAAAATTTTCCGTAAAGGGGGCCCCAAAATACGTTGTGCCTATAGTCTGAGTTTTCCTAGATCAGGCCCTAACTCTATGGGGCAGACCAAAAAAAAAAAAAAAAATAAATAAATTGGAGCAAGATTGCACCGGAATCCTGGAACTTTCTAGCTGACAACACTATTTGGAGCTTTGTTTCACCACTTATGCGGTGTATCAAAGTTAAGGTTTTGCCACAAAATTGATAAATTCACTCTTCAAATAGTAATGACAGCTTGAATGTTCCAGGATTGCGGCCTAATATTGCACCAAAATTTTAACAGTGTATTTTTTTTATATACAATAATCTTCATTTTACAGTTGGATGAGTTCAGCAATAGAGTTGGCAATTACTTCTTGTCCCTGGGTTTCAGCAAAGGCGATGAAGTGGCTCTTTTCCTAAATAACTGCCCAGAATATGTAGGTATTTGGCTAGGCTTGGCCAAAATAGGGATCGTCACAGCTTTAGTAAACACAAACCAAAAGGCGGATACCTTAGCACATTCCATCAATGTGGTGGATATCAAGGCAGTTATATTCGGAAGGAGTTTTTCCGGTGGTAAGTATAAGTTAAATATGTATTAACTACCACTCGTATTGTGGCAAATGGAAAAGGAAGAGAATCTTGGGGTGGGTGAAACCAAACGTCTTTCAATTTCCACTCAATATATCAATACATTTGGATTAGTTGTATACCCTATAATGTAATTTCAATAACTTTAAAACCACAACCGATCTATAGCAATCTCATTTTGCGCATGCGCAAATTTCTCGAAAACCTTATTATGACGTCCGACTGGTACGTGTACTAAAAACTCGGTGTACCAAGTTCTTAGTCAGTTGCTCATTCGAAGCCATACCATTAAAATCAAAAAACTTCTATGGCAGCTACCCTTTGCACATGCGATGCGCCATTTTCTCGAAAACCTTATTATGACGTCTGGGTGGTATAGCTGTGGAAAAAAAATGTACCCACTAGTGATTATTTCGGCCGTTGTTCATACCATAGAATCGGACCTTTTTGACTTAGTGAACAAATAACATTCTGAGTTAATTGTATGACACAAAATTTGCATAAAGGGTCCTTCTTCGTATTAAAAATGTTACGAACTTTGAAAATTTTAATAATTTAGATATATTAAGCATCCTCGAAAACCCTTAAATCTTAGTTTTTGTTACAATTGACTGAATATTTAACGAGTTATTCAATCGAATCTCATGATGACCTTTTGGGGGACCATCACTAAAATGACGGGCGTAGTCTGTAGGTTTATTGAAGGAGGAAAAAGAAACGCTTGGTTAAAGATCTTGAGGAAGGGGTCCTACAAGGGATTATAGTCAATGAGGATGAAGCCCTACTGTTATTTTTAGCTTACTTTCTATTTTTGTTTTTTAAATTTGAAATATTTTTTTAATAGAAAAGTAGGAATTTGTATATTATATAATATATATAATATAATATATTATATATATATATATATATATATATATATATATATATATATATATATATATATATATATATATATATATATATATATATATATATATATATATATATATATATATATATAAATATATATATATATATATATATATAATCTCAAGATGTCTGTCTGTCCGTACTTCCCTGACAAAATAGGTTCTATCCGTCGGATCTTAGCAATTATTTTTATTTTAGAAAGGTATGACTGCAGAGACTCATTTTTCATTAGTATTAATTTACATTTCTTCAATTATTAATGCAATTTGGTTCAAATTGCAACTGAATGCTTGGTTTGTCTATATTTGTTCTAAGGTTATAAATCTTGTGCTGAAGTGGTTATTTCATTCAAGTATTTAAGTAACGGCAAGTGTAGGCTTTAATTCTTTTAGAACTTTTCGTTCCAATAACAAGTTTATTTCTGCAATATACTCGTAGTTCGAATACTTTAAGTTTATTAAGAAACTAATTGCAGAAAAAAAATCGTTGAATATCATGAATCAACATTAAAGACATCTGTTTTGTCATACTATAGAATTTTCAAGGTCTTTATTTAAATTTTTTTCTTTTTTACAAGGTGGTGTTTGTTTATTAAGTTCATATTTAATCTCGTATACAACCCCCTAAGGGGTAATTAAAAACTATTTTGCGATTTACTCAGCAAATTATGGATAAAAATTTTTAAAAATTGGGATTTCGCTTAAACTTTATGTCTTAAATTCATTTCTGTAAAAATATTAAGGTGCTTCCATTCATATTTTTTTAATTAAAATAATAATTATTTAAAAATATAAAAATTGTTTTGAATACCCCAATAGTGTATGCATTTTGTTTGGGTTATTATAATTACTATTAAGTAAAAAATTCGTTTCATTATCTTAATTATTTATAGATTGGGATAGTTTTATATGTGCAACTCATTTAACATTACGGCCCCTAATCTTTGCACGTCTCTAACTACACTAATAATGCTTAAAAACTAACAAATCTTGGTATTTAGTGTTAAAATATGTCATAGATTTGAAATATGGACTCAAAAAGGGGTGTTGCCTTTGGAAATTTCAAAATTCGTAACATTTTTAATATGAAGACGACCCCTTATGCAAATTTTGTGTCATGCAATTAACTCAGAACGTTATTTGTTCACAAAGTCAAAAAGGTCCGATCCTATAGGATGACTAACGGCCGAAATAATCACTAGTGGGTACTTTTTTCCCACAGCTGTACGTGCACTAAGAACTCGTGTACCAAATTTGATTGCTATTCAGTAAAAAATTCGTTCATTATCTTAATTATTTATAGATTGGGATAGTTTTTTATGTGCAACTCATTTAACATTACGGCCCCTAAACTTCGCACGTCTCTAACTCCACTAATAATGCTTAAAAACTAACAAATCTTGGTCTGTAGCTCTTTTAGTTCGATCTGTAGAGGGGATTCAGACCGAACCAATGATCAACCCCACTTTTTTGGAATCAGCACCCTCAAAAACGTGTAGGAAACGTAAAATCTCCACTTCGTATTTTAGACCCTATCGCAATAGTTTCATAACTTTATGTTTCATATTATGTAATCGAAAGTAATATATCACACGACATTGAATATATTATTTAATATTTCTAAAAACTTGATTCAATAATATATCTCTCTATGAGGCTTTTAACTCTTTGTACACAAATTGGGGATTAGATTGAATAAAAACAAACTTAAGGAAATGAATAAAAAAATCTACAAGTACCAAGTTATAAATGCTGAGTGTTTTACAATATATTCAAATTAGTTAAAAATATTATTTGTCTTTCTGAAATTATACAATAAACTAGTTATATTTTTTCAGTTGTTAAAGAATCCATAGAGTTTTTAAAAAACAAAGACACAATGCAGTTTTACTGCTTTTCTGAAAGAAGCTCACAAGAGGAACACACTGTGTCATTTCCTGCAAAATCTTTTAATGCTGTGTTAGAAGAAACGTCGCCTGAACCTATTAGTCCAAAAAAGGTTAAAGTCAGCTTCCAAGGTACTTTTTTTCCATTTTTTTTTACATATAAACGTACATATAAAGTTTTTTTAGACACATATTTTATTGAATAGGCGTTTATCTTTATCTTATATCGTAAAATTGATCTTATATCTTTTTTAGTAAAATTGATTTAAAAATTTTATGTGACGTATACAATTCTTTTAACTTTATAAGCAGAATAAATGGGTCATTTTATCGTTTCAACTCAAAGTATTTCAGACATTTTAGTTTAACTTTAAATAACCATACCAAAACTTCTGCTCAGTTATTTAGTTGTGCGCTTAAATATATTAAGCATTTATAAATAGTTAAAAAATTGCGACTTCTATAGATATTGTTATAAAACTGTAAAAAAAAAAGAAATAACCACAAAATATCGCTACATAATTCTACTTGTATGTATAATGTTAGTGTTCTTAAGTAAAAAAAATTGAATTCCACTGTAAATTTGGAGGCAGCTTTGGTGACATTTTTTTTTAATTTTGTCTTTGTGGTGTAACCTAATTCCGTTTTTTGGTGTAAGTTTACTTATATTTGGCATAAGTTTACACATCTGTATGCTGTAAAGTTACTCCGTAGTATTGGAGGCAGTACTTCCTGCCACCGCTTTTAAGGAGTTACATTACACATAAATTTTACAGTAATGGAGGAAAATATAAAGATTTTTCTTATAGATAAAATGTTGTACATTTATACATCTGGAACGACTGGTTTACCGAAAGCGGCTATCATTCGACATAGCAGGTAACAAAACATTTTTTTTAACATTATTATTACAATTTTAAAATTCTCCACTTTCTTTAACGCGTCAAAGTTTTACATTTTTATATTTGTTGAACTGAATGGATTACGTGAAAGACTGGATGAATGAAGAATTTTTAACACCGAATAATTGATTTGGTTTAAATTAATCAATAAATTAATAGATGAAATATTGAATGAACACATTATACGAAACACTAAATGAATAAATACTTAAGAAATAAATAAACGAACAGCATCTCCAACTATAAAGCCGAATTTGAGCCAATATTGAGTTCCATTAAAACTATTAGAAGCTCTGGATCAGATATTTGGTTGATGGCAGACAACCAGCAGCACATGGAGCTTTACTGTGTAATAAGAGATGCCATTTCCTCTAATATTATTCCTTCTAATATATCCCTTGCCCTGGTGAACTTGGTGTGGATACATTCTCATGTAAAAATCCCAGCAGGGCCTTATCTTTCATTAGGCCCGTTCCAAGGGCTCCAAATTTTAACATAAAAGAAAAATTTTAGGGGCCTCTAAATTTCAGTTTCTTTTATGCTAAATATGTTATGGACCCCCAAAATTTTAGTAAATATTATAATATTTAGGCTCACTTTTTTCTAGCTAGGCTTTGACTTAGGCATTGACTTAACGTGATTGGTCTGATCAATGTAATAAGAAAATGATAGAAAAAGTATAATACATCAGACAACTAGCACTATCATCAACGGCAAACACACGCAAAAACTTTCGTAAAGGGCCCTCCAAAATTTTTGGTGCCCAAGTCTGTGTTTTCTTAGATCAAGCCATGGATCCCAGGAAATTGAATGGCAGACGATCTCGCTTGGTATGGCTGTAACTTAGATGTACCCAATAAAATATATAACTTACTTTCGAGCAAATAGACTCACTGTTCAAGAAATAAAATCAAACTTGGGGCTTCTCAGCATCACTGGTATCGCGAACAAACCAGGAGAGATGGCGTTTTCCTATTGTGTAGAAGGGAACAGACGCCACAGTTTAGATTCAGGAGCGGACATCTTATGAAAATTATGGCAGGAAGTAAGATTTTTCCCCTGTCCTTTGTTCCGAACTATTGTCAGAGTGGTGACATGGCCAACCCTGAATACATTCTGAAATGTCGTGTAATTCCATCCGTAATACTAACTCTTCTTTTGGATATAAATGAAGCATTGGAACTGCCTGATCTTCGATTTAGGGATAAGCCGCTGCCCAAGATAAATGAACGATTTGCATGAAACGTTAAATTAATACTTTTCATTCACTAAATAAAAGACCAAACCGACACTAAAAATAAGCTAGACATTCTTATTCTGTTTTTTTTTATATTAGTTAAAAAGTTGACACTTTTTATGAATTTTAGGTTTTTAATATGCAAAATATTTTAGGTTCCTATGGATAGGCGTCGCAGCTCAATTCACGTCCCAACTGGATGATTATGAAACTGTTTATAATCCTCTGCCCATGTATCATTCAGCAGGAGGATTGCTCTTTGTTTCCGTTGTTCTTATCTTCGGTGGAAAAATGATTCTACGACCAAAATTTTCTGCTACTAACTATTGGAAAGAAGCTGTAAAGCATAAGGCGACTGTAAGTATTTTCTTTTAATTTTAATATTAGACTATATTATAAGTATTAAGGATGTCTGTGTTAAATATAAATACTAGAAGAAGAATTTTTTTTAAAAAAATTTTTTGCGTAAAAACCCTAGTAAAATTTACGGTTTTAAACTGGCCTACTAGAAAACGGTAGTAAAAAATTAAAACTTTCTGTATTGAATACGATAAATTTCAGTAAAATACTTTTTTTTTCAATTTAAATATTTGTACTTTTCAAAATTTTAAAAATATTTTGAGTAAGGCGCTATTCGAATTCGCAATCTTTAGGTTACAAGAGAAGCATTATACCAATTCGACCGCCAAATCTCGAAAGATAATAAATTCAAAACCAGTAATGCTATTGGCGTTATACACGCCTACAAGGTGACGTCCTTTAGAAAAAGTTTGGAGGAAACTGTTTTAAATTGTGCACGAGTTTTTAAGAAAATTGTCCAAGACCGGAAAGTAAGCTAAACGATTTTAAACCGTCGTAAGTATGGGAAATTCCCCTAATAGAATTTACGGTGTAAATCAAATGGTATTTTTGAACTTTTAGGTGGGTCAGTACATTGGAGAAATCTGCCGCTACCTCCTTAACCAACCAGTTAGAGAAGAAGAAACTCAGCATTGCATGAAACTGATGTTCGGAAACGGATTGAGAGCTCACATCTGGAAAGAGTTCCAAGAACGTTTTAATATCAAACGCATTGTTGAAATGTATGGAGCGACAGAGGGCAACGCCAATTTAGGTAAATGAGGCTACAGATATACTATAGAAAATTCTGTTCATTTTTCAGAAAAAAACATAGTTTAAAGAAAAATATTATTTTCGTTACAGTTTTTTTCTGTAAAAATATGCTGTTAGTAAAATCTTTTTTTTTTTCACGTAAAGAGTACTAGACTGCAATCAAACAAGGATTTTAACTGTTTGTTAAAACTCGTTGGGCTGAAGATCTAAAGGTTCGTGGTTCGATAACGAGTACGGCTGTTTAATATTCATAGGTAGTATTGTGGTTACACCTACATGTCATTGGAGTTGAAGGTGGTTCTGTTTCCCGCGGGGGATTCAGAATTTTGTTTTTCTTTGTCTGTAAAAACATATTTTGCATCAAAATTAAAAAATTATTCGTATAAAATAAACGCATTTTCTTTTCTCTGTAAATTTTAGGGTATTTTTCTGGCAACCCAGCTGAAAGTTAAAAAAAAAAAAAAACAATAGACTTTTTTACAGTGCATGTAACGGTAATTAAATTTTTTTTGAAAGAGCCTATCCTATCATAGGCAGGTATCCATAAATCGTTGTCGAATTCAACATTTCATTTCTCTCTCTCTCAATTACAGTGAATATGTTTGGGAAAGTTGGAGCCGTTGGATTTCTACCACGAGTGTGCAGCCGACTTTATCCCGTTTACTTGGTTCGCGTGAATCCTGAAACCGGAGAGCCTCTAAGAAATTCTAAAGGCCTTTGTATTCGTTGTCAACCAGGTAAATATAAAAACATTTTATGTAGTATATATAAGATATATACTATATATAAGATGTATACCGAATGCATATACCTTTTTCTATTATACTGACACTAAATAAGTTATTGTTGGAAGTTTTTACACATAAAATATCCAATTAAATCATTCTAGCAAATGAATAGAATAGTAGAGTAAAACTTATGGATTTTTTCGCTTTTGATCCATAATTGTGCACTGTTTATATTTCAATCACGGCCTTCTAAGCACAGACAGACAGTATTAGAATTTGTTGTTTTTCAGGTGAGCCAGGTGAACTCGTGGGAAAAATTATAAGCAATCCAATAAATTCTTTCGATGGATATGCAAATAAGACGGACACTAAAAAGAAAATTATTTCTGACTGCTTCGACAAGGGAGATATTGCTTTCTTATCAGGTATGTTTTTATTGATGCACCAACTATATAACGAAATTAGCTCAATTTAAATGTCATTCTCAAGAGACAAGTTGCTTAAATAATTTCAATATGTGGATTTTTACTGAATCTATATTGCTTTTAAAAAAATTATGGACTAAAAAGTATATAATAAAAAATTATCGGGGCCGGCGCCCCTTGGACAGGGTTTAACTACAAATGAGACCGAATGACTGCGGGTCTCCAAATCAAAGTTCCTCTGTGTGGATTTTTACTGAATCTATATTGTTTAAAAAAAAATTATGGACTAAAAAGTATATAATAAAAAATTATCGGGGCCGGCGCCACTTGGACAGGGTTTAACTACAAATGAGACCGAATAACTGCGGGTCTTCAATCAAAGTTCCTCTGTGTGGATTTTTACTGAATCTATATGTTTAAAAAATTATGGACTAAAAAGTATATAATAAAAAATATTGAGGCCGAGCCACTTGGACAGGATTAACTACAAATGAGACCGAATGACTGCGGGTCTCCAAATCAAAGTTCCTCTGTGTGGATTTTTACTGAATAATATTGTTTTAAAAAACATTATGGACTAAAAAGTATATAATAAAAAATTATCGGGGCCGGCGCCACTTGGACAGGGTTTAACTACAAATGAGACCGAATGACTGCGGGTCTCCAAATCAAAGTTCCTCTGTGTTAATCCAATGGAAAGAAAATGATTTTCTTAGTCACATTTCTCCTGCTGTATTGAATATTTTTGTAAAAGGTTACTGTTATATGATAAATGTAGATGACTTACAGGACTCTATAATCCCATTTTTTTGGAATTGGTTCGAATATTTTATTGTAAAATTTGATATTGGAATATTTTATTGTGTAGTCTCTACACGGGCATCTCTCTCCTCAGGAACCGCACCCATTTGCCTTAATCCTTGCCCGCTCCGTGGGAAGAGTTTGGGTTTCCCAAGTGGCATTAGTAACAACAACACAACAACATTGTAAAATAACTTATTGAAATTTTTTAAATATTCTAACTAATTTCATAAAGTGGGATTGTAGAGCCCTGTAAGTCAGCTACATTTATTATATAAAAAACCGCTTGCAAAAATATTCAATACAGACAGAGACACGTGTCTTCGAAAATCATTTTTTCCATCGTATTAACACAGAGACGCTTTGATTTGGAGACCCGCGGTCATTCGGTCTTATTCGCCATTCTCCCAAAAGGCCTAATTGCAGGGCAGCCTAAATAATAAAGCATTAGTTTTATTAAGCTTCCCAGCTACTTATATCGAAACCTTACAATCTTTACTTAAATGTGTCTTCAGGGGACATCTTAACAATGGACGAGGATGGATATTTGTACTTCAAGGACCGAACGGGCGACACGTTCCGGTGGCGTGGAGAAAATGTCTCCACGGGCGAAGTGGAAAATGTCTTCAGCACAGCTCTTGGGCACGTTTCTTGCGTGGTCTACGGTGTGGAGATACCCAGTAAGTAATGTGATATTTTGATTAAAAAATTGTGAAGTTGTTGCAAAAATAACGATTCGGTTATTAACCAATCAATTTCAACGTAGATGGCGCCCCCACCTGCAGAACGGGACGTTAGAAAAAAAAGTACCCGAGTACTATTAACATAGGAGTGCCATGCACTGTCAAATCGGTGACGTCATTAATCTTCATCTTATCCAACAAATCTTGTTTTAATCAGTACAACCACCTTATTGTTGGAGTCTTTGTCTCACTCATTCCGAGCAATAATTGACAAAATTTTACATTCTATCGCCATTCCTTTAGTACATATATATTGAAGACAAATAAAATACACTGCTGCCATCTGCTGTCTTAAATTTGAGTTATAAACCAACCCCACATTTTTAAAAACAGTTTGATGATGTACAGTAAGTTACCCGAAAAAGTGAACCTAGTTTATCTAGATACACACACAAACTATCAAATGATCTATTCCGAAATCATTCTGACAGTGGAGATCAATATTTTTATGTTATATGGCATATCATGTGCTAATAAGAAATGTTAAGTTCACTCGTACATGGTTTGAACGGTTTATACCTTTGGTGCCTAAGATAGAACATCTACATCTTTGGTCTTGAGATCACAGATTTACAAACTTATTGAAAATGCTAACTTGCCTCAACTTAACTGGCAAGCTAACTTTTCTTATTCTTATTGAAAGAAAATAACGTGATTGATAAATTTAAGGATTAAAAAGATTCGATAAAACCATTTATTTTCGAACTTTTGTTTAGTTATTTTGGAATACTTGAATTAAAGTTGGAAGCTTAAAAAATACATTTAATCAACAGAACTCGTTTTCTTAGTGTAAATAGATCGTTAATGTGTAATTTTTTAAATAATGGCAGGTATGATAAGCGGAAATTTTATTATTACTTTTATATTTTTAAAATGTAACAACAATTTCCCAATACCTGGAGATTCATTATTGGCTCATTAACATTTGGACATCGCACCCATTTAATATAGGAAAGAATCTTAAAAAAAACTTTCATTGCTGTTTAAGGGGGAATGGGCGCGCTGGACTGGGGGTCTCCAAAGCAAAGTGCATCAGTGTATCCTATGGTGAAAAAACTATTTTCTCTGCCACATTTCTCCGGCTGTTATTGAATATTTTTACAAACGGATTTTTTTATGTGATAAATGTAGATAACTTACAGGTCCCGACCTTCCCACTTTTTGAAATTGGTTCGAATATTTTTTTTAATTTTCAAAAAATAATTTTAGACAAAATATTCGAAGCAATTTCAAAAAGTGGGAAGATAGAGACCTGTAAGTTATCTACATTTATTATTTAAAAAAAACCGCCTGTAAAAATATTCAATACAGCCGGAGAAATGTGGCAGAGAAATTAGTTTTTTCACCATTGGATTAACACTGAGGCACTTGAGTTTGGAGACCCGCGGTCCAGCGCGCCCATTCCTCCTTAACCTTGAAATTAACTTTCTTAGATGTTGGATACATTTGTTGCATGGATTCAGATTTTCGTTACATGAATAAAAACTAGGGGCGTGTAACTCTACACGACTTTGAATTGCCTCTCAACAAATCAATACACATGTAAAGGCAATTATATACCTTGTAAGGTAATTTCAATAACTTTAAAACCTAAAAAGATATATGGAAGTTACTCCTTGCGTTTCTCGAAAACCTCATTATGACATACAGCAGGTACAGGGAACTTGTAAATTACATTTGAAGTCCGTAGCTATTTTAGTTCAAGTTGTACAGTGGTTTCAGCCAGGTATACCAATGTCCGAAAACCACTTTTTCGGAATCGGCACCTACCAAAACGAGTAGAAAACACAAAATCTCTATTTCGGATTTTCTTCCCCATCACAATACTTTAATTATCTTATAATTACGTATTAGTAAATTAGGCTTTTGAGAGTAAAAATATCAGTAATGATTTTTATTTTCTTTTCTAGATGTCGAAGGCAAAGCAGGAATGGCGGCCGTTCAGACAGAACAAGAAATTGATTTTGCAGCTTTATACCAGAACGTGAGCAAACGATTGCCTCTCTACGCCCTTCCTTTATTTGTCCGAGTTTCTTCGGACATTGAATCTACTGGTGAGGACTTGTTATCTGCAACGCTCAATATAAATTATAACTTAAAATTTAGAGCTTAGTGGAAGAACGTGCTATGTGACAGTTTTGAAATAATTGAAATTTTTGTGGCAATGAACATATTATGTCCTCCTTTTAAGAAAGCAAGATTCCCCCTTATCATAAACTTTGAGTTAAATTATTTTCTACCTTTTATAAGTGCCGTTTTTAATGTATCTAAGTGCAAACGAAAAACTATCATTTTCTCGTTTTCACCTTTTTGTCACTTTGCACGATCTTCTACTAAGTTCTTCAAATGTGAACACTTCTTAAAATTGAATTCTTGGCACCTTTTGCTAAATAACATAATAGATATATGTTCTGTGATGTGACAGATGTGTATTACATTGTAGACAAAATATGCGAGTAACGTAAAGGTACCTTTTTTATAATGGAAAATACTCTTTCATGCTGTTAGAAATCTTACAAAATAAAAACGCATTAAAAAGTTAATTTGAAAATAACTGTGAAACACGAATTTATAAGATTGCCATTTTCAACCAAATGTAATTCCAACTAGGGGTGTGTAACACTACACAACTTTCAATTACCCCACAAAAAATCAATACTTTAAAGGTAATTATATTCCCAATAAGGTAATTTCAATACATTAAAAACCTAAAAAGTTCTATGGCAGCCACTGTTTGTGCATGCACGATTTTCTCGAAAACCTAATTATGTCGTCCGACAGGTACTAGGAACTTGTGTACCAAATGTGAAGTTCGTAGCTATTTTAGTTCGAGCTGTAGAGTGGTTTCAGAGTGACTGACAGACGGACCAATTTTCACAAACCACCTTTTCAGAATCAGCTTCCTCCAAAACGTGCAGAAAACAAAAAAATCTCTATTTCGTATTTTCGGCCCAATCGCAAAATACTTTCATTGCCTTATCATCACATTAGGTAATTGAAAGTAATAAAGATCAATATAATACAATTTTTATAATATCGTGCAAAAAATAATTATTTATGCAACTAGTGTGAAAAGTAAGGCACGCTATTATAAAAACTAACTTTTTTAAATCAATAATCGTGGCTAAAATGATGCTTTTAACGAAATCGTGTTTCAAAGTTACTTTTACGCACTAGTGCGACAAAGTAAATAAGAGCATCTGATTGGCGTAAAATTCTTCATTTGAGCTTGATATTTTATTCGGCGGCTTTGTGATTGATGAAAAATTCTTTATTTGAACGTGATTCTTTATTTGGCGTCTTATTTCCAATGCCAATCTAAGAAATATTTTTTGCACGTGATTTTAAAATAATCATTAATATAAATAATCACCTTCAAATCATTTGAACGTAATAATAAAATAATTAATAAGCCAATCAATAAATGCCAATTTAATAAATACTTTTTTTGCACGTTAGTATAAAAAATAGTGTATGACAACACGTTGAAAATAGCCTTTTTTAAACTCGTGAATTTATTTCAATTTATTCAACTCGTTTAAAAAAGCCTTACTTTTCACACTAGTTGCATAAATAACTATTTTGATCTTAATTGCAATCATAATTGGAGTTTTCTCTTTTGTGTCAACAGGAACTTACAAGCTCAGGAAAGTCGGAATCCAAAAGGAAGGATACAACCCCGACGAGGTAGCTGACCCAATGTTCTTCTTGGATCAAAAACAAAAAACTTACGTTCCTCTCACCAAAGACTTATACTCAGACATTGTGAATGGAGTTGTGAAGCTATAAAAAAATCATTTTGAGAGCTGACTGAATTTCGAAAGATTTCTTTTTAGCATTTATTGAGGTTCAAAAATGTTATTTAAAGTATCTATATTACATTTGAGGCATACCTCGATATTTTTCATTCATTGGTAAAATTCACTTTTTAGACATGTAATTGAAGGCGACTTTATACTTATATAATTGATATTTTTTTCATGAATACATTTGAAAACTGCATACCACAATCAACATTTTTTCTTTAGCTTCAAGACCATAAAATTCAAATATTTTTCTCTTCATCATCCCATTATAAATTTGCAATCTCCATTCATTTTATTATTATTATTATTATTACAGTAGAACTTTTAATTAAGCGCTCAATTGCGACCGGATCTCATTATGATGTTCAAATATTTGGATAATGGGATTTTAATCGGATGAAGGACGACAGCAATAATAGAACTGAAATTTGAGACTGTGACTCATTATTTTAATAAGGTTTGTGTTGAAAAGAGGTGGATAGAGGGAAGGGCAATAGCCATGGCCTGCTCAACTTTAATGCCATAGAAGCTCTTCGTGACGTCAAGCTATCCATCCGGTTCGGATTGTCCCCTTTTCAGAAGAAAATTGCGAAATATATTCGCGCACGGTCGACTATACTTTTCAGATTTCGAACAGGTTTCGTTCATCTCTTCCTGTCAAATCGCAGTACTTTTCGGGTAATGGGGGTTCGGATAGTCGGAGTTTGGATGATTGGAGTTCATATAATTGGGATTATACTGTGCTGATGTTTTCTTTTAAATTTAATTATAACGCATACCGTATGTTTGGATAAATTTTATTTAACTGTTGAAATGTTAAAACTTTAACTTTTACAGGGTTTTATTTTAGTTTTATTTATAAATTTTATTCTCTGAAAAGTACTTTGAATTTTCAAATTTGGCTAGTCACATAAATTTTCAGTCTATATAAATATATTTTGTATACATGTATCTGGAAGTTGTGTATGCTTTCATTAACTATTTATAAATATTTCCATTGAAGATTATCCGAATTCTTTAGAGATAGGACTATTTATTAAAACTTGCAATATTTCTAGACCCTTTTATGGGGTTGTTTCACGGAGGATCTGGCAATTAGCTCTGCGGTTTTGTTTTCATGTCTCTCGAATTACTGTTGTTTTGGTATTCGGAAGTGAGTTTTCCAAGAGAATATATTAGTTGTTATTTTTTTTTAATTCCAACTTCTTTCAATGCAAGTTTTCCTTGATAAATGATTAAAACCACCAACAGCACAGCAAGAAGTTGTAATTTTAAAAAATAACATCTAAAATAATTTATTCTTAGAAAACTCAATTTCGAATATCAACAAAAGTAATTCGAGAGACATGAAAACAAAACCGCAGAGCTATTGCCAGATCCTCCGTGAAACAACCCCATTTTCCGAATGAAATTATATTATCTTAGTCCCTTTTTATATTCTAATACCAGCAAAATAAATTCTCAGCAAAGTGGTACAAATCAATTTTTTATAATCCAATTTAAAGATGGTACACTTTTTTTTAAGTTTCTTAATACCTATACTGTGTAAATATGTTATTGAATGAATCAAATCCTTCTTAGCAGCTTATTGGATTTTCAGGATTATTGAGGATATCTTGCTAATTTTGACTTCAACTTTCCATATTTGTATATTTTTTGTAAAATAAATTATTTTTTCAAAATATGTACTTGTTTCATAATTACTTTTTACCAATATAAATTATAACTCAAGAAAAATCATTATCTTATTTTTTAAAAATTTAATTGCAAAACATTTGGAAAACACAAAAATTTATGATCCTAAAAAAATTATATAGCATTTAATAAAAAATAAAAAATCATTTTAGTTTGAGTATGAATTATCGTCTCACTAGAGCTGTTGGCGACGGGCGTCATAATTTAGAACCACAGTCAGGTGACGGGCCGACACCTGAGTAGGCACCCAACGCAACCGTTAAAAGGGCGATATCGTACGCAGCGTCGGGACTTTGGTGTATATTTAACGTTCATTCCCTCTACACGGGGTATTATTCGTCGAACGTTTTTTGGCTGCACGGGCCTTTTATAGGTCGGTAGTTATTTTGGTGATGCCCGGACCCTAACCTGGGACCTTCCGCATGCAAGGCGAACGCCTTAACCGACTTGGCTCCCCAGCCCCTAAAGTCAGTTTAGAGTTATTAATTTTTGAAAAATGCATGAAAAGAATAATTTTTAATGATTACCAGATGCGTTAAAAAAACGTCATAATATCAGTGTATGGAGTTTTGTAGGGTTTTAAGAGTTTGTTCTTTTTGAACTATAGGAGTAATTTAAGAAGCGATTTTTCGAAATCCCCCCCCCCCCCAAAGTGGAAGAAAGATGAAAAACGTAAGCCGATTTTTCGACACAAATAACATTGTGCATTCTTGTAAGCTTAGGATTTATGGCAATTTTTAAGTGTACAAGTCACCGGTGTTAAGGGTACACCCGTGCAACACCGGGTTCATTAACTAAATAAACAACTGATACTTAAATCAAAGAATGACGAGTGATTTTTCATATCTTCTACTATCAAACAATTTCAGTTCTAAACACTTTTAAAAAAATAATCTGTGCTTGACAGGAACGCAACAAACAAAAAAAATCCATATAAATGGACATCAGGTCGCAGGAGGATAAGTAATTTTGCACCTTCGTTTTGGCTTTTTGACATTAAAACTTAGCTAAAGGTAAAGCAACTTCTACAGGGGCAGGTGATCGTAGATTTTAGAGAAAGGTTCCTCTATATATTTATTTATGCGCATAGTAAAAAGTGGTTGTTGATGCAACAAGTGGACAAAAGAATGCATTCAAACAAGCGGGATTGATTAGGTTTATTAGAATTAACCAATTAATGTATTACTTTTAGTTCCGGCTGCAAAACTTTTCCAACCTGCAACAAGTGTCATCTTATGCCAGCTTCTCCGGCGCGTATCCTAGACTGCCTGGTTCTAGGTTTAGAAGGCCTAAGTTCATCTCCACGTCTTGTTATTGACTTTGCTAGAATACATGGACTCATGGACCAGATCTAGCTGTTGCTAGGTCATGAAGGTTTAGTAACAACAACAACAGAATTAACATTACACTAGATGCAAAATTAGATGTGAATTAAAATTAATAAGGCTAAATGTCATGATAAAAATATTATCATAATGAACAATAGTACAATATTAATGTTTTTTTCTTTATTTGCTCTCCCAACTTTGTATGCTATCAAAATTTTCTTTGGAAATAAAATTGATGTTATTAAAGAAAGGTATCCTTTGAATGTATTCCACCAAAAAAGTCTCTAGAAAAATCTAACAAACTTTTTTCACTAGAGTTACACGAAAGCTATTAGCGATTCTCCCAAGTTATAGCATCGGTGATGATAGGCCGTTACCCGATCTGGCACCCAACGCATCTTTTTAGAGCTCACGAAGCCCTCGTCAGAAATGTGGATCATGGCAAATTTATAAAGTACACCAATTTCATGAACACAACGTTATTCTTTAGTGAGATAAAAAAAAAAAATTGTAAAGAATAATTCGTTTATCAGATACTTAGCGAGTGTCTCAGACGGATAATGTCAAAATATATTCGAATTTCTTTCTTGAATTTTTTTTTTCAAATCGAACATAATATTATGTAGTATTTTATTTTTTGAATTTTTTTTTAAATTTAAAATATGTTTTAATGAATATATCCTGTGAAAATTTCGAGTGGTATCATTTAAAGGATCAGAGTATATACAAAGCAATGCGCAATATAATCATGCGTTTTAAAATATCGTTTAAAAGTATGATTACTTTTAAATTTCAGAAAACAATTTCTATATTATGTAAAGAGTTATGTAATATATCTTCTTAAAGAAATTTTTTTTACTAGCTTTAATTTGACGCAGATAAAATTCGAACAGTTTCTAAAAGTTTTTTTTTTTTTTCAGATGATGTAAGTTTTCAGTTTTCGTAAAATATCCTTCTATTTCATTGGTTATTTCGATTTCACTCTTAACACGCTGTAAAAAAAACGTGGGTATTTAGTATTTAAGATATTTCATATTTAGTATTTTTTTAATATTTAGATGAAACTATTCTACAGATTACAGTACAATTAATTACACAACGTATTGTGGCGGTTCACCACACACGCAACCTCAATATGCCATCAACAACTAGGTGGCGCTGATTTACCATCTCGTTCCTACAACTATTCTTAATTACAAAATTAATTGTAGTATATAAGCCGAGGTAACTCACCTTCACCTTGAGGATCCTTTTGGTAGACTGTGGGTTACTGAGGCAGCTACAGTGGTGACCCGGACCTGATCGTCACCCACTCCAACGATGCTCCTGCTACGATGCGCTCAACCACGGTTGTTACTCGCTGCTAATGCAATCAACGCTGCACGCAACTCAACCGCATCTCAACGCACAGCGAAGCAACCTGCGCACGGTTCCTTACCTCGCTTCTAGGAGGAGAGTGGTGTGGCGGTTCACCACACACGCAACCTCAATATGCCATCAACAACTAGGTGGCGCAGATTTACCATCTCGTTCCTACCACTATTCTTAATTACAAAGTTAATTGTAGTATATAAGTCGAGGTAACTCATCTCCACCTTGCGGATCCTTTTGGTAGCTACAGTATAAAAAGCGCAGAGAGGGGGGAAAAGACGAGAGCACTGAAAGAAAAAAAATGTAAAATCAAAATAAATCAATGAAATTATGCATATGTCCCAAAATTATTTTCAATTCCAATATTTTTTTATATTAAATTTAAATAATTAGATCAAATTGTCATCTATAATTCCAAAGATGAAAACAAAGCCGCTGAAACTGTTGCCACTCAAGATGTGAAACATACCTGGGAGTTTTGCTTCCTTGTAGCTTGTCGACACCGGAGATAATGGGCTTGTTTCACGAGGGATCTGGCAACAGCTCCGCGGTCATGTTTTCATTTTTGTCGAATTACTTTTGCCCAGCCGTGTCTCGCTCCAATAGGGTTGTCCAGCGAGTGGCAACGGCCTTAGCAACACATCATAGCAACCATCTCTAAGGATAAACAAACCACATGTTGACCATTTGTTACTGTGCTAATCTTTTCTTTTGATCAGAATTTCGAGCGTTTTTCAGATATAATTTCGCAATGGAGCTTAGAGCACTTGAGTAAGGATGAGAAAGAGAGATATAAGATGAAAAAAAGTTATCTTCTGTCTGGTTCATTAAACAGTTTACAATTGATTGCATCTTTTAATATACCCATTTCGTTAACAACAAAAATGTTCGGCGGCGAAAGTGCTCTATCAATCTTTAGTGGACAAAAATTAAATTTTTCTAGGTAGTATTAGAATTTTAATAATTTGTAAGCTTAAATTTATTTTAAAAAAACAAAGTAATGCGTACATTTAAAATTTAGTTCTAAATTAAGTCTTAATAAATGTAAGGTAATAAGTGTAGTGTGGGGTTGTTTCATGTCGTGGATGGCAATAGCTCCAACTCCAACAGTTTGTTGCCTGGAATTATTTATGTTTTGGTATTCGAAAATAAATTTTCTAAGAATATTTTTCTTAATAAATTTTTTAATGCCAATTTCTTGCTGTGCTGTTGGTTGATCAAGACATTTGTTAAGAAAGCTTGCATAGAAAGAAAAAATTATTTTCATCTAAATCGTTTATTTTGAGAGTGAAACCGGAGCAACCGAGGAAATCCAGTACGCATACAAATAAAAAAAAAGCGTTACATCATCTGAAACATTTCTTCATTAATTAGTAATTAATAATAATTGAACTGGTAATTATTTATTAGTTAATAATTAACTAGTAATTATTTATTAGTTAAAAATTAACTAGTTATTATTTATTAGTTAATAATTATAGTTGTATAAGATAAATAAATTTTATAATCGATTTTATTTTTAAAAAATTAATTCGCATTAAGCAATTGATTGGATAATTAAAAACCTCTTGAGGAGGGGGGGGGTCAAGGAAAATTCCCTAAAGAAGGGGCCCATCCAAAATAAAGGAACTTTGTTTTTTTGAAAAAAGATGTCTAATTAAACGTGGAGATTTCAAAATTCAATTCCGAAAATAATGAAAATCAAAAAGCACGACATAAACAGTCAAAAATTATAACAGTTAAGTTAATGTTTATCCTTAGGATTCCGTCAGGTGACGTCAGAGTGGACAGGGCTATGGCATAGCCTCCTACATAGAAGCCGCGTATACTCAAGAAATAACATAGATTCACAGGCTGTCCTCAAAAAGTACTCTGGTCGCGCCATCTGTTGGTAGTCGGTCGCATATTTTAGTAGGAATGTATTCGCGGTGAATGACGGATCCAGCGGGCTATTTCGAATACCGTTCGGTCCGAGTAACATAATAAACAAATGAGTTCTTTTTTTATTTTGTTTCTGCTTCCAAGCAATATTATTTGCCAGAGAAATTCATAAAATACCATTTTAAATTTAAAAAAATCTTTCTTCAACATGTTTGCCTAATGTAAAAACTGTTACAGAATACTACTGCCAAAAATCACAATTTTTAAAAATTTAAGATTAAAAAGCTAAAAACAGCAAGCACATATTTTTAAAAACATAATCATGTAATGAGTTTCTTTGTTTTTTTTAACTTTAAAAAAAACCGCTATAGAACTATTCATTTAAAATCCCCGTATAAGAATTTTCTACTGGAGATTAAAACACTAATGAAGTAATTTAAAGTAATGAGAACCTTGTTCAGACGTTCCATTATTTAAAAAAAAATTAGCTTTGGCTTCTTAAAGAAAAATTAACAAATACTTTAACACTTATTAAAAATGATTCTGTTAAGAATAACAGTCCCTTAATAATAATACTGTAATTTCGAACAACAACAAAATTTTAAAATGAGATAGATCATTTAAATCTCAACTATAAAATGCAATTAAAATATTACAATTTATGCGAATATAGATATTAAGTTTTTTTTCAAAACTTATTAATTCAAAAACACATATATTAGAAAACAGAATGCCCGTACTAAAATGAATATAAATCTAGATATAAACTCTTTGCAAGGCAAAAAGCTCAGAACAAATAAAAGTGGCTAAAACCCCCTACTCACTGCTGGTACAAACCAAAAAGACCAGGACTCTCTCTCTCTCTATCTCTTCCTGGTGACAGGCAGACCAACACTTGCTAGTCCCGACTTGCCAGTGGACACCTGAAAAGTCTCACGTTTTCAGCTAATCAAAAGATCTTCCCCCTATGCCCTAAATGTCAGCAAAACCAGGCATCACCTGATCATATCCTGAACAGTTTAGGACTGGACTGGGAGGACATTCATTCCTCTCCCCTTTTAGTTTCGGACTTTCTTAATGTCAACGGTTTCAATGATCTGGTCTGACTCCGTCACTCCGTCAGACTCCGTCTGACTCCGTCAGACCAGATTGGAATTAGTAACAACAACAACATTATGAGGGAAAAAACAAAAAATAATTATGCATTCAATAGAATTGAAATTTGATTTACATCCATTGTAGATTATGGAAACACCGTGTTCTTTCTTTGACTTATAGGATAGTATGATGCAAAAAAAATCGGCATTATTTGTTGCATTTACGAAAGTTTACAAAAAAATTATAAATTTCGAACTCTGTAAACAAAATTTCTTATCACAATCACAGCGAACTGGGTGTAAACAAACAAGACATGTCACCGAGCACATTGTTTGTCGCGCCATGGCGCCATCTATTGATAGCTTTCTCACGACTTTCAATTTTGATCGAGCTTGGACGGCATTTATATGTAGGGGGCTATGACCGAGCACATTGTTTGTCGCGCCATGGCGCCATCTATTGATAGCTTTCTCACGACTTCCAATTTTGATCGAACTTGGACGGCATTATATTATATGTTGGGGGCTATGGCTATGGCTACGGATCTGAAAAAGTGCGGCCGTTTTTTTGATATCCAGGACATGCGCAGTAAAGAAAAATAACGTAATTAGGCGGTTTTTATAAACTTGACCGCCAAAGTCAATTTTTTTTAATTTAAATTTAATTTTACGAACTAAATTTTACTGGAAGTCGCTATCTAGTGTCAACACACATCTACTTGTGCAATCAATACTGATGATGAGGATTGGTGAGCATGCAAAGAAATCAATCGTCGAATATAGAATAATTTTCGTTTCAACATTTATTATCTTTACTAATAAAAATCAAATCGAGAGTTTCAATTTTACACTTCCACTAAAAGAAAGACTTGGGAATCGCATTCATCATGTACAGAAGGGAAGTTAAACAGTTTTTATTGCTATATCATTTACGATTAAATAATTAATTATGAACTTTTCGAATAATTGTGTTCTTTTAAAAAAGTCTCATTCTATCAGACAAATTTTTTTGGAAATAATCAAATTTCAAAGCTTGCTTTTGTAAAAATCATTTATTTCCTTTCATAGAATAAAAGAAGATGCACAACGTTTAAATTTTCTTATGTTTAAATCTCTTATAGACTGCTCGAAAGTTAATATTTTAATTAATTGGATTATTTTTAATTTCTCTAGTAAATCTAATTTGTGTTTTATCATAGTAACAGAAAAGTGTAAAATGGCCAATTCTTGTGTTCTGTGTCGACGGACTTCACGGACAAATAAAACGTTATTTAAGAAATTAGTATTTATGAAGAATGATTTTCTTTTTTACGATATTGTAAATAAATTTTATTTAAAATTATTCATTTAAGTTTTCAATTGAAACCAAATGTTTCCCTTTCTCCAAACCGTCAATAGCAAAATGAATAAATACTAATATAACATAAATGCATTTTCGAAGGAGAATATAAAATTGTATACCAAATGCATTTTTACTCCTAAAAATAATACTTAAATTTCATATTCTTTATATTCGTTTACCACACCTTCCTCCAAATAAAATAAATAGAAAAAATAAAAGTCGCTAACATAGACTGGCAGTGGCCTCATTTTCCTAAGTATTTTGGTCTATCTAGTAACATTTATAGATCGATGAAATCGCTGGAAGAATTGCAGTAAAGTAAAAGCGCCAAATTAGAAAAGAAGCCAAATAGTTTACCGCCTAGCTTTTGGAAACGGCCGCGTTTTCTTAACATTGAGCGAGACACGGCTGCTTATGCCTTGGTATTCCAAATTGAGTTTTCTAAGAATATTTTAGTTATTATTTTTTTTTAATTCCAACTTCTTTCAAGTTTTCCTTGATAAATGATTAAAACGACCAACAGTACAGCAAGAAGTTGTAATTTTAAAAAAATAACAACTAAAATAACTTATTCTTAGAAAACTCAATTTAGAATATCAACAAAAGTAATTCGAGAAAAATGAAAACAAGACCACAGAGCTGTTGCCAGATCCAACGTGAAACAAGCCCATTTTACGGCCTCTTGCTCTTCGCTCCCAGAATATAATATTACGAAGTATACATTGGCAAAATTAAATTTATAAAAATTGATCATAAAAAGGCAGTCATACTGTTAGCAAACCAAACCAAACGTTCAATAATTTGTTTTTATTTTTATTTATGAATGCAACCGCGATTCGGATGGCTGTGTTGCAAGAAGTAAACAAACACAAATGGCTACGTCAAATGCTTTAAATTCTGTAAATTCTACAATGCCTGCTCCTATGTCCGACATCGAAAAAGTTATCCGGAAACTTGAACAAGGCACCGACCTACTAAAACTCTATGAAAAAAGGAAGCCGGAGAGACGTACCATTTGTGTTAAGTTAGAAACTCGAGAAATACTTCTGTGGAAACCTGTAGCGGGTCGGACTATAATAGAAGGATCCGGTATGTAATATACATTTGTATAAATGTATTTTGTATATTATGCATTTACTAAATATTGATAATGTTTAATGTGTATCCGACTAAAGCAAAACTGCTATATATGACTTTTGACATTCCATTCGTAAATCATAAATGATTTTATAAAAATGAATCTAAAAACTATTTTATTTACATTTGTTTTCTTAAACCATAACTTCCTGAATTTCCATTAATTAACCTACTTTTTAATTAAAAAAAAATAAGTTATAAATTATTTTTATGTACTTAAATCTAAACCTTACAGAAATCTAAACTAAATTTCGTGAAACAACAATTAAAAATTGACAATTTCTGTTATTTTTGATAAAATGTCTGATTCTTTCAAATATTTGATTGATTTCATTCAAAAAAAATTCGGAAAATCGTAAATGAAATTTTTCAAATGAGCTTTTACTGTGACTGTTGATTTTACTATTGATGTCACATTCTGACTTTAATAAAAATTATCAATCTATGGCTCCAATATTTAAATGCCAAAAATTATTATATTTCTTACAAAAATGTGCCGATCCAAATTGTAATATTGCTGTCATAATCAACCACAAATATTTAATGTATTGTTAATAATTCTTTAGTGTTGAACAATTTCTGAAGTTTCTTATATTTATATCTGAAAAGCATTTTTAATGGACAATTCCACTTTTTTACCCTGTCTAATCAGTTAATTCTGTATATTTCCATTACACGGGCACATTAATTTTAAAAAATTGCAATTTTAATAATTTTATTAAATTTTAAAATTTAAAGCATATAGGAGCCAATTACAATCATCTACTACAGAAATACAATTTTAAAAAAATTAAGAAATTAAATTTTCAATTTAATAAATCAGATAAATTTAATAATTGAAATTTTAATTTAATAATTCAGTTTAAGGGGGGCGATACATGTAACCACCAGAATTTTGATTGTTTTTCAGAGACGTTATTAAAAGGGAAGAAATACATGAATTGTTTTAAAATTCAGTATGTTTATTCATTAAAATACAAAACTAGGTTTTTTTGTTTTAGTTTTTTCAAAATGGTCGCCGTAGTAACTCATCTCCTGATAAAAGTATCAATCGGCGGGAATTCTAGCTACTCTAAAATTGATCTGAAATCAAAATTTTTTTATTTGAAAATGTTCATAAAACTTGCATCTTCTAGTTACACCAATAAAAAAAAAATTAAAAGTTGAAAAATTGCAAATCAGCAAGCCTCAGAATAAAAAAGTTCCATATTTTTACCCTTTTTTCAAAGGTATTGGGTATAAAAACTGTAACTTCATTTTTTTGGCATTTTTGAGGTTCAACTAGAAGATAATACTATTGAGAAGATGTATACCAAATTTTATAAGGATCGATTGAGAACTTTTTGAGTTATCTTGCCCGCCAATTTTAAAAAAAGTAGTTTTGCGATAAACGTCCTTAAAGTTTTGACAAAGCCCTCAAGCGACGAGTTGAGGTGAAGCATTTAAATGAATTTTTAATCAATAATTAATGCAAATTTCATTCTAAAAATTTGCAGGCATATTTTTTAGATGTTATTTTAATTATTTATGAAATTTTAAAAAAATCCATTATTACATGTATCGCCCTGCTTAATAAAATTAAAATCTCGTGCAGGAAAAACAAGTTTACACTTCAGCCAATTTGCTTATCCCTCAGAGGGTTAACTGTGTACACTGTGTTTTGTTGTCTGAAAAGTAACTGCTGACCTATAAATGGTTTGTGCAGCCGAAGAGTCCAACCACAAAACCCTGTGCACGTCACTCCTAAAAGTTACTTTGGGTGCCTACTCAGGTGTTGGCTTGTCACTTGACTGTGGTTCTAAATTGCAACGCCAGTCCCTACTCGCCAATAACCCTTGTGTAGGTCTAGTGCAACAATAATTCAACCTAACCTTTTTTTCAGTGGACTTGCACCAAGTGAAGGAAATAAGACCGGGCAAGAACAGCAAAGACTTTGACCGCTGGGCGGAAGAAACACGGAAATACCAGAATAGCGAGTGCTTTGTCATCCTTTACGGCAAGAAATTCACTTTGAAGACCTTATCCTGCGTGGGCAAGAAAGATGAGTGCGAACTTTGGGTCAAAGGCATTGAGCACCTGGCCGCTGAGAGCAGGACTGCTCCCTACCCACTCTTGGTTGAAAGATACCTACGGAAGGAGTTTTATAACATGGAGAACTTACGAGGAGTGTATGTACTAAATGTTAAACTATTTCATTAAAATGTATGACACAGAAATTTATACCCTCCCTTAAGTCCTTTTTAACCTTTTCAGTCCCAATAACAATTTGGCATCATCATTTTAGAAAAAAAATTCTGATCGTCTATAGCCATTTATGATATCAAAAAGCACATCATTCGATTCTTCAAACTTTTTTCTATTAGAGAATATTTTTTATTAATCCCAATAGATGTCAGTCCTATTATTATTTTTTAATTATGATCAGAAACATGATGATGCCAAATGGCATCACTGGGACTGAAAGGGTTAAATTAACCCCTAATTAAAAGTATGCATATTTCTTATTTTTTACTACATAACAGGAGTCCTGTTTACAAAAGATTACACTATTTTTAGTTATTTCAGAAAGTTTTGTTCTTGCACAAGTTTATTAAGTGTGGTTTTAAGAACTAGCATGTGTGGTTCTTTGAATTATCTGATTTGATACTCTAGTCATGTGACCTTTGGTGTTTAAAAAGATCCCTAAATTGATGTAGTTTTAGAATTCAATAACGTTGTAATAGGGCATTACCTGAATGAACATGTTTAATGTGAAATTGCACGTTTTTTTCTTTTAAAAACTTAACTTAAAGTAAATTTGTTGTAATACATGTATATATTATTTGTGCTTTTATATTAACATTTTATTTAAGGCTTGCCTATTGATGTTGACTCCATGGGGGAAGTTAACCCATCTTTTTTTAACATATATGTTTATTTTAGTGTTTTTTATTGCATAAAACTCTTAACTACCGTAATTTTGCCCCTATGACCAAGCTAAAAGTTGGTGCCTGTGGGTGTGCCTAAGTTACTTATTTATGTTGATGCAATTGTAACTTTAAATGAACTGAATGATTTTTTTTCTTTCTAAAATGCTTATACTTTAATATTGTAAAAAATAGTTTTAAAAAATTGGTTTAATGTTTTTCCAGGTTGACAATCAAAGATTTGAAAGCATTTTTGCCAAGAATAAATATTAAGTTACCAACAAATCGATTAAAAGAATTCTTCCAGGTACTTTGAATTTTTTTTTAGTCAAAAATTTCACTTAAGCTTTTTGGCTGCATTACTTAAATAAAACATACTGTGTTAAAATTGAAAAAAATATTTTTTGTAGGATGTTGATTCTAAAAGAGTTGGAGAAATTGGCTTTGAAGGTTTTGCATCACTGTACCACAATCTTGTTCATGATGAAAAGGTAAGAACAGTGTTTGAAATTAATACCTATCCTTCTTTGTGTTCTTTCCTTTTATTCATGCAATTATTATTGCAGAAGTTAGTTATTTGAACTTTTCTGAGATAATTTTTGTTTTTTGACTGATTTTATGTTTAAAAAGCACTATATTATGAAAAATCAAATAATAGAAACCAATTTTTCTCATCCAATGTTATAATGCCTTGTTTGTATAACTTGGTTATGTCACTAACAGTTTTTTTTTTTAAATAATTGTCGTCTGTCATACACACTGATATAGTTGGTTTAACATGTAATTTACACTTTAGCAATTGTTTTTCAATTTATTTGTAGTCAAGCAAATTTGTTTATGATGCTTACAGCACCATCTGCCGCAAAACTTTGAACTATTTTTTATTATGTCATGTGATTTCCTCTTCCTTTAATAATGCTCTCCTAAAATTTAACATCATTCTGATAGGTGAGGTTTTGAAGTTGTAACTTTAATTGTGACCACCCAGTATAAGAAAATTGTTAATCTTTATTAACCCTTTCCTTGTAAAGTAGTTTAAATTTTTCACATGAATAAATGCCACTTAAGGGGTAAGTTTTAATTTGTATTTTTTTTATTGAGGGTGGGGGGGGGGGGGTCGGGCTTTTCTAATGTTTTGATTCAATTAGAAAAAAAGTTGTTAAAAAAATTAATACTTATTAATTAATATTTTGGACTGTCTAATTTATTTCGTTCTAACCTTGTTTTATTTGTTCCCTTGACAGCTTTTCAGCAGCACTTTTGGGCAGTATACAACTGATGGACATCGGGTCACCCTGCAAGAATTTCAGAATTTTCTAATTGAACAACAAAAGGTAGATATTGGTTATTGAGAAATCTGTTACTTTAAATCAAAATTTCAGTGTTATTGTGTCTTAATGCAACCCATAAATGTTTTAGAGGCTGGTTAACGCTCATTCCTTTCTTAAGTTACTAAAAATATATTCATTAAACTAACAATGGTAAATGTATTTATTAAACTAACATTGATGTTGTAGGACCTAGAAGCTGTATGTGAAGAAAGAGTTAGTGGATTGATGCGTCAATTTCTTCAAGATCCTAGCAGAGATGCTAATGTACCCTTTTTCACTGTTCCTGAGGTTAGTTGACAAAATGGCATATTTTTAATTACTTATTGTATTTACATCATAATAGTTTTTCAACTGTATTAGTTATTTATTTCCTTGAAAATTTCAGAAAAATCTTTCTACTGGGAGAGTTAAAAAGATTAATTGCAGCTTTATATAAAGCTCACTAACAAAGTAATATCAAATACAAATATTTAATAGAAATCCTCAAAATTATCAAATTATTTTTAATTTGAAATTGATCTAAAACTATTTTGAAATCAAATTAAATTCCTTGTTTAGTACTCCATATAAAATCTTTGAAAACTTTCCATCTAAACAAATTAATTCAAAATGTCTTAATTTGAAATGCTATTTATATGAAATATGTTCACTAAGTTAATTTTAAAATTATCTTTCAGTTTCTGGACTTCTTATTTTCTCCAGAAAATGATGCCTTTGATCCCGTTCATAATGAAGTGAACCAAAACATGACGCAGCCCATAGTCAACTATTGGATTGCATCATCTCATAACACGTAAGAAATTTCGATTGTACCCCTATTTTTCTTCCACCTTATGCAATATGATTGGGCCTTTTGTGATTGTGTGTCCAGGCCTGCCAACTCTCCGGATGTAACCCGGGAATACCACATTTTTAACTACTTTCTGAGTGTCAGTACCAATCATATGTACCAATTGTTGGATTTTCGAAGGGATATCATAAACTTCCACTTGGCCCCTGGAATACGGAAACTCGTTATTACCAAGTTAAATCCGGAGAGTTTGCAGCAACCTTGTTGGCTGAATTAACATCGTACTAGAGACACACTTGACAGGTCGTCTGCATCAGATGTTAATTCTTATGTTTTGAATTTGTTATGCAAAAAAAAAAATCAACATTACTCGAAACCAATAATCTCACCTGGATTTCAATTAATGAGGCTGTTATGTTTAACAAAATTCTCAGTCTCACTCTATTTTTGATTTATATATGTCTATTTATTTATTCAAGATCTAGTTATTCGGTTTTAAATGCACATTACAGAACAAGTCCAATTACAATATACATTGATATGTGGTACTGCCTATTTAATATATATAGTTTCGTGTCCTCAACTTCTTCTTTAGTTATCTAACCGGTGATCAAGTGACATCAGAATCATCCTGTGAAGCATATGCCAGGTGTCTGAGAATGGGATGTCGTTCAATTGAGTGTGAGTGCATATATATATATATATATTTGTATGATGTTGTATCATGTCTCACATGTCTAACTAAGTATGTTTATAGTGTGTGTAGAAAATGTGTGTGTTTTAATGGCAGTATGATTTTTGTTTAACTGTAAGAACAATTTTATTTTTAAAAAAATGAAGCTTAGTATTCACGATAAGTATGTTCATTCATGTCTGTATTTAGTTTCAGTGAAAATTATGAAATAAATATTTTCTTAATTCTTATAATAAGTTATCCTTTTCTAATGAATATAGAACTGTGAAAATTCTTTTGCAGTTTTATTATTAAATAACTTTTTATTTTATTTTACAAGTGGATTGCTGGGATGGACCTGATGGTATGCCTTCCATTTTCCATGGTCATACTCTGACAAGCAAAATCAAATTCATTGACGTCATAAAGACAATCAAGGAGCATGCCTTCATAACATCAGAGTAAGATAAAATATATATTTCAGTTAAATATTGTTATTGTCTTAATTTAAGAGTGTATTTGCAAATCTCATTATCCAAAGTATGTCTAAGATATAGGGTCCGGTTTGTTCATTGGTGACTTTTGATAATGGTAAATTCAATTGGACAAAGCTGCCAATGAAGGTGCTGGACCCTATATCTTAGTCATACTTTGGAGGTAAGTTTCGTGACTACACCCTTAAAATGTTGTTATACAGTCAGATTTTTAATCTATTTCTTTACCATACAGGTATCCAGTGATATTAAGTTTGGAAAATCATTGCACATTACCACAACAACGAAACATGGCTGCTGCATTTATAGAAGTTTTCGGAGGTATAATTTGAATTTGTTTTAGTATCTGGAATTGCTTCTTTTGGAGGATATTAATTTGAATCATTAGATATCTTAAAAAAGTTATTGTTTACGTAGTTTAATCACTCAGTGGTAGAAGTGTAGGAGGAAAAAGTGGGGAGATGTCCACAACTTAGTTAAAAGTGCCCCCCCCCCCTTCACTGGATTGATAATTTTTTAATTGTTTTGCTCTTGTTCAAAATAAGTCAATAAATATCATTGGTAACGTAAATATTCATTTGTATAAAGAGAAGTGGTACCGTTACTTTGCATCATTAGAGCTGTATTACATTGAGCTACAACAGACATTTTGACTGTGAGCGAACAACTTGAATTATAAAACTGTTAAAATAGTCTTTTTATATTAAAAGTGAAACAACAAAATAAAAAAAACAGTAGGGGAATTGAAGAGCGTAGTGGAATAACATGCTAAATGACATTTTTTTAAAAATTGAGATTTTTGTGTCAATGAACATGTTATTTCCTCCTTATTAGATATCAAGTTTTGCTTTTTTCATAAACTTTAAATTAAATATATTTTTTACCATTTGCAAGTACCGTTTTTAATGTATGTAAGTGCAAACTAAAAACTTTAAAGCTCATTTTCTCGTTTTCACCTTTTTGTCACTTAGCATGTTCTTCCACTAAGCTCTTCAGTTGATTTTAGTGTCATGACATGTGAAGGGACGCATGACATTTTCTTGAAAAGTGGAGGGACACATCACGCTGTTTACCCACGCTTCTAATACTGGTTCAAATTTAAATCTCTCAGCAAACCACATCATTAAATTATAAATTATGTTACAAATGTTTTGAAGCTCTTGATATTATTAGCATGCTTAATATCAATGAACTTGCTTTTATCCTTTAACTTTAGTTGGTCTAAACAATGCTAAAATAAAAAATGTGTCCTTTCTTTAAAATTATATGTAATTTCTTAATGTTACATCTGTTTAATATATCACCCAAAGCTAATAAAATAATTTATGAAATCAAAGAAAACCTAACAGGTTTTATCATAGTTTTATTAAATTATTTTATTCAAATATTACAAATTTTTATTGTATAAATGTGAAACCATACTTTGAACTCCTTAATTTTAAGAACACATGATACATAATTAACCAAGGGGTTTATTATTTTTTTTATAGATATGCTTTTAACTCAGCCTATTGACAGAGAAAGTGGTCAAATGCCATCTCCGGAACAGCTGAAGCGAAAAATCATTATAAAAGTAATTGTTATGATTCATAAAAGATTTTTCATTTCGTAAATAGTTTTGGTTAAAACAAAATTTGACAATGAATACTCTATCCAGGAATAAGAAATATCCTAAAAAGCCAGAGAATTTCTTAATGATCATGAATAACCAGGAAAAGTTAGAAATTAGTCAAATGACTTTCTACTTTATTTAACTATTTCTGAGTTATTAATCAGATTGTTTCTAAGCTCTAAAATTAAATATTGATTTAAAATTAATTCTTCTTAACAATAAATTTTTTAAACATTTTAAAAATTAATAATCTAAATTTAATTTTTTAAGAAACATGATAAGCACAAGAAAATTTGCTGCAGAAAGAAAATGGAAAGGGGATTTTAAAAAAATGTTTTAATTGTCGTTTTCTTCATCATAATTGCGATAAATTTAATGTTTTTTATTATTTGTTTTTCAAAAGAAATATTTCCCTAGAGCTATTTTCCTTTTTAAAGGAAAGGATAGTTTTTTGTTGTTTTTAACTCTTTTGTTGTTGTTGTTTTTATAGTTTTTTGAACTTTTTATTGAAATGGATATATGTTTTTTTATAAAAATGTCCTGGATTTTATTAAAATTTGTTTTAAATTAAAAATATTTTTTGTTTTTAATTAGCACAAAAAGCTACCAGATGGCCATGAAGAACGAATTGTTGTACGAAATGATGAAGGTAAAACTAGTTTTTCTCGTGTACATATTTCATACCATTAGCAATATTTTGTATTAAACTCTCACAATTATTCAACATCATTAGTATAACTGTAAATTTTTTTAAGCAGTGTAATTTTCAAAACATTACACTATTTGTAAAGTTACTTTTAACACTTCAATCATTTTTATAGGTGGAGCAGAATCTGACGTTAGCAATGCAATTAAGAATGGCATTTTATACTTAGAAGATCACATTAATCATGAATGGCGGCCACATTTCTTCATGTTGACCCAAAATAAAATGTACTATGCAGAGGAATGTAGCGAGGAAGATGATGAAGATAATGAAGAGGCCCGGGAAAATGGGCCTAGAGAAGTATTTATATATTTAACTACTTCATTTTTAATAAAACTCACAAAACACTGTATTGCCTTGTTGCAATTTTACTGTCAACAAAATATTGAATTAAAATGCAGAACTCAAATAAGAAAAGAAGTAGTGTTTTGTAAGTTGCGTAATGTTTTTGAAATGACTCAATTATAGCTTCAATATAATTTATTTCATGATGATAGGCCATGGAACTATTTTCGATATAATTTTATATAGGTACAGTGAAAAATTAGTTTATTTAGTTAACTCAGTTAAAGAAAGTATAATAATTTTCTTTGCAACCTAGTATGCATGTGCATTTTAACAGTCTGAGTTGCATCATCCATTATGGACAATCCAGTAATGTATAATTAGAGAAATTATGTCATTCTTACAAGGTAAATTTTCTGAAACAATTAAAAAAAATAAAAAATTCTTAGGACGTGCCATCTGAAGAACTTCACATTTATGAAAAATGGTTTCATGGGAAATTGCCAGGTGGAAGGAATCAAGCCCAAGAACTGCTAAATCAGTACGCATATTTAGGAGACGGAACTTTCCTGGTTAGACAAAGTGAAACCTTTGTTGGAGACTACTCCTTATCATTTTGGAGGAAAAATACTGTGAACCACTGTCGCATCAGGTCAGTTGAATATGTATATATTAAAAGAAATAATTTTCAGTAGTGTAGATTGGTAATAGAAAAGTTATTAAAATGTACTTGAATTTGTTATAATTTATCATAGTATGGACGAAGAATTTACGTATATAGCTTGATTTATTTGTGTATAAAGTTACATATGTTTACCAATGATGTACATATATTATGTAAAAAAAGTACTTGTTGAGTTAGACAATATATGGTACATGATCTTAAGAATAAATATATTACAATGGTATAGTAAAAAGTTGTGTGAAGTTTGTTTGTGTATAAGTATTTACTAATTTACCAGTCATACCTAAATATTTTTTGCGAGATAATAAACGTATCCACCTACTATGCATCAAGCTAGATTACTAGAAGTCTCCAATTTTATGATCAATGTTAATGGTTTTATAAACTGAGATATTCTGAATATTTGGTATTGAAAACTTTATTGTGCTTTATTTTTATTAAACTTTTTTTTTCTGCTCTATATTTTATACAAGTGATAGAAATGCAGAATAGTTTAATTTGCTTTGTCAGAGAACTATATTAATCAATATGTATATAAATGAATGGCAAAATTGTACTGATATTTATTTGTGCCTTTATTTATAGGTCAAGACTCGAGAGAGGACAGACAAAATACTACCTTATTGATACAATTTCATTTGATACACTGTATAGTTTGATTACTTATTACCAATCAAATCAGTTAAGAAGTCCTGAATTTTGTATGTGTTTAACTGAACCAGTTCCTCAACCAAACAAGCATGAAGGAAAAGAGTAGGTTCTTTTTAAGAATTATGTCTAATCTAACATTTAAAATTTCCTCACATTCAAGGTGTGTTATATGACCTTTTTCTGCTATGTATCCAAATATAGTAAAGGGTTTAGTTGCATCTTTATTTTTATAGTTTTAAAGTATGCAAAAAACTTCTTTACCATAACTAATTAAAATTTGGAAAACAGTGAAGCAATCTACTATTACTTACTAAATTGGAACAAGGTCAAATTTATTTTTTTAATGCTTTTCTATATTAATCCCTTTATTACCAGGACATACACAGCTTACATCCTCTTAATTCAATCATCAACAACCAAGACGTACACTGTGTATGCCATCCACTCTACAGTAAACAGCTGCAGCAACAGCTTTGCTACCCTGGCCTATAGGCTCTTACTCGAAAAATTATGCCCGAAAATGAAGGGGTTAATAAATATTTGGCAGTTCAATTTAAACAAACACTCAATAATCTTAAAAACCTAACCAACTTAAAGCTTAGTGTTTTGCTGTATTTCTTAAAATTATTTTTTAGATGGTATCATTCAAACATGACAAGAGCTGAAGCAGAAGAAATGCTTAAAAGGGTCCACTATGATGGGGCATTTTTAGTACGCCCAAGCGAAAAAGAATCAAATTGTTTTGCAATTTCCTTTAGGTACTGTACAAATTTAAAATAATTTTTTGTTTGAATCTTTAAAATTATAATGTTGGAGTGAATATGTCCCTTGAAATTTAATATTTCTAACTAGAACGATTTTCAGATTATTTTGATATGTTTTTGCTTGAAAATTTTTTGTTTGAAGTGTACCCTTTATTTTTAAATCAAATTTTTCATTTGAATTACTTTTTATGTTGCAACAGAGGATTTTTTTGTTCATTTGTCTTAAAAACCCTGAAACCTTGATATTTAAATAGTGTTAGTCCATTTTATTTGGTATAACAAAAAGTTACAGGAGTAGGAGCTATTTTTAATTTGCATTAGTTTTATATTAAAATAAATTCTGTGTAAAAACTAATACATTTTATTTATACCAATATAGTCCTCCCAAAATTGGTTAATTTTCTTATTTTTATGGCTTTTCCCTTCTTCTAGAAAGCCATATTTCCATAGAAACAAATATTTTTCTCTATTTATTTATAGCATATAAATAGTTTTAGTCCATTTTGTTTGGTATAACAAAGAGTTACAGAGCAGGAGCTATTTTTAATTTGTATTACTTTAATATTGAAATAAATTCTGTGTAAAAACTAATAATTTTTATTTATACCAGGGCCGAAAATAAAATAAAACATTGTCGAATAAAAATGGAAGGTCGACTTTACACTATTGGAACAGCTCAGTTTGAAAACCTACTTGAACTTGTCAGTTACTACGAGAAGCATACATTGTATCGAAAAGTGAAATTAAAATATCCGGTCAATGAAGAAGTTTTGCGCAGAATTGGAGGAGTAAGTTTGTTCTAAAAATTTTAATGCTATCCCACCAGTATATTACAATATTGTATGTAACTCTTATCTTGTCCATGAAAATGCTTTTATTACAAAAAAATTTATGCATTGAATTTTCATTTAAAGTAATTTGATAAATCATTTTTAAGATAATATCTGTGTAATGATAGCTTATACTTTTTAAGACTTTCATATTTTTTTATTATCTATTTATAAGCTGTGTCAACTATGTTATTTCCTAATTAACAGCCTACTAAATTTTGATCCTGTACTTCTTAAATTGCATAGCAATGCATTTATTTAAATTATAAAAGTTTTCTCATTTATCTAAATACTTATTTATTTTGATGTGGGAAAACTGCTGTATTTTACCAAGAGTAACATTTCATTCGTATGATTACAAATCTAAATCTAAACATTTTTTTTTTGTACAGGAACCTGAATATTCACCTGTGTATGGACCTTCTGGCATGTACATGGACCCAAATTGTTTCACATCAAAGGTTGTGTTTCTTTTTAAATCTACCCTTTTGTTTTTCTTTTTGTATGTTTTTTCTTAAAAGACAAATTAATAAGCATTTCTCACAAGACACTATAAACACATAAAAAGTTAATAGCTTAAAAGTTAATAAGTTTAAATTTTAAATATTTTTTCTGTACTCGATAATGATCCTGATTTATTCCTTATTCTTTTTTCTCTAATGATGAAAGCCTATTTAGAAATTTTTACCTTATATTTTACTGCTTTAAAGTATTGTAACATCCTAGGTTTGCTTATCTATAATAATAAAAGAAAGAGTCTGTCTGTCTGTGTGTCTGTCTTCGGATCGTAAAAGACCTACTTATACTGCCCACAGGAATTCGAAATTTTAAAGATAGATTCCCTTTAATACTAACGTGTGCACCTGAGGCTTAGTTTTTTCATATTTGTTTCATTTTTAGAGAAAATTCGAATTTTCTGAAAAAAATACACCACTTTCGCTCAAATCCGGTCATTTTTTCTCTTTCTGATGCATATAAATAGTTTAGTCAATTTTTAACAAAAACATTTACAGATTCAAAATTTTTAATTTATTACTTTATATTACTTCGTAAAACTAAATTTTATTTTGAAAAAATAATTGTGATATGACGTTTACACTTTTGAACCCGTAAATCTACTGCAGTTTCATTACTACGGAATAATTGTATGGTGTTTATTTAAAGAAGTTTTTGCCAGATTTCGGACGCATGTTTGCAAATTTTAAGCAATCAAGTATATTACACTATTATGAACTCTGATGGTCATAAATGCCTCTTACAAAAAATTTATGTGTTTATGTCTTTATATTTTTTAGAAATACTGTTGCCAAATGAATAGTTATTACTAAATTAGCCAAATAGCATTTTTTTATAATTATTTATAAGCTGGTCACGTTTTTCTATAACGCCTCATTGTTTATCTGCTTCTATAATTGTAGGTGCTTATAATCTATTTTCTCTTCCAATATTTTTTATGTGGGAAAAGTTTTACAGAAACTGTGTTCAAAATTAACTAAAAGTTTTTTTTATGTATTTATGAGGATTTGCTGTATGACCAATTGTTTACATCAAAGGTGGTTTCTTTAATCACCTGTTTTTTCTTTTGGATTTTTTAAGGCAAATTAAACGCATTTCTACAAGACTATAAACACAGTAATACAAATAATAAGTTTAATATTCGCTCATAAGTATCCTGATTACCTTATATTTTTTGAGAAATCTATTTGAATTTTTTTATTTTACTGCGAAAGTACTGGTAAATATTTGCTTATCTATAATAATAAAAGAAAGAGTCTGTCTGTGTGTCTGTCTTCGGATCGTAAAAGACCTACTTATACTGCCCTCAGAAATTTGAAATTTTTAAGATAGATTCCCTTTAATACTAACGTGTGCACCTGAGGCTTAGTTTTTTCATATTTGTTCCATTTTTAGAGAAAATTCGAATTTTCTGAAAAAAATACACCACTTTCGCTCAAATCCGATCATTTTTTCTCTTTCCTGATGCCATCGGCTGAAAAAATTAAATAAAACTTTTAACGAAAACATTTAAAATTCAAAATGTTTATTTTATTCTTTTGCCATTACTTTCAGAAACTAAATTCATTATTTGAAAAATAATTGACATGTTTCAATTGACGTAATTCCGCCAGTCTTCATTCCCGGATTTTATTGTGGGTTTATTTGATGATTTTTTCATTGATTTTTCTGTTGACTGCATGTATGCATATTTAAGCTATAAATGTATAGTTAAGGTATTACTGAAATATGATGGTTAATAAAGGCAATCGCACTAGAGCTATTAGTGTTTTATGTCTTTATTTTCTCGCCAAACTCGCCAAATTGTTAACTAAAATTCGCCAAATAGGCAATTTTTTTTATAAATAATTTATAAGCTGGTCGGTTGTTAGAAGGTCATTGTGTTAGAGCTGTATATTGGGTGTGGGTAGCTATATCTATTTTCTCGCCAAATTATTTCCCAAAACGCGCCAAATGAGCTAAAAGGTTTTATGTATTTATGAGGGAATTGTGATGACATTCATGAGTGCATTGCATTTTATAGCGTATTTTTCATTTTGGAATTTTAAGGCAATGAAACGGGATTTTATAATTTATAACGAGCGGAAACAACAATAAGTTTACGATCCTAGAACAGGGTATATGGTACACATATTTGGAATCTATTTAATATTTTTTTATTCCGTGCGAAGAACGGGTATAAATTTGCTAGTGGTTTAATAAAGCCCTTAATTTGTCTAAAAATTTAGAAGTGGTAATAAAGAATGTAGTGTTATATGAAAGAATATAATATCCCATTAAAATATGAATGTTTATTATTCTTGTATCCAATATGTCCAATTTTCATATTTTCATTTACTTTTATATAGATTACAGTAAAAGCATTGTATGACTATCGAGCCCAACGAGTTGATGAGTTGTCCTTTTGTAAACATGCCATAATATTGAATGTTGTAAAACAACATGGAGGATGGTGGAGGGGAGATTATGGAGGCAAAAGACAGCACTACTTTCCAGCTAACTATGTTGAAGAAATAGAAGCAGAAAACAGTGATGATAGTGTATGAATTATATTTTAAATACAGTCCCTGGACACATTATTAGACGCACTGTATTATTTTTTTAGTAATTTTATGGTTCTTAAGAGTTTTTATGCAATAATGGTATATTTAAACTACAATATTATTGATATTTATTTAAAATAATTGTTGTACTACTACATATTTGTATTTATACAAATATGTAGGTACAATATCACCCGGTAATTAATATTTTACATGAAATCTTGCAGTGCATCTAATAATTTGTCCAGGGACTGTATGTTAGTTGTGTACAAGTGTAATGTTAAAGGGATAGATATTTAAGTTTTTAAACCAAAGTTTAGTAAATGAACTATTTTTCTCTCACTTTTCGTAAGCCCATTGACTTTGCATACATATGCAAGAAAAATTCAAAACCCATTAAAGTGCCCACCTAGTGCTTATTATCTAAAGGCAATCAATTGCTAAAGAAACCTTTTTATTTTAAAAACTACCATTTGTATCCTGATTTAAAAAAAAAAAGAAAAACCTCTGTCACTCTTACATTTGTAAAAATGAGCAACTTTCTTGTTAGTTGAAAAAGGTTGTGCACAATCAGTGTAAATTGAGTATATATTTCCAATTGAAGGGTTTAGTAGGAAAACATATTATCTAAAGTACAACTAAGATATAGGGTCAGGATCGTTCATTGGTGACTTCGTCCAATTGAATTTACTATTGTCAAAAGTCGCCAATGAATCCTAGATCTTAGTTATACTTTGAAGAATGTGAGTTTTGCAACTAGACCCTTAATTTGAGTAGGTATTTATTTTTTAAATGTTGAGTGTATTGAAGTAGCTACTATAATTTTAAATAATTTGTTAATTCAAAATTGCTTGCCTTTTTCCCACCATTATTTTTTGTTAAAAAAAGGTAATATATATCAAAATGAAATTAGTATAATATAATAATTTTAATTGACTGCTCATTTATTTTAAAGTTGGCATTTGAAACTTGAAAGTACATAAATTGTGGACTAAAATTTTAGCAGCAATAATCATAGTTGTAAATTATGTGTTATTTTATAGGGGGCAGAATCCATGCCTTTAGGAAGCCTGCAAAAAGGCAGTATTGACATTGTAGATTGTACTGTTGGTATGTTATTATATTTAGTTTAATTTAGAATATAACTCTTTATGTATATTTCTTCAAATGTAATTGAAATACCTTTAAATATCAAAACAATATTACTATTTTTTTTTTTAATAAAATATGTTTGGGTAGGTTAAAATAAGTTTTTTTTTTGTGTGTGTATATAAATCTTTAACTCTAATCCTATTATTTTCTTGAAAACAAAATATCTATAATTTTTCTAAGAAAACACGGAACTTTTAAATGGATAAAATCAAAACACATTTAATATTTATAAGTACTCTTACATTACATTTCTGAATATGTTTTATAGTCAAATAAATAATAAAACATGTATTTCAGATACAACTTCCATTACAAATCGTGGGAAAGACTATGTCTTCAGGATAGTATCTCCAAGACAAATCACGCCCATTGAAATAGCAGCTGCCTCTCGTGAAGAAATGCTGGATTGGGTACAAAAAATAAGGGAAACTGCACAATCTGCAAATGATATGGTAATGTTTAATTGTTAAAAAAAATTGTTTAACAAACTCACTTTTCCTGCTAATTAATTAAGTTTTCAAAGTGAAGAATCAGTAAAATGTATATTTAAGAAAGAACTAAAATTTTAAATACACCAACATTGTGTTTTTCGTAAAAGTTTATCTTTATGTAACTTATTCCCATTTTTCTGTGTTTATTAAATTGTGTTCTTCTAATTTCTCCTCCATTTTTGAGTATTACTATGTGTGGCAATACAAAAATTCTCTCACTTTTAATATTGTTGATATTAAATATTTTACTTTTTTTATTCAGTAAATTTAGTGTTGAAGTAAAAGTGAAGTACGAGACAATTAAATTAATTATAAATATAACTGTGTTATATGATACATTGATAATTAAGTCAAGAATATTATTGTTATATGATACATTGATATTGCAGAATTTACGTTAATTTACTAATTGTTTACATTTCCGTATTTTTGTTTCGTTCCGAACCTCAATTATTTGGTTTTAAATAGAGTATTAGTAAATATATTCCTTAACCTCTGCACTTCAGAGATACACACCTGTGGACCTTTGTAGAATTCACTTCACAACTTCTTTTTACAATTTTACTTGATACTAACTTTTCTATTATGAACTATAATGTTCAAGTTTTCCAAAAATACTGATACCAAAGCTGATTTATTAAATGCATAAAAATGTAGCAAGAGGGTCAATCAGATTTTGGAAGCCTTGCGATTAAGTTTTCCCAGCAGAACTTCATAAGAGGTTTTGCATCAAAACAAATGTTAGAAGGGACTATTATTTACAAAAAACTTACAGAGCTTGTTTACTTTTTTGAAACACACATAAAATGTGTATTTTTACTACTCAAAACCTCCAATTGTACTAAATTGTTAAGCTAAATGTAAATTTTTTAATTACTTGCATAACACACTTTTAAATATATAATTGTTTGAAAATATGTTTACATCAAGAATATATATGTAGGATTTTTTATGGGGAGTGAAGAGGTAAAATATATTTTGTGGAGTAATCAATAGTAATCCAACAATACAGCATTTAAAATATTTAGGGTAACTATTTTGGGCATACGTTAGTAGCAGTAGTAGGAATATTAATCTGATGTGGTTTTTTTTCATTGGCAGATATTAAATAGCAAAAAAGTAGAGAGATCTCTAAGAATAGCAAAAGAGTTGTCAAATCTGATTATTTATTTCAAGTCTGTGCCCTTTAACCCTGACAGTAAGTTGTGTTTTAATTATTTTATACATTTTTTTTTGTTTTAGTTGTCAAAAGCAAAGTGAACCTTTTTCAATAAATAAAAAGCCATTATCGAATGATTGGTTACATATATATCTTATTCTCATATATGAAAGTTTAGTTAAAAATAGTAATTTATAGTTTATGATTTTATAAATATTTTTCATCTAAGTGTTTAATTGTGGCAATTTATAATGCAATTTTTTCTCTTGCAGAAATTGGAAACTGCACAGAAATGTCTTCGTTTCCAGAAACAAAAATAGAAAAATATGTTGCACAAACGGATGTCAAATTCCTTTTAAAATATCCTTTTGTGTTATTGTTCTGCATTTGTAAAAAATTATATTTTTCGAAAAGTGTCTTCATTATCTTACCTAAATCAATTCATTCCTCCTTTCATAAAACAGCACATTTCTATTTATTAATTGTAGACCTTTTGTAATTTTTAAGTAATTAAACATTAAAACTTATGTTGCTTTAAATTTTAAACTGCATATAACGATTCTACTAAAAAGTAGTTGTAGTAAATATGAATTATAAACTGCATGAAAATTATATTCAAAATGTGATAAAGAATTATACTAGTTAGAATTCCCATGCACCTTAAAAAAAACCTAAATTTAAATTTTTTTTCGGTCACTTGAAATAGTTTTTAGTGGCTCTGAAATACTCATAAAAAAAAGCTTATTAAAAGTTTTCAACAAGAACTCCTAAACATAGAAATATTTCTAAATGCAATTCAAGTTCCGTATTTCTCCATAATACTTATTTCAGTATAATATCCTTTAAACAAATTTTATTCAAAAACTGCTTGTACAGTTTTCTTTAACATTGCTCACTTACCACCAGAAACAGTGCAGTCGAGTGTATCCCAAGGGAAGTCGAATTGACTCTAGCAATTACGACCCAATAAAAATGTGGAATGCAGGCGTTCAAATGGTTGCACTCAACTACCAGAAAGCTGATAGGGCCATGCAGTTGAACCATGCTCGTTTCTTACAAAATGGAAAGTGAGTGTTAATCTTCTTAATTATATGGTAAAAACTCAATAAAATGCTCTTTATTAAACAGATTCACTATAACGTGTCTCCATTTTATTTTCAATATGTCTTGTAAGTAAATGCTGGTATTTATTTACTTTAATTTATGTTAAGACTTCATTTACTTTAATTTATGTAGAGAGTTTATTTAATTTATGTATGCATTTTAAAGTATATCTGCTCTTAATTTATTTTGATTAAGTTAGGGTTTATAGGCTAAAACTTAACTTGATAATATAACTATGCACCTCTTTTTTTTCAATGAGAGTCTCAACTCATAAACGACGATTGGTAAGAAAATTTGCCTCGCGAAAAAGAGCTTTCTGCTGAAATTTATTTAAATAAACCACATATAATATATATGAAGACTATAGTCCTGAACAATTTATGTAGGACCATTAAGTTACGCGAAAAAGACATTTAAAAAACTCAAAGTTAATGTTTTTATTTGGAAAGAAAGATTTTTATGTTATTCGCAAAGTAGTCGGTAATGAGTTAAGCTTAAATAGGATCAGCTATCTGAACAATCTTGACATCAAAATATGACTATTATGGTTACAGTAATTGTAGAAAGTATCTATAATCTAAGATTTCTAAAAATTCATTTTAAAATTAGCTATTGATAACTTACTTTTATCTCTACTTTAAATTATACTATGTGTAACATACCTGCATTAATAGCATATAACTCGCTTTGTTCAAAGACAAGACTATTTCAGTTTAAGCCTTGAAACAGCAGAATCAGTAAAGCTCTAAGTTCAGAACAGACTTAACCCTAACTAAACCTTTTACAGTATTTGTTATATTTTTATATTTATCAGTCTTCCAATCTAAATTTTGTTTTATATTCTATTCAATGTATTATAAGTTATATTCCATTAAAAGGAAACTTGCCACATAGTTTCGCCATTTTGTAGCATCAGCATCACTTGGTTGGGAGATCTATAACAAAACAAGTAATTTTTAGGTTTTTTTTTATGTTTTAAGGATAAAAAAATATGTCTAGTTAAAGCAGAGATCCAATTAAACAGAGTCCTATTAAGAGGGAGCGCACTGTATTATTTGAGATTTTTATTGCAAACAAATTACCTATGTCTTTTTTATTGCATACATTTTATTGTTTTATAATTGTACTATTAGTTGTTAATTGAATAAGTAATACAATCTTACAATACAATCTTACAAAATTATTGTTTTGCAGATGTGGATACGTTTTACGGCCAATGTGTATGTTCGACGAAGAATTCAATCCATACGACCAAAGCACTTTACGTGGTGTTGAACCAATCACTCTTAGTATCCAGGTACGATATAAGATAATTGATGAGTTTGTATTTATGTTGGTTTTTTAAAAAATTATTTTAAACAGTAATCAATTTAATTTTACATAACCAAAGCTAACTACCTGATAATTATACTGTATATTTTTAGATAATTGCAGCTCGTAACTTAATGAAAATAAGTAAAGGCATCACTAGCCCCTTTATAGAAGCTGAACTACTAGGCTCAGATTATGACTGTTACAGATTCAAATCCAGTACAAAGGGTAAGGTTTTTTTAAAGACTAGATATATTGTTTCAATCATTTTCCATTGTCTGATTGCCGAGAAGTTAGTTTTAAATTGTTTTTCATTTTTCTCATTGCAGAATATCTAGTTCTAAATTGTTTTTCTTAATAAGATTAATTTAAAAAATGCCAATATTTTTACAATATCAAATTTGCTTTATGTTTATAAACAAAATATTGTAGTGTTTGTTTTTTTTCAATGCGGCCTTGAAAGCAAGACCAACACTCATTCATATATGCAGGCCTCGCAGCGCTCCTATATTTCCTATAATTCCTATAAATTTGAAAAAGTTCCTATATTTCCTATAATTCCTATTTTTTCCTATATTTTAGACCCTTACTTTCGTTTTTTTTTTTCCCCTTTTCATCATTACGATCTTTACATTAAAACTGTTACTGTGATCACGACTCACGGACTTAATCGGCAGAAAATTTTCTGGTTGGTTTGACTTGGCCTGAACCGGAGCTACACAAGTAAAATGAGATATCATATCGTTCCTATCAACCGGAGGCAAAAATCTGCCCACCATTATAAGGCGATGCGACGTCATCGGTGGATTTCGTCAAAATTACTAGGCTGCAAAATAAGTAAATCAAGAAGCATTATTGGACTGCATATTTTTGGTCAGGTGTTGATGATCCTCTTCTGGCCGATATTTGAGGATATCTTAGTGCAATCTAATCTTAATTCATCTTCAAATTTTAATTATATTTTTTATCTTTATTATTAAAATTTATTATTAAAACTTGTTCTACATTGAAATTTAAGTTTAGTTTTCATTGATATAGACCGAGAATGGAGGAAACTATTTTTTCGGTGGGGCTTTAACGTTGTGTAAATTTTGAGGCGTCCGTCGTGTAAAAGCCAACCCTTTTTTACAAGGCGCTATTTTTTGTGATAAATTTCTCGACCGAGATATACGAGTATGAGTGTGCAGTATTTATTGACTATGTAAAACGAACGGCTGATTAAGGAATTTTGAATTCATTGTTAAAATCGAAATCAATTGAATATTTTCTATCAAAATTTCCCCAAATTGATAAAATTTTCATACGATCTAGGATCTCCGGATCAGGCGTATTCTGCACCCGTGTGATTGTCTATTTTTCCTTTTGTATGATACTCAGAGGTTTTCCCGATTATGGGATGAGTTTTTCTGTATTTGGATCGTCAGATATTAGAATCAACAGAGTTTTCGTTTATTAGGATCGTCGGAGTTTCCGGATACAGTTAGAACCTTTAATCCGGTCATCGCGGGACTTGAGCCTTTCCGGATTAAGGAATTTTCCGGATTAGGGGCTAACTAACCAGTATTTCCACAATTCTGAAAATTAGAATGAGTTTTTTCGTGTCTGCGAATCGCGTTACAAGCACCCTAGCATATAAATATCCTGGTAGGGAAATATAATGCAAAGGAAGAGAAAATTCGGACAAAAAAAAAAGGCCTAAAAAATTGTAGCCAGCTCTTATACTCAGGGTCCTCAAATGTTTCACAACATTAACACCCCTGAAAAAACTGTTTCCTCCATTATCGGTCTATATTAATGAAAACTAAGCTTAAATTTCGATAAAATAGCTTAAATAATAAATTCTAACAATAAAGTTAAAAACATTTAATTAAAAGTTGAATATGAATTATAATGAGACTAAACTAAGATGGTTTCGAAAATCGGTTACCGGCCAGTGCAATCCAACAATGCTTCCTTATTTACTTATATTGCTGCCTAGTAATTTTCACGAAATCCACCGATGGGGTCGCAATGTCTCATAATGATTGACAGTTTTTGCCTCTGTGTGATCGGAAGAGAGTCTTCTTACTTATGTAGCTCCGGTTCACGCCAATCAGACCAACCAGAATAATTTCTTTTTTGATCAAGTGTTCGTGACCTTGTGATCACAAGTACAGCTTGATTGTTTAAATATTATTTTTGTTTAGGTTTGAAACTTTTCTCCCCAGTATTTCTACTTTGAGCTATTCATGGGGTTTCTGATTTTAGAAGGTTTAAGGTTAAAAAAAACCCGGAGTATCGGAAATTGTTCGGACTATCGTCGAAATTCAAAAGGGTCCGGATTATAGGTGCCCAACCCAGATTAGCGTTTTGGAAATGGTTTATGGATCGCAGATTTTTTTTTGAATAAAAGATAGCTATAGTTTTTTTTTAATGATGTACGATCACTTTAGTTACCGATAGTAACCTAGTGAAATTTATTGGAAATTAAGGGTATTTTAGGTCCTCTGGTAGGGCAGCAAGCCCTATCGGATAGCTGGAGTTATATCATATATTAGGTCCGATCCCTATATTTACTCCACGAAAATTTATATATCGACTTGAAAATATTCCTATAAATCCCTATACTTTCTTTTAAAATTCCTATATTTCCTATTATATTTTTGATAAAAGTCACTGCGAGGCCTGTATATGTTAGTTTCAATTAAAAATATTTATTTGACAGTGATTTAAGAACATTTTAGCAGAAATTCTTAGTTGCTATGCATGCCTTAAATTAGCTACAAATTATTTGTATGAACGACTATATATCAAAAAAGATTTATCAATATATATAATTTTATCAAAATTTCTATTACATGTTAGCCACCAGAAAGTTTTGCGTTGTTTTTTTAAAAAATACATTTGCATAAACTTTATAGGATTCTGCAATTCATACAAGCATTTAAATGCAGCTATTTAAATGCTTTGTAATATAAATAAGTCTAAAGTATTGTGTAATAAATTATTGTGTAAGTCTTGTGTAATAGAAAATCCGTAAGACATCTTAACATTTAATATTAAATATGGTTTAATACATTTTTGTAATATGCATTATTTTGCAGAAGACAATGGTTTGAATCCAGTGTGGAAGGAATCCTTTACATGGACTGTAAATAACCCTGAACTGGCCATTGTCAAATTTATAGTTCAATATGAAGATATGTTTTCCGATCCTAATTTCCTCGCACAAGCGGCATACCCTGTCACATGTTTGAGACCAGGTAGTAAAATAAGTTTAAAAATGAAATGTTTATATTATAACTAAGGGAGTAACACTACAGAATTACCACTCAATAAATCAATGTATTTAAAAGAAATGATGATAAGTATCCTATAAAGTAATTTCAATAAGTAAAAAATCTAAAAAGTTCTATGGCTGCTACCCTTTACGCATGCATGATTCTCTTTAAAACCTCATTATGACGTCCTAAAAGATACTAGAAACTTGTGTATTTGAAGCCTGTAGCTTTTTTCGTTTGAGCAATAGAGTGGTTTCAGATAGACGGACCAATGTTCAAAAATCCCTTTTTCAGAATCAGTACCCTCCAAAACATGTTAAAAACACAAAATCTACTTTTCGTATTTTTGACCCCAGTCCAATACTTTCATTACTTTATATTACAGATTTTAAACTTGAAAGTAAAAATGTTTAGTAAAAGAGTTCGAAATAATTTAGTTATTGCAAATAGCCTTATTTAACAAGGGTATTAAAAATAGATTGCTGCTGCTAATTATAGCCTTTGCATAAGATACTTAAACCGACAATATTAATTTTTAGTGAGGCCATAGTTAAATTTTTAACACCACCAAAATTATCTAGTCTGTTGTCCAAATCAAACTGTCAGAAAAGTAACCTACTTTTAAAATTGAATGACAAAAGCATTAAAAGATATTGAATTAGTTATTGTGCACTACTTACCACTAAGGTCGAAAAGTTTTACTCAATTTAAAAATTATTAGAATAATGCCTATCAGCAAAATTTTGATTTATTCTTAACAGAAATTGTGGAAATCCATAAAAACTAAACCATGAAAGATGATTCAATATCTGTCACAGTTTCTGGCAATTTTAAATCTAATTCCGTATTTATTTTTAAACATGCAATATGTTCTAGCATGTAGCTATATTTTGATTGTATATATGCTCCTTTATGTGTTTATTTAAACTTATTATGTGAAATACAACACAAGTAAACTATATTAATGAAATTTTCTTGTCATTTTAGGATTTAGGTCGATTGCTTTAAAAAATGAATATTGTGAGCCATTAGAACTATCATGTTTACTTGTACATATTGACATTAAAGTAAATTCACAAGTAAGTGTTATAGCTTTAAGATATCCAACAAGTTGTTGATTGAAATACAGATAAAAACAATCTTGCCCTTGGAGAGTTTAAAATATATCCATGGCAAATTGATAATCAGAGGCCCTTCCCATATAAATTCAAACAAAAACTGAACTTAACAATAAACTGAGTGGTGGGGCCCATAGTGGGCCAAGACCTGCTGTACTAATTTCAGCTTCCCTTAAAGGTTGTGGGGTGCAAAACATGTTGTACTCTGGTGATCATCTTTACCTGAAACTCACAACTTTTAGTTCCTCAACCTGCTTGGTCCTCATTTTATGGACCCACTTAGGTATGAAAGCCTTAGTGAACCCGGTTTAATCCGGGATGTGAACTTCTGACCTGTGGTATGGCATTGCAAAGCTCTTCTACTTAATTAAAAATAAGTCAATATAAAAGACAATGTTATGTCAATATTATGTCTAGGTCTGGTCTTCAAAGACTCATTGTCAGAGAAATTTCTTTTTACCCCCACACTGTCTCTTTTCTTAAGCTTGTAACAATATATAGATAATAGAACAAAGTTATTTAACTGTGTAATATATTGATTTTCGAAAATTTAAGATGCTTAGTTCATTAAGTAGGATAAAAAGAAAAAATTCTTTTATCTATAGCTATGCACATTTAGTTTTGAAAAGAAAAATTTTCAAGCTTTTTATTTAAATATAATTGTTTCAACAATATTTTACACTTGTTCAATTTTACTGACAAAAGTGTTTTAGTTATGTTTTTGTATTGTTTATCCATAGGAATCTTTGCCTCATCGATCTGATCCACCTCAGGAACTTCTCTCGATAACGGAAGATGGACAAGGGACACAAGACATAGCTACTACTTCCCAAACTCACCAAGAACAAGCATCTGGAATTTCCCAAGACATTAGGTAAAACAATGATGTTATTTTTTGCAATAAATTAAAATTGTTATGTATTTTTTAATAATTGAATTCATGGGTTTTTTATAAAAAGAAACTCAAAATATTATAAATTAAAAATTCCTATTGTATTACTAAATAATGTATTATGATATAAAGATAACAAAAGATTAGGATTTTGTTATGGGGAAAACAAGCTTAATTTTAAGTTCTGTTTCTGTAAACTTTAAAGATATAAATGCTTGTTGAAATTTCATATTTTTAAAATGCAATAAACAAAGGTGACTTTCTTAATCTTATAAAGAGAGATAGAACAATTATTGTAAATGCTTCCGTATTAGTTAATGGTTACGTACTTAATATTTCTTTTTAAATAATAACAAAGTTGAAAGCTTCAAACAGAACCTGAAGCCAGTTCTTGTTGACATAAAAGCCTTCTTCAGTTTTGTTGTCAAAATAAAATATATATATATTAAATTTTCTTATTTAAACGTAACTATATAAGTATATTTGTTTTATTACAGCCCAACTTTGTCTCAAAGGAGTTTGCAGAATGTACCTGGCTGATTTGAGATATAGACTATTTTGTATGAGTAGTAATTTTTTTGAGAAAAAAATCATTGTGTCTTTTTTAAAAAGCCTCTTTGCTACCAATACAGACTGTCCACATTTTTCATTTCACATGTATATAACCAATATTTGATACCGGAATAATCTACTTATATCAAAAGCTGTACTTTTGGGAACAAATCTGTGCATTTTATTCCATTTGTATATACTCCAAGATTTTATGCTGCTTTTTTTTATTTTATACATCTAAACTCATTTTAGGAATGCTCTAGACATTCAGAAATATTATTGTGCAAGTTAGGTTTAGTACTTATATACTAAAAGAACTTTTAAATAAAAATTAAAGTGGAAATCGATTAATATATGTGCATTGGTAGGAAGCATTTATATAGCTTTTGGGATTCCTATGTTGACTGGAAAATTTTCTGGAAATTTGTAATCCTGAAAAATATAAGAAATCTCTTGGAAATTGCTATTTTTCCAAAAAGGAAATAATATACTCATAAAAGTTTTTTTAACTTGAAATGTTAGAAATTTTATTAATTGACTTTTTGTTTAAATTGTGTGTTTGTTTCATCAATACATGGCCCATTATGGTAGGCACCAGTTCTAAATTTTCTAGGAAATAAATACTTGTGTAGTTTTATAATGTATGTAAATTTATGTAATTTGATTTGAATTTTTAATCAAAATATGTTAATGTGATATTATTGAATTATTATTTAAAAGTTTTATTTATTGGTCATTTTAGGTAATGGTTAGTTTAGTTAAGAACTATTATTTATACTTTAACTTATAAAAAGTTGTTGCAATTTTTTTTATTTAAAAAAACATTTATATGATATTATATTTTTAGTTTCTTTAAAATTCTAAAATGATTTTTTGTTAACTTATTAAATTATTTGCATTTCAAGTATTTTTTTTCATCAATTTTAATTATTGATATTAAGTAAATATTGTCTATTTATTAATTCATTTATCATTAAAAAAAGGTGTACCAATTTCTTTAATTTAGTATTGAAAATGTTAATTTCACATAATTATTTGTGTAAATACATTTGTTAAAATTGTTTGTCCTGTTTGTTTTACTACTTTTATAAATTTTAAGTGAAAATGTTATGTTTTTATATACATAAGTTCGTAATAAAATGTTATGAAATCTCATTTTGCTGTTTCTTTTTGTAAATATTAAGAAAAGTTCATTTAAATTGTTGTGAATGAACAATTACACTTTCAATGAAGCATTTTTGACTCTCCAACCAGCAAAAAAGTATTCAAGAGTCAACAACAAAAATTAGCTATATTTTTAAGAAAGCTTTGATAAAATGATTGTTTTTATTTTTGTAGCAAAAATCTAGGGATATTTTCCAATAAAATTATAACTCAGTTATTTAATCTTGAATAAAGGTGAAAATAGCTATACATTTTCCTAATCAATGCCAACCCAAAACACCTAAAATTATTTTCCAAATATCTAGCTTTTTAATTCTAGGAGTTGCAAAAGCAGCTTGTATAAAAAGTCATATTATTTCATAATGACCGAAACAGCCAATTTTGCATTTATTTTCTTTTAGTAAAACGAAGGTTATCATATTCATTGTACTTTAATAAATTACTTACATATTCAAATAGAAATGGATCACTAGCATTATAGAAAAACTAAATAAAATTTTCTAATCGCATTAAGACAATTTTCCCCTTGGGAATTTATAGATTTTTGTGATGTTTACTCGTGAAACGCTATGGGCTTGTTTCAAGTAGTGGGGAAAGAAAACAAAATAACCAATGAAATCGCAGTATAGAGAGCTTGACATCATAAGAAATATTCCCATTGCTTTATAACCAGAGACAAAAATAATGAAAACTAAAGATTTAGAATAGGTATGTTTCACATCTTGATAGTGGTAACTGGTAACAGTTCTAGCGGTACTGTTTTCGTTCTTCGACCTTCTGGAATTACATTTGTTTTGAACAACACAATATTTTCTCGCCTTACTGAAACCAATGTTGTGTACAAACTTTTCCTTCAGAAGAACTAAAACTTTTCTCTGTTCGCGATAACCACATTCCCAACAACATTGACGTTTTGGTAGTGCTTTGCAAACTTGAAATTTAATCGAATTATAACTTGCAAAGTTCTATAAATAGCAAGAATAAAAACAAGTTTCACATACAGAACTTTAAAATAGAACACAGCAGACGAAAAAATCATGCATGGAGAGTGAAACTAAAACAACCAATGAAATCGCGGAAATGCTAGATGAAAACTAAAGAGTTATCGTCATCTGAAACAACCCAATTTTACTAGTTTTTAACTTTCCGTTGAAGATTTTAACAACGACAGCAAAACCTTCGTAATTTAAAATCGTTTGAGTGATCAAAAAAACATTCCAGACCAAGCTGAAACGTACAGTATAAACAAAATAGGTTCTACTAATTTTAATTTTTACGCGCTTTTAGAAGGCGATCAACGATGCAGGATAGCAGGACATTTTTATGGAAACGGCACTGACTCGCTTAGCTTTAACTTTTTGTCTGTTGTTCACGTAAACTTCACAGTTTATAAATTTCAAAGCTTTGTCTCACGGTCCATGGAATTACGTTTGGAAAAAATAACCTATCTATTTTTTTAAAGTAGTCCAACCAAATGTTTGACATAAAAGTTTGACAAATCATAAACGTGGAGGGACCAACAAAGTGTCTTTGAAGTCTTAAGGAAATTACGATTAAATTATGTCTTATAGATCACCAAAATATAGTTCAATATAATTTTTTTAGACTATTCATCGGAATTTTATATAACCAGACAATAATAATAGAGATACGATGATAAGAATATTTATAACTAACTGAAATTGCTAAACGGATTTAAAGCAAATTTTTAGTTTTTCAGAAAAAATAACCGTTAACGTTGCATCAACACAATTTATTTCTGAATTTTAATCACGAGTGACTCGCATCGCACACCACGAACTATTTCTAATGTTATTTTTAAACACTATTTTTCTTGTATCTAAATTTTTATTTGAAACACATTTAAAAACTTCTTCTAAAAAGTCCGTTAACAAAGATTTTAATTATTTATTTGTTTAAATTTCATAAAAGAAAAGTCCCTAAGAAAGAAGTTTAAAGGAAGGATTTTATGAAAGAACGGCAAAAGGACCTACGTATTTTTTAAAAAGACTTATTTTGACTCATTCATTGTATGTTGACGTATTTCGATTCCCGGATTATGACGTCACATCCAAGTCGAACTATCGAGTGCTAGCTAGAAAGGTGACAGGGTTGCTCATCAAAATTACATTTCTATTAAGTTTCATTTTAAATAACGCAATTTTGATTTTTGCTTTAGATTTGTGGTGATTATATCTTGAATAATTTGTGATAAACTATTAAGAAATATTTAAATTATGTCTACTCCAGCTCGGAGACGACTTATGCGTGATTTCAAAAGGTAAGTATCTGTTAAACCTTAATTTCTGTTGTTTTCATATACATTAATTAGAAAGATTCCTTTTTAAAGTCCTATAAAAGTTCCAAAAAATCATTTAAAATTATTTAAACCATATGTTAGATTTTAACTAATGCTCAGTTTGTTGTTGTTTTCCTTCAGATTTTATGAGCTTTTTTTGTTATGAAGAATTGCCCTACATTGATAATGAGATTATTTGTTGGGAATTCTTAATTAACTTTCAATTATATTACTTTAATCAACAAGATCTTTTACATTTAAAATGTAAACAAATTCGATGCTGTATGTATTATAACGTCTACTTGTTCGTGCTGATGTGCACTTTTTTTTTATAAAGTTCAATTTCTCGAATTCTTTGTTCCGGGATACATTTTATTTTATTCCAAATAATCTTGAATTGCATTTTTATAAATTGAATATTAATTGATCATCAGTGTTTTTAATGAGTACGAAGGTCTGCAATGAATGTTTGACCATCGTATTCTGTTTTGCATTCCAATTACATTTTCAAACAAAATATCCCAAACGGAAGTTGCTTTAAATTGCTTGAATAAACCTAGCAATTTTGTGGAGTTAATTTTTGACAAACGAAAAAGGATAATTGGAGTTCATCTGTGCTAAAAAAATTCCTAAATTTTACCAAATGTTTGTAAATAAGTTAATATTCAAATTTGAAACCAGAGTTTTTTAAGTCTCAGTTGGAAGTTCTATTGTAATTATTGTATCACTCACTATTTCATAGAAAAATTACTCATTAGATATATTTGTATTTTAATGTTTATGTTTAGGTAATACACAGAACCAACCTTGCTAGACCTTGAACTTGTGTTTAGGCAACTATTTTATTAGTGGAATTTTAAATGTACAAGGACAAAATGTGCAATGCTGAATTATGTGATGCTTTTAATTTTAACCTGAAGGTCAACAAACAGCATATATATCCATGGGAAAACAAATATCAGGTTGCTGTACCCTCTTATGAGAAAAACTGTTAAAATTTGTTGTGATAGTTCTAGGGCTAACGGCTAGGTAATCCTAACGTCTTGGATGTCAAATAACAAAAGCATTCAGATATAGCAACCCTTTCACATCTTGTGTTTACTTCTATTAGCTGTTTTTAGCTATTCCTGAGAAATTAACTGGTCTATGTGACGCATCCAGAATAGTGGCTATACTATAGTGCTGTTCCTTCTTCATTGGCATGTCAGGATTATTTTTTTGTCATCAATATATTAAACCTTCGCCAGTTCATTTACATGTTAGTGTTTCTGATATGAAGTCTTTTAAAATAAAGTTTACACTTGACACCTATAGTCTCTATTTGCCAAAATTTAATATTTACATGACATCTATCTAAACATTTACAATTAAAGACCTACCTAAAATGAATGACATTTCCCTATAATTATCAGATGAGAGTGAGTGACAAGTCATACGAAAATTTTTCACTAAAAGTTAAAAATAACAGAAAACCTTTTTTGAATAAACTTTAGTGGCTATAGCTGCTTATAGAAATAATTTGATGATAGGGAAACATAATTTCATAAGTCTTTAGAAACTAAATAATGATTATCAATAAGATCATTGATTAAAAATGTCCGAATTGCTAGTCGAAAATCATACAGGAAATACATAAAGGAGTGACAAATAGTTATTTTACAAAAGTTGAATAAGTTTGTGAACTAGTTTTTAATATAAGAAATTAAGAAAATACGCAAGTTTAAAAATAATGAGCAAAGTTTTGGGACATTGGTTGACTTGACTCCATTTACAGAGAACAACCCTGTTGCAACAGATTTTTGGATTTTAAAGTATAAAGTTCATACTATGCATGTATGATGTATAATGATAATGATGTAATGTTTGAGGCTATAAAGAAAGTTTTAAGTCAAAGACAGGTCGTATTTTTGACGTTTGATTTTTGGTCTGGTTCAAATTGGAATTTGGGATGGTTCGAATGAAAGTTAATGCTATAGGAAACCGTGGTATTCTCTGATATGACATAAGATGTGGTTAATAACAGTTTCTGTAGTTATAGTTTTTTAGGATAAAAATATTTATAAGATAAGTGTAATACAATTTTGAACTGTGATGTATATTAAGTACAGGTCTCAGTGGCAATCCATCGTCCTGATGCTGCATCTAGTGCAAACAAGATTGTTTTAAGGTTTTGTTGCATGCTCCTGTGTTGTGTTGTCACCCAACTGGTTCAAAATTACAAGTGTCAGCAAAAGTTTAAGTGTACATGTAGTGCATGGTTTGTCCAACATACCAACCCAAACAAAACAAATCCAAATTCTGTGAAGTTTTTTTTTCTCCAACAGATTACAAGAAGATCCCCCTGCAGGTGTTAGTGGTGCACCAACTGACAATAATATTATGATATGGAATGCAGTAATATTTGGGTAAGTTTACTAAGTTTTCAGAATTACTCATTTTTCCTAAGTGTCTAACTTTCAATTTCTGGCCTATATGGCTATGACGTCTCGAGTAGTGGGCCAGTCAATTTCTTAAACAGGGAGCCTCTTTGTGAGCACATAGATCATAAGGTGGACAGTCTTCTTTAAGCTGTCTAGACACCAGTATCCCTAAACGTCATACTGTTTTTTAAAGTGACAGACTTCCACACTGTTTAGCCTGTCCAGATCATAGACGTAGGAAGGAAGTGTAGAGAGGTCCCACCAGTTGAGAGAAATTGAAGCGGGGCTGTCAGGTTTTTCAAGCTACTGCGCATAACATACTGGCACCGAGGTATCCCAAGATGCACCTATCTAGCCTGCTTCATTTGTGCGCTACTGCGCATATACAAGGACCTCTCTATTCTCCTCCCTAGCTCTATGGTCCAGATTTGTTTCAGTGATTAACTTTTTGACTATGAAATCATCATTAAATTTTGTAAATCATGTTTGATTTGCATGGTTTTGGTTTAAAAAAATTAAAGGTAAACTCTTTGTACAATTTTTAAAGCTAGATAGATGAATTGCAAACTAAAATGTACTGTGAAATGCAGGACGTCTGGTCACCCTAATGATGTTATCCACGAAGTCGTAGGCCAGCAATTGAGATCTGCATTATAACTCATTTAATCACTTGCTTTTAGCAATATAGTTTAAAAAAAAGTGTTGGTGGTTCAAAATAAGTTGTTTGACTCCAATTTTTATTAGGTAGCAAGTTTATTTCTTTTAAATTAATTTTTTTATTCGTATCAATCACTTATTTTGCCAAACCTTTTTATGATTTATTAATAATGTAACAGTTCGTATATTCAATCACCAAACTTCCTCACTGCTTTACTATGTATAATTTGGAAGATCGCACAAAAACAATATTTGTCGCCTACTTTCACAGCCCAAACACCTAAAGTAGTTCTGCAGAAAGTATTGGTTAGTCAATAGTGTAGTGAATTAGCAGCTTTGATGTTATGATCTAGGTTAGTGGTTCTCAACTGGGGCGCTACCGCCCCCCAGGGGGTGGTTGGAGGCTGGTAGGGGGCGGTGGGTATGTTTTGGGCTGGCGGTAGGGGGGATCTTCGACTCCGTACTAGAATTTCTCGAAAAGGAAGATGTAGTTTTAAAAGAGAGACTGCTGCAGTTTAAGATGGGGGTATTGCTTATATGTCGGATTTATTTGCAAAATTTAATTTTGTGAATTTGCAACTTCAAGGTGAAGATCTGAATGCAAACATTATAAAATCTGTCGTTTCTGCCTTCATAAAAAAACTCTTTTAATGGCAACAGAATTTAGGTAGAAATGAACTTAGCCGGTTCCCAATCTTAAATGAGCTTGTGCTACATAACGGCAATGAAATACCCTTTGATGAAAAACTAGTTTACTGTCAGCACTTTGAGTCCTTGCACGAGGATTTTTCTTTGCGTTTTAAGGATATTTGGCAATGGAAATCCCCAATTGGATCTTGAACCCATTTATGAATATTGAAAAAGTAGAGATCTATATTCAGGAGGAATTGAGAACTCTCAACAAATGAAACTATAAAAGCCAACTTTCATAATGATCGTCTCACAGAAATTTGGCTTCAAACTAATATCAGTTGCTTTTATCCAGGATTGTTGTCCATCGTGAAGAAATGTTTGATTGCCTTTCCTTCCTCTTACCTTTGTGAGAGAGGTTTCAGGGCTGTTACTGAAATAATTTCAGAAAAAAATATGTAGACTCCTAATCGTAGAAATAGGGGGCCTGGGTCTTAATCTCTCTAAAAACATTGAACCAAACATTCAGAAACTGGCTTTGAACCATCAAGCACAACCATCTTACTGATGTTATTTATTGATATTCCATTTTTAGTGCATTATTTTTTGGATGTATTTTTCTTCAATTATCTAATCAAGTCTACATACTTTTAAAACATAAAATCGCATTTAAAGCATTTTTTTGCATGTCATTTTAATTTTAAAAAAGTAATATTATCCTCAAACAAATTTGGTGTGAAAATATTTGGCCGTTTTATAATTCAGTAATCTTCCATATACCTTTAATTACAAGATTTTCACAAAGGGGGCGGTGACATTTTTTTCAATCCTTAGCGGGGGCGGTAGCTTTTAAAAGGTTGAGAACCACTGATCTAGGTGAACAGTCATTTCAAATGTCATAGCAGAACTATAAAAGAAATTAAAAAACTCTGCAAAATTTGAGCTGTGTTTAAATAGCAATACAAATCAAATTAATGTACATCTATTTATTTGAATGGGGCAAAATTAATAGTCAACAATAAATTTTATGAGTTGTATATAGTTTTTTTTAAAAAAGAAACTCCCATTCAGCGGCAATAAAGCTCTAAGGCCTGCTAGACACATTTTTGCTTTTTATGGGACTGGTCAATGGGGGTGTATTGTATTACATGTATTGGTCAGTTAGGCAATGTCAGACTGATGCAAAACCCATAGTTAAGTTCCCAAGCTAGCTTGGGCCTCATTTTATTGAGAAACTTAAGGGACAAAGGGCTAAGGGTGCCTTGAACCAATCTTGTGTTTCAAACGTCTGAAACCTCACTAGCCTGTGTTTCCTTAATGATTAGGAGCACTGATATGTTAAATCAGTCTGTTAACATAGGTCTTTGTTAATATACAGACCAAACAAAAAAAATATTCAAAATTAATTGACAGCATAACCGTAACCTGCAAACTATGTATAACATATAGTACGTTTGCATTCTCTCCTGAAACAGGACAAGCACAGCAACCTTAGAAAAAAAATTATTTAAGAAATTTTGGCATTCTCCTTTATTGTGCTAGTATACCTACTGTCAACCTCTCGAGCATTGATACAAGTGTTTTGTATATTAGAATCCTTGTGTAAAGTAATTTCTACATTCATAGAGCGGATACCTAAACACAGTTGGGATTTTTTTTTTATTTCACTTGGTATTATGCTAATGGACACAAGTTTAATAATTCAAAAGCAACAAATTTTTTCAAAAATGCACTAAATCTGTTCTAAATGCTAACAAAGTAAAGTTTAATTTTTTGTATGGCTAGATATATTGTGTCCATCAGCAAAATGTATTTCTGTAATAAATAAAAAATGCTAAAAACCATTTAAACTTTTAAATGTTGCTAAATTATCCTCAGTTTAAATTTAAGCTTGCTTTTTTTAAAGCCAAAGTCAATGGTTAGAAAATTTGTCCAATGTGATAATAAAAAAATTTCTCTATTAGTAATAGGTAAACCAATAAGGTTATGACCTGTCCATTTGCCTATCCGGTTAAAAATATTTGTTACATTTGAAATTGCACCATTCAGTTTGCTAGAAAAAAAATTAATATTAAAAGTAACATTAAAATTAATTTTAAGATTTGTTAATGAAGAATTTATGATAATGCTTAATAACATTGATTTGTATTCTATATTATAAACTTTTATGCAATCATTCCCCCTCTCCACAAACTAGTCAGCCAACAATCAGGATATTATAATTCCCCCCTCTATGAACATTCAAAAAATGGATGTCTAATTGGATCCCCTTTATCAATGACACATTAGCTCTGTTTAATATATTTTTAGAAAAACAAGTGTAAGAGATATTATGTATAATTATCTATAAAATACCCTTACTTTTTTTCATTCTTGTAAATGACAAGATTTATTTCGAAACAGTATATGTTTTAGACAGTACATAGCCTCATCGCGTTACACGTTAAAAGATTTTAGTATCTTAAAATATGTTATGCCTTTTTTTATGTAATAGGATAAGGTTTCTCTAAACCAAGTGGATTGACTCAAATACTTTTTCTTTATTTCTGTTTGGCAAGGACGCTGTATTATCTCGCTAAAACGAATTACATTTAAAAATTGAGTAGAGTAGTTATTCTATTAAAATCGTGGTGATTTCCATCCATCCGTCTGTCCGTACCCCTTCCTAATTCTGTTTTAATCGTCCGAATTAAAAAATGATCTTTTTGTTAGAAATGTCTTTTATACATTTTTCTGTATGTCCGATTGCTTCTCTGTCCTTCCTTTTATCCTCCTCACCCCTTAAAAAAAAACCTGCGATTTTTTTTATATAAGCATATTTTTCAACACAATTTTATATTTCGAAGTATGTTTTTCAGGTAATTTTGGAAAAATAGCTACCCTTAGTGTAGGCTATGGATATGAAGCTGACGAAAATTTATTTTAGTAGCATAAGAGGATAATTCGATGATTAGTAACATTCTTGTTTTATGCAAAAATAATTATTTTACTGAAATCGAACTAGAAGTTTTTTTTAGTGTGTTTTAGTCACTGAGGTTTTAATAGTTACCGTTAGTTCTAAAATAACCAAAATAGTACGAACTGTTCACGTGATAGTAACTTAGATTTCAACTTAAGAAACAAATAATACAAATAATAAAACAACAAATAGTTTTTTTTTAATCTGAATTCTTTGTTGAAAGGAAAATTTTACTTCAGTCTCATGTAAATTGAAATCTTTTACCAAATCACGTCCATTTATTAAAATGAAAAGCATAATGTTCTTATCTCTAAAAATCTTCGTTTTTTTTTTAATGTACCTAAATTCTTTGGTATTAAATCTTAAATTACTTTACAGACCTCACGAATATAAGAAATGATGATATTGGTGTCTACAAGTTTCAGAATAATTATGTTCCGCTAAAATAAAGGTTTTTTTAAAAAAATTATAATTGGGATTTAAAGTAGTAAAAAACTTTTGGCGAAATTTAAGATTTTAATACACTGGGAAAGAGCTATAAGTTAAAAAAAAATACAATGTATCGTCGGGTGAAAATATCCCTTTTTTTGTGTTTCTGTAAATTCAACCTTTCTTCTTGAAATCCATAAAAAATTTATTTTTGATAAGTGTATGTTATAGGAAATTAAATTTCCTACGACTTGTGAAATCATTGTTTATTGCTAAAATGAAGTCTTATGCAAGTTACGGCGATAGAAAGACGTGGTAAAGTAAAAAAAAAATCGAAACACTCGATTTTACACCCTTTTTGCTGCTTCGTAGCTCTTTAACTGTTTTGTCGTACAAAAAAACTTTTCGTACCTATTTTGAAGAAAAAATTTTTCCTGCAACTTTGTGTCGAAAAGTTATATTCAAACATGTTTAGGAGAAAAGTTATAGGCCAAAAACTGGAAAATGAGCCAAATTTCGAACGTTTTTTTCATGATAGCGGAAAAAGCAATAGAACGAGGATGACGAAAACTCACATTTATTACTACCTAGTGGTCACACACAACATATAAAAAAATCAGCGATACCGGACCGTTTGTATGGTAAAACTCCTTTATTCACTGGACTATTAGGAGGTTTAAAAATAACTTCTTTATGCATAAAAAAATATAAGCCAATTTTCTTCAGTTTGATTAGGCGATTAAAATAATCAGGTCACCGTGTAAATTGAAGCTTTTCCTCGCTTGCAACGGCGCGTCTTTGTTTATGTTCATGAAAACAAAACGTAAGTGTTCATTGGAATGGTGAAGTTTTTTTTCTACTTGTAACTGCCTCAAGGTTCACTATCATTGTTCGCTTCGCTCCCTTTGTTTTAACTTAGTTTTTCTTTTGTTGGTATGCAAATGTTGCTTGGTAACAATCTCCTTTAATTTTTCAACGGAAGCAATGATCTATTTTAAATTGATTTTTGTTGGTAGCTAATAAAACAATTAGTTTTATACCCGTAAAAAACCGGTATTGTTTGTTGATTGGGGAAATTAGTCAATAGTACGTTGCAAAAGACTAAGTTGTTTTTAATTTCGGAGATTAACTTCGGTTAACCCTTTCAGTCCCAATGACAATTTGGCTATCATTTTAGAATTTTTTTTCTGATCGTTTATAGCCATTTATGATACCAAAAGCACATCATTAGATTCTTCAAACTTTTTTCTATTCGAAAATATTTTTTATTAAACCCAATAGATGTCAGCCCTATTATTTTTTTAAATTATGATCAGAAAAATGATGATGCCAAATGGCTTCATTGGGACTGAAAGGGTTTTAAAGCTCCACCTTTAAACCCCTTTCTAATAACTTGTTTAAAATGTCAAATAGAAAAGTGACGTTTGATCTTGGTTCAGGTGTTTGCCTGGTCATCTATTCATGGTTAAAAATTACTAGTCTTTGTTCGAAATATTTTTCTTATTACGATGCAGCATGTCCGTTATTCCAATCACTTACCGCTTTTTAGTGCTTCATTAACAAAACCAATGCACTTGATTGATTCCTTGATAGCAAGTTTTTATAATCAAGATCTTTTCTTTTTGTCTTCCTTTATCTTTTCTGATGTCTTTGTCTGTCGAACGGGTTAATGCTCACCAGCTGCAGTTTAATTCCTCTCCTTGACGGCATCCTTTCTTGGTTATTTTGAGCAGCCATCTACGTATTTTGATTCCCCCATTCCCATTGCGTAATGATTCGGCCTTGCAAACGTTTAGTTGCAGAGGTGCACGACATTAGCTGATCCTTCTTGTTGTGGTGCTGCGTTTTGTCTCCTAACAATTTCGTATGCGTTGCATCACTCACTCTTACCTAAATCCCACAACGGGCAGTGCGTATGACGCCTAAATCGTCGACTTGTGAAAATAATAGATCTTTTTTTTGTTTTATATTTCGTTTAATTTGTTTAAGAAGTAACTGGTGACAATCAATGTGATCAGAGAGGAATTAATTTTCTAAATTTTAACCTGTATTGGGAATATAAAAGAAAATTGGATTTATTATGCACTTACTTACGCATCAAATAATCAACTTGTGTTTTCAAAAAACATTTTCAGAAAACATAAGCTGTGCAATATTATTGCCTATTATCTATATACGCTAGCAGCTGCATCTTAGTTTTGTTCATCTTTATCCTTCTATTAAGGTCAAAGTACATTTTGATTCTTTGGATTAAATTAATTGGAACTCTGATGTTCAGAAAAATGAAAACGGTGATAAGATTTTCATTAATTTAATACTAAAATTTGAGTAGTTTAATAAGTATTTTAGACTAACTTAAACTGAAAAAAAAACTTTGTTGAAAGTGCTTGGGATGATAGTCGATTTTCCAGTCGGCAATTGGATTACATAAAGTTATGTTCCAAAACATTAGTTCATTACTCATTTTGAAATGTTTAATTATTTCGAGTCCTAATAGACATTTTAAAAAGATTTATATTAGTAAAATTAAAAGTTCATATTGTAGGTAATTAAATTGTATAATTTCTATTTTTCGAAAAACCAACGGATTCTTAGAAAGTAAGTTTCGTTAGTGTTTACTGTTAGGCAATTTTTAAGTTAAAAGAAATCCTTTTTGTTTGTTTCTTTATTACGTCAGTCTTCCTGGCACTATGCCTCTCTTTTGGCTGTATGGGGCAGCCGTTTTTTTTTAAAATATTTGTTTGTACAATTCATTCGTATTTAGTTCAGGTGTGGTGGTACTTCTGCTTAATTGACCTTGGATGGTCGCACATACAAACATAAGAGCTCTGAAGAATCCCTCAGGAGTTAAATATAGTACTTGATTCTATGCGATCAACATTGTATTTTTTTAGCGTTTAACTGCGAGAAAGTTTGATTTTAATTAATTTCACTCTAGTGCAACGTAATTCTAAACAACCAAACGAAAATAGTTTTGAAAAATATATTGGTCTCGCAATTCTTTTCGTAGTATAAAAGGGTTAATATATACCCATATAAGTTATAACTTATATTTAAATTTAATTTTATTCTTCTAAGATTCTACTTCTACACCAATAAAAAGTTTTTGGTGAAGATTAAAAAAAAAAAATCGAGTGCTTTATTCCTTTGTTATAAATTAGTTTTTTTTTTTTAAAAAAAGCTCTTCACATAAAAATGAAAACATAATTGTTGCAATGACTTAATGTTAAGGTTCAATAAACAAGTGAATCAACTTCTTACATTTTATATATTTTAAGTTAATCCCATGTAATTCTTTCAAAACTTGTACTTTTATTGTATTTCCTACTTTAAAAGAAAAATAACAATAAGTGCAGTGCAAGTAATTTTTCCTCAAATTTTTGTTAACACAATTAGAGTGTCAAATTAAAGAGCGTTTTTCTCAAAATCTACTTTATTGCACTTAGTCCACATTTACTACGGATGTGGCTTGTGAGAAAGGTTAAATAAAATTATAACACTAAATAAATCCTTCATGATTAATTTATCTAGATAACTTTTTTATTGGGCTGACTGTTAAAAACTTCATAAATTTAAGATTTCTTTAATTTTTATACAAGGACACAAGTATCTTAAATTAATTTTATTCTTTTCTAGGCCTCATGATACACCTTTTGAGGATGGTACCTTTAAGCTAACCCTAGAATTTACTGAAGAGTACCCAAACAAGCCCCCTACAGTGCGGTTTGTGTCTAAAATGTTTCATCCTAATGGTAAGGTTAAGACTTTCTAATTGACTTATATTCAAATTTATACATTTTTAAATTTTTTTTACTGTATGTAAATATAATACATGAAAAATTTGTTTACATTTATTATTGAATTTCAATTGAATCATTACAATGTGCCATATTTACAAAATGATTTTAAAAATATCCTTTACAAAGTACTGATGTATAGCTATGCTAATTATGCCTTATAGTATTCATTATAAAAATATGAGTAATTTGGGTGCTACGAATATGCAATCAGTATTGAATTGCTGACAACAATGCTAATTAAAAATTTATTGGGAAAATAAATTAATTCCTTGTCATTATGCATCAGGGTTGTTAAAAACAGGTTTTTTCATGACAAACCCCCAGTAGCAGAACTTTTGGAATGTGGCTGCAGCATGACGTTTTAAGGAAAAAATTTGGCTGCAAGGAAAAAGACCGCCCCCCCCCCCCCCTCGCGACATTGTCAGAAGATTTACCGTACACCGACAAGCGGCTGTTAAATTAATGCTTTAATTTTTAAGTTTAATTAATATAGTACAATCATGACATAACATATTCGGTACGGGAAGCCATTGCACCTACTGGTGCACTGCACAGCATTGATCAGCCTGGGTAAAAAAAAATGCTAAAATGTAGAAGAAAGCTGTAGCAAAATGCTCAAGAAAAATTAGTTACTTATAAATCAGCGTGTCTCACGCCAATTAAATCACTTGAATTTATACATAAATCAATCTTTGTGTAGCAGTTAATTTTGTTTAGCAGTATAGCTTAACACAATGATAATTATTTTATGAATCGCGACACGGCAAATTTAAATAATTATTTAATCTATTCTACTACATTTATTTGTAATTTTTTTAATAAAAAATAAGTATATTTACTTTTATTTATGGTGTTGGATTATCTTCAGATTTGTCTATGAACATGTTTTTGCTGTTCATTTGGTATTAAAATCAAGTTCTGGTTGTTTGAAATCCCCAACTTTTGGTCTTTCATTACATATCCTTATTACCATGGTTCATACATTTGTAAGAAAAAAAAATATTCATGCACTTTTCCAGAAAATTTCAAGAACTAGAAATTTACTAGCAACATAAAATCTGAATATATTAAGAGTGTATAAGTCCATTTAAAAAAAATACTAAAAATATTAAATTTAAATCAGAAACTCAGTACTAGGCGGAAGTAGAAAATTTTTCAAACGCAAACAAAAAGTATTTCAGCACTCAAGCTGGTCTTGTGATCACGGACTCCGTGAATTGGAAACTTGATCAGAGAACTTGATCTGGTTGTCAGACTTGGCCTGAACTTGAGCTACAAAAGTAACAAGATTCTCTTCCGATCACGCAGAGCCAGAGAACTGTCAATCATTCTGATGCAATGTGACGTTATCGGTAGATTTCTTTAAAATTACTAGGCAGCAAAATAAGTAAATCAGGAAGCATTATTGGACTCCTTTTTTAATGGGAGATTGCACTGCACTGGCTGGCCGAGATTTGACGACATCTTAGTATAATCTAATCTGAATTCATCTTCCCATTTTGATTAAATTTAGTATTTTCATTATTAGATACGGCTATTTGAACTAGTTGTTTATTGAAATTTAAGTTAGTTTCACCGAATTACGGCAATGCATTTTCGCGACGGCCAATGTTTTTTTTTCCGCATTTTCGTGCAACACATCGCATTTTGCGAAAAATACCACTCCAGAAGAGAGTTTCGGCAATTTGGCCGCAGACCCCAAATCGGGCTGCAGCATTGCTGCCGTGCTGCGCGGTTTCTGCTACCGGGGAAACCCAACCCAAACTAACAGAACATCTTGAGTGAGATAATCAGGAATGATGTAATTTAAATTAGAACAATTAAAAAATAATTGCATATATTTAGATATATGTATATTATTTAAATTTATAAATGCAGAGGTGCCGATCCCCCCCAGAGCTAACGGCGCACCCCCCCCCCCTAGAATTTTTTTTAATCCCCCCCCCCCCCCCAAAAAAAAACCCCTTTGTGGTTTTTATGGAATACTGAACCTAAGTAATTTACACCACACAGTGTATAGATAGGAATCTTTACGGTGTATGCATGAAACTTTATAGTAAAATGATATTTTAAGTACCTTCGAAAAATGGGGTAACTTTGTCCTAAGAAATAAAACCCAAGTACTGACTTCTTGAATATTTTTCTACTGATAGGTCAACGCAGAGTTGCTCGTAATTGAAAAGGGAAGCACATTTTTTAATAGCTTTTATAATACGGACTTGCAACTTATTTTTATTTTTCCTTTAAATAGATTTTTTTACAGCAAAAGCTATCGGGAATCTAAATAATCAGTAAAAATTCCGCTCAAAATTTATGTAATTATATTATTTTTTAAATCAATAAAAATAGCCGGACACGTGATCCAATCAAAACAGATTCCTTCTTCCTTCTATGCAACACATTTGACATTAACAAACAAATCAGAATAATTCAATTATGTTTTACAGATATAGTTTCTCTTAAAAAAGTTACTATTTATTAAGTTACTAAAATTAAATATTAAACAAAATTCTTACCCTGGAACTCGGGATTGAACTTTCTTAACTATATCCAATCACCCACATATTTGACACCAGACGACAAGTATCTTCCTACTGTTTCTAACTAAAGCAATGGCAGAAAATGGCTTGGGTCTGAGTATGTATGCTAGGCCAGAAATATTATCCGAAGGTCATTCATTCATAGAAATGTTATATACAAAATTCTGAATATTTATGATGTCTGCTTCAAATGCTATAACAGCGATTAAGAAATGTTTATGAGAAATAATTGTCAGCACATTGCTTTCTTCAACGCCGGGCCTCTTAAAATAGAATTATCGTTTTGCAGATTGGATTGGAAAAGATTTTAGTTTCCTGTTTGATTATGTTATTTTTAAAAACTAGAAAATTTTCGAATACGTTTTGTTAGAAATTTTATTTTCAGTTGTTGTTAATAATAAACATGAAGTTCTGTTATAATTGATCATGACTTATTTAGTGCCAGTTACTGTTATTGTTCAAAATCAACTTCACAAAACTAAAGCAATGCTCATACCCATAGACATATTACTATCTTTTAACAACAAAATCGACCAATCAGCATAAACGTAAGATTCTAGTTTATGGCCATACTGTACCACACCACATGCCTCTTGAGATTCGAGTTCATCATACTACGTTTGAAAGCTGCACCACTTGAAAACAGAAATTTATGTGACTGAGTGAATGGTTCAATTGCAATTGCCAGAAGAGGGCTAGACTCAACTAAGATATTGAAACTAAGGATAGTAAGGCTATTACTGACGAATTAATAGATTTTATTACATTTATTAAGACGACTAATTCAAATTAGTGTGCGCATTTCAGTTTATTAATGTAGTTGGAGCATTAAGTGATTAATGTACCAAATTAAGCGTTTTATTCAATTAAATAACTTAGAAGGTGAGTTTGATTATTAAAAAAGTGCAATTCTGAAATTGTTGTCATTGCAAAAAATTTCTATTAAAATCAACAATTTAGAATCACTTATCAGGAAAAGGCCCTGTTCCTTCCTTGCGGTCTAAGTGGCCACATCTTAAGACAGCTTAAACCTCAACATGTAATTTTATAGTATTATCAAAATAAATATCTAGAAATAGATATTAAAAATTATTACTATCTCGAGTGCTTCATGAAGGGAGGGGAGGGGGTGAACATTTTTAAAATCTAATGTCTTAAAAGCTGCCATCTAATTTTGGAAATGGAACGGGAAAACTGTTAAAAAATCCCGCCACTCTACCGTATTCTAACTAAGATATGTAAATTTATATCTTTAGTCATCTTTATATAAAAAAAGCCACATAATTTTTAAACTCCAGATGCACATTAAAAAGTTTAAACAATGTTTTTCATTATTAATATTGATTAATATTTTGGTGCACAAAAATGTTTTAAAGTGTAAACTTTGAAATTCAAATTATCAGTAATATAAAATATAATTAAAATCCTTTAGTATCCTTTCTTTATTTGCCCAACCTTCTGAAGGATACAGACGTATAAATCCGTCAAATGACTGGTTTCCCAGCAACACACATAATTTTTACATTTTTATAAATTTAATTATTTTATTAAATTCCAAAATTTAAAGCATGGAGGAGTCATTTATAACCACCTACTACAGAAATATATATTTTTTAAATTGAGAAATTAAATTTTCAGTTAAAATTTTAATTTAAATCTCAAGCAGTGAAAACAAGTTTACACTTCAGCCAATTTGCTTTTTCAGAGGGTTAACAAGCTTAAAATATTCAAGTTATATAATTATGAAAATCTTACCGGAATCACTGCCATAACACTTCAAAATAAGCTCTTGGAGTATTTATAGCACAGTGCATTTTAACTTCATTTAGTTTAAAATAGATCAAATAGATTCATTTAATAAAGGTGTATCTTTGAAGCTTCCCTCCATTTCGAAAACAACAATCTAAACAAAGTAGTACTTCTAAGCGGGAAAATTGCACGAATATCATTGGTGAAAAATAAATATGCGGGAGTCATCATTTCATCGAGTTGTATGTTATACAGACTGCGTGAGATTTATGACATGAGAAGGTCAGCTGCAAGAGTTTTGTTTAAGCTTTAAAGAAGTGATGGTTTGTTTATGGATAGTCAATAAATGTCAAAAAATTAGTCAGGCGCAGACGCCATATCCCATTATCCATGTTCTACTTTTCGTAATGTTCTAGGATTTTGGTTACCATTTTTGATTCTTGAGGGTTATGCTCTTCAATTTAAGTATTTTTTCGCCAGGTATGAAAGGTTCATTATGATATCAACAAAACTAAATCGAAGTTAAATTAAAAATATCCAGTTATATAACTGTGAATTGATATGATTTAAAAATAGTGTGACCATCTGTTGATTTTAAAACTTAATTATTTTATATAAATAACCAGATGACATTTTCCCTTACAATGTGTTTTGTTACTATTAATTAGTTTCGATAAATGCTTAAATTGTTAAGCAATACTTTGACAGATATCATGACTTCAAAACAAATGTATTGGGTCTACAAGTACTATCCCCCTTATTAAAAGTTTTTGTAACTACCGTTTTTTTCCTGAGAAATATTTATTATCGAATCTCATTTAAGATTTTATTTTTAGTTTATGCTGATGGTAGTATTTGCCTGGACATTCTACAAAATCGATGGAGTCCGACCTATGATGTTTCTGCTATTCTGACATCGATACAGGTAATTATTCAGCATTATCATTAAAGTATTAAATGTGCTTGAAGTTTTCATTCCATATAAGAGTTAAGTTTCACTGTAAAAAAAGTTTTCAACTGTAAAACCCTTAATCAAATTTAACTCTTCTATTGTTTACAAATACAAGAGAATTTCGGTATTTAAAAATAATGAATATATTACAATTGCCATATTGGAGCTGACCTCTATGTTTAAACAAAATTTTGGATTTGTTGTGTAGTATGTTGAAAAGTAATATCTATAATAATAAAGAAGAGTCTGTTGTCTGTGTGTGTGTGTCTGTTATCGGATCGTAAAAGATACTTATATGCCACATGAATCGAATTTGAAAGATAGATTCCCTTAATACTAACGTGTGCAACTGAGCTTATTTTTTCATATTTGTTCCATTTTAGAAAAATTCGATTTTTGAAAAAAATACACACTTTCGCCTCATCGTATTTTTCCTTCCTGATGCCTATCGCTGCCAAACATTAAATAAAACTTTAACGAAAACATTTAATTCAAAATGTTTTTTTTTCTTTGCCATTATTTTAGAATAAATTTATTATTTGAAAATAATTGAACGTTTCAAATGACGTTAATTCGCCAATTCATTCGGATTTTATTGTGGTTTATTGATGATTTTCATGATTTCTGTGACTGCATGTATGCTATTTAAGCAATAAATCTATATTAAGCTATTACTGAATAGATGGTAATAAGAGCCATGCACTAGTAGGCTATTAGTGTGTATTCTATTTTTCGCCATACTTGCCAACTCGCCAAATATTAAGAAATTAGCCAAATAGGCAATTTTTATGAATAATTTGTAAGCTGGTCGGTGTTCGAGTCATGTGTTGAGCTTTTATAATGGGTGCTGGTATATGATCATTTTCTCGCAAATTATCTCATAAAACGCGCAATAGCTAAAGGTTTTGCATTTATGAGGAATTGTGATGCTTATGAGTGCATTTTACAGGTATTTTCATTGATCTTAAGCAATGACGAATTTTATAATTTTAGACGGAACAAATAAGTTTATGATCCTAGAACGTGTGATGGACCATATTTGGAATCTATTTGATATTTTTTTTATATCGTGCGAGACGGTATAACTTGTGTATTAAAACTGAGATATTATATATATGAATATTTTTCAAATTATAGTATGTCAACATCCATGTTTCATTAATGAAGCTTGTGCAAATTTTTTTTAATTTATAAGGCTCTCATAAACAATTTTCAAAGAGTGATTCTAATTGTTTGTGGAAATTAAAAAAAACTAGGGGGCCCTGCCCCCTGCTCGCTATCGCTCGCCAACCTCCAAATATATTGACGTAACTGGATTTTAGCAAACCATGTTTTTTTATTTACAATAGTGTTTGGTAGTTCAGTTGATGGAAATTATAGTTTAAATTTTCATACATTAAACGACCCTAAATTAATATGTATGTTTAAAGTTAAACTTACTGATTCGATCCTAAAGTTGATTTTTTTAAAACTAATAACGAATCTTATCTTAGTATATTATATAAGTGAGTAAATCAAGAGCAAATGCTCTTGACCGTAGGCGAAAGTGTACAATTCGATTGTTGACATTGCAGAGTTAGAAATATAAGGAAATTTGGGAAGCCACTCGAGGATTATATATAAAGATTAGGGTGATAACAGAACCTGGAAATCAGGGAACTTTTTAATTCTGAAATATCAGGGAAATTTTCCATTTTGAATTACTTAAGAGGAATCGGATGGTTCTATCTTGCCCATGTTAATTTTCCTAACTTTAGGAAAATTTTGCTCAGGAACTGTGTGAGATATCATTATGAACTTTTTTATATTTTGTTCCTTACATATAGCCCTTAGCCCTTTGATTTAAACTGAGGATATTTCATAGTATGGAATTTTTTCTAACATTCTGATAATCAGCACCGCTTCGGATAAATGGAGTTCTACTGTAGCTATTAATGACTGTTTAGAAACTTGGGGTTTAAAAATATTATGATATAATGTGTTTAGCATTGAGAAATTTTTTGATTTGATTCAATTTTGTAATAAATTAAAATGGTGCACACTTTTTCTCTCAGTACTGAGCTTCATTTTCAAGCATATAGGCTTTAAGGGCTTGAAAATAAGGTTTTTCATTCAAAACTTTTCAAGGAGTATACGAACTATGTTATAATGCTATTCTCTGATCAAGTGGTTCCTCTTTGAACTTATTCTGATTTCCGGAAATCTGGAAAAGTTAGGTAGGCTGATCCATAATCCGGAAAGTCTTACCGCGATGTCTGGATTAAAGTTTCTGTACTGTATTGAATAGTGTGTATTGTATATTTTCTAGGTTATTGTAAAATCAGGGAATTTTTTGTGAAAGTATCAGGGAAATCATGGAAATATCAGGGAACTTTTTTTCAAGGATTTTGTCACCACCCTTAGAATATATTTGTGAGTCTGAAGTAGTACCTTATGAAATTCCTCTTTTCAGTCTCTACTAGACGAGCCAAACCCCAATAGTCCTGCAAATAGCCTAGCTGCCCAGCTCTACCAAGAGAACCGCAGAGAGTACGAGAAACGCGTGGCCACCATTGTCGAACAGAGCTGGCTGAATTTCAACGACGACGAAGAAAAGGAGCCAAAAAAGGATTCTTAGAAGTAACCCATTTTAGCCAGTGCACTTAGTGGGTGGGTGGCCTTGTGTGCTTTGCAATGAACTGGTCAGAAGTCCTTCGTAAAAAAACTTTATTCAACCGACATTTTATGCCGTATGTGACCGCGTTGCAGATGGCTGCAAGGTCGTGATTGTGTTATGTATATGTATTTCGTTTGCAATGTGGAAAAAAATATATACCAGCTTACTTTTATATATATTAAGGTATGTTAAAGTACCCTAACTCCCAAACTTTTAGGATACTCATCAATTTGTATATTGCGTTGTACCATTCATTATTATCAGAGATAAATTGTTACCAAAATTTTTATTTAAATCTTGTTTTGATCATTGTATATTATAGGTTTTTTTGAAAATATTTCTTGTCATTGCACTTTTAATTTCCAAAATTCTAGCAATTTTCATTCATTTTTTTCTTCGAAGTACTGCTCCAGGTTTACTCTTTGTTTTAGATTAGTGTATTCGGTTTGACTTGAAAGTTTAGGGTCTAGTGTATATTGTAATTATAGGAATAGAGCTCTCAGTTGTGTGGCATTTAAACTGGAATGCAATTAACTGTTGTGTATACTGTAGGATAACACTATGCAATTAATTTCCAACCACATGCCTGTGCTTTTAAAAAGACCTTCCTTAAAACGCTAACTTTTTGGTGTTCTACAATTAAAAATCTATAATCAGTTTTAAAAACTGCACTTATATTTAGAATTGATAAATAGCGCTTACTTCCCATTGCAAAAGTCTAAGACATCTGAACTTATGGTTATTCTAAATTCTAAAGCATGCATTCAATGTTTTCCAATTTCTAAATGTGTATGGTAACTTACGTAGGCAAATTATTTTCTATATTTCTTTCTATAAAATTACATCTGACGTGCAGTGAAAGATGTCTTCAGTATTACTACATCAAAACTGGCAGTACTACATGCAAATGACAATATTGTTTCTGTGTAAAAAAATAAAGAGGAAATACTTGTACAGAAAATCAAGGGTATCCAATTGTAAATCTAGTGGTTACTAGGAAAGAATAAAACTGTGCTTATTAATAATCCTTTCTCATTCATCATTTGCATTATTATTTTTTATTTACTAGTAAATTCTGTAAGTAGTTTTACTTCTGAGAATACTTCCTGTTTAGTTTTGAGCTAAGCAGTTTAAAATGTGTTACCATGCATCTGAGTACACCTTGAGATATTCTGTGAATTAATAAAGGCACTTGATATTTTTAAAAATACAAAGTTGTGTTATTCAAACTTAAAACAGTCATGCTTTTGACAATTGAACAAGTAACTTCAACAAGTAGGGAAATATATATTCTTAATTCAAGGCTTTTTATAAATTAATTATTAGTAGTTGCTTATTGGGATTAAAATACTTATACTTTTCTCTGACGTAAGTAAAAAAAAATTACAATTTGAGGAAAATAAGGAAGGTTGAATAGACTGTTGTGAAAACACATAACTAAAGTTGGTTTTAAATTAATTTTCAATCGGTAGAATAAAAAGTCATTTAAAAGATGCGAATACATATGCCAACATAGTTTTGAATGTTTACAATGATTATTTTCTAGTTATACATCTCTTTAAATTAAAGTCGATTTTAAATACATTGTGTATTACTATTTATCAAGTATATGATTTGATTTAGTATTGCAGATTTAGTTTTTTTAAACATTTTCGTTTCATATTCACGAAAAAAAAAACTAGTACAAACTACACTGAATACTTAAACATTTTTTTAGTTTTCACCCAACTTTGCTGTTAATGTAAAAAGTAAATATTCTAAGATACTCTCTACCCCAGGATTCTTCCAGAAACAAATTATCTGATTTTAAGCGTATTGTTCCAAACAATTTTTAGTAGAAACCTGTAGTATTACAACTAATCTTATAAACTTTCGCAAGGACAAAATTTATGAAATGTTAAAAGCAGAAATCTCATAGCATTTATTTATTAGATGTAATAAAACTTCACAGAATCATGTTAAGACTTTATTCTATTTTGTTGACCACAGAAATAACTTTTCCTTCCAAGAACAATAAGTAAAAATATTTTATTGTATGTAACCTTCCGAGAAATAAAATTTATACAATATTCTAGATAATAATTATAAACATTTTGAACAGCTTAAAAGTTGCATTATTTACACACTTCAAATAATAGGACCTAAAAAAAGAACCTGAAAGGCTGAACCTGTATTATATCTGCAGGGGTCTTTGAGGAAGGCAGAGATTATAGAAAGCTGTTTGATCCCAAAATTGAATGCTTTTCCATCCACACCATCCCTGAAAATTTTATGTAAAAATTAAGACTTTTATATAGGTGTTAATAAATTCAAATAACTAATTCAGTTTTAAACTGTTGACTAGAAAACCAATTAAAATTTTAGTAATTAAATTGAATTTTTATAAATGTTCAATATTAGTAAAGCTAAGGAAACTTGCTGAGGCACAGTGGCTTAGTGCTAGTGCTTCGCATTGCCACGCCACAGGTCTGGGGATTGAATCCCGGATCGGGCGAGGTTGACTTAGCCTTTCATCTCTTAAGTGGGTCGCTAAAATGAGTACCAAGCATGCTTGGGAGCCAAACACTTGGGGTTCCGCGTAAGGCCGACCACCTTACCGGGACATATGCCTAGCATCCCAGAGCCCTTGGTCACGTAAGCTGGAATGGGCACCGCAGGCCTTGGCCCACTAACAGGCTGTTGCGCTGAAGAGTTTAGTTTTTAAGGAAACTTGCCAGTTACTGTCATAAATACATAAAACTAGAAGTTAAAGTGTGAAATAATTTTTTTAAAGAAATTATAAACAAAATTTTATACTAATTTTACTGTTAGTAATCACTTGTCACCCCAAAAATACTTTTTTATTGCGCATACAACAGTTAATTCATAACCGAGGAGGTATGTTTGTTATAATTTATATACTAAAATACAGTACTCTTAACTAAAGTTCTTATTCTTGACCCATCATCATCAGATATGATCAAAAGTGGGTAGTATTTTTGAAATATGTCATTTTAAGTGTAAAATAATAGTAAAATTTATTATTCAATATTAAAACTTCACATGTACATCTATCTAAGTTTTTGTAATCAAACAATGGTGCTTTAAAGAATTGATGAGATAATGTGGTACCTCTTCTCGATTATGGGTTAATAAAAAAGTTTTTTTTAGAGCAAGAAATTTATGTGTTTCTCATTTATTATTTGTGTGCGTCACAGCTTGGAAAATTTCTGCTCCACTTAAAAGAGACATACTTATATTTTAATAAGTAAAGGTGAAAGAACCTAATCTATATTTTTGAATTGTCAAGGCATATGTATAAAGTTAACCGTAAACTGGTTAAATTATAAAGGAAAACGGCAAATGTAATAATTTTTATTACCTTGTTTAGAATGGTATTTATGTCCTCACTTCCAGTGTAGTGTGGATCCAAAATAAGGAATTTGAGATCTCCTGTATCGAAATTGAAATCTACTCCTAGAATGGTATGAGCCAATACTCCCCCACCTGTAAATAGTATATTCATTTTAATAAAACCCAGAAATTCACATTTTAATGATAAAAGTTAACGCAATATAATCTGGTTATATAGCATCATTCAAGGGACCCCGATGTTTATGACGTTAGAAGTTACAACATTTGTGTAATATAAGTTTCAGAGAACTAAATTTTGCCTCCCAATTGCGTAAGAACACTCAATGGCCAAAGTAGTTATAGCTGTGACCCTCAGTATGAAAGTCTGAGTTTCCGAATCCCACTCTAGAATGGATATTAGCTGTCGGAATATGCTGTAAAGCAATAGGTCTAATAACCCTCTTGTAGCAAATATCTAAAACAGCAGAAGTGCTCACAAATAAAATGTAGAGTAAATTTAGTCTAAAACACCCTTAAAAATGTATTTAAAAATTTTCATAACTAAAAAAAAAATGATAGAGATATCATGTTTAGACAATTTGAAAAGCGGTATCAATAAAAACATACAAGATAATACTAAGTTTCAGGAACACCCTATTGCATTTAAAAGTTAAGACATAACACACAGTATGCCACAAATGGATTTCTATAACTTTAATAAAAGGTTTCAACACTAATATACAAAATCAAAGAAACATAATTTCTCACCAATCATGATAGGAGTTCCTTGATCATGAAAATGATTGAATAATTCTCGACCTTTACTTGCTAGTTCTGCTCCGGAGCTAACAAACATGATTTTAGATTGAATCTGCAAAATGAAGTTTATTAGTACAGTAGAACTCCAATGATCTGAATTTCAGAAAAAGTTCTACCCCGCCATCTGTTATATTCGTCTTCGTTGGATGTGGATGCCTAGTATTTTTTTTTTGACCAACCCAAAAAAATTTTAGGCATGACATCCAACAGAGACAAACAGTAATAAGTAGGCAGGTAAAAATGTTTATATGTTGCACATAAACTTTTGCGCAACCAAGATCCTAACATAAGTAGAATAAAAAAAACCTTACATAAAGCTATAACTCAAACTGCCAAACAGCACCTTACAGTTTGGTTGATGATGACAAAAGCTAGAACTACATAATCTCACAGTCTAATACATTTAGTAAATTATTGAATATACCCTTTTTTCCCGATTAACTCCAATTATCTGAGTTTCTGATTATTCAAATGTGGTTAGGTTCCAATTGCTTTGGGTAATTGAAGTTCTACTGTATGTAAATTATGGTTAAGATTTGGACAAAAAAAAAAGCAGAACTTAAGGACATTAGGTTCGTAAATATGATTGCTACTTACTTGAATGAGATGATCCAAACAAAAACTAACTTCCTGTGATCCAATCCATTTCTTAGATCCAACAAAATTTTGTGGTTTATCTCCAACATCAACTAATGCCTGAAAGTAGTAGTTGAGTTGATACATGGTTATTGAACAATCAAAAATGCCACATCAGTTAAAAATTTTATTCGGTTTTAAAAAAGTAAACATTTCTTCCAGTAAACGTGCATCGTAATTTTTTAAATGAAACATGTTTTTTAGTTGAATTCTTTGCATAAAACACTTGGATCTGAATCACTCAATTGTACTTTAAATCTTCAAAATTCGGCATTTGATAGAGGATTGAAAAAGAGTATATTTTAAGAGCAATGAATCTTTGACTTTAAATACAGTTTCAAGTTGCTTATTTTCATTAAAAAAAATATATTGCCAAAATATTTTTTGAAGATATTTGAATTTTTTTAATTAGTGATAAGTAAGTAAAATTACAAATACTGTAAGTTTTAATTAATTTACTTTTACCAACAATTTATTATTTAAAAACGAATATTTAGAGTATGTAGATATTGCAGATGGGATGAATTATTTTAACATAATATAAAAATTCACTATAATGAGATATTTCATGCCTTGAGTGGCAACAGTTCCACAGGAGTGAAAATAACGTCTGATTTGTAAATCAATGTAGTGGGCAGAGCTTATTGTGTCATACCACCAATGGCCAAAACTACCAATAAAATACAGGTATGATCTACGTCACGTAAAACAAGCCAGTTCCAACAAATGGTTAACACAATGCAGAACATATTTTTTGGGGCGTCCATAAATTATGTGATGCAATTTTGATGATTTTTTGACCCCCCTCCCTCCATAGCGATATTTCAAGATATTTGGCTCAACCCCCTTCTCCATAATCTCATGTGACATTATGCGAAATTCGTATTTTTATTTGAAAGTTTTGATTTGGACGTTCGATTTCTGGAAAACTTCAAAACACATACTAATTGACTTCCAACCCCAAACTTGGATAGTCTAAACAGCAGCTGCATCATCTGATGATGATGGGAAAGTACTTAAAAATCACATACGATGCACATGTTGGCTGCTATTTCTTTGTGAAGTGTGAAAGTACTTTGAACGTGTGTCCTTTGGTCTGAATTGAAACTAAAAAGAAACAAAACCAGCTGTCACAATATAAAAGAACGAACAGTTTTTTTCTAAAACTTTTAAGAATGGTTAGGAAAGCCATAATGAATATTATCATGCAAGATTTTGCAAATTTAAATCCAGCAATAAATTTACTGGAATTTAACCGCAATTTTATGTTGATTTTTCATCAAAAAAAATTTGATTTTTGACGCATCCCCTCCTCTCCCCTTCCCCCACGAGATTTAATAATATTTGGCTCAACCCCCTTTTCCCCCTAAACACGTCACGTAATTTTTGGAAGCCCCCTTCAAACAACTTTATACTAAACTTACTTGCTGAATTTCTGTGTGAGTTGGAACATTTCTGTCCGTGTACCCTTGATACTTAAACCATGAAATTATAGTTTGAAGAGAGCGATAGGCACAGCCCCAGCCATTATCATTTACATGATCTTGCATGTAGTGATGGTAGCTGTATTTCCCATGAACAATTGATAGCTTTCCACCTAAAACATAAATAACATTATAACTTTCGTCTGAAATGTTTTAATTAGAAAAAATCACTGTTGTAAAAAGATGCAAGCAGTACTTCATAAATCAATGTCTCAGAAATACTTTTATTCATAAATAAGTATTTTTGCTGAAAATTTAGCATTGAAAATGTGAATTAACAATGTTTTATTTAAAAAAATTTATAGAAAACTTTTTTTTTATATAATCATTATATTCTAATAAATTTATTAATATCTACATAGGATAACATTTTATGAATCTCTCAAAAAATGGAAAATGGGGACCTATTTAATAAATGTACATTTTGCCAGACCAAAATTACAACTGCACATTTTGTCTAAAGTAATTAAAAAATCTTTGAAATCCCTGTTACTTTTCCTTTACCAACTTTATCTTCTATAAGCAGGATAGCAATTTTTTTAAAAAAATTCAAAAAATATTATAAATTTAAATGGTTAATCTATATTATAAAAACAACTCCGATGATCTAATCTTATGATTAATCAAAGTCCAAAATAGTGGAAAGTCAAACGATAATATTTAAAGGAATCAAAAAGTAGTTGGATAGTCTTTTGTAACACTAATTGGAAAAATAAAATTTCATATCAGTATAAACAGCCCTGAGTACCACAAAAAAAGGGAAAAAAAAGTGAGGAATAGCGATCATTTAGAAAAAAAGTAAGTGACGCATACAAGTGACTGAAGAACTCTCGCACAAAGAAATCATAATAAAGACCAAAATTTTTTTAAATTAAATTGCAAAGTTTAATGCAGAAGCCTAATAAAGTAATATAACCATTGTTTTTTAAAATCATGTTTTTGTAAGTAAAACAACAAAAGCTTAACAAAAGTAGTTATATGTATTCCACACAAAATAAAAGTGAATTTGTTTTATGTTTCTTTATGATAAATTTCATATTTGCAACATCGTTGTGGAAAAAATTTAAATAAGCATCCAGTTATGGGGCAGTTCAGAAAAATTCAAGGACTAGAAGTTACTAACACCTTAACACCTGAATATATAAGCTGTCTATATTCTTGTATAAACCGACTCCCATTTTTAAGAAACAAAAAAAACCATCTAAAATTAGAAGAACGATTATAGGCTGTAGTATGAATCACCGAGAAAAAAAAGTTTCCAACATTAAAAAAACCCAACCTAACATTCAAGCTGTTCTTGCCGACCAAGGTCACGGAACTCGATTAGGAGAATCTGGTTGATCCTAGTTGGCCTGAACCAGAGCTACAGAAGTAACGACACTGCGTGATCACGCAGAGTCAATCATTATTAGGCGATGGGGCATCATCGGATGATGCGTGAAAATTACTAGGCAGCAAAATAAGTAAAAAATTTTTTTGATCAGGTGAAAATGTTACTCTTTAAAAAGGGGTATGCATTGGCGCTTGGTTGATATTTGAAGACATCTTAGTGTGAAGTCTAATCTTAATTAATCTTCAAAATTTAAATATATTTTTACTTTTATTGTTAAAATTTATATTTTAAACTTGTTTTTTAATGAAATTCAAGTTTAGTTTTTAATAATGTAGACCGAGAACGGGTGATTTTTTTTCGGTGGCGTTAATGCTGTGGAAAATTTGACGTCTCGGATATAAGTCTAATCCCTTTTTTAAGGGCGCTATTTTGTCCAAAAATTCTCGGCCTATGCTGCAGTATTTTTAAAAACTATGTTAAAAAATATGGAGTTATAAAAGTATCATGGTATCACGGAACGCAGGTTAAAGATGACGCGTAGTTATCACATGCTTCAGAAATTACGTTCATAAAGTTTCTGCTCCGATGCGATTTTGCAATCAATATTACCCCCCCCCCCCAAGCGTTTTTTAAGGACTTGAAAATGAACTTTTTAATTCAAGCACTTTTTCAAGGAGGGTACGAACAATGTACAGCGATTTCGCCGCGAACTAGCAAATATTACGATGTGTTGAAGTTTGGTTGAACGATCTGTCTTGAACTATAACTACATTATAAAAATAATGGGTTCGAAAGTTTTCTGTTATTTTTCCTATCGGCTTACATCGGAAGCATATGCCGATGTGGATGGCTAAGTTGAAAGCGTACTAAATGTACAGATTTGACTTTAGATTGAAAGCATAACCCTCGCATTAGCTAACTTACTTCTTTACTCGGAGACCGAAACCCCAAGCCGATAAGAACATTAAGCGTGGGGAAGATTTACCGTGACAATAAATTACATTCAAGACGTATTTTCGCACTAGAGGCGATCAAAATTTTACGATTCACTTTCCATTTTTCGAACAAAAAAAAATATGAATAAAAAAATTTACGGACTAAAAGCGATTAATCGCGTAAGAACTATCGATTTTTCCCGTTAAAATATCGTTTTATCGTTTATAAATTACAAAAATGCGTAAAATTGGGACCTAACCATTAAATTGTGAACTATTGCGGACTAGTTTACAATTGCGGACTTTTGGGGGATTGGGGACCAATTTGGGAGGCCTGTATTTATGTAAAATATGCTGACATAGTTAGAATAATAATTTATTAATCTTGTTACATCTCTTTTTTAAATATAAAAAAGATGGAAAATGAAGTTGTATTTACTATGTTTTCAAGTATTTTAAATGTACAACCATTTTGCACAAGACCCAATAATTTTACAACTGCACATTTTATAGAAGTAATAAAAAAATACTTGAAAATACACTCTTACTGCCTTGTAGCATACTTGGTATCTCGTGATACACAAGGAGACTAAAAATTTTTTAAAATAAAATTTAAAAAATATTAAATAAATATTAATGAAATCAATATATAACATAAAATAACCAAACCTCCAGATGATCCTAATCCTTCATGAGGATTAATCAAATGTCCAGAAGGACTAGCTGAAGAAAAGTCACAAGCATTAAGTTTTTTCAAAAAAGGACGATCCAAAGGAAGAAGTAGTTGAGGATGAAGATCTTTTCTGTAATCCTCTATTAAGAAATAAATAAAATTTTGATTACAGTAGAAACTATTTGCAGGGTTCCCACCAAGAAACAGAAGTAAAAAAAGTGAGAATAGCGATCATTTGAAAAAAAATAAGTGACCAAAAAAGTGACTAAAGAACTCATCGGCAAAATATTGAATCTATATACTAATATCTAAAACTCAAAATTTGTAAATCTCACCCCCAAAAATCCCTAACTAGTAGACATAGAGCTTTGCAATGCCAGAAGTCTTAGTCACATGGTAAATATAACCAGTTTAGTTTTTAAAAAAATTTAATGTTTTTGGTTTAAAGTTTTGATCATTTTAATCAATCTAAAAGGCTTAACATGGAAATTGTAGTGTTTAGTTTCCACAGAAAATTAAAGGAAGCAATTTTTTGTTTTATGGTTTTTATTTAAGCTATGATTGAAATTATCTATATTTGCAAAAACAATCCAGTTGCTGGATAAATTTAATTTAAATAAGCATGCAATAAACAGGGGCTAAATATTAAGTCGATCAACTGATTGAAAAAGCGGGTACTTTTAGTCTGTGTTCATCCAATACAAACATTTTCTACTATAAATAACTCTAGCTGTAAGGAATAGTTCTTACGAACGTTTTTTTTATATCATGAATCTAGCTGTTTTACAGGGCTATAGAATTCCACTTTTTTAAAAAAAATGGTTTGAATATTTTATTGCAAAATTATTTCTTGAAAATGTGAAAAAATATTTGAACCAATTTGTGTAACACTTGTCAAACATAATTAATTTTACTAATCATACAAACTATTTTCCATTTGGATCAGAACTTTCATATTCATCTTTTAACATTCATTTATATTAAATCGTTTTTCCTCATATCAGAATAGTCATCAAAAACTTTCATGGGTCCATTTTATTAGGAATGAATAAATGTTTGTACCATTCCAATATTTATCATAGCGTTTTCTACATTAAATTACATGGAATTTTAACCCCTATGGCACTTAGAAAACAAATCCCAGAAAGCACTCTTTTGTTAGTAGCATTCAGGAACTTCATCCTTCAAATGTTCACAAACATAAAAAGAAACCGATCACAATAGTTTCTTTGATCTTGTCAAATAAAGGTACACAAAAGTTCAAAATATGATGAAGATTTACAGGGCGGTCAAAACAGTACTTCAAAATTTTCTTGTTAAAGTGATTTGAAACATTATCTATGTTTGACAGTAATTCACATGAAACAGAATTTTTTTATATTTATATTTTTTTAAATATCTAAATATTTTTCCATATGCGCAGAATTTATGGATGAAAGGTTAAATGGTGTAGAATAAAAAAAAATAGTGACTTTAGTGACTAGTTTTGGCCAATAGTGACTTTTAGTGAGAATAGTGACTTGGTGCTGAGCATTTGGGTAACTACTTTATAAAGCCAGCCAATGTTGGACCAATTCTTTAGAACAATAACAAAGAACAAGTTTATTTTGGATCTATAGTTAAGTGTTCTCTCTTCCAGCTCTTTTATAACTCCAATACATGAGTTAGTTTTAATCATAATTAGTTAATCATTAATAGTTTTAATCCATTAATAGTTTTAATCATGATAGTTTAACCTTAATAGTTTTAATCCATTATTAGTTTAATCCAACCCGTTAGGTACTTTAAATATATTAGTTTAGGACTTCTGAGACTACTGGCCCATGAGGCGGTGCCCATCTCCATATCTGTTGCCTAAAAGCTTAAGGTGCTAATAATAACTTGAATTTATGGTATTTAAATAATTTATTATTTCAAACATGTACAATTAATCTGCATTTACCATAATTCATTTAGTTATTTTAACTTTAAATGTCAAAATATACTCAATAATAAGGCCCAGTATGTACTTCTTCATTTCAGCACTTAACTGTATAGGCACACAGAAAAACAGTATATTAGTATGGGCAAGCAAGTTACGGATTGCTTATATTCATTTAAGCTTTTATACCATAACACATGGATTTTGAAGTTTAAATATGTTAATTTCTAATTCTCTAATAATAAGTAATATAAATAACAGAAAATGGGTCTGAAATTTCTCCGAGAAACAAAAAGGAAATTTTTACTTATATATAGAAAATGTATTTAAAGGTAGATTAAATACAAAAATTTAAACAGATATTTTAAAGCAGTAGCCTTACCAAGTTCCTTATCAGTTTTATTTAAAGGGTAAATCAGTGTTACTGGAAACTCCCAAATGTCTGGATAAAAGTGATAAGGCATTGGTGTACAAACTTCCAAGGTCTAAAATAAAGTAAAAATGGAAATTTTAACCCAGTTTTATGTTAAAGATTTTATAATTTCAAATCAAACAAAAAAGATAAAAGATTTTATCGTCAAATTTTTTTTGAAAATGCAGCATGCTTAATGCTGTTCACACTGAACACTAAAAATTATTATTTACAAAAGTAAAGTAAGCCAACTTGTGATTTTATTAGTATAAAGTAAATGTATCTAAATAAAGTTTTTAAAAAAAGATTAAAAATTAGCAGCACCAGCAGAGTGAATCCCTTACTAGTGACAAATTGATATAAACTGGTAAAATACATTCCATTAAAAAAATAACAAAAAACAACAACATAGACATACTTTTGCATACGTAAGAAGGATTTGACTTATTTTCACTAGTTGGTTGTCGATTGCAGTTTGAAACAGTTTGTAAATATCCATAGTAGAACTGGATTCATGACAAACGACAATGACATCAAGTGGCAAAGATAAAGAAGTACATTGGAATTCTCCTGCAAAAAATTGTTGTTTTAAAAAGCCAATATTACATATTTTTGGGTCAGTTCATTTTAAAGTCAAAATTCAGACAAATGTCTAATAAAAAATATTTGAACTAAGCTTATGGATTATTTAACATCTACAATGTGTGCAATCAGATGAAAATTTCTTATCCTTAAATAAAGTCAAAACTGGAAATATGGTTTCAAAAATGGGATTTAAAAAAGTTTTATACTGATACTTTTTATATTAAATTACGAGGAAAATTATATGTTTTTAAAAAGTTCTAACACATTTCTTAAAAGCATGGTTTACATTATAAAGCCTCATTAAATAGTATTGTAATTTTTACTTTTAGAGTAATTCAGTTCAGAATCATCAATTTGATAATCAAGCTTCAAAAAAATAACAAATAGCCAATTCAAATAAAAATGTTTATACAATTAAATATATATATAATTTAGTTTTTTAGATTTTTTTTAGATACGCGATAAGTTTTCAAGCACCCTTTATATGCAGTGCTTGAATTTTTGTTGTTGCCTTGATTGTAAAATAAACAGTTTTTACACAAAAAAAATTCAAAATTGTTTTTTTTTTGTTCTTTACTCTTTCTTTCTTCAGTAAAACAATAAATGAAATAGAAACATAATATAAACATACATAATATAACATTATTCACTGGGATTATGTAGAAAAAAAAATATTGTAGTTTCAAATAATAATCTTTTTTTGCTTATTAGTTTTACAAGAATTTTATTGCAGCTTATAAAAACATTCATGTTAGTTAGTTGGTTTGAATTATGGTCTCACTAGAGTTATACGAGGGCTATTGGCAAAACTTTCATGAAACTACGAAAACACACCAATGTAAAACTAGTAAAAAATTGTATACTTCTCTGACAATGAATAACCACCGAGTGATTAAAAGTATTTTCTAATGCAGCATCCCCACTTGTTTGGAGCAAAATATTAAAATTCACAGGAACCTGAAAAATAAAAATGTTTACTATGCAATAAAGACAGATGCAATAAAAAAACCTACCACTTAGTTTCAGATTCAAAATAAATATAAAAAACAGTAGTGATTTCTTAATTATCAATTTAAAAAGGACATACTCTGTAATAAGTATACATTTGAAAGAGAAATATGCAGTTGCTTTTTTTCCAAATTATAAATTGACAATTATCATAAACATTCATGCAGTCAAGCTACTTTTTACCTTTTATAGAAATAATTTATCTTTTCTTTAAATAATTTTCAACCGTGTGTGATTGTGATTTTAAATAATTCACCACTAAATATAAAATCATACCTTTTTCTTTATATTCTTTTTGTATTTACTTTTTTCATTGGATTCATTTTCCGAAACTAATTTCAATAAATTTTTACATGTCAATACAGGACCTGTTATCTCGTTTTGCAAGGAATGCAATAGATATTTTGTTTTTTCCAAATGAAAAGCAACAACTTGGCTTTGGAAAATGGTTCTCAATCTTTCTATAGATAGTTCTATATTTTCTTTCAGGGTATCTGCAATTAAAAATAGTTTAAAATAATACATAAAGAAATTGATATTTTTAAATTAATAATGATTATTTAAAGGTACTATTTTATTTAAAGGTATATTTAGGTACTAGTTGACCAATTTGATTGAAACCATGACAATTTAATTTTTTTTTAGAAAAACACAGTTTGTGAGAGGATAAATTTTATAGATTGTCAACACTAGTGCATTATGTATATTTCTTAAACGTTTTGAGGAATATGAACAAATAAAGAATGTTAGTTTCTCTGACAACGCATATAATTTTATGAATAATTAATCTTTTGAAGGTTAAGGTTTGATGAACTTTTAAAACTAGTTACAACAAAAAAATTATGAAAGAAATACATAATTTAAAACAAAAGAAAGAATTCTCTTTTTAAAGAAACATTGTTACAATAAAATAAATTAGTTACCTAAATCAGAGGCTATTTCTAGAGTCAATGGCACCTGTCCGCAGGCTCTCAATAGAACAGCTGAATTAGAATCGCTATCTTCAATTTTCAAGTCACTTAAAGTGCCATAATACGGAGAGTATCTTTTGGCCACAAAATCAATTTTCTTAGAATCTGTATTTTCTTTCTTTATGAAAAGCACTACAGGATTTTCCAGTTTCAACTTTAAAAATAGAAAATAATAATGTATATACCATTAAATGCATATGGCATTGTTAAATTTTAAACTTATAAAAACACTTTTATGAAAGTAACATTTACCTAGTTAAATTATAAAGAATTGACAGTAAGGAGGATAAGTTGCATTATATATTTTTAAACTTTGCTTTGTGCAATCGTCCCGATTCTGAATGATTTAACTGATCTGATGAATAGTACTGAAGTGCTTACTTTAATGATTGCAATGTTTAAAGAAATGCATAAAATTAGTGTGATAAGAAAAGTTATGGGTTTTATCAAAATGTGACCCTATTTAGCGTCAGCTATTTAATTTTGATTTGGGTATGAATTCATTCAATTTGAATACAGCTAGGTGAAGTGTTAACCCATTGAATTGACTTAAGATTTAAAATTATGAAAACATACGTCTGTGTTAAGCTATAAAAAAAGGCTAAAAATGTTTTTCCAAGGAGCATTATTTAAAACCAGACAAAACATTAATTATTCAAATACAGTTAGTATATCAAAAAATATAAATGGGTGTGTAAATAAATTAGCACTCTCATCTGAAGCACCTCAAACATTCAAATGTTCTTATAACTCTATACTATTAAAAAATAATTAAAAGTCATTTTTGATGTTGAAGTACAATAGTACATATTAAATTAAATAAAAATGTGTGCATATTATTAACAGTTTTTAATCTCACCTGAAAAAACCCAAACTTTTGTTCACAAACATTCAGAAGTTCGTTCTCGTAGAGGCTTCCGTCATCTATTGGACAGGCAAACCCTATCACATCAATACCAGGCAGAAACGATTGGGCATCAGCAGCAATGCATGCACAGTAGATTTCTTCTTCTGTTTCCCACCCACCAATGCATGCAACAGGTGCATTGGTATTTGAAATATTCTAAAGGTGGAAAAAATTATAACTATAAAATATATCAATTTTAGAATATAAATTCCAATGTAAAATCCTAGTACATGGTCTGGTGACAAATTTAAAAATTTGCTGAGTTTCTAAAGTTGATAGTGAAAGTAATGGAAATGTCTGATTATAAATAGATCTAAACTTTGTTGCACGTCGATCTGATGATTTAACTGATCTATGGTAACGAAAAGTTACTTAAGATTGGCAAATTGTTTAAAGAATGCCATAATAATTAGTTATAAGAAAGTTATGGTATTTATAAAATGTGACCTATATTTTCTCAGATTTAATTTTCGTTTGTGTTGAATCGGTTCACTTTGAATAACTATAAGTGTTTACCATGTTATTAAGATTAAAATTAAACTACGTTGGTAGCTAAAAGGCAAATGTTTCAGGAGATTATTAACGACACATATTTCATAGTTGTTATCGATTTAAATAAATGTTTAAATAATCACTTCAATCGAAGCACCTCAACGAACATTCAAATATTATTATTCTTATAATTATAATATAAAATAATTTAAAGCCCATTTTTTTAAAGTACAATTAATATAATTAAATTAATGTTATCATAATATCTTGGTACAGTTATCACCTGAAAAAACCCAAACTGTTCGTTAAAAGTAAAACAGAATTCAAGTTCGTTTCTCATTAAAGTTGTACGTAACTATTGGGTTCAACTAATCATCCAGTTTATTAAACAAAATTTCTAGAATGCTCCATGGAGTAATTTTCTTCGACTCACACACACGAAACCACAGTCTAAGTATGTTTCCAACATGGTATTTGACAAATCTCATTGATAAAGTTTTTCATCACTCATATTATAATTTTGAAAATATTTTACAAACATGAAAATCCTAGTAAATGGTTCTAGGGAACATTTAAAAATATTTAGGAGTTTATAACTTATCGTACTTACTTAATTTTGGCAACAACTTTACTATGAAAAACGATGCTAAACTATGTTGCATGTTACAGTCTTGATCAGAAACAGTTAGGTAACCAGCTCTAAAAATGCCATCTAACGAGAATACATGAGTATTGAAATAGGCTGTTTCAAAGTACCTGGTCGCGCAAATCTGTAGTCTGCAATTTAGTAGGAATGATTCGCATCACGGTGAATGACGGATCAGCGCATATTCGAATACGTTCGTTAAAGTAACAGAAAAAAATGTTATTTTTATTTGTTTCGACTTCAACAATATATTGCAAGAATTTCATAATCATTTTAATTAAAAACCTCTCAGTCTAATGTTAATAGTGTAAACGTACGAATATTGCCAAAAATACAATTTAGAAATTAGATTAATACTTAAACAGAGCATAATTTGTTAATAAAATCATGTTAACGAGTTCTTGTTTTTTCTGTTTAAACAACCTATGAACTGATACTTTAAATCCGTAAAGAATATTTACTGAATAAAACACAGTAATGAATCTTGTCAAGTTCTTATAAAAAAAATGTTTTGGCTTCTTAAAATTAACAATACTAAACATTATAAAAACTTCTTAAGAATAAATTATATAATAAATATACTTAACATACAATATCAATTTTAATAGACCAGTTTTAAATTGCTTAAATAATAAATTAAAGTGCATTTAAGAACAAAACATTTGGTGTTTACATTAGGAAGTGAAGTGCTTGACCGAAAATAAAAATAATCATTTCAAAGCTTTTCAATTTAAAATTTTAGAATAGATTAAATTACCAAAAATTTAATTTGTAAAAATTCTTTTTATTGTCTCCATTGTTGTAATTGATTCTATAACGAAACAACACACGTCTTTCTTTGATTATAGGTTCAAACAAAAAGTAGCCATAACTTTTATATTTACAAGTTTCGAATACAACTTTAAATTTAGACTGTTAAAATTCATAACACAAGAAGATGTAAACAAAAGACAAAAAACATTCAAAGGTTTTGATGCTATTCTATTACGAAATTTTAAACTTTCCATATTGAGAGTTGGATCATGTATGTAGGGGGCTTATGCATTACAAAGACAAAACAACGAGACCCCGGGTGAAACTCAGAAACTGCCAATTTCCAAAATTCTCCAAATCATGGCTAATGAACATGGTCATCATAACTTTAATTTCAATAAAGTATGTATTCTTTGTTCGTATTTGAAAATATCTATTTATAATTCTGTTACTATGGTAATATAATAATGTAGGCTGTTTTCGAATCCTTTGTAGACAAATAACATAAATAAAAGTTTGTGAATTTGAGAGGTTTCTTCTATGTGTTAGTTTTCCATATTATTGTAGTATGTTATTTTTAAGATCTTAGTTGATTTGGGAAACAAGTCGTAAATTATTGTGGTTCCCATTTCCTATGTAAATGTACATTCAGATTTGTGAAAATTAATGTAAACAAAAAAAATATTTGTTGACTTTTCTGCATCATGAGTTATGAAATGAATTTTTTTTGCTCTTTTTAATTTTATATTAAAGCTACAAAACACTAGGCATATCCTGTTCAAAATATAATCTCCCTGATTACTCTTGTCCTAACAAATGCCACAACATAGGTTTGTATTGAACTTAAAAGTTTCACTTTGATCATCTCACAATTTCAGGCACATAACATTTTGAGATGGTGTAAAAGCTTAAGTATGCTCTGTTTGAAGTTTTTATTTTAAAACATTGCGTTAGTAAATGTTTTACACACAGCACATTGGGACCTTATCTTCAATTAAGAGCTTTAAACATTTCCCATTTAATGTAAATAATAAGTTGTAGTTACTACAGATTTTACCCTCATAGTTCATGTTTCATTGGTGGACAGAATAAAGCCCTATTTTTTTTGTTTGTTATAAAACAACACAACTTTATATACATGAATATTTAGATCTAAAAGTTCCAAACGTTGATACCACAGTTGTACTTAACCCATCTGTAGACCTTATAAAAAGCCAATTGCTGACTTTAATCTCAGCATCATGTTGACTGGTACACTGCAACCTTTCAGCAAAGGAACCAAATAGTACCCTATGAATAATTCAGTTTTTGCAAGATAGTTTTCATGTTCACAAAGCCCAAAAAATTATCATACATTATCAGAGAATATGCCTGCCATTATTGTATAACCATTCTTTAGTACTTGTAGGTGCTTGTATTTTAGGTTGTTGTTTAAATGGCAATAAAAAGAACCGTACTCTTCAATTTGGCATGATTCAGTATGGTCGAGAGACATCGTTAACCTGATCAATCCTGTTTGTACAATGGACATGTTCTCAGTTCATGAGGGGCAACAGAAATAATGAAAAAAAATCTTTCTTGGGCTTCAATTGAAAAATCACTTGCATGAAAACAGAGCACCGATCTAAGAAAATGCAGGAATAAAAGCTGGAAGCCCAGCACTGACACCCGTAAAAGTTATCGGTGAGCTTGTTATTTCATGGGCCTACGCAAGAGCTAATCCTAGGTTTTTGGCAGTGAATCTGTTGAAAAATCAAGCAACCTGGTTTGTTTTTCTTTGCAAGAATTGTATTTCATTTATTCTCTCACTTCAACCGATTTTATCAATGGATTATATTCCTGTATTTTCTTTCTTTTCCTATTAATTTTCTTTTCATAGTGAAAATATTTTAATATTGAAATAATATAACTTTTTGAGTATTTTTCAGATTTTGTATTACTATGAGGTAATATTGAACAAGGTCATTTTTTCTATAAAATATTTGGAAAACAATAAAGGAACAAATTGTCGATTAAATGTAGAATTTATAATTTTTCTGTTCTTACTAAGGGTACAAGTTTTAAGTAACTAGTGATTCATTTTTATTTAAAAAAAACTACACAACAAATTGATTTTACTAAAAATCATTGAACAACTTTTGTGCCAGTAAGGTTTATTTCTTTAAAAACAATTATTGGGTTTATTATTCATCATTTACAATTTGAAACTAATTTTATATAAATTAACTAACAATATAATAATAGAATTATTTTATTTAATATCAATTTCTTATTTTTTAGACTGTGGACATTGACAGTTTGTCTCCAGATGAAAAGGCTAGGTAAGTTAAAAAGCTCTTTATAATATATTTTATCCAAGAAATATTCCTGAAAGTGTTTCCAAGTCTGTAAAATTAATGTTATATGTTTTACATTTATGTATAATTTATTTTAATTTAAAACTCTACAGCTATATAGAAAATTTATAAATAAATACAATTGTTTATTCAAAATCCCAAGTCCAAGAAAGTTCACTTTTTTGAGGATCACACTTTTTTAAAACCTAGGCAGAGGTCAGCAAGGGAATGGGCTCAAATACAAAACAAAGTAGCAGCAGAGCAACAGACAGATTAAGCATATTACATGTATACTTTAAATTTATTAACTTTAATTCTTTTAAATTTATTAAATGTTTTTACAACATACATCACAGGATTACATCTTTGGAATAGCTAAAATGTCTAGTTAAGAATGAAGACTTCTAAAAAAGTTAGCTATATATATTTTGTGAAAGATTGTTTTATTTCAAAAAGCAAAACATCAATAAATTTAATAGTTAATTGGTTTGGAATTATAATTTCTTTTGACTTATTTTGTTATCTTTTCTAAATCAGATCATTTGAAAAATATTAGTTTATTTTTACTTTGGGGTGTTTTATTTATTTCATAATTCCAAACATATTTTATTCATTACTTCTTTTTACAGTATAGACTATGACATATCTATAGAAGAAGAATTGAGGTAATCTTATAAAACCCTTAGCACACTTTTTGTTTTGACTGGCACTGATTTTCATACTTAGCACTTGGGTTAATACAATTGGAAAGTGGCCAACACATTTTTCATTATTATTGGTACATAATTTGAAAATTTATTAAATTAAATCTTAAACGTTTCTTTCCTAGATCAGGTAAGACTAAGGATTCTCAAATTTTAAAAGATATTTTGTTTCATTAACATTGAGCTTATTGGTGTTTGAAAGCTTAAGGCACCAAATCATTTAGCATAATATTTGCACCTTGTGTGCTATATTCCATGCCAATTTTTAAACCAATCTTTTCGGGTGGAAGAAGTTTCTGATTTTTTTTTTACCATGTGTGTTGTATCAATGGTAATTTTAAGGTTTACATTTGACATAACAATAATCACGGATAGGGAAGGGGCTAGATACATTTTTTATTTCTTCAAAATAGGTTTATGATTACTGTTGTATAAGAAAAAATATATATTTAACATAAATGCTTTTTGTTGAAAGCATGGCAAACTTTTCGTTTAGTAGTGGCTTTCATTTATTTAGTATCAAAGAAACTATTAACAAAACCTCATTTTGACACAAACCTTTTTTGTGTGGAAAAATTGAACTATAAAATAGAAGATAGAAGTTTTTTTTTTCTATTTGTTTCTGTATTACAAAAAAGATGGTTATTGTTTAGTACTTTCTCCCATGTGAAACTTTCTATTCTGTCCTAGGTATCTTCACCAACAAATGCACGAAAAGCATAAAGGACATGAGTCAATGCATGCCTGGATGATATTAATCTTGCTCATTACAGTTGTTGTCTCCCAAATATTATTAGTGGAATGGAAAAAGAGATACAATCGTTCATATCAGGTGAGTCTTTGTTTATCTTGTACGTTTTGTACCAATCATTAATTAAATTTGTTTGGTGTTTATGTTGTATAAAATACCATGTATAAAACTATATTTTACTGACTTTTCAAGTATTTTATTTCCCTATTTAATATTTTAAATTTTTTGACTGATGTGTATAATTCTAACATCGGCTAATCATCATCAATGCTTATTTATAACTTTTTGTGAATCATTGTAGTACATGTAGTAAATAATTACTTTTGTATTCCAATTGTGTGCAAATAATGTAAATCATAGCTATATGTTGCAAGCTCTAAAAATTTTCTTTCACCTGGTGTTTATTGAATTCAAGAATTGAAGTTTTCCTTCTCTTATTTATTCTTAATACTACTTTTCTAGTGTTTTCTGAGATGACATAACATAATTTAGTCATTAATTTTAGTGCTTGATTCCTTGTTTGTTGTAATGACACAAGCACAATTTAGTTGATTTTTCTGATAAGCTAGCTGTTAAAGGTTTATTTCACAATAAACATCAATATTCAGGCTGCTTGAAAAAAAGTAAATGTTTATTTAGTAAATATTGGGATCCATTATAGAGATTCTATTTTCAGATATATTCCATACTTAAATTGAACGGAAAAATATGTCCTTGAGTAAATTTACCAGGGTCATTCCTCAGAAAACGTACAATTTGAGGCAAAAAATCTCGAAAAAAAAATATTGATGAAACTTTGGATTTGAGTTACACTTGCATACTACATTAGAAAAATAACCTTGGTCCAGATCATACAATTAATATTAATTATTCAGATAGTAAGTCTTAATTTAATAATGTTTAATTTAGAAAAGTTTTAACCCCCAAAATTAACATACACTGCGATGCAAAAGTTTAGACAATGACTTCATTTAGCTGTAAAATTTAGAATTGTGATAGTAGAGTTACAAAAACCTCCTAAACATATTAAAAAAGTATTTTGAAATGCTATAATTGAAACATAATTGTTTGATTTGCTATAACAATTTTTTTTTCATAAAATAAAAATTTGTATGATGCAAAAGTTTAGACACAAATACGATATTATGCTAATTTAAAGTAGATAATGGCCTAATTTCGCATTTTTATTGATGAATTGTATTTTTTTTTATATGATAAATTAAAAAAACACTATATCCATTAAACTAAACAGAATATGGGTTCAATTTTACACCAAAAAGACAATATAGCCACTTGATTCAATTCATATTTGCTTCAATTGTACAATTTAACCTCTCTAAATACAAACCGAATGCCTACCAGTCCATCACCTTAAAGTTTTGAAACCAATTCGTAGATTTAGAGACATGTATTGACCGATTTTCTAGATGAAAAGTGCAGTCTTTCCCATATAAAATCACAAAATAGCGACATATTATTCTTTTTTGCACTTTAGTACAATGAAGAGATAGTCACCTCTTCAAAAACGACAAAAAAGTCTGTCATCAATGTAATTTCCTCCACAACATTATAAACGTTCCTCCTCGTTTTTGAGGGAAAAAAGCGGTACAATATTCGGTTAAACCGAACGTGTTTAAATAGCACTAAAGAGACCGGTTAAATTGTAACCGGTTCAAAGAAACCGTTTTTTTCTCAAGAAATTTCAAACTTGCGTATAAAGAAGGAACTTTCGTAATGGTGTGGAGTAAATTTACGTTGAATTGACTGACTTTTTTTGGCGTTTTTTAAGAGGTGACTATCTCTGCATTGTACTAAAGTGCAAAAAAGAATAATATGTCGCTATTTTGTGATTTTATATGGAAAAGACTGCACTTTTCATCTAGAAAATCGGTCAATACATGTCTCTAAATCTACGAATTGGTTTTAAAACTTTAAGGTGATGGACTGGTAGGCATTCGGTTCGTATTTAGAGATGTTAAATTGTACAATTGAAGCAAATATGAATTGAATCAAGATAAAGTGGCTATATTGTCTTTTTGGTGTAAAATTGAACCGATATTCTGTTTAGTTCACTGGATATCGTGTTTTTTTTAATTTATCATATAAAAAATATACAATTCATCAATAAAAATGCGAAATTAGGCCATTATCTACTTTAAATTAGCATAATATCGTATTTGTCTAAAGTTTTGCATCATACAATTTTTTTTTTATGAAATTTTTTTTTTATAGTAAATGAAACAATTATGTTTCAATTATAGCATTTCAAAATACTTTTTTAATATGTTTAGGAGGTTTTTGTAACTCTACTATCACAATTCTAAATTTTACAGCTAAATGAAGTCATTGTCTAAACTTTTGCATCACAGTGTAAAAATATATTATTGATGTGTTACACTTTAATAAAATTTCAGCTTTACTTTATTGTATTAGTTCACAGCAAAATATAATGTAAAAATATTGTAATTCACTTATATTTAATCAATTTATAATTAAAACGTCATGTCCGTGGATACATAAATCATGTTCGTGAGCCCAAATACATGGACATGATAGTACACGGACATGTTGAAATCGTAAATAAGGGCTTCAAGGCGCAAACGGTTTAGGCCTTAAGAACGAAACATGCAATTTGATATTATATAACCTATTTCTTTCTATAAATAACAAATTATAAGTAAAAATCATTAGCTAACCTTCCTATATCTTGACCACAGAAATTACGCTATGATCTAGTCAATGGCCTATTTTTAACTTTTAACTTCTAATTACTTTTTATCTACTGCAGTATTCAAACTACCGGTGTGATACAACGTATAACGTGTATTATTGAATACTAATAAGACTGAAACAGAGTACTGTTATAATTTCTAGATAGTTATGCAAGCTAAAGAATACATTGTACACGGACATGACGGAAATCTGTGGAACATTTTATTTTCACGGAATTTATATATTTATATTCTTTAAAATGATTATATTTTATGTTTTGTATGTTTTAGTAATGTCAGTTGAATTAAAAATCAATTTAAGTTATAAAAAATTGATATTTAATTCGAATATACTAACAAAAACAGTCCCCGGACATGACGGTGAGACAGCTCACGGACATGATTTGTCATAGTCTGTGGACACAAATTTTTACACAAAATATATAATTTTTGGTATTTTTTCAACGTTAGTAAGTAGATAAAATATTCATCATCTTAAATTAATTCAAGTGGAAGCATAACTTTTCTTCATGTGAAAGATAACTTGCAGGGACATGCTTTTGTACGTTTTGTGAGGAATGACCCACCAACTGAGATTGTATTATTCTATTTTAAAGTATATTACTTGGGACTTAAAAAAAATCTTTTTATGTTTTGTCATGCAATTTTATCTGTTTTGTAATGGCAGGTCTTGTCAACCCTAAAAGAATGCACATAATTTCATGCAAAATTGCTCTTTCTGTAGGCTAAGTCATGTGTGTTAAAAGTGATTATCACTACAACTTTTACATTAAATGAAAAAAAAAATGAAATAGCTGATCTACTATACTCTAAACTCCTCGGCGCAACAGCCCATTAGTGGGCCAAGGCCTGCCATGCCCAATTCAGATTTCGTGACCAAAGGCTCTGTGGTGCAAGGCATGTGTCCCGGTTAGGTGGTCAACCTAACGCGGGACCCCAGTATTTAGTTCACAAGCCTGCTTGGTCCTCATTGTATCGACCCAATGAAGGGATGAAAGGTTGTGAGAACCTCGCCCAATCGGGGATTCGAACCCTGGACGTGTGGCACAGCAATGCAAAGCACTACCACTGCACAATTGGGCCTATAGCTGAACTATACTTATTGCAATTAAATAATGTAACATGCTTTATTTAATTAGATTTATGTTTAAAATTTAAAAAGCTTTTTTAAATTGTGACCACTTACACTACAGTTACATGGGATTATCTCTATGAATATAAAATAAATAACTATTTTCTTAAACGCTTATTTTGATCAGAATGAAATGTCTACTAATAGTTTGTGGTTTTAATTTTTTTTTCACAATAACTTCTGAATATTTAAAATTCTTTATACTGTCACTTCACATGTGGACCTTTGTAAAATTCACTTCGCAAGTTTATTTCACAATTTTTCTTAATATTAGCTTTTTTATTAAAAATTAGAATGTTCAAGCTTTCTAAAAATACTGATACTGAATCAGCTGATTTATTAATTGTACGAGGGCTGTTTTTTTTCAACCTCCGATGGGCTGTAACAAAAAGACGGGTCAAAATACAAAAAAGATTTTTTTACCAAAAGTAATATACAATACTGCTTATTTCTCCACATAATCTCCTTGACGATTAAATTTGTCATACCTGTAAACAAGCTTTTAAATACCCTCTTCATAAAATGTAGTGTGACGGTTTCGTTTAAAAAAAAGTTAATTTGGAAGTTTCTCATAAATTTTTTTTCTGTCCTCCAAGCCACTGCTAGTCCATAAATCAACTCGCTGAACAATACCGTCTGTAGCGACAGACTTGCTTCTTTGGTCCCCTTCTTCATGAACATCAGTATTGTTCAGCGAGTTGACCAAGTGTTTAGGGAAACTCTAAGGTTTACCATAAGTGAAATATAGATAAGCATAATGGCTTGGATTGTAGCGCTTCCAAGTTGACGTGGAGCTCAAAGAAACCGTCACAACTACCATCAAATCATTGGCGGCTAGATTTTATGAAGAGGGTATTTTAAAGCTTGTTTACAGGTATGACAAATGCCTTAATCATCGTCAAGGTGACTATGTGGAGAAATAAGCAGTATTGTACATTACTTTTGGTAAATAAAAATCTTTTTGTATTTTGACTCGTCTTTTTGTTGCAGCAAATCGGAGGTTGGAAAAAAACAGCCCTCGTATTAAAAAAAATTACGTTGCAATAGGGTCAAGCAGATTTTGGAGGTCTTGCAACAAAGTTTTTTCAGCAGTAAATGTATAAGACATTTTGCATTAAAACAAATGTTAGAATGTGCTATTAGTTAAGAAAAAACTGACAGGACTTGTTTGTTTTATCATATCACACAGAAAATGGGTATTTTTACTGTTCAAAAACTTCCAATTCCACCAAATTGATGTGCTAAATGTTTATTTTTAAAATTACTTTCAAACATAACTGTATAATTGTTAGAAAAATATATTTATTTAAAGAATAGATGTATAGATTTTTTTTCGGGAGTGAAGAGAATACTTATTGTAAATATGGGGTTTATATTCTAATTTTTATGATTATTTCTATTTCAGAGGGTTTCATTAGTTGCTATGTGGCTCATCCCCCTTTTCATTTCTTTCAACCACAGTTGGTATCGATTTATTGTCATATGGGTGATATTCACAATTCTCACTGCTCTAGTCATAAGCCGTACTCTTCAACAACCCATTGCAGGCACGACACCCAGGTTAGCATTTAACTTTTACCTCCTAATGCCCAAGCTTAATATTATAATGTCAAGTTTATTGATAGTTATTTATGTTACAAGTGTATAAAATGTAAATTATATTAATTTAATTAAGTTAAGGGGGCAGTATATACTTTTTAATTATCAAGCTAAAGCCAAAAATGTTTACACTCAGTAGTAGTCCATTAAAATTAACAGATTTGAAGTAAAAATAAATTTAATTGAATTAATTCATATTTAACTAAATGATGTTTTACGCCACCGACGACAACCCAATTCCTAATTTAGGCAAAATATTTATGTTGGTGGAAAAATAAAACTAATGTTGAAATATCTAAACTGAACTAGAATTATAATTGGAACTTAATTTCTTAAGTGACGTTAAAGGTGTGTTCAATAATATTTCCAAGTTTAAAAAAAATCATTTCACAATGCTACAATTTTTAAAAATCATTAAAATAATAGGTTTAATGTGTAATTGTAAGCATAAGAGTACTTTTAGTAAAAAAAGTATTGTTCAAAAGTAACTTAAATGTACCTTTTTTTAAGCTTTCTTATTGTATGATTATTGATTTGAAAAAGATTTTTTTTGCATGTTATCTTATAAAAAGTTATTTTAGGCATTAACAAGCCAAGTAGATATTGGATGAAATCCTTTCCTTTTTGTTTCAAAAAGATTCAAAACTTTGAAATAAATAACTGATGCTAAAATCAATTGTAAATAATTAGAGGTTATAGTTATATTTATTCCTAGTTGTATTTAAATAAGATAGTTTTAGACCAGGAAATTTTACATCATTGATTTATTTTACAAAAATAGGCCTTAGCTCAGCATAATTTGAAAACTATATTTAAAACTAGTTTGTTTCTATTTTGATTTTCTTGAATTCCATAAAAATAATATACTGTTCTAATATAGAGAAAAAAAAACTACTTTGACTTTATAGATAAATGTTTCTTAATTTGTAATTTATTTGCAATTACTAATTAAGCATCTACAAATATGTAGCTTAATCATTCATTTGCAGAAACATCTTAATTCGGAAATAATGATTGTTGAGTTAGTAGAAGGAAATAAATCGTAATATATGCAAATTTTTAATTAGTAGTGTCATTTCTGGTAGAAAAAAAATCACTTGCTTACCAGAAAATTTATACTACAAGAATATCACCTAAATAATCATGGTTTTAGAGCTATGACATAGTTGCACCAAATGAGTGATTTCTTAACATTCTTTAAAAAAAAAATATTTTTCAGATTAGTTTACAAGTGGTTTTACCTCATCTATATGATAAGCTACGCACTTGGCGTAGTAGGATACATAATTGTGCTCTTGACACTCCTTGGAGTCAACTTAATGTTCAGAAGCTTACCTCAACCGTGGATGGACTGTGGGCTAATGTGTCTTTTCTATGGTTTATACTATGGAGTCTTAGGAAGAGATATATCTGAAATTATCACAGACAAGATGGCTGCCAAAATTGGGGTATTTATTTTTTATTTCTTAAAATTATGTAACGTTTGTTATGGATACAGCTATGATATAATGGCCGGTCTGTTCATTGGCGACTTTTGGTGTGCTTGAAAATGTAATGTAGGGTTGCTACACCTATAGAGTTGAATGAAATATGAAGTGGTATGTCTACCACATTTAGGAGTTTTAGTTCCTTGGCAATGTAGCGCAAATCGTCAAATCGAGACCGTCCATTAAATGAGATGTTCTTAATTATGTACCTCAAATATGTATAAAATTTTGAGATATTCAAAATTTTGATATTCTTTGTTCAGTTTTCCCAACAACAACCATAAAAGTTCAGTTGATAAAGTTTTCATCACACAAAAACGAATTTTAATGACTGGTTCTATTTAAAAGTGCCATATGCACATACATAATAAAGCAAGCTGAATAACATCTGTGATAATTTGTATACTTTTTGTTTTTGTAAAAGTTTCTTAGGGCATTCTATTTCTGGTGGTTGCTCATTTACACTTATTTTTATAAACTGTTAAGCCGCCTGTGCTAAATAAATTTTGATTAAAAGAGGGAGCCTATTTTGTATTAGTAAGTTATCATAAATATCAATTGAAGGATGTAGTTGCAACACTTACATTCTCGAAAGTATAACTAAGATATATGGACCTGACCGTTCATTGACAATTTCGTGAAATTGAATTTGCAAATTTTAAAAGTTCCCAATAAACGCACCAGACCCTATATATTAGTCATACTTTGGTGAACATGAGTTTTGCAACTACACTCGTCATTGAGATATATTTCTATTTTTCAGTATTACACAACAACTGGAATTCCTGATCGACAACTTGAGCCAAACATTTGTGCAGTCTGTGGTAATGCTATTCTAGTCCAAGACAACTCTAATGCCATTGTAGAGAAGACATATAATCTATCTTGTGGTCATACGTATCCTTTTTTAAGTGGACATTTTAAAAATATATTTTACTCTTTCACACCATGATTCTTTGTTTTTAACATCTTTCTCATGAAATATTTTCTTCGTTAAAACTAAGAAACTTTATTAGCTTTTATTTATAGCTATCTCAGGATTTCTATAGCTTGAAACATGTAAATTATACTAAACCCAATATATATAAAAGAATGTGGAAGTTAGTCTATAAATTTTAATTAATAAAAATGTTTAAATGTTTGTTACTTTTCTTTACTTCCAATATTTATAGTGCAGCTTTTCTCAATCTAAAAAATATTTTTTAAAAATAATCATTTTTTTAAAGAATAAAGCATTTAATTATTTTTATTTTTGAAAGTTACTTTCTTCAGTTGATGTTTAAGAAATATAGTTGGGAAAAATATTGCAAAAGTGGAGTAGTTTTTTTTTTAATAATTCAAATTACATTCAAAAATCAGTTAAAAATAGGTTAAACTTTACAAGTTTTAATAATCCTTATAAATCTTCTTTACTGCAATATTTGCCGAATAATTTGGCTACTAGAAGTATAGTTTAAGAGTTCATAGATTCTATTCCACAAACAAAACCTCATTTTTATTATTATAGATGTTGTCAATGTTTGAATCCCTGTATAAAAAAGTTGAATTAAATTTTATGAAAATTTCAACAAACTCAAGTTTTACTGTGTGTTTTTCCTTACATCTTCCCCTTAAGATTTCATGAATTTTGCATACGAGGATGGTGCATAGTTGGGAAAAAGCAGATATGCCCTTACTGCAAGGAAAAAGTGGACCTCAAGAGGATGTTCTGCAATCCGTATCCTTTTTGTGCAAGAATACTAATTTATTACTACAGCAATTTGTGAAATAATACTACTCTTTTGTGTTTTTTACTAATTGCGATTTCTATATGAAATATACTTAATATAATTTGTATTGCAGTGAAATCCTAAATCTGTCTCCTTTTGGTATGTTTTCCCATTTTGATTTTGTTTCGGGTGATTCCTATTTTTACCCCTATACAAATGTACTTTTTGTTCGGATATGGTATGTTTTCATTCAGTCTAGAAACCAAGAAGGTTTTCTTTTCAAAAATAGTTTATCTTATTGGTCTGCTACATGTCACTACCTCAACACTAGGCCTTTTTTTCATTTATGTCCTAGACAGACACAAGGTCACCTTAAAGTGTTAACTCCATTAATTAACCCTATTAATAACCCCCCTTCCTATTAAGCGAACAGTTCCAAAAACACTTCAATGAGACTCAAATGTCTTGATATCTTGATGATTACTCGTTCTCTTCTAAAAAGAATACTGTACCATCAGTTTGGTGGATTACTTGTCAGAGGAATTAAAAAATCCGAGATACATTCCATGTTTTAAATCCGCTTTAGCTTGACTACAACTTTTAGAAAAGTATTTCTTTGGAACTGTAACTTACAAAACATTCATTGGCGACTTTGTCCAATTAAATTAACAATCGTCAAAAGTGGCCATTGAAGAGGCCTATATCTTACATATACTTTGTGAGTTTTGCAACTAGACCCTTCAAATTATTACCTAAAGTAAACATTACAAAAAGAAACAAGTAGGTTTGTTACAGAATCTGTCACTTAAACCGCTTCCACACAATATTTATGCTCAACAGGAAACACATTATTTATACACCTCAGAAAGAAATTCGCCTATCAGGGACTTCTAATTCAAACTTGAAACGCCAAAATTAACTATTCTCATTAATCTTTCGTAAATTAATAATTACTCATTATCGCTTGCTAAATTTGCTTGAAATTCATAGAATAATGATGCAATTTTTTTAATAAATATCTTTTAGTCGCCACAATTTAATTTACAGTTCGAAAAATATATAAGTAGTAAAATTGATGCTTTAAAAATAAAAGCGAAACTTTGCATATTTTTTTTTAATGCCAAGTTAGAATTCTCTATGCATCTTTCTTCATACATAATGAACCATCAAAAAATCTCTACTGTGATATTACAACAATCCAAACTGAATTATAAATAAATATTCTTTCAAAAGTTTTATTTTTATTTTAAATAAAGTTTCTCGTACGTTTAACAAAATGGCAACAGTGAAAATATTGAATAAAAATGGAATTTGCATGTTATTTCAATGTAGTTAAAATTTTTAGTTATTTAGCTTTTAAATAAACTTCTAATTAAAATTTTTTACTGAAATTTGGGACGTAGTCAAACTTGATTTTTTGCTTCAAAATTACGTATCCCACTTGTTTGTGAGACTTGTGGTTCGTTCTGGGAAAGTGGATGCCAGACGGACGGACTGAACGATTATAATACCTTCCACTTTTTACGTTATAAACGTAGTGTGGAAGCTAAAAAGGGGTGTGCAACTAGTTTTTTAGGCTTGTGTAAAGCAATAATGTTAGCTTATGTGTAATAATGTTAGCTTTCAAACTTATGTTTATTCTCAGGAAAATTGACAGGCCCTAGAAGGGTTCATACAACTGTACAATTAAGAATTATTTATATGTTTATTAAACAATCTATAAAAGTAGAATGTTCCTTAATATTTTTACAGATGGGAAAAGCCACATGTGTTTTATGGAAGTCTTTTAGATTTCATCCGATATCTTGTTGCCTGGCAACCAGTCATCTTCAGTGGTGTCCAGTTCTTTAATTATATGTTAGGTTTAGAGTAATTTATTTTTAATATTAATGTTATTTAAATGCGAGTGATCTTGTAGACTTCCGTTGTTTTGTATATGCATACCGATACAGTTTTATAAGTATTAATGAATGAAACTTCAATTTCCATTATTGAATTATACATTTTTAAAGATGTTTAATATATTCAGAAAGCGTGTTCGTAGTTTTTCTTCTCCAAATGGATATATTTTTTAAGCTTATCAAATAAAGTTGATGATTTCTTTAATGCCTAGGTTTTTAAAAATTTAAAAGGTGTTTGTTGTGTCAGCAATCTGTATTATGCCAAAAGGCATTAATATGTTCGTAAAAAAGCAATAAAACAAACATTTATTGCTTTCAAACATATATTCATAATATGGATTTGTATTCCGACAGTTCTGAAATTGATTGCTATCTATTAAAAGGCCCGGTCAAAAAAAAATCTGAATTTTTTATTGCCACAAAGCTAACCAAGACGGGTTTTAAGTAGGAATCCTGGACTGGTTTAGTGTATGAAAGCTATTATTTATAGGGGTTGTCTTTCAACCAATCACAGCACTGGGTGAGAACACATATGCGGTTATATATGGTAACAATGTTAGAATTAAAAAGAGAATCAGAAGAAAAACATGCCACTGAGTTTGTGTTGGGCTTTGTGACTATCGATTATTTCAGAAACCGTTCGAAATCAGCAAATGTTAGTTATTGGTCAATAAATCAAAAGCTTATTTGCCATATTTTGAGTAAAACTTATTGATAATAAATTTAGACAATATAAACTAATTTGACGTTAAAGGATATATTTTCGTACTATGCAACAGAAAAAATATTACTAATTTAAAACTCATTTAAAAGCCCCTACTGAGTTTCTAAAATTACTTATTCAATCACTTGTTACATTTGGAGATTTTTTACATTATTATAAATAAACTTTTTTGCCTTTCAAATTATATTATAAATAGTAAGGTTTCTATTCTAAAAAAGGGTAAATTTTATTCATGTTTCAATACCTTCAACATGAGTCTTGTCTATAATAAATTTTTTATGCCTTAAAAGGACAAGATTACTAATATTTGTAAATAACTATAATTTATTATGTTTAATATTCGTAATTTTGTTCCATGTATTTAAATTTATAATGTATAACTTTATTTTTAGTATATTGCATCTGAGCACTGATTTTTTTTTGCCTTATTAAGTATAATTATTTTTGTATTGTTATTGTTTTAAATATTTGTAGTTTTATTTGAGTATTTTGTTTTTAAACTTTAAATTTTGTTTGAACATTTTTTTTTCATTTGAATAGTAGAAAAATCCTATTAGCAATTTACCAGCAGTTTACAGATTTTTTTTTGGTACAAAACTCGAGTTTCATATTATTACATTTACAATAAATTATTAAAACAAGTATTTTTTGTAGAATACTTTGTTCATTCTTCCAAGATGTGGGTTTAAAGGTTTTGTCATTGGAACACAAAAAATAACTTGTTATTAGTTTTCTGTAAGTTAAAATTTTTATATTAATTTTTTTTAAAAATATCAACTTCCATACTGTGCTCAATAATTATATTTAAATTTTGGTTGAAGATTACTTTCTTTTGTATTCAAACTATATTGGAGATTAATTTGTCCAAACTTTAAAAACAAATCCATGTTTTTAAAAGTATTTTTAAATTTTAGTATTTTTTGTGTGTGAACAATTTAGAAAAAAACATATTGCCGTTTTAGAAGTTGTGAAATTATATTATGCGTTATATTATTGCTTTTCAGGTTATAATTTTTTTTTATTAGATTAATATATTTTAAGTTATTTAGTATTTATAACATGCTTCCTATCAATTTTATTCAGACTATTTTTGTAATATAAAAGCATAACATATTTTTTCAAATGTAAAATGTGTAAAATCATGTTTGAACTTTTTTCATTTGTAGCAATATTTATAACATATAATATCAAAAAATTTAATTATACGTTAATATTTGTTATTAAACTTTTGCAAAATTTTTAAGTGTTTATTATATTTTGGTGAACAAAATTCATATTTAGGTTTTATATCATTTTCTTAAATAGGTAGTTATATTTTACATTCAGTACCAAAATATTTTTGTTTGCGAGATTATGTATAAAATGTCCTGTTTTAGGTTACAAAGATGCATATTAAAATTATCTTTTTTAGAAATTTTATGTATATTTCCTGCAATATTTTAGGAAATGTTGTACTATGCATAATTACCCCCCCCCCCCACAGAATGCAGTAATTTATTCTGCATAAATTAAACATAATCTCTCAAATTTTTTTATGTTCATAATAATTATCATGTCTTTATGTTAAAAATATTTTAGTTAAATAATTTTCTTTCAAAATAAGAATGTTTCTTTGCAAAATAAATTCAAAGGTTTTTATTATTTTTATCTCGACACATTTTATCACAGCTTTCAAAATGCATAGATTTTACATAACTTAACAAAAGGAAAATAAAATAAAAAATTCCATCTCTTTATAACCAATGAACAATAAAAAAACACACATTTCTTTTATCTGTCACAGCAAAGGTTAAAAATATAAGGTGATTAATTATCTGTTTTTAGTACCCATATGCTTTTTATTAATGCTGGCAATGACAAATAACTTATTTACTTAAAATTTGACTGCACACAACACAGGTAGTTCTTCATAAAGCATTGTAATGGATGTTAGATAACCAATTTAACAGGTTTAGAAAAATCTGAAATTTATTACTTGTCCAGTCAGACAAGTTCCTAAAAAGAATATTTGTCCTGGTCAAAATTTTAACTGCCCCAAAGTATTTTTTAAGATAGTACTAAAATATTTACCAATTTAGTCGGGCAATATATTTTTTAAACCTTCCTCTCATTTAATTTTGTCAATGTAAAATCTATAGCAGCATTTTTTTTTAAATCAATCACTACTCGGAGTTACTAGGGAAATGCTGTTCAATTTTTAATGAAATGAACTATCAATAACAAATGTAAAATGAGACAGTGAAATATTTTTCTCTATGAGCATGATGCACAAAACATCATGACATATTAAAACTAAATTTTAAATGTTTTTGCTTTAATGACAATTTCTCCTGATGTCAATCAAGTGTGCTTTGGGACCTCATATTCATGCACTTTTTCTAGCAGTCATTTAGCTAACTTTAAATTATTTTCTTGTTTAACAGTTGTTTGTCACCATTTCATTCTATTTTGTTACGCTGGTTGTCAGTAAAAACTTTAACTTAAATACATATTCACATTCCAGAAACCAGTTATGATTTCTCTACAGTTATAAAAGCTATAAAAGTTATAAAAGCATATGCAAAATCTGTCGAGACTCATGGAAAAGTTAATGTATTTCCACATCTCACTGACATCAAGTTTATTATGTTCCTATAATATTTTATAGTCTTTTTATTAAATATATCACAGGTATTTAAAATTCTAACCACGAAAATTCCGTTTAGCACCTTGAAAAGTAAGTTTCCCCACATCCTTTTCTCTTACAAAGCCCCAATACATTGTTCAACCAACCTAGCTTGATGATTTTGATTGAGATTTTCAGTCTAATATCATATACATATATCCACATTGGTTCTAAGCTTGCATGTATCACAAGTCACATAGCAGCATCTTTTGAATTTGCAGCCGCAACGTTCTTCTGTTTCGATCCATGTCGTTAAGTGGCCTCGAGAGCAACACATGGCTTCGCAACTGAAAGAATCTGTTGATGTGCTGTTACATTGTCTAGAACATACATAACAAATGTTATTTAATATTATCAGCAACAAAACAAGAATTTTTTATCGATTTTTTTCCTGGTCAAATATTGGTATTTTATAGACCATAACTAAATATGTATGATGTTTCAGGCCTTTATTAGCTGTTGCATTTGAGTCCCCACTTCTTGCGCAGCTTGTTAACCAACCGACTATTTTGGCAGTAAGCACTTCATGACGCCAGTAACTGTGGCTCATTAGCGCAGGGGTGCCTACAGGGGGGGTCAACGACGCAAACTGCGTCGTTGAAATTTTAGGGGGGGGGGTCGAAAAAGTTAGATTTTTTTAAATGTAAATGGTTTATTTTGTCTAAGATACAACTCTAACAAATTCTAGTTCTTTCTAATCATCTGTCTCCCCCCCACACCCCATACACCAGGGGGGGGGGGGGGCATAACTCCCCCCCCCCCAACCGTTAAGAATCAAAAATGGTAACCAAAATCAAGAAAGAGAAGAAGAACATGGCGAATATTTTTGACATTTATTACCCATAAACAACCCATCACTTCTTTAAAGCTGAAACAAAAAAATTGCAGCTGCCCTTCTTATGCCATAAATCTCACGCAGTCTGAATAACATACAATTCGATGAAATGATGACTCCCGAATATTTCTTTTTTCACCAATGACATTGGTGCAATTTTCCCGCTTAAATTGTTGTTAGCTTTAGATTGTTGTTTTCGAAACGGAGGGAAGCATCAAATCAAAGATACACTTTATTAAATGCATCTATTGATCTATTTTAAACTAAATGAAATTAAAATGCACTGTACTATAAATACCCAAGCTTATTTTGAAGTGTTATGGCAGTGATTCCGGTAAGATTTTCGTAATTATATAATTTTAATCTTGTTAACCCTCTGAAAAAGCAAATTGGCTGAAATGTAAACTTGTTTTCACTGCTTGAGATTTAAATTAAAATTTTAACTATATATTTAATTTCTTAATTAAAAAATTATATTTCTGTAGTAGGTGGTTATAAATGACTCCTCCATGCTTTTAAATTTTGGAATTTAATAAAATTATTAAATTTATAAAAATTTAAAAATTATGTGTGTTGCTGGAAACGGTCATTTGACGGGTTTATACGTCTGTCAGAAGGTTGGGCAAATAAAGAAAGGATTCTAATACTGAGAAGTTAATATTTGATATTATACTGATAATTTGAGTTTCAAAGTTACATTAAAACATTTTTCAACATTTTGACACAAAAGTTAAATCTCTTCAGTTTCTTGCATTCAAATTAAATTTTAAAAGTCATTTTCTCTTAATTAAATTTTTACGTTATAGATTATTATAGTTCAACAACAATATTTATTGACTTTTTGCCTTAATTTTAAGAGTATTTACATTGTTAAAATATTTAACAAAGAGCTTTGCATATTGGCATTTTACAATGTGAAATTTTGGTGTATCTTTTACTCCATAAAAAGGTAACAGCCTATAGCGGCCTCTTAATTTATGGACCCAGTTGCCTTTTTTTGTATTTGAAAATTATAAATATGGAATACAGCATTTTTTGTTTTGCTTCAAACCGACTGCATGTAGTCCTAAATTGTACAAAAAATAATTACGTGTTTCTGATACCATAATTTTTAATTTAGATTTTAAAATAGCTAGTTTTTATGTCAATCTGAAACAGGAAATAATGTTATATTCTGTCGATTGATCTAGATAGTGTTTAGGTTCCTAAGCAAATCGGCCACGCTTTGTTTGAAAGTGTTGAAGTTTTGTGAAGTTGATTTTGAACAATAACAGTAATTTTGTATATAACATTTCTATGAATTAATGACCTTCGGATAATATTTCTGACTTAGTATACATACTCAATACTCAGGCCCAAGCCATTTTCCCGCCATTGCCTTAGTTAGAAACAGTAGGAAGATACTTGTCGTCTGGTGTCAAATGTGTGGGTGATTGAATATAGATAAGAAAGTTCAATTGTAAGAATTCTGTTTACTATTTAATTTTACTAACTTAATAAATAGTATCTTTTTTAAGTGAAACTATATCTGTAAACATAATAGAATAATTCCGATTTAGTTTGATAATGTCAAATGTGTTGCGTTACATAAAAAGCGAAGAGAGCATTTTTATGCATTAAGAATTGAGAGAAGGAAATGGATGCTGTTTTTGATTGGATCACGTATCCGGCTATTTTTATTGATTTAAAAAAAATATATAATTACATAAATTTTGAGCGGAATTTTTACTGATTATTTAGATTCCTGATAGCCTTTTCTGCAAAAAATCTATTTAAAGGAAAATTAAAAATAAGTTTTAATTCCGTAATATAAAAGCTATTAAAATGTGCTTTAATTTTCAATTAGGGGCAACTCTGCGTTGACCTATCATTAGAAAAATATTCAAGAAGAAAGTCAGTTCTTTTGTTTTACTTCTTAGGACAAAGTTACCCCATTCGCTGGTACTTAAAATATAATTTTACTATAAAGTTTCATGTATACACAGTAAAGATTCCTATTTATATATACACTGTATGGTGAAAATTACTTAGGTTCAGTGTACTCCCATAAATCCATATAAATATAAAATCCACACCGTTTTTTTTTTGGCGGGGGGGTTAAAAATTCTAGGGGGGGGGGGGGTGCGTCGTTAGCTATGGGGGGATCGGCACCTCTGCATTAGCGTACCGATATTTACTTACTCGAAGTGTTTTCCCAACGTTTACCTTGAGTATTAACTCTGTCCATTGGATTAGGACGCTGAATATATTACACAGTTAAATATTTGGCTCTTGGTTTCACCACAATTATGATTCCTAGTAGCTGCAACGGAAAGTTCCACCAGATTTTCGGTATTCTGAACTATTTTTCAGGATTTTGTTTCCAAAAACTAAAACTGGTTCAACCTAATGCCGAAAATATGGTGAAAAAGTTCACTACACAGCCTTTTGCAGCTACTAGGATCCATATAAATTTAGTGAAACCATGTACAGAATTTTATATAGTGTAGCTGAGGAATTGGAGCAAGTATTCAGTACATTAACTCTCGACTTCTTAACTGGGAAAAGAACTTTAATTTAATATTGAGTATTCATCGTACCTTCCTTTGGTTCCTGCTGATCCAGAATTCGGGTCATATACGCAATAATCTGGAGATTTCACTGTATACACGAGATCATCTTTGTTAAAGAGAGCTGCGCTGGGAAGGAGCTTTTTTCGCCTACCTGCACAAATATCTCCATTAGAACATTTAGCAGTAAAGCCCCAAATATTTAGGATCTGCCTTTAAAACGAATTCAATTACAATGCAGCTATAATAAACCCTTAATTTTAAACACCGGATTAATAAAAACACCGGATTATTAACAAATGTCAAACATCAATATTAATATAAATTAGGGTATTATATCGTTTTTATGAGTGAATTTCATTAATTTTCTTTATTCTATTCCGGTGATTGTGTTGTATCCCTCCCCATCTCTGTAAGAGTTGTGTGGGGTGCCTACACGTTGTCGGTTCGTCACTTGACCGTGGTTCTAAATTATGACGCCCGTCACAAAAATAACCCTCGTGTAGCTCTAGTGCGACGATGATTCAATCTAACCCACCCCCTCTTTAATAGGGATAATTTTCAGATTAGGATTGTAAAAAAATTGCACAAATCGAAATCTTTCTTAAAATGACATTTCTGTAAAGTTAGAGAAAAAAAATGGTCGAACGAAATATTGGAGTTGCATATAAACAAAAGCATACATCGTTCGTCTGCATTTCTAATTCTAATATGCTCTCTTGTAAATTTAGAAAAACGAAGTTGTCATTTTGTTTGCTTTGAAAAGTACATACAATACATATCCTTTTTCGGTTTTTTTTTAAAAATATCTTTTAACCACATTTTTTGTGTGTTATCCAGCCTGTTCAATTAAGTTAAAGTCTAACGGTTAATATAAATTTAACCACTATACTTGTCCTTAAAAATATCCTACCTACTGGGACAGGATGAGCTTCTTCTGCGTCTCTGTGCTTCAGCTTCAGTTTCTGTGCCACTTCAGAAAGGGAGGGCAGAGACCGCCAGCAAGTCTTGACCTCGCAAGACCCTGAAACTCCGTGGCACTTGCATTGCAGACGCCAGGAAGACCGAACCGCCTGCAACAAAAAGGTGGTATAGTAATTGGATAAACATAAAATATATGAGGATCAATATAGGTGTATCTTCAGTTAATTTCGAAAAAAAGCATACAAGTCTATCAGTTTAGTTTTCCATCCTTTCTGTCGGAGTGCAGCAATTCTTGCTTTGAGACAGGTCGCATCTGACCTCATCTTCTCTCTACTATTGGACAAGTCGCCAAGTCAGTTGAGAACGATTTCTCGTGCAACTCCTCGCTGGTGTCCCACCGCCACCAATAGTCCTCGTGTAGCTCTAGTGCGACCATATTATATTTCAACCACCTGTGTCCAGGGACTGGGGTGCCAGTCGGTAATGCGGTTGTCTTACATGCGAAAGGTCATAGGTTCGGGTCCGAGCATTGCCAAAATTACTGCTGACCTATAAATGATCTGTGCGGCTAAAAAGTCCGACTAATAATACCCCGTGTAGAAGGCGTGCTGGTTGAATGTGCTTCAAAACCCGACGCTGCGTACGAGGTCGCCTTAAAAAGTTGCGTTGGGTACCTACTCACGTGTCTGTTTTTCACTTAACTGTGGTTCTAAACTATGACGCCCGTTGCCAATAACCCTCGTATAGCTCTATAGTTCGACAATAATTCAATCTAACTCTAAACCAGTAAACCCCCTCTTGCTTTGCGGCAGGTAGCATCTGACCTCGTACATTTCTCTTTTGCCGTCAAGGCGCTAAGTCAGTTGGGGACGATTTCTCCTTTGTCTCCCCTCTGTGTCTAAGTGAGAGTAATTTTTAAAATATTGGTATATTTCGTCATTGCACACAATCAATACTCTACTACTTAATTCTGTATTCTACTTTTCAAATGTATGTCCATTTAGGAATTTACTGAAACAATAGTTGTTGAATAACGGTATAGGGTCATTCATTTAAAAAAATTGGCTTCAAAGTTAGAGTTCTCCCGCGTAAATGTTTTAGAGGAAACTGTACGACTGTGGTATTGCTAATGCAGTTATTCGGGATTCTATTTGAGAGGAAAGTGATTGACTTTGAGTCTAGATTTTCATTGAATGGTATTACTTACAATCTGTGTTACTTTTGACATTTTGATTTAGGGCATATTTTAAACTACCAACTTATATTTACGCTTTTGTTTTGTTATATGTTAAACTCAAATCAATTAGCTCATGAGTTCCTATGGCGGGCAAGATTTTTTCCTGTTAGCTTTTTTCCCTTCTCTCATATAGATAAAACACTTGTCTGATGATAGAAAATCGATTATAAACCGATCGAGGTTCGACGTGAGGGTGTAGATTGATTTGCTGTCAGCAACTTCGATAGGCCACCAAGAGAGATTTGTTCTGATTTATTCTCACATATTGTGGACTCGGGATATTTTTTTGATCTCTCTTGCTATAATAAGGCCAGCGACATTTATTGCGTACAAATTAGACGAATCATATTATGAGTTGATAACGGGATTGATTGTTGATTTCGATGGCAACCCAACAGCAAAAACTGCTAAAAGTGCGACATTGTTGCAAAACAAGAAGCGCAACTGCAGAATAATTTTTGAAAATTATGTGGATATAATTCTTGTTCATCAACAATTTGTTGAATTGGGCTGTGGTGCTATTTCCAAGCACAACTCTAACTTTTCCCTCGTTTCTCTTTTAACTACTTTGAAGCACAAGACCATAAATATACAATAATTTTAAAATTAAAAGTTTGATTGATCATTTTATAATCGTACTTGAACTATTAATTTGTTTGAATAGGGGGGAGATTTTCAGGATGGAAAAATTGTCACCACGCATGCCATATGATCTCGGCAAAATTAAATCTCGGCATACTTTAACGTTTACAGAGAGCTCAGATTTATTATAATCTAAGCGTCAAATTATTAGCGAGAGCCGCTTAGGTGGTGCCACAAAAAAAAACTCAGTTCTGGGGAATATGCGAAGTCTTCAAGAAGCTTTGACTCCGGTGTTGGCTCGTCACTTGACCGTGGTTTTAAATTATGACGCCCGTCGCCAATTGCCCTCTTATAGCTCTAGTGCGACGATAATTCAACGTAAACCTACACCTGCAAAAGGCTTGATCCGCCAAAAAAGTAGCCCCCTTAAAAAATCATCCAATACTATTCCAATCTTACTCTCCATCCAATCCGACTGTTATGCCTGTGTAGCCTGACAGCTTCATCAGCCCTGAACTTCCGCCTGTCGAAAGGCTCAGAGGAGAATAGCTTGGCTGCTGTCACTCCATACCAAACGGGACTCATGGTCACTTATTACTAACAATAGTATAATTAAATTATCAAATTCCCACATTAATTGCAACACTATAACAAGTCTATCATTCATACATAAAAATAATACAATTCATCCAATACTCTTCCGATCTTACCCTCCATCCAACCCGACTGTTATGCCTGTGCAGCCGGACGACTTCATTAGCCCTCAACTTCCAGATCTATAACCGTTCGTAGTTTTGTACCAAACGGGACTACTCATGGTCAATTACTAACTTACAATAGTACAATTAATCTATTCAAATCCCACATTTTTGGCAACAATACATACAGTTAATCTTACCCTCCATCCAACCCGACTGTTATGCCTGTGCAGCCTGACAGCTTCATCAGCCCTAAACTTCCTCCTGTCGAAAGGCTCAGATGAGAATGCCTTGGATGCTGTCACTCCATAGCCTATGTTGTCGAAGCAGCCGCCCCACTTGAAATCTGATGGGGGCGGCTCCTTGGATGGGCGCCCGCAACCACAGGTTTTGATGCGGCCTTCGGCACAGCCTCGGCCTATATTGATAGCTAGGCCGGCTGAGGCTAGACTGCTGACGAAGGCCTGTTCGCTGGTGCCTGATAGAGAATAAAAGGGAAATGTATAGAGATGAAGGTATTTGTGGCAAATGAATTTAGAAATTTGAATTTCTACAAAGAAGTTGCATTTTATATAAATCCGCAGGGAACGAAGAACTATTTCGTTCAAACGGAAATTTCGGAAAATTACAATTAGTAAGAGTTTAATATTATGCATTTTCTTATCTGTCTAACACTATCTCTTTAAATATTGAAGAGTTCGCATACTAAAGTACATAAAAAGACGCTGCTGCTCTTAAAATCCAGGTGCCTAGAGAATATACAAATGGGAAATTTCAGAAATGTTATGAGATTTTGTCCTTTGTGGTTAATAAATCTGCAATTTGGAATCTCAAAATAGTTCTTAAAAATTATGTGGAAATATAAAATAGCTTTTGTAAAATAGGAATGGCTTATAAATTGAAGTTCATTTAAACTAGCTCATGCATGATACAAAAACGTGCGTGATTACAATTAATTAAACACATTATCTGTATCTTAGTTTAATCCAAGGGTTTTGAATTGTGAATCTTAATACTCTAGGAAAATTTTCGAAAAACAATTTTTTTTAACTTGCGTACTCACCTCTGACCAAATCTTGTCCAAACCGTGGGGCCAAGGTAATGGAAGAACAGTTCCACCGGTGTCTGCTGAATGCCTCTTGACATACATCGGACACTTTACGGGCCGTGCTGACCACTGTGGGCATGAGAGCAAGGTTCCTCTTGCAGGCGGCTTTTTGGACTGAGGCTAGGAGATTCTGCTTGAAGGCTCTCACACACATGGACGGGTTTTCCCATGATACGGACATCTTGTTCATGTGGAATCCACTGTGTGGAGATTCAGTCATAATTGGTACTTTAAATTACAATCAAAGGAATTATTAGATATTTTATAGGCTAATAGTTAAGGTTTTGCTTATCACTACTTCAACCCGCTAAGCAAAGTCAATTACCGTTCTAGCATTGAAAACCATTTATACTGCGAACTTTCTTTTTGTTGTGTATTATTAATATTTTTGCAAAAAAATATATTTAAAAAATGTTTTTTTTTTGCAAATTTAGGATGCTTAACACACGTTTTGTCAAATTTTTAACTTAACTAATCATTTTTATTAGAAAGAAATTAATTAACTAGTTAAAACCATCTATTATAAACTTTGAATCTTTAATAAATCTAAATCTAATAAATCAAACATTCGTTCCTTCGTCAATATTCAAACTTGATTCAGAAAACTATATGTGAACCTATATTTTAATATAATGTTGATTTAGTTCTAACTGCCTTTAGCAGTGGATATAATAGCAGTAATAAATTTTATCGTCGCTTAGTAAAAAAAAACCCCAGAAGAAGTGTTCTTATTATTTACTACTTTTAAAATTTCCTTTAATTAATCCTCGCCCTCATCCCTCAAATAAGACAAAATCTGTATAACTTCATTATCAATTTCAGAATCTTGCACAGTGGGGCAAAAGTAGCAAAAGATGGCCAAAAGTATTTAACGGATTTTAAACGAACTATGAAGTATTAGATTATGTTTTATGAAGTATTTTAAGAACAAAATTAAGTCAAAATAAGTAAAATATATATTAATAAAAATTCGGCTTATATAGTTTTTCATAAACTATGAAATATTATTAAAAAAAGTTTTTAAAAACTAACTAAGATTAAATATATGTATATTTATAAAATTTATGCCGATTTAAAAGAAATATGAAGTTTTTAAAGTTTTCTTGAGTAGGAGGAACTAGGGACATTTGACCCATAGGGATACATGACCCAATTCCTGACCCTTTTTCTCAGCAATGGAAAAATTTTGTGTGTTGAAAGTGGCATCACTTTTTCCCTTTCAGCAAGCTGATCACATGGTGAAAAAAACGAGCTAAATCATTGCGTAGGTGTTTAGTTATGCGAAGAAATACGTTTTCATGCACTGAAAGTAAATTTTTGAGGTCGTAAGGTTTTTCGGTCTACATTTATTGGTTTAAAGGAAAGATTTTTTCAATTAGTTACTTGTTTAGTTCATGCTTTTAGCTACAATTACATGCATGATAGTGTCAAATGTATTTATTTGCAAAGGACTTTGTTTTGTGGTTTAGCAAAAAAAAAGTGCAACTAGGGATACTTGGCCCAAGTCAATTAGGGATACGTGACCCAAGTAAATAACCAAAAAAGTAGGCCGAAGTAGACCAACAATTTTTTTTTTAAAATCACGGGAGTACCAGAAAATGACTGGGTTCTTACCAAATATCAGGGAAAACGGAATATAAGAAGATTTTTTGGGAAGAACAAAATTTTGATGAAACCTAGAACTCTGTTTGCAAATAGAATAGATGGAAAAAGTTTAAAAGGCCTGAAATGTATAATATATCCCAAGTTAATAATGATAAAATAGAAGCGATTCTTCAACCACCTGTGTTTTCTCTGTAAAATAAAAGTATCCCCAGTTTTGTATTTAAAACCTGCAGACTAAGTTAGTGTCACAAGTTTATTCAAAGTTTTATTTTTTTGACTTTTAGCCACGTTTTACGACTTTTGCCCCACTGTGCGTCGTGTTAGCTTTTTGACAGTAAAACTATGTTAAAGGTAAAGCAACTTCTACAGGCACCGAAGTGTGTTGGTGAAAAACTCATTTTCACCTGCAATTTTCGAAGCTTCAGTAGCCCAACACTAGTATCTGAATTTTAACGAAAACAAATGCTAATTAATTAACCATTAGCAATGAAATACTCATTACAAAGAGAGGGATTTTATATAAAAATCCTAGATGACGAAAAGCGGTAGCCAATATAGGTTTATTTATGTACATAATTGAAACATTTTTTATTTTATGCAACATGTGGACCAAAATAAACTTAAACGATCGAAATTACAGTTATAAAGTCGTAGTAGATCTTCACGATGGACATTGTTGACGGGGCTTGTTTTTTATAACCTCGGTCAAATAACGAGGCTGGAACCATTTATTTAAGGAACTTATTTAATTTAAGGAAATAAACATGTTTTGGGGTTGAACTACCCTTATAAGCTTTTTGTAACTTAATTTATTCGACTCTTAACTTAAAATTTTTAGATATCAATTTATACACCCATATTAAAAAAAAAATAAATCTTAGACAGTTTATTTTTATGCTCAATAAAGCTCTCAAAATTTTAATAAATAATATAAGGGGAAGCAATACGGACATTGACTTTCCTTGATCCATCATGCTTAGATTGCTAACAATTTCGGTTATCATCGATCACTAAAGAAACACGATCTATTACTTATGATCATTATGATTTGTATACGCAAGGAAGATGTGATGTGTGATGTGAAGGTGCTAAAAGAAGGCGGTACTCTGCTAAAGAAGTGTGAAATTGGCGGAATCTATTTTTTGTGATAACCGCCTGTTTTTTTCTGTTTCACATATTGAGTTTCTGGGTGGTGTGTTATTTTTCTGTTGGCAAAACTCGGGTTTAATGGGACTGGTGCACGTTAAACTTTTTCGTGGTTCCTATGTCATGTGAGTCGGTGTGAGGCATCATGCTGCGGAGATTTTGTTGTTGTTGCAGGTTCTGCCCTCGTTAAGCCGTGTTGGAAATGGATTTTGCAGCGAAAAAATCTAACAATATATAAACACGGTGTAAATGAGATTGATGCATGTTAAATTTGGAGTAATCAAAAAGTTCTGACCCCGATATAAATTTGCGTTTGCCCGCTCACTTGTCACTTGCACGCAGTTTAAAATATAGTTGACAGAATTGTCCGGGGATTGGTTTAAAAAAAATTAACAATAGAAATAAATTATTAATGTATAAAGTAGAAGCCAGTGCAAGTTAAAACTAAAATGTTCTATTACTTTTATACTATAAGGTTACAGAGAACTTTTATTTTTTTCATGTTTCCTAAATATGACAAAAAAAATAGTTTTTTTTAAAATTAAAATGACTATTTACAATACTTTCATTGGAAACTATAGTTCCTAAGAAAAATATAACTTTTGAATGAAAAAACAAAGAAAATATATAGCACTAAAATATGCACTTACATTAAAAGTTTCATTTTTATTTTATAACATAAATAAAATTTGTGTATTCTTGTTCTTGTGATTAAAATGTCATTGCAAAATCTAAATTAAATTCTCTACCTCATTTCAGGACCAACATTTTAACTTAAATTCCTATTTTACAATTACTAAGTATTATATTTTTAATATTCATTTCTTTAGAAATATTAAAAAAAAATTAATACTGATTTTTAAAAAAATAAATAAAAGTTATAAACTAATAACTGATTAACTCTGAAGAGCACAAAAAATATTAATCTCCTTATTTACGGAATAAAATGCAATATACACTCGTCATTATTCCAAGACAAAAAAAATGACCTACTCACAGCCAATGAAGTGGTGCAGCGGGCAAGGGACTTGCACCAGTTGATCCAATCCCTAACACTACCCCAATCCATAAAAAACAGCTGACCATCACTTCCGGTTATTAAAATCGTCTGCTTAAATTCTCTTGCGGAGATGGAATAAAGAAAAGCGCGGGAAAAATCTTTCGATATTACTAAAGTGCAGCGTGTGTGTTACGTGACCGGGCAGGCGTACAGGCCTTTTAAACTCCTGCTGTCATATTTCGAGAGTCAGTGTCGTCTGCTCTATATGGAACATCGAAAGGAAATGGCTAACTGTTTTGGTTTGTTTTAGGGGAGGGTGCGATCGGGAAGACTGTTAACAATAGTTTGCTTGTTTTGAGTTGGCACGCCTTATTGTTTTTCTTGTTTCGTCCTTTGAGAGATTGCACAAGGCCTGGGAAAAGCTAATCGTAAGTCATTTCTAAATATTTAACTTGGGTGACAAGAAGTATTTCGCAGTACAGTTTAGTTTCTTATTCAACTATCTAGCTATAAAAAATTGTAAATAGTCTCCGCTTTACTTTTTTTATAGTTTTTCAAACAAAAAAACAACTTAAATAAAATATGAATTATGAAAATGTAATGATGATTTCATAGTCGAAAAGTTAATCACTGAAACAAATCTAGTCAGGCTAATTAAAACAGATTTCTGTATTCGGCATTTTACCGATCTGAGCTCCTCGGGCCTCTTATAATTAAAAAAATATCTTGATATTTTCCAAGAATCTTCCGATTTCTCAGAGGTAATAAGTTTTCAACTCTAAGACATATAATGCTTATTTGTTCTTAAAAGTATTAGATGGTTAAAAAAAATACAGTTCTATAATTTGTGGAGTTGAATTAACGTTACACTAGAGCGTCATAATTAAGAACCAGTCAAGTGGCGAGCCGACACCTGAATAGGCACCCAACGGAACTTTTAATGACATCGTACACGGCGTCGGGACAGGAGCATATTTAACGTGCACTCCCTTTTGCACGGGTTATCATTTTTATCTGCACATACCATTTTTAAGCCAGCAGTTATTCTGGCAATGCTTGTGCTCGAACCTGAGACCTTGTTCTTTCAAGGCAAGGGCTTTAACCCTTTCAGTCCCAGTGATGCCAGATGCCATTTGGCATCATCATGTTTCTGATCATAATTTTTAAAAAAATAATAGGGCTGACATCTATTGAGATTAATAAAAATATTTTCTAATAGAAAAAAAGTTTGAAGAATCGAATGATGTGCTTTTTGATATCATAAATGGGGCTATAGACGATCAGAATTTTTTTTCTAAAATGATGAAAAATGGTCTTTGGGACTGAAAGGGTTAAGCGACAAGGTTACCAGCCTCTTATCATTTGTGGAGGTACTTAATTATAATGGGATAATTAAAGAAATGGAATTGGCTAGAACAACATTTTATTTAATCATGAGCCATTACAGCTTGAGTGGATGCAAGTGTGGGGTGCACAAATGTTACCACATTCATTTTATACAATGACTAGAGTGCAAACCAATTTGGTCCACTTTCACTACTTTGATCTGTTTGGATTAGTAGCAAAATCAGATCTAGTTTATTCCCCAAAATTATAATATAGACTTTCAGAATTTACACATCAGTCTTTATAATCAAACGATTGTAACAGATTTCAAATTGGTGGCAATACACAAAAGTGAACGAAATATATTAACACAGAAAAAATACAATCTTTAGATGTATATACAATCACAGCAAATGAACATACAAATATATAATACACACTGATATGTAATACAAACTGAAAGCTAACTTTCGTCGGCATACATGCATATATAAGCTATATAGAAACATTAAAACACTGTAAATTTAAAATTGCATATAAAATTATTGGCTTAACAATATTACCGAACCCAGACCACTGCAAAAGAGTCAAAGAGCAGTGAATAAAACAAAAACAATCATTGTTTTAAAAATCTTAATATTTAAGGTAATGTAGAATAAAAAAGTTTTAAAGTGTTTAACTATTTATATGAATTTTGAACGAAAGAAACCAATTAAAAATTAATTTGAAAATAAATTTCTCTCAGATCTTTGTGCTAGAATATACTGACCATAAGATATTAACATATTAAATTTTAGACTCAGTAATATTATTTAACAATCGAGTGATATTGCTTATAAATCACTTTTACATTAACAGTAACACATTTAAATGTAAGCATTTACAATAGAAAGCCTTTTTTTTACATGTGGATTCATATCACAGTAAATATAAAATATATTTTTAGAGGAATTAAAAATGCAATCACAATAAAAGGTTTTCAACTAAAAAATACACTACTACTTAATAAACGCAAATATTATACAACAAATATAACCAAGCAAATTATACTAAAAAAACCCTATAATGCAAGTGAATATATTGTTTCAGAAGAGAAATAATTGTTATTGCATATTTTGAATTTGATCTTGACAAATTGGTCAATACTTTTATATTTCCTCTGTTTAATGTTCATTAATAAAGACTTAAAACATGCCACATTTAAGAATAACTTTAAATTAAACATATTTTTACTTATTAAAAGTTAACACATTTATTTAAATAAAAACTGTAGTTGAAACTTTTCTGACCAAAATACAAAAATTGACTATTAATTTAAAAATCACTGGTTACAAAAAATGCTTTAATTACCCGAATATTGTATCACAAAAACAGAAACATAATAGAAGGTAGTTGACAACGAAACCCACATTTTCATACACTTAGTTTATAAATACTGCGAAAACCTCTGTGTCAAGATTTATGCACATTCAAATTTGGTTTTCATTCACAATTAATTTAGTTTTTTTCACATTAGAAAAACAAATTTAATATTAAAAAAAAGGAAATGAGCTAAAGGCAATGTAGGAGGTAGTAGCAATTGAAAGTTAGGGTTAACTACTTTGCAACATAACATCAGTAAAGATTAAAGCACTTGTCTAATTCGTGGGCAAGTTTCCCACCATTTCATCATTTTGCTGTCAGTCAATTGAAACCAGTACTGTATGTTCATGCACCAGTAATGAAAAAACAAAAGATAACTCATTTCTAGAAGCTTTCTGATGGACATTTAACATGTCAACACAATGGTTTTCCTTTCTTACCCCAACACTCTGAAATTACGACGCTCGTCACCAATAGCACTCGTGTAGCTCTAGTGCATTGATAATTCAAACTAACCCTAACCCAACACTCTGAACCAAACACTGTTTTCAAAAAGGAGGTAATATTTTTTTCTACGGAGTTATTAATGAGTGAAATGCTTTACCAGGTTAGGTTGTATATTTAAAGAGAGTAAGAAGAATTCAAGAACAATCTTGATAGTTATTGAATAGTTAGTGGATATTGATAGTTAATTGGCATTTTTTTTACATGTGGCTTCATATCCCAATAAATATAAAATATAATAATAGTTAGCAAACTTTTAGTAATAACAGCAATTTTTCGGACCAACTTTGGTGGGCCTCTGGCCGTATGTTGGTCCGACAATTTTTGTATTGGTATATCACGGATAAAAAAACCCTTTGTACTTTAAGAGTATATCTCTTATTTGAGTCCTCTTGAGAAACAGTGCTTGTCGCAATTGATTAACAAAAACAGTATTAAACAAAAAAAATAGCACACTTGTAAGAAGAGTGTTTTAATCGTTACAGATATTCTGTTGCAAAGTAGCTAAAGACTTGGCCGAACTTTTGTTAAAGCAGAATTAATAAAAACTACTTTAGGTAGCTATTTTCAAATAATAGAATGCAAGTTGAGAAAAAATTCAATATCTATAAAAAAATACGCATTTAAAAGATAGAATATTGCAAAATACAATTCAAGTATCGATAATAAGCTATTATAATATATTATTTTCCACAAAAAGACATCTGAAATATAGGGTATCCAAGGATAGACAAAAAAAAAGAAAAAAAAATTGGAACAAGGAGGTTTTTTCTGCAAATTTGAAAAAATTACAACACCTAAGAACCCAAACTTTATGGTACAAGGCAAGGCAAATTATGTGCTTTAAGTACAAAATCATCCTGAATAATGTAATTTGATTGCTGTTTTATGCAAATCAATGATTGCACAACCTTTTTATGAGAGTCTTTGCGTGAGAATAACACATGGCACAAGAATGGTTCAAAGTTCAGAAAAGTTCTTTGCTGGGTGCGAGGGTGTTCAGACGAATTCCCCGGAGGGTCCTGGAATTCGAACTCTGGATGTGGGAGTCAAACGTCCAGTCAGTCCGAGTTCTGCTATGGTTGAGGCGCCCTGAAACAGATTTGCAAAAGAAAATTAATTATTGGGGTTACATTTAATTTTTGTTAAATTATTTGTGATAGAGTTTTAATATATTTTTTAATTACCTATTAAACAATGAAACATATTTAAATTAAGGTGGATTGGGAGTGGATCTATACATCGAAGTGGTTCTATGTTAATCCAATGGGGAAAAAATAATTTTCTAAACCACATTACTATGCCTGTATTTGATATTTTTACAAACTTTTTTTTATATAAATGATAAAGGTAGCTGGCTTGCAGGGCTCAATAATCCTACATTTTGAAATTTCTTAGCATATTTAAAAAAAAAAAAATTTGGAATAATTTTACAACAAAATAATCAAGCAAATTTCAAAAAGTGGGATTATAGAGCCCTGCAAGCCAGCTACATTTATCATATAAACAAAACAGCTTGTAAAAATATTCAATATAGCTGGAGTAATGTGGTTTAGAAAAATATTCCCTCCCCACATTAGATTAACACAGAGCCACTTCGGTTTGGAGACACACTTCAATTCCCTCTTAAGCTACAGTGAATGTCAACGATCACAGTGATTGTCCAAAATATTATATGTGAAACTTAAAACATATTTTAGACATTCACTAGATTTTGGGCAACTACCACAACATGTACACGAAAAAAGAAAGACTCTCATTGATAGTTCTTGTGATAAAAAGTTTTTACTTTTACGCAAACCACAATCTCTAGGTTATTTGCATATATTTTATGGGGGAGCCACATGAATACGTAAATCTAACCATATTCTCATTTTCCTGATGCTGCTAAAATATTCTAAATATTCTGCCAATATATTTTATCAAGAAATATGTTATGAAAGCCATTTCAAATTTTGTTTCCCTCCCATATTAGTTGGATGTTTGTAACATTTTCCAGTTATTGGTTTTTAGAAATTTTCAGGCGCCCCCTTATTTTGCCCCTGGGGCAATCACCCTGGCCACACAGCGGCACTGGTTATGAACTGATAAAAAGAATAATAGGTAGCAAAACAAGCATGAAAAAAAAGTATAAATAGTAAGAAAGTAAATGAAAGTATAATTTTAAAAAAGAAGGGCATTCAAAAGAAAAAAATATAGATACTAACATGTAGAGGTCTTTATTCAACTGCATAGATGCAGAACTCAACTGAAACGAAAATGAAAAATAGAATAAAGTTTAAAGAAAGAAAAAAATATGCCACTATTCAGGTGTTGTAACTAAATGAAATATGCTTGTTGTGACGATAAAATACATGTACAAATCCAGTACACTATATTCTGGTAGTAGCCTAGTTAAAATATATATGCAATGCAAGAAAAGGTAGTACTTCAAAAGAGACAGATTCAAATTTAGTTGCAAAAAGATAAAATAAACAGAATACTTGGAATTTTTTTAGGGGCTATTTTGCTTTATGCATGTCTTAGTAAGTATCATTAAAGGATTGTAAAATTAATAGCCATTATTTTCAAAAGTAACTGCTTACTTTTCAGCCAACTTTTTTTAATCATACATTTTCTAGACCTTAAGGTTTAATAAAAAGCAAAGCTCGTTACTTTGGTACATAGATCTCTTTGTGTTGAATATCATTCTGTATTGGGTTATAGAGTACAAGGGTGTAGTTACAAAATGCACAATATCCTAAGTATAACTAAAATATAGAGCCCGGTCCATTCATTGGCGACTTTTGATAATGTTAATTTCGATTGGACAAAGTCGCTAATGAAAGAGCTGGATCCTATAGCTTAGTAAGGCTTTGGAGAATGTTAGTTTTTAAACTACACCCTTGCAACTAAACCACCAATTATGAAGTTGCAGCTAAATACTAAGAGATTTCGAAAGTTAGTAAATAATTAAGTACATCAGCAGAAAAATGGTCAATGTACTATGTAATAAAATACACTGGACATCTGCCCTATATCTATTAAAGTTCATGATTTATATATAACCAAAATTTGAATCCATATTAGTGAAGTACCAACTATGAGGGTCTACAAAAACAAGATTCAAACTAACAGTGCAGTATATATGCGCTTTATAGCTTCAACTGTTACCCAGTTTCTTTGGTCGGGCACACTATTGGAAATTCCAGTTCAACCTACAAACAAAATAATGTTCTGAAAAGCTAGAACATATGTACAATTATAGCTAACATTAAATTTTAAAACTCATAGTATTGTGTAGTTGGTTGCAATCAAGTGCAGTGTTGGACAAAACCTGTTTCGGCATGGGGAAACAAAACTAAAACATAAAATATTCAACAATATAAAGCAAAATAATAAATTATACACAAACCAAATTGTTCTTAGGTTAATTTATATTTAAATGATAAAATAAATTAGTTTGATAATTGTGTGAATCAAATGATTACGTTTTGGACTTCAATATCAAGAAAAAAAAATACTGAGCCTAGTGCACATTTTAATAAGCCACCGGAATTGTAAATTAACCCTCAATTAAGGAGCAAACATTCAAAATCCAATATCTCCATTTTTGACTAAGTCGCTTTTGCACACGAACATCAACACACAGGATTTAGTTAACTTCGCTAAGAATATAAACAAAAGTAGCTTAAGTCAAAGTTGGAAGATATTGGGTTTTGAATGTTTACTCCTCAATTATGTCTGCTGAATTTAATGATTGGTAGTTAACTTTTAGGAACAGCGCAACTGATTATGAAAAAAAAAATTGTCATGGAAGAATTTTCTACAAAAAATAACAGATAATTTTACTCTATACTGATAATCAGTTAACTTACAAATAGGAAAAGAGGGTTTGTAACTTCTGATATCCCTTTAAATTTTGACTAAATAGAAAGCTACTTTTGAAAATTGCAAAAGAAATGTAAAATGCAAGAAATAAAAATATGCCTAGATACATAAATTAAATATGGATTGCCTTAAAAAATATGGTGTTACAGTGACAACTGTTCAATGAATTGAAAGTTCATTAAACCAACCACAAAATTGAATGAAATAAAAAAAACAATATTTTGCCATCAAAAATCTGCATATTTTTGTAAAAAGCAAAAGCTTTTGTCCCATGGAAAAAAACATAAAAGAAATTCTTAGGCTATGTCCTCACTACGACATCAAACACCACAAAGGCAACAAATGCAACAAAATTTGGCGACCGCCAAGGGCGCCGCGCCAAACAATGCAATAGCATGGGGGCCGACTCTGCCAAGTCGCCAAGTTTTGTTGCCTTTGTGGCGTAGTCAGGACATAGCCTTAGGATGATGAAAGAATTCTACTTCTGCAGAATTTATTTTAAAGAAAGTAGAAATTTTCTTCTAAAATTCTGAAATAATCTTTCTTCTAAAATAATTAGGCCATTTTATTTGAATGAAATGATAGTGGCACAGGCTTAATGCAAGTTAAACTGTGATAACTGCAATTAAAATTTTAATGAGAATAAAATAGTTTTGAGAGATTACCGTTGAAATACCAGGATATCCATTGGAGCGGTCGCCATAGCCGATATTTTCATCCATGCACAAATCTGCATCGGAATCTTCGTCCTCTCCTTTTACGTTTTCATCCTGAAACCAAATCATGTGAATATGTATAACATTTTAAATCTACATTCTAGTTATGGCTATCATAAGAAAGTGTATTTATGGTTGTACTTTTTAGGAGTAGGAATTTTTCTAGAGCCAGTTTGGAGCAGTAAGCAGATATTGTAGCAGCAAAATTTAATTTTTGGTCTAGAAATACCAAATATTGTATCAGCAAAGTTATGAAACATAAGTTAATAAATATTAATTTGCAATTAGCCCAAAGATATGAATTTTGGTGCTCGCTGGCGCAATTGACGCTGAATTTTCACCCCTGACTTTGTTTTCCCAAGCTGGTTGTTGTGGTTATAACCTTGCAACAAGCTGCCATTGTAATTGAAGAGTACGGAGAAAAAACCTTCATTGACTGGAAATATGTTCGTATTGAAGTCTCCTTGGTGAGAGTGGCGATTGGAAACCGTTTTTTTCCTTGGTTCTTCCGCAGTTCAAGTGTCAGACTAGTGCCTGGCGTGAATCTCGATCGTAGTAGAGATAGTAAACCCATGCACTGCGTGATAAGAACCAAGGCAAAACTGGTTTCTTCACACCAATTTAGGAACCTCACTATGACTCGCTATCTTCGCCAAGCAGGCCTGATGCAGAAAGATTCCCAGTCAATAAAGGGGTTCTTCCCCTGGTACTCTTCAATTGGTAAACATAGTATAGCTTGCAGCCACAAGAAAAAGTAATATTTAACCATGAAATAAAACTTAAACTAAACAATTTAACTAACACAATAATAAAATTTTTTCAAATTCTAAAATACATTCATGATACTTTAATTCTTGTTTAAAAGATATATATAAAACTATCAAACACCTTTTTTAGTTTGAATACAAGGATTTGCAAATCCTGGTCAATTTTGTTGAGGCAGCCATTACAACCTAATACCTATATTGTACTCTGCTTCCATGCATTATGACTATATACAAGATATTATAATGTACACTGGCTTTTCCATAAGAATAATTTCAACGATTATTTTAACTACAAAATCTGTTTATAGGATGGAAGTTTTGAAGATCATGTTTAATCGAGGACCTTGCGGTCATAGCCACCAACTACGATTAAGCTCTGCTTATTCTCGGAACCGGTTTTAGTTCGTGACCAATGAACTAAAACCGGTTACCAATGAATTTTTTTACCAATGAACCCATTCTCATGCCAACATGATATTTTGTCAGATGATGTGAAAAAGTCCTAACTATTCATGTAACTTTAGTTGTCACCTTTGGCTCAGTAAGTTTAATCTAATCACAAAAACACAAACATATTTTGAAGAACTAAAACGATGATTTATTCACTGCTTAATACAAATATTGCTAATCCCATATTGTAAAACTAATTAAAACAATCTTGAAGATATTTAGATAAACCCGACCAGCGGGGAGAGTGCACGACGTGGAAAAGGGAAGATGCATCGGCTTCGGCTGCTTTTACGATGCGCAGCCGGAAACTCAATACCGATGCCAACTGTCGATAAATAATCTAGCTTCCGTGGGACTGCTCCAGAGCATCGCGTAGCTCCAGCGCTAAGCAACGATCGCTACCAAAGCCATGGGACGCAACCTGAAGCAGCTCCGACACAAAACAAGCACACCGCCACATAATTAATTTCGAAATTTTAAATTATGTACTTTTTCTAAAAATTTAAATTTTAAAATTTAATTAAATTTTAATTTAAATAAAATCTTCTATATCCTAAGTGTGTTACATATCATTAAAAAGTTCATACAAATCTCTGTCAGATGACACCTATCCCAGGTCTCTAGCTTAATTAGGAAAGCTTCTAGGTCAATTTGAAAATTGGTCGGATGCGGTTTTTTGAATAATTTTTTGAACTTTTAAAGTGCCATATTTTTTAAACGGATCAATATTTGTGAATAAAAATTTTCATTTTACAAATAATTATATAAACACTACTGTTGTTCCAAATTTCAAAAAAATCTGAGATGGTGATGTTTAATGAGTGTGTTGATTTGACGTGGAATGAATCTGCAAAATCTTATTCAATGGCGATCAGAAAGCAAAAGTATGTCCCCTTCACACGAAGCAACTAAAACAATTTTCAAATTGAAACACGACCAGTACAGAGATACAACCACACAAAAAAATTCAATATTCGCAATAAAAAGTCGAAAAATAAACAGATTTATTTCACTTCGTTTCTTACTATCCATCAATCAGAGAACACTTCCGGAAGATAGTATGCGGATAACTTAATCCTGGATTGGTGGATAGGGACAACGGCTTAAACCACGATCAAGCAGTTCGAGCACTAAACCTAGATTAAGCTATCCGAGGTTGATCCCGTGGCTGGTGGACATGACCGTTAGGAATTTAGAAAAAAGGAACCTATCAGAATGAGGGTCGAGTTAAATTAACGTCTTATTAGAGTCACACGAGGGCTTTTGGCAACAGGGCGTCGTAACTTAAATGACTTCAGCAGTGACTGTGATGTCGGCTCGTCAAATTCCACTTCCTCCCACCCCTGGCTCCCCATACCAGGATGAGGAATCTATCAGGCATATATTCAATCATAGTGATGACCAACACAATGGTCAAAAAAATGTGAGTCAAGTTTGGAGAAAAGAAAAGTAATCTTACACTAGAGAGTTGCTGTGTACTTGTGAGTACCCTCGCTAAAGAGTGACAACAGTTAGGGAGCGTCTCCATCAGAGTTGGCCGACTATGCGTTAAGAGGGGTTTCATGTATCTAAGGTCAGAAGCTTAGGAAAACAATTATCAACAATAAAATTAAATGCAGTATTTTTGTAAACAAGAAAAGATATTGCACCCAGTTGAGTGTCAAAAATCTATACAACTTGGGATAAGACCCTGATGAGAATTTGAGGATTTTAAGATGATGGAAAGTCATTCAATTTGGTTTACAAAAGCAACAGAATTGAGTTAAAAATAACACAAAACTAGCTTTTCCTCAATTAAATTTGCAAAAAGGATACAAAAGTGTTTTAATTAAAATTTCCTTAATTTTTTTTCTTAAGTAAAAAAATAACAAAGTAATTCGATTTGGTTTAAAAAAACAACGGAAATGGAATTTGAAAAACTTAGAACTAGCTTTTGCTTAATAAAATTTGCAAAAAGGATAAAAAAAAATTAAAATTTCTTAATTCTTTCCTTCAGTCTGGAAATATTTGTATTGATTCTATAAAACAGTTGATTATCTCAGTAATCTTACATCTTCAAGTGATTATTTTAGATAAGCTGATTTTTTTTATCACCTATGGACATTAGCCTGTCAGTTATAGTTTTAACATAAAAGTATGCAAAAACCAAAAAAGGATACCGCATATCAAAATTGTACCACTTTTTGACCAACCAGGCTTTTTCATAGGGTGTTTTTAAAACTGTTGCAGCTGGGGGGCTTCGTAGATCTGTTGGTGTGGTTACTTGTGAAGTCTGCAGGAATAAAGAAAAATAGAGTTATAGATACTCAGTGAATATCAAAGCAAATTTTTTGATTGAATTAATATGTAAAGGCATTCTTAACGGCATGTGATATTTTAATGATGTTTAAAAAATTTGTATTAAATTACCCAAAAATAAATGGAAAGGTTTGATAGGCAGGGAAATTATTCTGTTAGATTTTGGTCGTTCAGTTTGTTAAATTTTGGTTAACTGTCTTAGATACCAAAAGATCCAGAAAGTAGCAATTTTCAATTTAAAATCATGTCAAGTTAATGATAATGTAAATAATGAAAACTTATTAACAAGTAGCTAATACAGAGAATACAGTATAAAATAGAATGTAATCAAATAAGTCCATTATTATTAAAAAATAATGATTAATGTTCATATTTAAAGAATAAAACTTAAAGATAAATAAAACAAAAAGAATAAAGTAAATATTTTCCACTTTTATAAATTTATAAAACATATTTTAAATTAGTAACTTCCAAAATGTGAGTAACATAATGACTACATTCTGGTTAAGTAACACCTTTAAAGATTAGAATAAATTTTCTAGAAAAATAAAATTTTATTTATCAAACTACCTTGGGGTTGTTTCACGGAGGATCTGGCAATAGCTATGCGGTTTTGTTCAGAGACATATAATAGAATGGACTGCGCATTGGCAAACCTAAAGCGATCCCCTCATGGGTCACGTGCTGGGGTAAGATTTAACCCAGCACGTGATCACGACCAGTCGGCGAGTTTTTTCACAACGACTTGAACATATGAGGCCGACAATCTAGTGGTATAAGTTGGGAAAGGAACAAAGATGAATTGCTATTTCGGTGAAAAAGATTGCTATTTTTGGCAACTTATAGCAGCTGTTTTAATAAAAAAAGCTAAATATTATTTTTTATAGTTATATTATCGTGGATCTGATCAATGCATGTGGCGCAGAAGGCTAATTCGAATTTTTACAGAATATTTTTATCAAGAAAATAATCCCTGACCTTAAAAAGAGCTTATAGAATAATTTACTCTAATCAAAGTATAGGCTTTTAGGAATAAATTACTATAAATATATACCTATCTAAACAATCTTACCTGTAAAGTATCACAGATCTTTTTTAATTTATGTTTACATTTTATAAACTGCACAAAAATTAGGCGTCTAACAAAGATAAAATGAATGGAAGCAAATATTTCGAATTGAACACAACAGCAAACCCACGTGACTTGGTCATTGATGTGAGTCACCATTCAGGTTTACCAGCCTACTCTTATCTGGTTTTTAGGTCTGGCGACAATTGGCATAGTTCTAGCGAAATAGTAATTCTAAAATTACAAAAACATTCCATAAAAATACTAGCAAAGCGTTTCACGTTTTTTAACGTCACTAAAAAGATTCCAAAATGCAGCTAGTATTTTTACGATATTTTTTTGTAATTTTAGAATAATTCTAAAATAAATTATAAAATAACAAAAAAATATCGTAAAAATACTAGCGGCATTTTGGAATCTTTTTAGTGACTTTAAAAAAACGTGAAACGCTTTGCTAGTATTTTTATGGAATGTTTTTGTAATTTTAGAATTAAATGGTATTTTTTCGTAGTTTTTCTCCTAAAACTGGTGGCAATACTGTTGGAAGACATCAAAATAGACACGCAAACAAAACCGCACAGCTATTGCCAGATCCTCCGTGAAACAAGCCCATTGAACGTTTCTTTAATTTTCACAATGTTATATTTGAAAGAGTGTCTATTTAATATTCAGAAAGTGATAGAAATATTATTAAGCAAAGTAATATTTTATGCTAGTTAAAAAAACTAAAATATTGCCTTACCTTTTTGTAAAGCAAATTGAACTAATATTTAGACATAAAATAAGCCATTTATATTTTATATTGAAATATTTACTTTATTAGATTAAGCATTTTATTATATTACAAATATTAAAATATAAAAGCAAAGGTATAATTTAGATTATATTTAGTGTCTACGAACAACATGTATGAACTAATTACATATTTTTACTAGTTTAGACAAATAGGTAAATATAATTAATAGAGGCACCCACTCAAATTTAATTAAGGAGATTTCTAGCAGTTTGTTATCAAACGAATTACGATTACATTAAAAACAATTCTAGCTAGACTTTCCTTTCGTAATGCCTTTAGTCTAAATTCATATGCAAAAGTTTTGAAATAAAATGCTTTAAAAAAAAAACTTGTTTGATGCTGTATGGTAAAAAAACATCATAAACAAAATAATTATTTTAAGTGATGTTTCTAGGTATCTTTTACATAAATATTTAACAGCTTACTGCTAATATTGAAAATAAAATTTAGCTTGGCTGAAATTGAATTTGAAATAAAAAATGCTACAATTTCAAAAACCAATCCAAAGTATTAGTTGTCATTGAATTAAAGGAATTTGTTAATAGCAAAACATGTAAAAGTACTTCCCAAGAAATTCCTTATGAATAAAAAAAATGTACTTTTTATAATTTTTTGTTAGTTCTCTTAAAACATGAGAATTTTTTTTATACAATGAAACAAAAAATTGTATTTTAATAATTTAATTAAATCAAACAGATCAAATAAAAGAAATTAATGCATACAAATAATACAAAATAAATATAAAAATACATTATAAATTGAAATGTACAAGCATGCAAAAGCAGAAATGGACAAATTCATACGTAAAGAAAAGGGTTATTTGAACAAAGGACAGAGGACAAAATCACATATATTGCTAAACAATTTTCGTAATATAGAATGCGAATAAAGTTTACACACTAAAAGTACCGAGCATTGGTAAAGGTTCTAGGTGCAACACCACACTAGGTAACAAATATAATAATTGTGAGCAACTCTTACCATTACCGGATCAATTGTATTATAATTCTAAAAACATGCAAAACATATATGTCTATTAATTGGTCGAAACAGTGCAGTTAAAATGACAAAGTATACAAAATCCTGAATAGTGAGTTTAAAAATTAATAAATTGCATCTGAATGATTGCAGAAAAGCAAAGAAAATGTAAAACATCTTTATAAATGAAATTAGTGCATTTTTAATTAAAACAAAACAGAATGCAAGCAAATAGCGAAATAATTTTAAAGTTTATACATCCTTATTTAATCAACAAAATTGTGCGTAAATGATAATTAAGAAGTATCATAATGAAATAAAATATAAATTACCGTTCTTAGACTTCCAAATTGAAGCATTTCATGATCTTCTTCAACTCCAACACTGCAAAACATGCACGATTCATTAAAGTTTAAAGTAAAAAACTAATTATTAATGTATAGTATTTCGATTATGTTAGGTTGAATTTAATTGTCACACCTGAGCTACACTAAGGCTACTGATGACGAAATTTAGAATCACAATCAATCTTGTACTTAGAAGGTTTGCATATTTTTTGTTTTCTTTCAGGATATATGGAGGGCTCAGAATACAAGTGTACCAAGTCCATAAAAGGTTTCTTTGCGCTACAGACAGTTAAAGTTGAAGCCGCTAAGCAGTAGTAATTGAAAACACTTTTTTAATTGCTGTTGCCTAGCGCATATTATCTGAACTAGGAATTTTTTCACTATTGCACTGAAATTCTACATAGATAGTACATGTAATTCCGCTGCTAACTCGAAAATGATAAAAGTGGACTTGGTTCGCTTGTATTCTGAACCCTACATATAATGATTTCAATTCTAATTGACAAAGTGTTGAAACAAGCCCATTGTAAAATTTTACTTTATAAAGTATTATTTAAATTAAGAAAAACTATTGGTGAAGTCACTGAATCATAGCAATTAATATTTAATATTGATGAAAAATTATTCATTAATAAAGTTTCTTTTTGAAACTATACTGTAGTAACCCAGTTTTTTTTAAATACTTAGACATTATTGAAAATTTATAGAATTTTGTAAAATACAAATTGATGTGGCTTACGGAATTCCAAGCCATGCTAGCAGTTGAGTAGAGAAGCCTCCACACACAATAACAGTGAAAATGGCAATAAGCGAAGTGGTTGTCAGCATCAAATGTCTTTGTTCGGACATAGTGTTGCGGATTGCTAAAGCAAATGCCATTGCTCCTCGAAGGCCTTGGGTAAAAGATACAAGTTAAATCAATAAATACAAACGCTATAGTACTTTGAATTACAATGCAAGCATCAAAGGCACTTTCTTCCCCTACTTCCTCTCGTGGTTTTCCAGGAAGACTGCTGTTCTAAATCTACCTTGTTTGAGGCACTGCTGTGAGGTTAATCACAATTGCTTTCTGAACACAAGTAGGGTGAAGAAAACCCAAAACAGAAGAAAGTGCTTTACAAGCTTCTGTTATAATGGGAAGGACTGTAGTAAGTGCAGAAACCACAAGCATCAGAAGGGTCACAGACACTGAAGGGCTGCTAATTTGTAAAATATTGAGTGTTCAATTTATACCCTCATACTTTTGCAATTAAAAATTATGTTTAGTAACAACTTTTGAATTGCATATACAGTCCCTTTATGGAGAATCTGGGTTTCAAGTTCATTCCTTTCCTTCCAAACATATCAGGTATCACTTACTTTAAACTAACGCAGGAAATCCCATCTAAGAGGATCCATACAATCTAAAAGTTAATAACAGCTGACTCCATGCAGATACATGTTTTAAAAAATGAATAGCAAAGGTCGTACTTTGGCTAATAATGTTTATAATGAAACAATATTGTACACACATGAAATCGCAAATACCAATTGTACAAATATTTAAAACAATCAATTACACAAATATTTAAAATAACCAAGATAAACTCATTTAGTTAAGAATGAAGCAACACACAAATATTTAAAACAACCAATTATACAAATATTTAAAACAACTAAGATAAACTCATTTAGTTAAGAAAGCATAGCATACCTGAGAAAAACAGAACATGCTGGAAACTTAAAGGAATTTTATTGTGACGTCCCAAGTTCAGCAGGAGTGAAAGTGGATAAATATTTAAAGCTCTACCAACTGCAATCGCAATCTAAGGATATTGGTTGAGGAAATACAAGCTCTAAAAACATATTTTATAAATGAACTCATAAGTACAGAAAAGCTCAATGTTTAACTTTATGATTCATTAAAATTTGTTTATCAAAAATATATTCTCTCATTAACCCAAAACAATATATAATTAATAAACAATATTAAATGAACAAACAATATTAAATGAACAAACAATACATGTTGTGATAAGAATAAGAAAATATAAGTGATTATAAAAATTTCTCAATTTATAGCAATAAATGCAGATGCTATAATTCCTTCGTGTGTCATTTACTTTTTTAACACTTAACCGTTCATTTATTTCCCAAATCACCAGTAAAGAAACAGGAATCAAATAGTTGTCATTACAATAAATTAGTGATAGCTAGATGAGTTTAAATAGCTTTTTAAAAATTAAAACTATCCTTTAACTTTCATTTAGATAATAAGCAAGTAAAAACTAGTTTCAAGAGATTGTTGTAGGTGTAGTTACATCTGGCTTGTGTCTCAAGCAATCAATATTGTAATAACTTACGATAAAATAATTTGAACAAGGATACAAATGCAGTCACAATAAATCCCGCATGCCAGTAATGCTTCTGATACGTAAACATAGATACTCCAATGTAACAAAATATGAAGTTTTCAGCAACAAAACTTAGCAGTTCAAATATCTGTAATGGGAAAAAAAATTCATTATTTTATACATGCAAAATGGAAAACATAAAAATCCTTAAAATATCTACAAAAATATGGAAATTAAGTTTAAAAATTCTAGAAGCAAAAGTTAAGGAGTCTGAGGTTTAACAGACTTCATCAAAAACATACCACATTGTGCTATTATGGATATTGATTTATAAAGACAATTTATACAAATCTTTGCTTTTAAAAAATGACTTAGGTATTTATTTGCTGTTACAATATCTAATAACCTTTTATCATGCAATTTTTGTTAACTAATATGAAGAATACAGGGGAAAAACCCTTTCATCGACAGGGAATCTGTCCGTATTGAAATCTGCTTGAAGAGTAGTGGTGATCGGAAACTGGTTTTTCCCTTGGTGGTTCTTCTGCGGTTCAAGCGTCAGATGTCTGGTATTAATTTTGATCATATAGAAATAGTAAACCTGTGCACTGCGTGATTAGAACCAAGGCAAAACTGTTTTTTTCACACCAGTTTAGGCGATAACTAGCTATTTTTGCCAAGCAAACTTGATGCAGATGGTTTACTATGCAATGAAGGGGTTATTCCCCTGTACTCTTCACATGTGAACTCATAGTTTTATTTCTGCATTAATCAGGTTTAAGTACCACATAAAATACAACATTTCTCTAAGTAACAATAAAATCACTGTTTCTAGAATATTTGCTTCTCTATAGTTACTTAAAACACAACATTTTATTGCAAGTCTTGTTTATTTCAATATATTTTTACCTAACAATTATTTTATTATATTATTGCATACATAAAAGTGTTTTTGATGTTTAAAGATACATAATTTACACATAATTAAACTAAGACTTTAATATTTGAAAGATCATGACATACCTGTTTAGTTCTTGCTCTTGATTCTACTGTTAAATTATTGTATGTGTAGTGAGCCTGGCAAATACCACAAAATAGAACAGCAACAATACCTAAATAAGTAATTGAAAATGCACAAATAAAAATTTTACCATGCCTTGACCAATCTTAAGAATACCAAGTGAAATGAATTTATAACAGGGATAATTTTTTTCTAAATATATCACTAACTTCTCCCAGGACCAAATTTTTAGTTAATTCTTGCAAATATAATTTTGAAAACCTAACTAGGTTCACTCCCTACTCTGAGACAGACATTATGTCAAATAGAAATTTATCATTTTAGTAAAATTTCTTAACACAATCATTTCTTCAGGAATTCAATTGTTAGAAAAGAAGTAAAATAACATTTTGAGAATAGACAACAAAATAAAAGTCAATTGGCCATAACAAATTATGGTTAAAGAGAATCTAGTAAAATACTAAATTTAGTTAATTTTCCACTAAGCATTTCAAATTATATCAGAAAGCGAAAGTTATGTTTCTAACAAAAATATCAACCGACAGTCAGATGTTGTCAACACAATAGGAGAAATTAAAGTGGCTATTAGATCAAGTTATTATTATACAAGATTTTACCTGTTAAATCTGCAGCTTCTGCCATTAGAAAAGTACTGTAAGACATCAGAACAAAAAGACTAGATTCCAGTAGAGGAAAGTCGCACAAGCTCGTAAACTTCGTCAAGTGAAACAAAAATTAAGGAAAAATATGGAGTAAATTGTTAAATGCTCAAATGAAATATTGACAAAAAGCAATAAATGAATAGGTCATAAAATATTATTTTTTTAATAAAATTTTTAAACAGAAGCATGGAATTAAACATTAAAAATAAATAAAGTTTTATGAAATATAAAGTAATGCACATAATTTGGATACAAAATTTATTTTTTTATAACTGAGGACAATAACATTTCGAACAAAATAAAGCTATTAAAGTAAAAGATTTATCTCATACTAGATTTATCACCAAAAGATACCATCCCCCCAAACCAGGGTAGGAACAAGGATAAAATTTTTTTTAGGAGCAATCTATGCTACTAACCTAAATAACTAGGAGCAAATGCACATTTTCTAGGGGAATTTTTGGATTTTTTTTAATGAATATCCACAAATTCTGGACGTTTACAGTGCCTACTATTTTAAGATTGCCGTAATTGCATTCTCAGAATCACTGGAGTTTGGAAATTTTAGGAATTACAACTTAGATTATCCAGAGTTTTTAGGTGTTACGATTGCCCGAGTTTCTAAATTTTTCAATGGACACAATTTCGCAATTAATAGATCACAGAAGCCGAGTGATTTGCAAGTTTAGGGTTACAGTGGAGGATTTGACAAAATTAGAATAGGTGAAGATTTGTGATATCAAGATGATTACTTTTGGCAAAACCTTGGAAACCAAGATTGCAAAAAATGTATGGTATTGTCATTTCAAAAAGCTAGACGCGATAACCACAACTAATTTTCTTGTCATATTATTTAAGGATTCAGACTCATTTTGCGAATAAGAAACCCTTAAATTAGAAATCTTATTAAGACACATTGCTTTGATGGATTTTAGAAGTTTAAAATTCCAATATCGAAAAAAGGATATAGCAGCAGTTAAACATCCAGTTCCAGATCCAATAAGAAAAGAGCACAGGAAACTGTATATAAAGTTTCCTAAGCATTTAATTGCAGCAGAGCCTTGAAAACCATCTCCTCCCATCTCAGCATAGTTACCAATTGACCTAAGGTAAGAAACCACAATTATATTACACAGAAACTCCCTCAACAGATTTGGATAGTATTACATAAATATTTAGCGTTAATCTCAATTTGGTGTTATCACAAGTTTTAGCCATGGAACTAGATCGAATTAAATAAAAATCAAAGTACCGGTAAATTCAAGTATTAAATAATTATTATTGCATCTAGTAATAACAAGAGTCATAAGAACTAAAATAGCCTACTTCCTGTTACTTAAATACTTACTGAAGTTCTAATCGGGAAAAAAACTAGGTTCCTAAAGTAAATATCATCAATAGCCGTTTCTACACTAGATTTATACACATTAGAAAAAAAAATCGAAACACAGCACCCAGCTATAATTTAAACTTCTAAAAGCCAAAATCAACTATTTTCCTTAATATTCGTTCGCAAATAAATTAAATATTATTTATCATCTGCTCGTGATTTATTTGTAGTTCGAAGAATAAATATTTATTAATAACAAAAGTAATGAAACTACTCCGAACTGCATTAAAAAACAAGAAATGTAAATTAAAACTAAGCATAATTGCATGCAAAAGTATGCCTTGCCGCTTTCTTGGTAGATAATTAATGAATAATCAAAGAATCAAATTGTTCTACATTTTATGACGTCATTCCAAACTGATTCATGAAAATATTATTTTGCTTCAAATATGTTTAAATAAAGTTTCTCATGCCATTGTTGATTTGGCAACAGTGATTTAAATGACTCAAAATTGAAATTTCAATGCTAATTCAATGGGAAATTCGCCGACAGATAGTAGATTTATTCCGTCGGGTGTACAGACAGACGGACAAGTAGTATGAAAGTTGGTATCTGAGGTCATAGCTTTCTAACAAAAAAAGAATTTTAAGATCCATGATTAGAACCGATTTTGGAAGGGGGGTACAGACAGACAGACAAACGGACAGACAGGCGGACAGACAGACGGACAGACATACGAACAGACAGACATATGAACAGACAGACAGATGGACAGACAGACAGATGGACATCAACCGCATTTCAATACCTACAGTGATTTAAATGACTTAAAATTGAATTTCAATGCTAATTCAATGGGAAATTCGCCGACAGATAGTAGATTTATGTCCGTCCGGACGTACAGACAGACGGACAAAAAGTATGAAAGTTGGGTATCTGAGGTTATAGCTTTCTAACAAAAAAAGAATTTTTAAGATCCGATGATTAGAACCGATTTTGGAAGGGGGGTACGGACGGACAGACGGACATCGACCGCATGTCAATACCTACTTTTTCATTTTTTTAATTCTTTCGAATTAAAAAAAGAAAAGTAGGCTAAAAACAGTTAGAATTCTTTAGGAAACTGCAATTAAACTATACAATGTAGAAAGAATGTTATTGATCCTATTATATTAAAAGATTTATTATTTTTACAAAAAATGTCATCCATAAATTTTACTTGAGCCAACTTAGCAAAGGAAATGTGCAAAGAAACCAACAACAACTAAATGTAAATCATTGAACACTTACCCAACCAAAACTATTGCTATAGCATCATTAAGGATACTTTCACCAAATACCATTGCATACAAGTTAACATCCACATGTAGGTCATTAAATATTGCTAGAACAGTAACTAAAAAAGAAGAAATATCAGCATTACTTTACAAATAAAGATAAAAAAATCATGTTAGTTTTAAAAAGGTTTTTAAATTAATGGAAGCTACAATAGTAAATGATTATATCCTGACAGTTTTAATCAATTAAACATAATTTTAACCGCTGAAACAAAATATTAGTATGTATTTCACTATCATGAAGAAGGTTTTGACAAATAACTCTCCCATTTCAAAATTAAATATCTTAGTAAAAAGCTCAATTAAATAACAAAATAAAGCACTTGCTTATGAACGCTTGTTTATGAAGATGGCAGGGAAATTTTTAAGCAATTGTTTAAAAATTAGCATAAAAAATTATCAACAGGAGATCAAGTCATGCCATTCAGAGTTCTTAAAACGAAAATATTCACTTTGAGGCTATCTGTTCAAAAATGTTTCTCTTTGGCAACACAAGGGTATCACAAACTATCAATGAGTAATTATTGTTCAACATCTTAATGGAAATGGATAGAAAGTTGCATGGATCGATGTTTTTTAAAGATTAATATGCATAAAATTTAGTATATAAACCTATTAACTGCTTAAAAATGGAGTGCTAGTTTGCACCGTGATCTCTAACTAAGAAAGAATTGTTTTAATAAATTTGTATCGAGTTTAGTGGCTAAACTGAACTGTGTTAGGAATATAAGTGGTTGACAGACTTGAATAATAGAAGGCATATGTGATACAGGTGTGATCTACAAAAAAAAAATGTAAACTTAATGTCAGGTGTTGGATATGCAGATTGTTATGGGACATATCTCTGTCGAAAACGGGATTTGTCTGAAGATAACTTTACAGCAGCATGTATCTTTTTGCGTAACTCGTTCATGGAAATTTTAGTGTGTGTGTGTTACTGATTAAGGAGTAGTTATTTTAACATATTTAAAAAATTGATTTTGACCCATGTTTTCACTTTAATAAGACATTATAAGATTTGTTTTGTCAATAAATCTGATATTGTACTCTTGCTGAGAAACTGGGTTTAAGCTTAACAAGCTCTTCCAGTAATGTGGAATTGAACAGATTTGAATGTGACTTTAGAGACTGCTAAGACAAAAAGTTCTCTTTAAAAAGGACTTTGAATGACATGCAGAACCCTTTCCTGTAGGATTTTTGTAAAATGTTTGTAAATCATGTTCCTGCTTTCCTCAAACATTTGGCATGTTTCACTGTTCAATAATATTTGTTAAGATATTTACTTAGGAATGAAAACTCTGCATGAATCCAATGCAAACTTATAGCAGAATTATTTCGAGATACACATTGGGACAGGTAAAACTCTGATTTAGATAAATTATCAGGAGTATCTAGATCATTTTTATTACCTGGATCTGTTGCAGATATCATTGCTCCAAAGTACAAACAATCATTAAAGGAAAATTCTAAACTTGGCATAAGCTGCAGGAATGCAAACATAATTCCTCTGAAATCAGAATGTTAAAACATTAAAGCCAAACTTGCTTTAAATAAAGTGCCAACTTAGATTACAAAAGGTTGAATTGGTTTTAAAATATGATTTTGAATTTTTATATAAGAAATATAAGTAATTTCAGTTTTATAAATTACAGTGTTCCATACAGCAGACACAAAAAGCCTACTAGAAATTTTTTTGGAGATATAGGAGATGTAATATTTAAAAAATTAATAATTAAAAATATAAATGCAAATAATTTAGGAAATGAAGCACAACAGGAATGATTTTATGCACAGAATTTAAAACATTACAAAACACAGTACAACAAAATTAAAGAGCTATCATAAAATAGAATTAATGAAAAACCTATACCATACATGGTACACTAACCACCAATGAGTTATTTAATCAGTTAATTTTTAAATTATGACAATAAAAAGTTAAATAATAAATAATGTTAACTCTTAACAAACAAAAAAGTGCAGTAATGTTTCAGTTTTTTCTTACCCAATTGTAAAACATGATATGGTTGTTCCAAGAAAAGCATAGGTGAAAATAGTTCCAAGGTTTCGGAAAAAGAATTTCTGAAAAAATACAGCAAACAAAACCTTAAGAACAAGTGTTTGAGGAAGATAAGTACATGTATTTAAAAATCAGAATAATTATTTTAATATTAATGATGAATTACATGGTTGAATCAAAATATAAGATCCTTATTATTTTTTTATTTAGTGTAATATAACAAAACATAATTTTGAGAACATAATACATAATATGATTTCTATGCATAAGTAGATATATGTAATGCTGGCATATTCTGTTTGTCATGCAAGTGAAAATATTACTTACATTCTTAAAAAAATTAAACCTGAACATTTTTGGTCAAATATATATAACCAGATATTATTTTAAAATAGGGAATGTCAAAGGAAGATTTCAAGTCCCCAATACTATTTAGTGGCTCAAACTAAACTGTAGACAATTATTGAATAAGACAGTCTGAAAAAACTGTTGCTTTGTACATTGTGATGGAATTGTAATATTTTTTAATAGCCTAGTCCTTATTCAAATTTAAACTTAATTTTAAGTATTTACACTTGCAATAAAATAATAGTTTATAATAAGTGAGTCAGAACTCAAACTGAAAAAAGATACATACCCGTTTTAAACTGTAACCTGCATTGAAAATTATAGGTGGTAAAATTATATTGAAGAAAATTTCAGGATCAAAAGTAGCCTAAAAATAAAATTTTCAACAAAATACCTTAGAATACATACCATGGTTCTTTTCCTTGACAGTAAAGAAAAACAACAACATTTTAGTTTGCATTTTAGTTTGAAAGGACGAGTAAGCAATATTAACATTTTAGTTTAGTTAGAATTATCGTCGCACTAGAGCTATTGGCGAAGGGCGTCGTATTTTAGAACCACAGTCAAGTGACGATTAATATATTATGTTTGCATTTTTAATAAGATTAATATCTACGATAGTAAATTATAACATCATTAGAAGAAAAAAGGAGCACTATTCAAGGATGAGTCATCAACATGAATATTAAGTTATTTGAAATATCTTTGAAAAATTTGTTTGAAAAAGCCACCTACAATTTTTGCACTTTTAAACCAGTTAAAAACTAAGGATTAAATTTATAGTAAACTAAGGATAAACTTAAGGACTTAAATTTCAATGATTTCAAAACACTCGAATAGGATTTTTTTCCAATTATTTAATCCTGCATAACTTAAAAAATAAGGAAAAACATATGGAAACATATTGATTAATATGTACTTGCATTTGTCAGGTTTTGTATTAATCCAAAACCTGACAAATACAAATAATATAGAATCAACAACTCCCTTTTTCTATACTTGAGATATCTCAATTGCCAAAGTTACACATTATAGAAAAATTTAATTAAAAATAAATGTTAATTTTATGTTTTTTATTTAAAGTTTAGTTGAGATTCTAAATTGTCCCAAGCAGATGACCATGGCCAAAGTGCCTTTGTGTTAATCCAATGGAAAAAACAGGATTTTCAAAGCCACATTTCTCCATCTGCATTAAATATTTTTACAATTTTTTTTTATGTGATAAATGTAGCTGACTTACAGGGCTCTATAACCCTCCTTTTTGAAATTGGTTCAAATATTTTGTGCAAAATTATTCATTGAAAATTGAACCATCTTCAAAAAGTGGGAATATAGAGACCTGTTAATCAGCTACATTTATCACATTAAAAAAAAATCTTGTAAAAATATTCAATATAGCCGGAGAAATGTGGTTTAGAAAATAATTTTTCCCTTACGATTAACACAGAGGCACTTTAGTTTGGAGACCCGCCGTCATTCCCCCTTAATATGAAATATTTTGTGCTCTTTTCAAGTTTGCGCTAAAGAAGTTTGGTCTCATTGCCAATAATAAAATATCATAAATAAAATATACTTGCCTTCTGATCTAATTTCTTATTATCAACATCATTAATTTCACCTCTAAATGAGTAGGCATAAGTTTTATTTTCCTTCTTTATCTTATCCGAAGTTTGCTTAGCCACCTGCATCTGAAAGTACAAGTTATCGGGAGGGATGGTTAAGTTTTTCCCATATCCTCTTGCTGGAACAACTCTGATGTGGTTGATTTCGTATTCTTGGCCTCCATAGCGGATTATGGCTCCAACGATCAATCCTGAAATTAGAAATACAAATGATATTTTACTAAAAGCTACAAGTCAATTATAAGGGCTAATCAGAGGCTTTCTAAACCCACTTAATTAGGGGTGTGCATTAACAGTTTTCAAAAAAATTTAACTAGTTTTTCTTACTTAAATCTATTGGTACTTCACCCGGCGCAAGCATTAAAGTCGCCAAAAATGTACAAGCACCACCAAATGGCAAATTTCCAATGGTAACCTTTAACTGTGTATACTGTACTTTTTTGCCAGAAAACTCTGTTTGGCGAGATTTGGGCCCACGAAATGGAAAAGTACCAATGCATTTATTTTGTATCAAAACAAAAACATGATTTTACAGCTTGCACTTATTCTTATTTCAAAATTGACATATTACTATGTAGGAACAGACCTTTGTTTACAACAACAACTCGTTTATGATGCTGTAAGTCCGATCCTGTGAATTGCACAAGAACTTAATGTTATAATTTCTTGCTTATAACAGCAATTTTTCATTAACTCCTTAGATATATCACAAGAAATATATGTTTACATGATATCCAAAATGCCAACTTACTAAATTTTATTCGTCCTTCACTACCATTAACAAATTATTTTAATTAAACTACTACTTATAGCTCATAGGTTTAAAATTATTTATTCAATAGATGCCAGTTGATAACTTTGATTAATAATATGATACATAATGGGTATTTTACATAATTTTAATATTCAACTGTGTTTATAATGTTACTCATTTATAACGTCATAAACATTGTGGTCCCTTAAATAATACTATATAACTGGCTTATACTGTATCACTATAATTGAGGTAATTTTTGAAAATTCTTAAATTTTAAAACCACCTTTAAACACAATTTTATAAAGAAACAAAATTTAAGCAAAATCTTCTCTCTAAAAGGGGCTCTGTGCGCTGAATCTGAATGGAAGTATTTTTTTTCTCCCCCTTCATTGGTCCAACTAATGTAGCCGACGCTTAAATGTCAAACAGACACATGGGAACCAATCAAAGAGGAGAATAGGAAACTTAAGCCAGGTTCAAGGGACCAGGTCCCGAAATGTATGATGCCTAGCTTAATGAGTAAAAGTAAGGGTCATAGTCAGTAGTATAAGATTAGGTAATTTGGAACACCTATGACATAATGGCCACTTGCGAATTGGTGATTTGCGTTACGTTGACAAGCAACGAAAATGCTTAAATAGTGTAAACAACTCACTTCATATTTCATACAACTGGATGAGTATAGCAACCCCAGGTTAAATTTTCAAGCTCGCCAATAAACAGACCGGCCATTATATCATAGCAGTAGTGACAAGTTAAATTACTATTTTAGAGTAATCACCTAATAAGTAATTACACAAGCTGTGCAGATAGACTTACCATAGAAAATTGCCAAGCCAGTTTCGTGTAGAAACCTAAATCGCCGTCGCTTGAAAAACCACACGGTACAAACCGTGAGTATGAGCAATATGACATACACTAGAATATTCAGGCAGTCAATTTGATGAATTCTTTTTGCGTTCTCATCAAGCACGATGTCGTAGGGAACATTGGCTTGTGTTGATGATATTGCGGCAACAATTAATATAATTAAAGATCTTGCTAAAATGTTTCTGACAACGGCCATATCTTCAGTTAACGCCTACAACCGGCACGAACAAGTTTTACAAGCATATGAAGAAAAATTAAATCACTAATCGCTGTTGAAATCTTTAGCTTTTACTGTCGCTTAATACGTCTTGCATTAGAAGTGATAGAAACTTGTTCATTACTTAAGAATGTTTAATTGCTCATTTAAATAGAAGGATGTCTGCTAACGACATTACGAAACAAATTCTTCAAGTAAACATTGCATGACGTAAAACAAAGTTGCCATATTAAAAGAGATTTAAATGTTATGGTAATAGCAAACCGATAGCATAAATTATTATGATTCTTGATAGAGCTAAAATTTGTACAATTATATACAATTACTTATTTGTTAATAAAACTTGTAATAATATATCAAAATGTTTCGACAATAACAGTCTTGTTTTTTTCAATCTGTTCAAGTTATCCACTTTCTAAATTTGACTTCGTTGTTAGGTGTAACAGTTTTTTTTTGTTTGTATCGTGTTATCCCCCTAACTTAAAAAGGTTCATGCTCATCAATGTTTTAAACAGGCAAAGAAATATACAGTTATTTTAGGTAAATTCAATTTGCAGGTCGTTCCTGTGATTTCAATATGACGATTTCCGGTCTGGCAAAGAGCAAAACACTTCTGCGCATGCTCCTACTGCTCAGTCCAGCATGACTGAAGCGAATCGTGAAAGAGCACAGTTTGCCGTATTTGGCTTCGTATCTTTTTTTTGGCAGTTAGTTTTTTTATTGGTTTGTTGACATTATACAGAGTTTTAAAAACACTCATTGTTTTAATTACTTTGTCCCAATATGATAAATGTCCCATGTATATTTAGGGCCTTATTGCTTCCCAACAGCTCTTTTAAACATAAATGTATTAATGAATGATCCCCATTATCTACAAGATTCTGCTTGACCAATATATTGTATTAATAGTTTACATAAAACTCTGAGCAAGAGAACTCAATCCCCATATTTCCAATTCCACTGTAATGGTAACATAAGAGCTACTCTGACTTTTAATTCTCTAATTTGTCAATCTGATAAGTATTTAGTGAACCTGCTAAATAATGTACTTAATTCTCTATGAGTAAATATGTGCATTGCTTCATTTTTACTGTCACACATGAACATTCAAATTCTTAAGTTTGAATTTTTTCTGTATTATTGCCTTTTCAAATATTTTCTCTTTCCATTGATATTCTAAACCTACAACAGCAATGAAACAAAAAAGGCTTTTCAATTTAATATATAAAAATTGCTTTAGAATTTTACACATCAATAAGTTTTGAGCATTATATGTTTACGTTACTTAAAAAACAAACAAATTGAATTCATAATAAGAATTTTTTTTTATTCACAATAAAGAGAGGTTTAGAAAATGATAAGCTACAAGACTAGCTGGGTTTGTTTGCAGTGAATTTATTTCTTTCTAAAATTTTACTCTGATAAATGCTATTACATCTTATTTCTGATTGACATGCAAAAGTATGCACTATTAGCCAACATTTGGTTATAAGGCTCCAGCATAGGTACTTATCCATATGATGCAGTTCTTGGGAAGATAACTAAATGGCTTGCAAAATTAAACAATACAGATTACTAAAATTTTATACTAAAGAGTTTACTTTTTAAAACCAAAAGAAAAAATAACTTATGGAGAGTTACAAGAAAGGCTTTGTATTAAAACCTGACCCCCCTTAAAAAACCCATTCAAGAAATTTGGTGAAACCCTTTTATTGTACATCTGTTTCCCTGTTGTCTAATCCACGGGACTTAATCCAAACATAGGTGAATAATGTTGGGTTTTTCAAGGTCGCAGCTTCTAGTGTTCGGCTGATGCAGGGAACTAAAAATACACTTGTGAATGAATGCTATATAATGATTTAACTAGCATCCAGGCACAAACCATATTTAGTATTGCCTAAATGAAGGAGAAAAAAATACATTATTATTTACCACTACATCATGAAAGAAATATATACATAAGGAGTTACACATTGAAAATTTAAACATATGCTAACAAAACCTATATAATTTAGTATTGGACGTCGTATTTTCTTTCTAAAATTTTTTTACTACAATAAATGATGCATTTATAATGTATAATTAACATACAAAAGAATGTACTTTTAAGTAGGGTGACCATATATTTTCTACATCAATGCAGTAACAGTGTTGAAGAAGCAAAACAATAAAACAAACTTATTCATGTTTATTTTATAGTATTGTTTCAGTCAGTCTTGTAATCGACTCAACTCTTGTAATATGGTGCAAACCACTTAAACGGTTCAGAACTATAAAAATTTAAAACAAATACTTATTTTTAGGTTACGATATTATGAAGCTCTTGCCTGCCATGTATGACTAACTACTGATTGAGTATATGTAGAGAGTCGCTTATTCTGGTTGGTTAAGAGTTGTCGGTAAAGAAAATTTTATACTTATGGTTCTAATGGAGAAATTTTAATCACCACACAAAAATGCAGGACATTATGCAGTATAAATACAAAAAAACAGGACATTTTACATATTTTAAAGACTCTTTGAAATCGGCAGCACAAAAGCCTAAAAGGCAGTACTGTACTGCGAAATGCAGCAAGTCTGGTCTGACATTTGATTATCAGGTTTTAGATTAGAAGCTATATCCCGTTGGTACGGCTATGGTAAAGAAAAGTAGCAACTAAAAGGACCAGGTAAATTTTAATTTCACGGTACTGCTTGGCGCGGCTCCAGAAACAACAACAACTTGGCGAAACTCGCGTGTTTCCGCATTGCCAGATTCCTTTCCGCCGATGCAGTAACCCTAGTTACTTTTGAAAAAAAAAGCAGACTCAGGGTTTTGGTTTGCTTTGGGCAACACAAAACAAACTTTACACTACACAATGGGCTAGTAGTGGCACTCCAGTTTAGTTTCGTAGCACTAGAGCTACACGAGTGAAAATCCAGTTTTAGTTTAGTTTGAATTATCGTCGCACTAGAGCTACACGAGTGGCAATCCAGTTTAGTTTGAATTATTGTCGCACTAGAGCTACACGAATGAGTGGCAATCCAGTACGCACGCGTTTGGGGGTACGGGCAATTATTTTTTCCCTAAAAAAAACATCAGTATCCAACATGGGGCAGTATTGTAGGGCCCATTGAAAGCCTAAATACTCGTTTGGGGCCCCGGGCAATTTTGTTTTCTCTAAAAAACATCAGTTATCCAACATGGGGCAGTATTGTAGGGCCCATTGAAAGCCTAAATACTCGTTTGGGGCCCCGGGCAATTTTGTTTTCTCTAAAAAACATCAGTATCCAACATGGGGCAGTATTGTAGGGCCCATTGAAAGCCTAAATATGGGTTTGGGGCCGGGCAGTTTTGTTTTACGAAGCAAAACAAAAAATTTAAAGTAAAAAAATTTAGTTTTATTCTTTCAAAAACTGAATGATAGCTAGCTGTCCAGCATTTTTCAAACCGATAAAAAAATTCAGAATTTTAATACGCACCATCCATAATAATCGGATGTTTCAAAAGCCAAACGTAACCCAAACGTAATGACGATAGAACAAAAAGAAATTAATAGAATAAAAATAATTCCGTGCGCACAACATCCGCGCAACCTAAATACCACGCAAGGGATTACCAGCGGCCGGCGATTGGTCAAAAACTAATTTAGAACAAATAAATCCCACGCGCCTAACATCCGCGCAAGTATAACCAGCGCCACCTAGCCACAACAAAGACGCCACAACGCATTTCACCAGAAAATGCCGCATCACCAAAAGTAATTGTTATCGCTCCTACAAAAGCGCCAAATCCCTTGGCGACAGAAGTACCGTCAAATTAAAATTAACCAAGGACCAAATAATGAACCGTTATGGCTTAGTAAACAATTTACTCTGAATACTTTCACTTAATAAAAAAAATTGTGCTTATGGAAAAAACAATTACATTCGCGACCGACGGGGCGTTTCTACTTGCTTCTTGCATTTTTAAAGGAAACGCGTGATAAACTATAAAGATTTTAAACAACAATATAAATTAATTATTGAGTATTCATAGTTTACAATTTTACAATAATTTTAAAATTAGTATTAAAAAATAATAATAACTTACAAGTTTTAAAAGTTTATGGCCAGCCACGCACAAACATATGGTTGTTTACTTTAAACTTTAATGATTAAAAATCGCCAACAAATAGCATCGCCAAAAGGAATAGGTTGCTGGAATAATGAATTTTGGTAGTTTCTCTCAAGCATGCGCAGAAGAGTTGCTTCGGTTTCACCTTCAAAATGACCGTCATAGATGAAAAGAAACTTTATCTTGCTATGCAAGATTCCTTTAACAAATGATTTGAACAACCAGCAGTACAGCAAGATGTTGGCATTTTAAAAATACAATGGGAATATTTCTTATGACGTCACGCTCTCTATACTGCAATTTCATTGGTTGTTTTGTTATCTTTGACAAAGTGTTGAAACAAGCCCAAAAGTAAAATATTCTTAGAAAATTCATTTTCGAATACCGAAACAAAATTAATTTCAGACAAAAACAAGTAGTTTTGTAACAGAATTTGTCACTTAACCCGATTCCACACAACAGTTGTGTTTAACAGGTAAAAATAAGGCGCCAAGCACAATATTACTTCTATATTAAACATTTATATGCTAAATTTGGCTAGTTTCATTTATTTTATTTCGAAAATTCAATAATTATTACTTATCGTTTGCAAAAATTAATTTATATTTCAAAGAATAAATATGTAATATTCCTCGCTTTTAAATAGAATGAACAAATTTCATATCAACATACAAAGAATCTCGTAGGGAAATATATTTGACGTCATTTCAAACTGATCGCTGTCGCAAAATTACATTTATTTTAATTTATTGTCTAAACGAATTAAAGTTCCTCGAGCGATTGTTGCGAATGGCAATGGTGATTAAATTCTAATAAAAATGGCTTCCTATGCTTTTGAAATGAACATTAAATTTTGCAGTTTTTTAAATAACGGGCTTGTTTCAACTTTTTGCCACAAAAAACAAAACAACCAATGAAATCGCAGTTCGGAGTGCGTGACGTTATAAAAAAAACCCAATGAGCTTGTTTCAACACTTTGTCAGAGAAATAAAAACAACCAATGACATCCCAGTATGAAGAGCGTGACTTCGTAAGAAATATTCCCATTGAAGTACTTCGAATTCGAATTCTTTTCTGAAATTTTCAATGTATTCGAATTTCGATGCGCTGGATTTTTTGACGCATCACACTTGTCCGTAGCATTTGTAGTTTGTTTTATGAAAGTGGGTGACGGACAGACGGACTGAACGATTATGATACTTCCACTTTTAAGTTATAAACGTAGTGTGGAAGCTAAAATGAAACAAATCCGCTTAAGCTGTTGCCATTCACGACGTGAAACAAACCCATTAATTATTTTTTTTAAAGTTTAATAATATTCCGAAAACTGTTAAATTTCGTTATTTTATTTTTAATTGATACGTTAAAGAATGTCATAATTTAAGTTCTATGGGCTTTATTTTAGTTTAAGAAATATTTTTATAATTAAAAAAATATTAAAATGTAATTTTTAAAATTTCGTTAAAACATATTTCACTGTAATCAGTGATCCCACGTCAATTTTCACAGCATAGTTTAATTGAAGTATATTTAACAACTATTTATTCTAAAAATGTTCAAGAAGATACTTTTTGAAAATTTGTAATGTCTCCCACAATTTTTTTTTTAAAAGAAAAGTTATTTCGGGACCAAATAAATAAAAAACACCTTTAAAGTTCATCTAATTACCAGTCTAATGATACCTTATAAACGCTATGGACCTGATATTATGCTTTTTTTTATAAAACTTGATTAATCAACTAACATAAACAGCGACTTTTAACAGTTTTTTTTTGAAAATTCATGTAACGCGAAACTAATTTTTTATTAAGAAGAATTGTCAGTCCCATAGAGCTAATGCATTAGATTTGGAGTCACAACTTCCTTTAGAAGTATTGCTTTGCCATGTTAGCCATTTTTACCCAGGTATGGGGATCAACATAATATCGAAATGAAACAAATTTGAAACGAATATATTATCTTGTTATTTAATAAGATATTTTTGAAGTTTTAAAATGCCAAAAATATACAGCATATGGCGTCACTATTTAAAAACTTTATCAATTAATAATTAAATATCCGGATGTTATTTTCTTTTCAATTTTGTTTTAAATTGATGATTCACATACCTGGTGAAAATGGGATAGCATGGCAAAGCAGTTCTTTTGCAATAGTTGTGATTTCAAAACTTATGCATTAGCTCTATGGGACTGACAGTCCCTCTTAAAAAAGCAGACAACATGTGTCTACTTTGTTTTTACACACTCTTTTTGTAGATAAGAGTGAATGAAATTGCTGACGATTGCTCTGTTTTCGTGAAATATATCTACAGACAAGGAAATAAGAGAAGTAGTTCGGAATCTTTCGGAGACGAAACGCGATCAGTAGCGTCGCGTCACTCACCAACACTTCTAAGTCAAAACTACAAATGGTCTCCTAACATTATTTGGTTGGTTAGGTTGTACGTTTTTTCGGCGATCTATTTCTAGCCTCTATAATGGATGTTTCTTTACAGATGGTTTATTGCTTCGCTCGAGTTGAGCTTATACTAGACATCATCCGTATTATTTTTCTTGAGTATGCATCAAATTAAATTGACTCCACACAGCCAACACACGCCTCGTAATTTCAACGCACGCCTGTCGGGACTCTTCCAATAAAATTTCAACATTTTTGAATTAAAAAAAAATTCATTCAGTTCATAAAAACCTAATTTTAAGAAGTTCCATAATATTTATTCAACACTAATTTTTTGCAATTTTAAATATAAAAGCAAAATATGAGTACTTGGCTAAAATTTTTTGCTACAAATTTAATACAAAGTAATTTTGAAAATTTATGTACATGCGTTTTAATGCATTTTTTTTTATTTTGAGCTTACGTTTAAAAAATAATTATAATGTAAGCTCAAAAATAAAGTGTATGGCCCTTCTATAGTAGTTTATGTTTTCGACAAAGAATGGCAATACTACGTAAATTGTAATGCTCCATAAAATGACGAATTTCCACACTGTTTAAAACATGCAGTTTAAAAATGCGTACTAATTTTTTGGCCTAAATAAAAATGCAATTGTTTTTGATTGTACTTAAAAACGAATATTTAGTTTAGTTTAGTTTGAATTATCGTCGCACTAGAGCTAGAAGAGGGCTATTGAGCGGATATTTAGATAAAGATGCTTCTAGAGTAGTACAAACCAGAAAAAAAAATATTAACTGATTAGGAAGTCAAATTTCCAAATTACCAAAATTCACACCTTTTATATGTGCCGTTCTGGATAAATATTCGGTTTTTCCGCTCCTTGAGCCATCTTGAGCGGAGTCCTGATAGGAATCCCAGAAAGCCAAGTGTAACTCTTTTTGTGGTGCTGCCATCTTTCGTTGAAAATATAAACTATTATAAACTAATGCAAACTGGATGTTACGTTTCACAAGAAAACTTGAATTTTTTAATAAGAGAGTTTAGAAATAATGTAATCCAAGCCAGAAGAGGATATAAAGAACCAATTTAGCCCAAGTTTTAAAAACTATATTCTACAATGTGTGGAAAGAGAAAGTGAAATTTCTTCTCTTGTTAACGTCAAGAGAAGCGTTAGTTTTCTCATAAGTTGCGATATCTGTAGTAAAGAGAGGGAGGTACATTTGACCACTTTTTATGTTTATATTTATTATAATATTTTAAGTAGACTCTTAGAATACTGTTACTATGGCTTGTAAGATAGTCTAAACGATTGAGATAAGCCTTGGGCAGATTGGAGCAAGTTTTGATTTAAAATAATTTAAATTAATGATAACTTTTTTTCACAAGAAACACAATAAAAAATAAAAAAATTAAACTTGTTGAAGCATAAAATGTAAACAGTTGGATGAATTTTTTCTTTATAATTGGCTTTCTCTAACTATTAATTATTTCCTTACAAGTAAGAGCACACAAAATTACATTTACCGTTAAAAATTATTATTTTTTTTATATATTTTCTTCCATATTGTAGTTTCTAATTTCTGCCTGATATATTTATAATGGTTTGTCAAGTAATGGTGCCGATTCATGAATAAAATTTTCAAACCGTTACATAGGTTAATAAGAAGTTCTGAAAGAATCACCTACTTTTCTATTACTTACAGAAATTCTGATACACTGTTAAAAATTTTGTGCTTGGTTTCACCATGATATTGGTTCCTAGTAGCTGCAACGGCTGAATGGTGAAATGTTCCACCATATTTTTGGTATTCGGTTGAACCATTTCTCAGGTTTTTGTTTCCAAATCCAGAAAAATGGTTCAACCGAACACCGAAAAAAAGGTGAAACATTTAACCACTCAGCCGTTGCAGCTACTAGAAACCAATATCATGGTGAAACCAACCAATATCATGGTGAAACCTGGCACAAAATGTTTAACAGTGTAGTAAGGATAGTAAGGACAGACGGAAAAAGTATGAAAGATGGTCATACTTTTAACAAAATTTAAATTTTATTTTAATCGTCCGGTTTAAACATAAACAAGGGTTTTAAACGACATATACACAGAAGGACGGATAGAAAGTAAAGGAGATAGGTACCATACCTTTCTATAAGGAAAAATATAGATGGTTAGAACGGAATTTGGAAAGGGGGTGGAGGGACAAATCGGTCGGAAATCCCCACGTTGTCAATACCTACTTTTCATTTTTTAAAAATTCTTTTGAATTAAAAAAAAAAGAAAGTAATACCTCACTTCAATATATACTGTAATTCTTCCTTAACTCCCCCTCCCCCCATCTAATGTCCCATAATAACAAAATAACGTAATGGTGGAATATCACCAACCTGGATAATTTCTACTGTGACTGTACTCAAGTAACTAATTTATACAAATGTAATTTTTCATTTACCTTCAAATCAAACACATTTGCGGATTTTTTATTGCAATGCCACTTGCCTTAGTAATAAACTATCTTTTATACCTTTGGCTTTAGTACGAAGGAGATTATATAAGTACTGCGCAGTTCTTTTTGTTTTCTTAGTAGAAGTAAAATTACTTAGTTCTTGTGCAACTTCTTTATTTTTTTTAATCTTTCAAATATGTTTTTACGACTTTTATTGGAAATATATATTATATCTATAGCATTGCAAATAACTAGAGTGTTTAGATCATATTTCTGCAAAAATTAAGTTTTTAATTTTAACAATGATGAACAACAATAATAATAATAATAATAAATAATAATAATAATAATAATAATAATAATAATAATAATAATAATAATAATATAATAATAATAATAATAATAATAATAATAATAATAATAATAATAATAATAATAATAATAATAATAATAATAATAATAATAATAATAATAATAATAATAATAATAATAATAATAATAATAATAATAATAATAATAATAATAATAATAATAATAATAATAATAATAACAACAAGTAGGTTTGTAATAGAATCTGTCACTCAGCCCGATACCACACAACATTTTGTGTTCAACAGGAAAAAAGTCGCCAAACACAATATTAATTCTATTATAATCATATATATATATCATAATTAAAGTATTAGATTGGCTGATCACGTGACCTCCAATGCTAACGCCGGGACGCGCATGGAGGCCAAATAGGGGTGGGCCTAATTGCCAATGTTGCTGCCACTTTCAGGAGAAAAAGATTACGAAAAAATACCATTTAATTCTAAAATTACAAGAAAAAATACTAGAAAAGGATTTAAAGTCACTAAAAAGATTCCAAAATGCAGCTAGTATTTTTACGATATTTTTTTGTAAGCAGTCAACATAAGCTTGTTAGTTTAAAAAGTATATTAGTATTTTAGAATGATTCTAAAACTACAACAAAAAATATCGTAAAAATACTAGCTTCATTTTGGAATCTTTAGTGACTTTAAATCCCTTTCTTGTTTTTTTGTAATTTTAGAATTAAATGGTATTTTTTTTGTAGTATTTTTCTCCTAAAAGTGGTAGCAACATTGGCAATTATGACCACCTATTTGGCCTCCATGCGCGTCCCGTCGTTAGCCATAGATATCATAATTAAAGTATTAGATTGGCTGATCACGTGACCTCCAATGCTAACGACGGGCCGCGCATGGAGGCTTTTTTGGAGGTCTTAATGGCCAGTGTTGCTGCCACTTTAAGGAGAAAAATACTATTTAATTCTAAAATTACAAAAAAAAAAAAATACTAGAAAAGGATTTAAAGTCACTATAAATATTCCAAAATGCAGCTAGTATTTTTAAGATATTTTTTGTAATTTTAGAATAATTCTAAAATAAATTCTAAAATTAAGTTAAAAGTTTATATAAAGTTTAAAGAGCATATTAGTATTTTAGAATAATTCTAAAATTATAAAAAAATATCGTAAAAATACTAGCTGCATTTTGGAATATTTATAGTGACTTTAAATCCTTTTCTAGTATTTTTTTTGTAATTTTAGAATTAAATAGTATTCTTTTCGTAGTATTTTTCTCCCTTAAGTGGCAGCAACACTGGCCATTAAGACCTCCAAAAAAGCCTCCATGCGCGTCCCGTTGTTAGCATTGGAGGTCACGTGATCAGCCAATCTAATACTTTAATTATGATATCTATGTCGTTAGCATTGAAGGTCACGTGATCTGCCAATCTAATACTTTAATTATGATATCTATGATTATAATCATTTACACGCTAAATTTAACTAGTTTCATTTATTTTATTTCGATGTTCAATAATTATTTCTTCAACTAGGGGGCTCCGCCCCCTGCTCGCTATGGCTTACCAACCCCCGGTTTCCATAAGCCGCTTCGCGGCCAGCTCGCTGGTGAACGTAACTTTTCTAACACAACTTTGCACAGGCCTACACTGTAAAAAAACTGTTGTTTTTACAGTTAAATACATTATTTTTTACAGTTAAAAACTGTTTTTTAGAAAAACAGTTAATAACTGTATTTATCTTCGTTAACGTGACGTCACACTCACAATCCATCAAATGCACCTGCCCGCGGGGGAAATTTGAAGACGAGCAAAGAGTCACGTGATTGAGATCATCGTTCAGCACAAATACCTAATTCTTGCCCTCGCGACCGAGTAATGACTTTGTCGCGGACGGTTCAGTATTGGGCTCGCACGCAAGAGGTTCCTGGATCAAAACCGGGCCCGGTCCATACCTCTTCCAGGAACTTCTTGCGTGCGAGCCCAATACTGAACCTTCTGCGACTAAGTAATTACTCGGTCGCGAGGGCTAGTATTGGGTATTTTATTTTAGCAGGGAGAAACTGTTAAATTTACAGGGGAAAACCATTGAATTAAGAGTTTTTCCTGCTAAATTAACAGTTTTTCTCTGTTAAAATTACAGTTTTCCTGTAAAAGAATTACAGTTTTAAACTGTAAAAAAACAGTTATTAACTGGCGTCTAAGTTGACAGTTTTTAACTGTAAAAACAACAGGTTTTTTTACAGAGTATGCATATTTTGCCATCCAGATCTGTATCTATGACAAAATTATGTCGATCCTTTGTAATATAGTTATATTCAGCCGCAAGCTCGCACCCTTGGATATTTCTGCGCAATCTCATTGGGTCGCAAGCTTGCATTCTTGGATTCTTCCTCGGCTCGCTATCGCTCGCAAACCCAGGGGATTAACTATTTTCATTAATCTTCTTTCGCAAATTAATGTTTACTCATTATCACTCTCACTCATTATTACTCTCATCTCACTCTATTGTGATATTACAACAATCCAAACTGAATCATATCACATAAATAAATATTTAAATGAAATTTGGGATGTAACCTAGCCTGATTTTTTTTGCTTTAAAACGATGTATCCCACTCGTTTGTGTGACTTGAGGTTCGTTCTGTGAAAGTGGGTGACAGACAGACGGATTGAACGATTATAATACCTTCCACTTTTTACGTTATAAACGTAGTGTGGAAGCTAAAAAAACATTTCGCTTAATATGTTGGCTAAACAACAAATCATAAAACAATGTTTAACAAGAGCAACTTTCTAAATTTGCCCCCCCCCCCCAAAGTAATTAACATGTTCCATATCTTGATATTTCCATAATTAAAACATCTTCAAAAACTTTCTAAAAAAACAAAAAGGAATGTCACATTATTCGAGTGTGCAAAGTTTATTTTATTCGCATCTATAAGAATACATTTTTCAGGATAAATAAAAAAAAATAAATAAAACTCTTTTACTGTGGTGTTTTGCTGCGAACGAATAATAAAAATTAAAAAAAAACGAGATATTAAATAAAAAAAAGAAAGCCATCTGCCAGCTGAAAAAGAAAAAGTTGAAAGAACAACGCGATATTTTTCATCAGTTCTGAATATTAAAAAACTGTTTTATAAAAAAAGGGAAATTTTGTGATTCCACTTAAGCAGAATTAAATAAAATAATTTTGCTATAAAATAGTTTTGGTATAAAAAATATTTGTTTATTGAAAATGTTTATTAGAGTAATTGTTATGTTAAATGTTAATTTAATATAGTTTTGTCATAATTTTTTTACTATCTTTTTTTACATAATTTTAATCTATAAATCTTCTATCTTGCTATAATATATTTTAAGGCCAAATCATTTAAAAAAAAAATCTGTAAACCTTTTCTACATATAAACACAAAACCAATGTAAAAAGAACAAGTTAAAAAACTGTTCTTTTTAAAAGAGCAGAAAAGAGAGCAACTGTTCTTTAAAAAGAACGTAACAAAATCACACATTTCTGATCATTTTCTGTGGCCGTTTTGCAGAAAAGGAATAAGTTTTTTTTTGTGGCTGACTTATTGTAATTTTTAATTAAAAAACTTATTGAAAATTTGAAAAACAAATAAGTGGGCATCGAGGCATAAGGGAGACACACCTTCCCAAAAAAATTTGTATTTCTGACATCAATATTTCATCATGTTATGGCTGCTGACACTTCAATCCTATACTTTAACATAGAGAAAATTAATTTTTATTTTAAATTAAAAAACTAATTGGAAATTTGAAAACAAAAAATTAGGTCGAGGCATAAGGAGACACACGTTCCCAAAAAAATTTGGATTTCTAACATCAATATTTCATCATGTTATGGCTGCTGACACTTTAAAAGAGCTTACTTTTTTTTTAATATAGAGATATAACTATGCAATCATTATAATCGTTTGCAAAAATTAATTTATATTTCAAAGAATAAATACGTAACATTCCTCTCCTTTAAATGAAACCAAAACATTTCATATGAACATACAAAGAATCTCTTAGTGAAATATATTTGACGTCATTTCAAACTGATTGATGTCGCAAAAATAAATTTCTTTTAATTTATTATTTAAAAGAATTAAAGTTTCTCAAGTGATTGTTGCGAATGGCAATGGTAATTTAATTCTAATAAAAATGGCTTCGTATGCTGTTTAAATGAGCATTAAATTGTGAAGTTTTTTAAATAATTGAAGTACTTCGAATTCGAATTCTTTTCTGAAATTTTCAATGTATACTAATTTCAATGCGCTGAATTTTTTTGACGTATCACACTTGTTTGTAGCATTTGTAGTTTGGGCTATGAAAGTGGGGGACAGATGGACTGAACGATTATAAAACCTACCACTTTTTACGTTATAAACGTAGTGTGGAAGCTAAAAAATTGATTTAAATATATTTTTTTGAATGCTGATATCCTCTAAAATACAACATTGTTCAAAATTATCTTTATATTAATATGTTTAGGATTTTTCGATATTTCTTAAAAACTGCTTCAAAATATGCTATTTGCTTTTGAAGATTTGTACATAGCACATACAACACATATTTTTACTCAGAAATAACATTTCGATAGCCATTAATAGATATGCTGACAAATACTAAAGAAGTAAAAACACGTTTTGAACTACACTGAGTTTAAAAATCCATAAAAAACATTCCTTAAAAAGAAAGTATTCATTCAAATATTAGCTTAGTTTTCGTAAAAGAACTAATATTTATGTCGAATATTGTAAGGGATAGAAACATAAAAAAAAATAGCAATCCTTTCTTGCGGTTAATATGCTCCTACAATCGGAAAATAAACAAAATGTTTCGGATATTTAACAGACGATTTAAAATGTATTTTATGCAAATTTCAATGCAAAAAGTTGATTTAAAAAGGAGTATGAGTTATTGGTTATGGATCATTTTCTACGCATGTGTCAGACATTTTTTAAAGTTTTGCACAGGGTTATAATTGAGATACTATTTATGATTGCAATGAAAAGTTATCAACATATTTCTGAGTAGTCTGTAAGAAAGGTGAAAATCGTAAAAATGACAACATGGCTGCTCTATTTTTACCAACCCTTTTACTTTATCTTCCTGCTGCATAGGTAGAGTCATGTAGGTACACATAACAAAATTGAAGGCTCTTCTTCAAGGTTTCGTCAGTAGAACACTATATTTTGGTAATTAAAGTTTTTGAAAATTAGCCCTTTAGGAAAGTTTGATGATTTTTCTAACAATGTACACCAGAACTGATAGAGTTAAATTATGAATACGACTTATCGGTATCATGCGTTCATTTAACTAATTGATGACGACTTTGCGAATACCTTTAACACCTTTATTTCCAAATAAAAACGTTAACTTTAAGTTTTTTGAATTCGGTTTTCGTGAACTTAATTTGTCCTTTATAAATTGTTTCGGACTATGATCTTCATTTGTCTGGTATTTTATTTATTTAGATGTACCAGAAGGTTAATGAAAAAACAGAAACGAAAACTTTTATATAGGAAAATATATACTACAGCAAAGATTTAGGCTTAGAAAAGGTTTTGTTACCGTTTTTTCTTTTATGTATTTATAAAGACACCGCATAGCTGTTATAATATAATAAATTATAATAAGATAGCAATCTTCAAAGTGTGTTTGATCGTAAAATTCGAATTGCGTGTAACGGAATTGCGTATGCCGTATACTTTCAAGTACAATATCTAGAATATTCTAGAATTTTTGTAATATATTTTTAGTTTGAAATGCTTATCTTTCTCCTGGTATGGAGGCAATTTTGTTTGTTTAATCTAAGGTTAAAATTCTATGAAATGCAAGAAACAGTTGATGCTTTTATAACGAAGTTTTTAGCCTACTTTTCTGTTTTAATTCGAAAGAATTAAAAAAATGAAAAAAGTAGGTATTGACATGCGGTCGATGTCCGTCTGTCTGTCTGTCTGTCCGTACCCCCCTTCCAAAATCGGTTCTATACATCTGATCTTAAAAATTCATTTTTGGTTAGAAAGCTATGACCTCAGAGACCCAACTTTCATACTTTTTGTCCGCCTGTCTGTACGTCCGGACGGACATAATTTTACTATCTGTCGGCGAATTTCCCATTGAATTAGCATTGGAATTCAATTTTGAGTCATTTAAATCACTGTTGCCAAATCAACAATGGCAAGAGAGACATTATTTATTTAAAAATATTTGAAGCAAAATAATTTTTTATGAATCAGTTTAGAATGACGTCATAAAATGTAGCACAATGTGATTCTTTAATTGTTCATTAATAGTTTACCAAGACAGCGGCAAGGCATATTTTTTGCATACAATTATGCTTAGTTTTAATTTCCATTTCGTATTTTTAAACGCAGTTTTGATTGGTTTCATTATTTTTGTTATTAATAAATATTTAATTATTCTTCGAACTACAAATAAATCGAGCTGACGATAAATAATATTAAGTTAATTTGCGAAAGAATATTAAAGAAAATAGTTGATTTTGTCTTTCAGAAGTTTATGTTATAGCTGAATGCTGTGTTTAGCGATTTTTTTTTTCTAATGTGTATAAATCTAGTGTAGAAACAGTTGTTGGTGATATTTACTGTTAAGAACCTAGTTGTTTCCCGATTAGAATTTCAGTAAGTATTTAAGCAACAGGAAAGTAGGCTATTTTAGTTCTTTAAGAACTTCTTGTTTTTTTATTTGTATTAAATTTGAAGGCAAATGCTTAAAGGGACGATGAAGCTTGATGTGCAATGTGAATTGTAAAAAAATTGGTGTAACGTTACTTCATAAAACTGGTTGCATCCTGTGCTGCTTCCTACTTTATGTTTATGGTTTTAGCTTTCACCAGAAAAGGGAAGTAACCTTTCACCATACAGTAGGAGTAAGCTTACACTGCAGAAAAAGGCAAGCCTTCTGTTAGAAATATCAGGCCGTTTGGGAGATTCGATTTCTTTTTCGGACTTACTGCTGACTAACCGTGACCACTTCACTGTTAATTGTGAAGTTTGTGTGTCGACCATGTGTATCAGCTGCCTTGTTTCTGTAATTTTATACTTCTAATTCTTTTATTTTAATTTGCTGTTGATTTTAATAAAAATGCTTTATTGCTATTATGTGGTTGAGCATGTTTCCAAAAGAATCCAACACTTTCATCACACATAAGGGGTAAAAAACCGATGCCTCTAATTTTAAGATGGAACTAACCGCCATAACTGTAGTATAATAACACTCCACATACCAGTGTGCGACTTTTTTAGAGTATTTTCCCTCCTTTTTGGTGTTTTGTAGCCAAGACAAACCTTTTCTTAAGGCGATACTCGATCTTGAAATCCCTCAATTGTAAGAATGTATTTTTACACACTACTTTATGCCGGCTAATTGAGATTCGCGCAATTTTTCATCATGTTTTTCGTTTTACTACATTTGTAAATGCGCTTGCTGTTGTGGAAGGTCCCAAAGCTTTTTGTTGAATTAAGTACACGTAATTTGAGTTCAATCGGCTAATTACAGAATTTGTATAACTTAAGATATTGATAATATGTGTTATCTTTCGCAAAATTCTTGTGTGTTTAGAAGAATAAAATGATCGAGACGAAGCAATAACAATGCCTTCCACTTATTAAGTTATGCAAGTTATATATGCAGTAGCGGATTTCTAAATAGGCTAGCTAGGCTAGAGCCTACGGCGGCAAATTGTAGTACACTGAAAAAAAAATTCTTGCAAAAAAACCATAATTGTATGGTAATAGTATTTCTAGTAATAAAACCAGAATACCAGGTACTTAAACCATTCAATTAGTAACCTTACTATTCGTTTTGGTAACGGATTACTAGAATTTCTGGTATCTAAAATTATAGCTCTTTTTACCATTACGTTTGGTAAGATTACAACTATGAAAAGTAAGTTTACCACCACAAATGGTTTTCCTACCATACGCTTTGTTTTTATACGAGAAGCATGGTTAACAAACCAAATTAATTTCCAGAAAGCATCGGTCTTTTACCATATGCTTGGTGATCGGATCATGTTGAGCGCAATGATACCTATCAAATACCACGGTATTAGCTGAAATTTTGACTACCAATATACGTATGGTAAATATCACTCATCAAACATGGCGGTGCTGTGTTGCAGTCGTTTGTGGCAACTCGAAAGAAGTCATAAAAGCAAACTAAACTAATTATACTAGTAGTATATTTTGCATTTTATTGAAAGTAATATGAAAACGAAGCTCCGCGCGACATTTCCCGATGGATCCGGTACATTTCTTGCGAAATGAAATTTAAAATTTATAATAAGAAATACGGTGATTACGCATGTGGTTTACGTAATCTTATTTTTTAATATTAACTTTGTGCATGGCAATAATACTATTGTATACGGTAATAAAACCACTATATACGGTAATGAAACCACTACATACGGTAGTAAAACCACTACATAAAGTAATAAAACCAAATGCGCTACCAAACATCATGGTAATGAAACCATATTTTTCTAGTAATTTTACCATAAAGTCACTACCAAACAGATACTGGTAGATAAACCACATTTTTTTGTGTTCCATATGAGCCAGAAAATACGGTTAAATATACCAGATTCTGGTAGTTGGACTAGAATTTTTTTTCCAGTGTAGGCGGCAAATTTTCTTCGACTTCCGCAAAACCTTCCATGCTCGGTTCCCCAAGATTTATCCGGCTCCCCCAAGACCCAAATAGCATTTTGTTTATGGTTGTGAGAATGACCTTGACCTTAGAAATTCTTAGAAAACTAGGGGGCTCCGCTGTCGCTCGCCAACCCCCGGAATTGCTGCACAATTCCATTAGCCGCTTCGCGGCCGGTTTGCTGGTGAACGCTGGTGAACGTAACTTTTCCAACCCAACTTTTCACAGGCCTATGCATATTTTGCAATCCAGGTCTGTATCTATATGACAAAATTATGTCGAGCCTTGGTAATATAGTTGTATTCAGCCGCAAGCTCGTACCCTTGGATATTGCTGCGCAATCTCACTGGCTCACAAGTTTGCATTCTTTCTCTCCGCCCCCTGCTCGCCAATCCCCGGGAATTTCTGCGCAATTCCATTGGACCGCTTCGCGGCCGGCAGGGGGCTACGCCCCCTGCTCGCTATCGCTCAATAACCCCCGGGAATTGCTGCGCAATTCCATTGGACCGCTTCGCGGCTGGCAAGGGGGCTACGCCCCCTGCTCGCTATCGCTCAATAACCCCCGGGAATTGCTGCGCAATTCTCATTGGCCGCTTTGCGACCGGCTCGCTGCGCTCGCTTACATAAATTAGATTATGTGCTAGCAATTAAAAAAACAAATATGGAGCCGTATATACACTCACATTTTATTAAATAAAAACGCTTATCATTATTAAAAACTGATATTGTTACTCTGATCTTGGACATGTGATCAAATTAAACGGAATTGACTGTATTTATATTCTGTTCTAACGAAGTTTTTGTTCATATGTTCAGTAATCTTACTAAAAATAACTTTCGAGAAAAAAACTAGCTTATTTCCTATTTTATTGCCAAACATTTAGTTTTTTAAGATATATACTATACTATATAGCTATAGCATAAGGTGGGGGAAGAGCCCCGCAATTCTCAGGATTTTTTTTAAACATTGTGGTCGAAAGGGGGTAGATAATCCCTTTGGGGAATTCCTTAAGTTTTGAAGCTGCGTGTATTTGCCCCGTTTCACTTTATTTTGAAAAACAAGCCTATTTATTTTTAGAGACATGTTGAGGCAATTCTTTCAAAACGCAACTGAAGTTTAAGTGCTCTAATACATTGGATTATTTGTTAGTATTTCACCTCAAGCCCGCCTTATTTTATGTAGCATTAAAGTAAGAGATCAGAAAAATTACATCTAAAAAATGATGAAAATCATCTGATGAAAAACATACTTACAGAATTTTTTTAATTTAATTAATTTAGTAATTTATGGGCACGAACTTTAATTAAACAACGGGTTACAATGAGACAAATCAACCATTGGTGATCAACTTTTGAATCGATTTTTATCCCCACCTACCCTATAGGCGGCAATTTTTGGTTCAGCCTATAGGCGGCACAATTGGAAATCCGCCACTGTATATATGGAAGCTAAAATATTATCCTGTATTAAAATACAAATGGCAAATAAGAATATTAAAAAAAGGTTTTAATAAATTATGTGGTCCGTACTATCAATCGAAAATTTGTCCTCGATATCCGAATAAGTTGCATAACAATTCAACTGAAACAATTATATTTTATTGACCACTTTCAAAATTATTTTTTTCCCATTTAGTCGTAAGAATAAAGATCATCATATTTCTTTATTTACTCAGCTTTCCAAACGAATTTAATAAAATGGTTTAACTCTTATAAATCTATTTCTAAACCAATTCGAAATAGACAAAATTGGTTATATGCCAATGGCATTATATAGTTTATTTCTGAAATTGAATTATATTTTACAATCTTCGAAAAAGGTCAAGGCACATCAATATAACGCTTATTATTTTATTAGCTATATATTATATTTAAAATCTTATATAGAATTTAAAACAAATTTGGGGATATTATAATGTTGCAGCTTCAAAATTCTTTGTTTAAAAGTTAAGATATCAGAGACCTATCTTTTAAACTTATTGTGTTTGTACTATTATAATTTTTGTTCTTTCAGAATTCCCTGTTTGTTACCAAAAAGCATTTGTCAACTTCAAAATATCCAAATTCTCGATTTCTATCGAAATGTCAGATTGCACGACCATAAATACATTTAGAAAGATATTGGACTTCAGTTCTGAGACAAAAAGTTGATGATTTGAAGGTACTGTTATGATGAAAAAACGTAATTGTGAAATATTTGGCGATTTTCTTAAGCGACACAAAAAATATCACACAATTTTGGTAACCATTGACGCTTTGTGTACGGCCTTATGCTCAACAAAAGTTATAAAAACAAGCATTCCGGATCAGCAGGCATTGAAAAATTCGCCAAGGGATTAGAGGTTTTAGCCACTTATGTAGACCGAGAAAGCAATGAAGTGAACCAGCAACCGTTCATAGTTTGGTTCCCCCAACCCCTAAATCTGCTTAGGGGGGTTGTCCCCGAACTACTTAACTTTTACCACAGTGCTCTTGACTAGAAACGTTTTATACACCCCAGCCTCAATTTCAAGGATGGAAACTCAATATGGTCCGATCTGGAATAGAAGGACTACCATAAAAACAAGGATGGAGAAATCTGTGCGATTTTTTGCGAACAGTGTTTGGAGGGAATGTAACATTAGTTCCTCCTATGAAAAGTTAGATTCCTCCTATATTTATAATGTAATAAAAAAACTTGTAGCAAGGAATTTGGTTAATTTTTTTAGATTCACAAAGATTATATTGGGCATTTCCCCGCGTGACTTACACTACATCGGACGATTTAACAAATTTCGTTTGCATAGTTCATAAATATTTTCTACTTATTAAAAAAAATAATGTATGTCAGTTTACCCCTGAACATATACTATTTTTAGAAATCATAAAAAACCATTTTCATTTAGTATTTCACTAAAAAATAATAAAAATGTCATAATATGACTTACACTACATGAAAGGAAGTCGAGTTTTGGTTATCATTTAAAACTCTCATTTCTTCTTCATAGTGCAGTAAATAAACATTCTACCAGTGCTTAATTTAAGTATAAGGTTTCAAGCTAAATAATTTAATTGCAAAAAAATGTTGAAATATCATAGGAAATAATTTATTAACATTTTTGTGCGTGGTATGTATTTACGTGGAATTAACCCATTGTAAAAATGGAAATGTTTTATATAATTCTCGTCACTCCTGTATTGGTTAACCTGTTTCTCAGCACAAAATATAAACAAATGTAGAACTTCAAGTTGGGACAAAGAACATCGTAAAAGAGATTCATTCCGAATTACATTTAAAAACACTGAAAAAAAAATCTGAAATGTTTTTTTTCCTAGGTTGAACTCTCAGAGAGAAAGAGAGAGAGAAAGAGAGAGAAAGGCTTAAATTTCATGAAAATTTCGTTATTTGGGATAAAATGATGTCGTGAAAAAGGCTCTGAGTAAACCGTTCGTCAAATTGGGAATAATTCCTGTCCGGGAACATGCGCATCGTCTACAGTAGCTACTTCGCGAGGAAAGGATTGTCAAAAAGCACAAAATTTGTTTGACGATTGATTAAGTTGTAAAAGTAAGTATTTTAATTTCTGAGAGTAAGGAAAATTGTAGTAATGTACGTTTGAATCTGAGGTAAAAGGTTACTATTAGGAAAGTAGAACAAATTCAGACATTTTTATTAGTAAGTTTTAATAACCACACTTATTGTTACAACATTGAAACTAGGGATGTGAAACGCCACATGACTTTCAATTACCTCTCAATAATAGATACTCAATAAGCTAGAATTCCTTTATAGTTTGTAAAAAAAAGTTTTTATTTTTCAGTAATACCTTTAAAACCTAGAAAATTATTTGGCAGATACACTTTGTGAATGCACGATTATCTCAAACACTTTAGTATGACGTTCGACATGTACTACAGGGTACGGTATGCTTTAATGGGTTAAAGTTAAAATGCTGAAATAAATTTCAAGTGAAATGAATTTTATCAAACTAACATAAAGTTTCTTTCGCTAATGCATAATCTATTTCTACAATCGAAATATATCTTTATTTTATCTTTAGATCAGATTTTGGAGTTTTAATGTTAATCATGTTTTCATAAATTCAGGAGTATTTCTGAATTAGTTATTGTTACCATCTTTTATAGAACAACGTTTTGCCGTATTTTATGGTACAACGTTTTACCATCTTTTATTCATCTACGTTTAAGCACTTTCAAATGATTTTCAAGTGGAATGGCTTTGACATACACTTTAACCCCTTTTCTCTAATTTACCTTCACAGTGTGATGGTAAAAGTGCAGCCACATCACCCTGTGCTGTGAATTTACATATGATGTAAAAATTATTGTGTGGTACCGGCGAACACGTTTGCTTTTCTAGCAGTGATTGGATGCATCTTCTCAGTGTTTAAACGCTATTGGAGTAAGTTGTTTATGTGACTCTGTAACAATACATCAATTTGCTGTAAAACAAACTTTACAACACTGTGATGTAAAAAGTAACTGCCATATGTGCTGTAATTTTACATTTTTTTACAGTGCACATAAGGGACGGCACTGGCGCGATAAATTTAACTATGGAACAGTGGTAAAATGACGTTAGCTGTGATAATGGACGGACAATAATGCAAAGACGTTACTGACGAATGAGACCGAAGGAACCTGGGCCCCCAAACAAAAATTATTTATAGAAAATTAAAAAAAATAATATTCAAACCAATTTAAAAAGTGGGATTATAGATTACCATTAAAAAAGAAACCGTTTGTACAAATCTATAATAATAAAAGAAAGAGTCTGTCTGTGTGTCTGTTTGTGTTCGGATCGTAAAAGACCTACTTATACTGCCCTCAGAAATTCGAAATTTTTAAGATAGATTCCCTTTAATACCAACGTGTGCACCTGAGGCTTAGTTTTTTCATATTTGTTCAATTTTTAGAGAAAATTCGAATTTTCTTAAAAAAATACACCACTTTCGCTCAAATCCGATCATTTTTTCTCTTTCCTGATGCCATCGGCTGAAAAAATTAAATAAAACTTTTAACGAAAACATTTAAAATTCAAAATGTTTATTTTATTCTTTTGCCATTACTTTCAGAAACTGTTGTTGTTGTTGTTGTCGTGTCCATGTTGTGTGCAAAAACTAGATGGATCCGAAGCTGTCGTAGACAGCTTTCGCTATTTCTTCTGCATCTTCGGAGAGAATTAAAATTTCTGGATCTTCAAAGCCAATCCTGAAGAGCCTGGCTTGAATTGCTGGGCAGCCAAATATATGCTGCGGGGACAGTTGGACACCAGGACAGTTTGGGCAGTTTGTGGAGAAGCTTCTTTGTCCTTCCGTTGAGATTTTCATTCCTTTTAAATGTTTTGTTCGTAGTCTGGCTATTATTGAAGATATTGTACGGTTACAATTTAGAGCAGGGATGGAATATTTAAAATTATTTTTGATAAGTCTACGGCTGGCAACTGCATTGGCGTCAACGAGAGTTATGAGGTTAGATGATTGGGGGCATACTCTTGATTCTTTGGCAAGCTCATCGGCTTTTTCATTTCCAAGGATGTTAACATGAGCTGGTATCCACTGTAACGTGCAGGTTTTCTTGGCTGCGATGACGTTGTTGATGGATAGGATTATTTCATGGCTGATTTGGCACTTGCCCTTCTGAATGGCCTGCAGGGCAGATCTTGAATCAGAAAGGATGGTAATGCCGCTGGATCTGTGGATGCTTTTGGACAGGAAAATCTCCAACGCACTCTTGATGGCAACGAGTTCGCATGTATAGTTGGAGGCAATTTTCCCTACAGGAATTTTGTGACACTCATTTTCATCGCCTGGACCCATTAAGAAAACTCCTGCACCTCCTCCATCAAGATTTGAATCGGAGGAGCCATCTGTGTAGGCTAATACCAAATTTTGGGCTTTGGTGGTGAGTTCATTGATGGTATGGACGCCTTTTTCTATGGACTTTCAGAAACTAAATTCATTATTTGAAAAATAATTGACATGTTTCAAGTGACGTAATTCCGCCAGTCTTCATTCCCGGATTTTATTGTGGGTTTATTTGATGGTTTTTTCATTGATTTTTCTGTTGACTGCATGTATGCATATTTAAGCAATAAATGTATAGTTAAGCTATTACTGAACTATAATGGTTAATAAAGGCCATCGCCCTAGAGCTATTATGTTTTATGTCTGTATTTTTTCGCCAAATCCGTTGCCAAACTCGCCAAATTATTAACTAAAATTCGCCAAATAGGCAATTTCTTTTATAAATAATTTATAAGCTGGTCGGTTGTTCGAAGGTCATTGTGTTAGAGCTGTATAATGGGTGTGGGTAGCTATATCTATTTTCTCGCCAAATTATTTCCCAAAACGCGCCAAATGAGCTAAAAGGTTTTATGTTTTTATGAGGGAGTTGTGATTACATTTATGAGTGCATTTTATAGCGTATTTTTCATTTTGGAATTTTAAGCCAATGAAACGGGATTTTATAATTTATAACGAGCGGAAACATTAATAAGTTTATGATCCTATAACAGGGTAAATGGTACACATATTTGGAATTTATTTGATATTTTTTTTATTCCGTGCGAAGAACGGGTATAAATTTGCTAGTCTATCATAAAAATGAAGTTGTGTGTATTTATGTATGTGTCTCATACACTCTTAAACTAGACATTTGTGTGACTCGTAACTTGGCACAAATGCGTATTTCATACTTAGATTATGAATTTTGAACTTTCAGGTTTCAAAACGTTCTATATTTAGAGAAAATTCGAATTTTCTGAAAAAAAATGCACCACTTTTGCTCAAATAGGATCATTATTTTTTACTTTCCTGATGCCATCGGCTGAAAAAATTAAATAAAACTTTTAACGAAAAACCAGTTATTCTATTTCTGCCAGTCTGTAATTAATGGCTTTCAGGAACGATTGCCAAAAAAGACTACAGCTATTTTTCTGGACATGTCTGCTGTCTTCGATAGAGTATGGCGCCAGAAACTCATCACACTAATATACGACTATGGTATTGGAGGACATGCTCTGACATGGATTAATGACTTCCTGAGGAGGAGAAAAATAAAGGTGCGATACAACGGTTGTCTGTCCAAATGTAAGAACATCTTTGCCGGAGTGCCACAAGGCTCTGTTTTGAGTCCTCTACTTTTTCTACTTTATGTAAATGACATTCATCCCAACCTTGAAAATGGAACTAAAGTAGCCTGTTACGCCGATGATATTGCGATATGGCACACGGACAGACACATGTCAGAAAAGGCACTACAGAAGTCCCTCAATGGAATTGTCAAATGGACACAGGATCTAAAGCTAAAAATCAATGTTGAAAAAACAAATTTTAGCGTCTTCTCAACAGACAGAAAGCACAGAAAACTTTTTGATCCTAAATTAAATATCGAAGGTAAACGTATTGTAAAGGCATCCAATCCCAAATATCTAGGAATAATTCTAGATGCCGAATTGAAATTCACTGAGCATTTGAAGACAGTCTCTGAAAGAGCTCTCAAAAAATTGAAAATTATCAGGAGTCTCTGCGGCACGGACTGGGGAGCTTCTGTCAAAACTCTTAAGACCACATATATTTCACTTTTTAGACCCATTATGGAATATGCTTCCCCAATATGGGCTCATGCTTCCGATACGGCCTTAAATAAGTTAGAAAGCATTCAAGCGAGAGCTGCTAAGATAATAACAGGAGCAGTTTCATCTACCAATAATGGAAAAATAATTAGGGAGTGTGGTCTAGAAACTCTACAAAATAGAAGAAAAGTAAATATGATTAAGTTTACGAACAAAACATGTAGTCGCCCTCCTGAACATATATCTCGCATTGCCTTTAGAGAGTGGAATGATATGTCAAGACTGAAACGATCTTCACCCATGCAATATGATAGAGATATCAGAGGAAGTGTTGGCCTTGAACACAACAAATGGGCTATAGTTCAGGAACCCATCTCTTTCAAAAAACTTCCAATGAACACCAGCGTTCACATTGACCTTTTGGAGCCATGCAACAAAAATGAACAAAAGGACATCATTAGGAAAAAGGGACTCAATGCAATAGAACAATTTCCAAAAGAGGACTTTGTACATGCATACCACAGATGGCTCCTCTGACAAAACCATCACCAACGGGGGTGCCGGTGTGTTTTTAACTACTTCAGATGGTGTGTCTCACCAGGGTAAATATGGTGCGGGAAACATAGCCTCTAACTTCACCTGTGAGCTGAGGGTAATTCTGGAGGCACTAAATATATATAAGGCCCTTCCCACTTCCAAGCAGGCAAAAGGCCCAGTAGTCTTTTGCGACTCAAAGGCCGCCCTCCAAGCAATTCTGAAAGGACATTCTTCTATCACCCAAGAAATCATCTCAGGTCTTCAAGATCTTCAGACTATAAACAAGACCTGCATCCTCCAGTGGATTCCTGCACACGTCGACATAGAAGATAATGAAACTGCGGATAGATTGGCCAAGGAGGGCCAGAGACCTCAACACTAGCTGCAATGATGTTTCTCTTCAGGATGCGAATGCAGTGGCCAGATATAAGCTTAGAGAAAAATCCATTCAGACCAAACATCTTCTCTCTGAAATAACTGCGAACAGATCTACTCTTAAAACCATAACTAGGCTGAGAACCGGACACCACAGGGGTATGAAGATAGATGGAGATGGCAAGAAGATCTATAGAAGCTGTGAACATTGTCCTGATACACAGCTTACGCCTACTCACATCTATGAGTGTCCGGCTATGAGCGCCAGCCTGAGAAAGATTGGAGTACTGCCGACTATGCTAGATCCGTATGAAGACAACATCAAGCAAGTCGTAGAAGAAATTATCAAAATTCGCGGACACATATAGAGTTCGACTCTCATGGACACGACAAAAAAAAAACGAAAACATTTAAAATTGAAAATGTTTATTTTATTCTTTTGCCATTACCTTCAGAAACTAAATTTATTATTTGAAAAATAATTGGCATGTTTCAAGTGACGTAATTCCGCCAGTCTCCATTCCCGGATTTTATTGTGGGTTTATTTCATGATTTTTTCATTGATTTTTCCGTTGACTGCATGTATGCATATTTAAGCAATAAATATATAGTTAAGCGATTAATGAACTATGATGGTCAATAAAGGCCATCGCACTAGAGCTGCATATTAGTGTTTTATGTCTTTATTTTTTCGCCAAATACGTTGCCAAACTCGCCAAATTATTAACTAAAACTCGCTAAATGGGCAATTTCTTTTATAAATAATTTATAAGCTGGTCGGTTGTTCGAAGGTCATTGTGGTAGAGCTGTATAATGGGCGTGTTTGTAACTATATTTATTTTCTCGCCTAATTATTTTCAAAACGCGCCAAATGTGCTAAAAGATTTTATGTATTTATGAGGGAATTGTGATGACATTTATGAGTGCATTTTATAGCGTATTTTTCATTTTGGAATTGTAAGGCAATGAAACGGTATTTTATACTTTATAACGAGCGGGAACAATAACATAAGTTTATGATCCAAAAACAGGTTATATGGTACACATATTTGGAACGATATGATATTTTTTAATCCGTGCAAAGAACGGGTATAAATTTGATAGTATTAAATAAAGACGGAGAAATGTGGGTGTGAAAATAATGTTTTCCTCCATTGGATTAACAAAGGGCACTTTGGTTTGTTGACCCGAGTTCATTCGGTCTCATTCGCTTTTAACTGTGGTAATAGTGCAGTAGAAATAAGCGAAAAAACACCTTTATCTAGAAAAAATTGGAACATAAACTATTCTTGTTGCAAATGGTAGGTAACATGCTTCTAATGAACATACTAAAAATCGCAACCCGTACTGTCGCGACAAATATGTTTTTTTGGCCGCCATCTTGAAAAAACGTCAAATTTTTTTTTAAAAATCACAATAAACCATAATAAGTCGAGTTTGGTATCAAATTAAAGGAAATTTTTTGCTGACAAAGAATATGATATTGGTTTCAAAACTAAAAATATTTACAAGCATGATTTTGGAAGGAAACGATGAGAAAACGTCAAAAAAATATCACTGCAAGTGACGGAACCACCCCTTGGTATTATTGAGATGTCCAACAAAAGTTTGCTACTTTGCGACTCAAAGCCATGATTCAAAGAATGAAGTCACTAATAATAAGCAATATTGAACAAACTGTCACGAAATGTACTAAAAGAATGGACAAAGAATGACTGAAAGTTAACATTTAGCCTGCATTTTAAATCATTCGAAGAACTAACTTATGCAATGAGTTTGCTGACCTGAGTTTTCCGTTGATATAACTGATGTAGGGATGACGAAATATTTTGTAGTTCTAAACAAGGCAATGCAATTTTTATAAACCGCAGTAAATTTACTGATTCTTCAAGTGTTTTGTGGAATTTTTTAATGGAATAACAGATAGTGCAGACAAGCTAACGTGATATGATGGAAAGAGATATTCAAAATAAACTTACATTCTTCCAGCGATGGAACTTTATTGAGAACTGACTGAACTGCAGTTATGATAAAAATATTGAAAAAAAGGATTAAAAAAAAAGGATTATTGCAGGCAAAACTCATCATTTAGATACGCGTCTTTTAACAAAGAAGACTTTCTTGTGTTCCCTTGAATAATATAATACAGGCTGTAATTTTTTTTTCAATTACGAATTATCTACATTACGAACTAACTTCATTATCTAATCAAAACAGTCGACAAATCAGGAACACTTACAAATATTCTTTTGCAAACTCATTAGTTTTAAAATCTTGCTAGATAAAAATATGGATTTTAAAGAAATAAAAATAATTAAAAAAAAATATTATTTAAACTGTAATGTACATTAAACTATAATATATAAAAGTTGAAAGTTATATCAGTGGTTTGTAAAATAAAGTTAATTTAATTAAAATTAAACCTCAATCTTCATCGTTATCTAAATCAAAACTGTATCCAGAGTTTGCACAGTCCTTTCCACAACTGTTTTTGTAAACTACTAAGCATGGATGTCTGTATCGACGGCAGTGTGGAATTCAGGGAATGGCATATTAAAATTTTTTGCAAATAATTATATACAAATGCACTCGAAGGAGGTGGTATTTGGCTGCATTTTGTGTTGGGGGTAACCGAGCTATATCAAATCCTTTCTTAGTTGAAACGCAGCATATTTAGTGTGCTTGAGTTGGTGTTACCTTCATAAAGTACCACAATTAATTTACAACTAATTTATACCAAATATTCTTTACCAATATCGTCGGATGACTCAAATTTGCAAGCCTATCGCGTAAGGTTTTTGATTTTATTATACTCTTGAAAGCCCAAAATTTACTTTTTTCAAATAGCGAATAATCGTAGCAATAGAGCTAGACAAGGGCTACTAAAGTTTTAAAAGCTTCCTCTTGTATTAGATATTTGAAAAACTTGAATATCTCGAATTTAATAATATTTTATGGCAGATTACATGTAAAAAGAATTCTTAGTAGAATGGGTGAAAGGTGGCATTAAAATATCCGCATCATCGGCTACTACAGTTACTTGCCTTTCTTGTGCTTTTTTAATTCTTCCTTGGCGATTACTGTATTTGTATCACATTCTACATGAACCACGGAGAGAATGACCACTTTCTTTCAAATAGCTTTCTCTAAAATATTGCAAAAGCATCGTTTTAGCAATTGGAAATAAATATGTATTTCTTCACATTTATAGGTGATTTTTCATCAAATACAATTACAATTACAACGTATGCATTTTTTATGCGTAATTTGAGGAAGAGGCTGCAGCATACACATTTTGTTTGGTTTTTCATACCCATCAAAAACTATTACAACTTTTTAAAAAATTATGTTGACATTATACTAGTATTGACTTGTGATATCCCCAAATGTTGTAGAAGTGGTCCAGGTGAATTAATGCACCATTATCAAGAACTAAGAAAGTACTTTGTTGGGTATAAGGAGACTGTCGAATTTTATTGTTATCAATTGAATCTAATGTTGCGAATCTAGTTTGCAAAATATTTGTCCAGTTTTCCTCATTTGCCGAGTGTTATGGTCAAATAATGAAGTTTGTAATACATAGATAACTCGTAATTGAAAAACTTTTTTTTCTTGTACTATCAAGGAGATGCAGGCAGGCATCCTCTCTGCTAATTTATACGATGAGTTTCAAAAACTAGTCTTTTTTCCATAGTTTCATCGTAACTGCTTAGTCGGTTTTCAATAAAGTTCCATCTCTAAAAGTTTTGTTAGTTTATTTTGATTATCTCTTCCAATCATGTCACGTTGGCCTTGTCTGCACTATCTGTTATTTTATTTAAATATATTCCACAAAATACATGAAGAGTTAGTAAGTGAAATGTGATCTAAAAAAATGACAAAATCTTTCGTCATCCTTGCATCAGTTATATCAACGGAAAACACTGGTCAGCAAACTCATTGCATAAGTTAGTTCACTGCATTTCGAATGTTACAAAATCCAGGTTCCATGTTGGCTTTCAGTCATTTTTTGTCCATTCTTTTAGTACATTTCGTGACAGTTTGTTCAATATTGCTTATTATTAGGGACTCCATTCTTTGAATCATGGCTTTGAGTCGCAAAGGAGCAAACTTTTGTTGGACATCTCAATAATAACAAGGGATGTTTCCGTCGCTTGTAGTGATATTTTTCGGACGTTTTCTCATCGTCTACTTCCAAAATCATGCTTGTAAATATTTTTAGTTTTGAAACCATTATCATATTCTTCGTCAGCATAAAATTTCCTTTAATTTGATACCAAACTCAACTTATTATGGTTTATTATGATTTTTAAAAAAAAATTTGACGTTTTTTCAAGATGGCGGCCAAAAAAACATATTTGTCGCGACAGTACGGGTTGCGATTTTTAGTATGTTCATTAGAAGCATGTTACCTACCATTTGCAACAAGAATAGTTTATGTTCCAATTTTTTCTACTCCCAACTCTATTTCGACTGTACTATAATGGACACTGGGGTGCATGTTAACTGTGGAATAGTGGCAGAAGGCCATTTTTGTCGTCGTCCATTACATGTCGTTCCATTTGCCATTCGTCCATTATATGTGGTAATGGACGAACAATAATGCAAGGACGTTAACTATGGTGATGTACACTGGTGTAAGTTAGTTAACTGTGGAAGGGATGGACAGTGGTGAAAGGATGTTAACAAGTGAAATTATATCAAATCTATTTCTCTTTCGCATCCCCATCGCTAAAGTATGCGCAGGGTGTGAACGCTGGTTCAAGAGTCCTCCAGAGGTTTATGTCGCCTTGAATAAGGGGGAGTTTTTACTAGAGTCGAAAAAGAAGTCTCACTTCTGGCCAGGAAATGAATGCCGAAGAGCCCGTTCACTCAAGTGACTTTGTGACGTTTTAGGGATTAAAAAGGCGGGAAACGCACACAATTTATTCGCTCTTTGAAAGCAGTTTTGCACATGAATGCCCGAAAGCGTTTGCCCGTGTTGACTTATCCTTTCTCATGAGTGTCGTGGAGTTTATTTTTATTATCTAAATGCTGAGTTTTCGTTTGAATTTGTATTTTGTTATGATTTGGTAAAGTATCATGCTGTATCCCGGAAGGTATTATAGAAAGCATGAAAACAGGGTCCTTATATTGATATTTTTTTGTTATGGTAATTATATATTCAGACATTGTTGTTTTGCCAAATATTTTACAGTACTTTGCATAAATAGAAAGATAGTTAATGTGATTAGTTTTTAAGAGAAATTTTAAGATAGAGTAAATCTTTTTGAGAAAGGCAAAAAGGCTGACAAGATAAAATTTGATATCAGAGTTGAATCGAACTATTGAGTAATTTTTATTTAAATTTTATGTGTTTCATTAATTTTTATAAAGGTTAAAGTGTTATAGGAATTATGTAGTGTAAAATACATTTAAACATTGAATAAAGACCTAATTTTTTAATAAGTTGACTCTTTTGCTATGTTAAACAAGAAGTTCATAAAGAACTAAAATAGCCTACTTTCGTGTTACTTAAATACTTACTGAAGTTCTAATCGGGAAAAAAACTAGGTTCCTAAAGTAAATATCATCAACAGCCGTTTCTACACTAGATTTATACACATTAGAAAAAAAAATCGAAACACAGCACCCAGCTATAATTTAAACTTCTAAAAGCCAAATTCAACTATTTTCCTTAATATTCGTTCGCAAATTAATTAAATATTATTTATCATCTGCTCGTGATTTATTTGTAGTTCGAAGAATAAATATTTATTAATAACAAAAGTAATGAAACTACTCCGAACTGCATTAAAAAACAAGAAATGTAAATTAAAACTAAGCATAATTGCATGCAAAAGTATGCCTTGCCGCTTTCTTGGTAGATAATTAATGAATAATCAAAGAATCAAATTGTTCTTCATTTTATGACGTCATTCCAAACTGATTCATGAAAATATTATTTTGCTTCAAATATGTTTAAATAAAGTTTCTCATGCCATTGTTGATTTGGCAACAGTGATTTAAATGACTCAAAATTGAATTTCAATGCTAATTCAATGGGATATTCGCCGACAGATAGTAGATTTATGTCCGTCCGGACGTACAGACAGACGGACAAAAAGTATGAAAGTTGGGTATCTGAGATAGCTTTCTAACAAAAAAATAATTTTTAAGATCCGATGATTAGAACCGATTTGGAAGGGGGTACAGACAGACAGACAAACGGACAGACAGGCGGACAGACAGACGGACAGACATACGAACAGACAGACAGATGGACATCAACCGCATTTCAATACCTACAGTGATTTAAATGACTCAAATTGAATTTCAATGCTAATTCAATGGGAAATTCGCCGACAGATAGTAGATTTATGTCCGTCCGGACGTACAGACAGACGGACAAAAAGTATGAAAGTTGGGTATCTGAGGTCATAGCTTCTAACAAAAAAAGAATTTTTAAGATCCGATGATTAGATCCGATTTTGGAAAGGGGTACAGACAGACAGACAAACGGACAGACAGGCGGACAGACAGACGGACAGACATACGAACAGACAGACATACGAACAGACAGACAAATGGACAGACAGACAGATGGACATCAACCGCATTTCAATATCTACAGTGATTTAAATGACTCAAAATTGAATTTCAATGCTAATTCAATGGGAAATTCGCCGACAGATAGTAGATTTATGTCCGTCCGGACGTACAGACAGACGGACAAAAAGTATGAAAGTTGGGTATCTGAGGTCATAGCTTTCTAACAAAAAAGAATTTTTAAGATCCGATGATTAGAACCGATTTTGGAAGGGGGGTACGGACAGACAGGCGGACAGACAGACGGACAGACAGACGGACAGACAGGCGGACAGACATACGAACAGACAGACAGATGGACAGACAGACAGTTGGACATCAACCGCATTTCAATACCTACAGTGATTTAAATGACTCAAAATTGAATTTCAATGCTAATTCAATGGGAAATTCGCCGACAGATAGTAGATTTATGTCCGTCCGGACGTACAGACAGACGGACAAAAAGTATGAAAGTTGGGTATCTGAGGTTATAGCTTTCTAACAAAAAAAGAATTTTTAAGATCCGATGATTAGAACCGATTTTGGAAGGGGGGTACGGACAGACGGACAGACGGACATCGACCGCATGTCAATACCTACTTTTTCATTTTTTTAATTCTTTCGAATTAAAAAAAAGAAAAGTAGGCTAAAAATAATAAATCCCCTGCCATGTTATCCCATATTATTTTAAACAAAAATGTATGACACTTTATCAAAATATTATAAATATATACAAACTTAATAAATGTGATGATTTGCAAAATTGGGATAATTTATATTTGGATTATTTATGATAAATTAAAGCAAATCGGACTCAATGGAGAATTAGTTGCTGTTATAATAAACTTTTAAACAAGCCGAAAAGTTTCAGTCCACCATACAATACACGTCGTCATCTCAATAGCAGAACGTATTTATACTTGAAAATGAGAAGTTTAGGTTTTTCTGGACTAAATACAAGAGTTTTGCATAGACAAACATGGAAATAGTAGGTATATATGGATATAATATATGATATATTGGGATGATTTGTCTCCGCTCTCGTATATGGTATACGTGTTTATGACTCTATATATGATAATCTAACCCCAACAACTTTTTTATCCACTTAATGAAACTCAAAATACCATTAATATTTGACAGTTAAAAAATTATCAAGCAAATATTATTGTAAGACTCCACATTTTAAAAAGTTTTTTTTGAAGAAACATACATTACAAAAAAGAAATGAAAAAGTAATTTAAGAAAATTCAATAAACTATTAAATGTGAAATAATGATCTGGCTATGATTCAAAAACTTCTGTAATATTAGTAGAAACATAAATAAAAGTATATAAAAACGATATACATGTATACTCTTTTCTGTTAAAAAAGTGCTGTACCACTCAAATCATCCGAACTCTTTTCGCCAACATACGAAACCTCGCCAAATCCTAAATCCCCTCCAGTCTCATACATGCGCCTTCAATCAGAAGTTAAATAGGAAATCTTGAAAGAGAAAGAAGTGTAATACGATACAAATCTACCCATAGCAAAGAATGGGAGTCCCACGTATTCATCTTCACCTCTCTGGAATAAAGCGATTTCCCTCTCTGATCCACATTTCAGTTTATTATTGTAACACCTGGAAGCCGAGAAGATCCCTTTGTTAAAAGGGGGTCGGGAATTTAATTTCTGAGCTTCTATTCCGACGTGAGACTTTGTAAAAGATATTTGTAAGTCGATAAAGATCCTTGACTCCTAGGGTGGTCTTGTTACAATTTGAAGTAAAAAAAAAGTATTGCTTCGACCTGCGATTTCCAATCTTCTTCTATACTTGAGTACTTACTTGACAACTCAGTTTCACCGGGTCATTCTGATAAAAAAAGTTAGAATTTGCTTGTTTCATATGACGTTATTACTTCCAGCTTTCATTCATGCATTTCTTTCAATTGATGCTCCTTTTAAGAGTAACATTTATTCATTAATCAAGGCTCAAGAAATAATTTATTTTATTTAGGATTTCCGTTGCCATTCGAGACCTGAGACATGTCCATTATAATTTCCAAAATTCTCAAAAATCAATTAAGGTTTGGCTTGGGATGTTTATTGCTATTACGAAAAAAGTTTCAATTTATAGGAATTTTGCATAAAAAATACGTACTACATTTTAGAATTTTGTAAATGGAAATCGTAAAAACATCCACTCAGTTACCACTCCTTAAATATTTTTTTAGTTAAAAACTAAAATAATCATTGTAATGCTTGGGTTTATAATTTAATGCGCAGGAAGTTCTATATGCTCAATATACTACTAAAATATTACGAATGAAACTATAAATTATGTCCAATTTGTTACATTAGTTTAGATAAACAATAAAAAAATCCCTTGCTGACAAAAAATAAAAGTATTTCCATTTTTAATTTTACTTATTGCGACAGATATTTTAAAATTTATAATTTTTACATACAAAATATATACAAAATATCTATCTTCAGTGTTCGAATTGTAATTTTTGCTAATGAAAATCGTGAAAATGACCACTCTGCGTTACCACTCCTAAAATATTTTATTCGTTAAAAACAAAAGGGTAAAATAAACATTTTAATGCTTGGGTTTTTAACACTAGCTAGACAATAAAAAAAATATCTTCATGTTGAAAATTGGTGATCTGCATACTGGTAATTGTACTTATTGCGATAGATGTTTTCAAATATATACGCAAATATTCTTATTTTGATTTGAATTAATATTTTAATTTCATTCCATTGGCGGAAACAGTTGTAAAATATTTTGAGAATGAAATTGTTGCTTTTTAGACAATGGCGTCAGAAAGGATAAGGATTAGGAACATAACCTGTAGGTGCTCAATTAATACAACAAAGTATAGAACTGGACTGTAAATTTTTTTGATTAAAAAAACGTCACATTAGAGTTACGTAAAATATATTGGAGACGAGTCTTTTAAGTTTTGTCAAGTGACGAGGCCAACACACCTTGTTTTAAAAAGTTTACCTTTGTTTCCAGAATAGCAATAGAAGTAAAATTTATTAGCTTTTACTATTTAATAATTTGTGAAATTTTGTTAGCAGGCAGGAATTGCTGCAATTTTGAGGTCAAATGTTTCTGCACTCCAAAAGTCTCATAAGCATACATATTTCAATATATCTGGGTACTTATCATTATAGATCCAAATGTATATCACAAAGATACACATTTTGGATCCACACTATTAGTACAGGTGATTTCGATTTTCATTAGAGGATAAAAATGTCATTAAAATATTGAATAGCTGTTGACTTTTGCTCCAAGAGTCAACCATGAGTATTCATTTACTAAAGTTAAGGTGTTGATGAAGTAGCATACAAAATATTTGCCAATAATCAGGTTCATTTATGGAAAAACGCATAAAGACTAACTTGAGTGTACATAGTTAAACTCATAGTTTCCTTGCACAGAAGGGGCGGAGCTATAAAACGCGCGGAGCAATCATATAAAGATAAAATAAAACGGATGAAATTTTCTCTTCATCTGATTGCTCCGCGCGTTTTATAGCTCCACCCATGGCCGTGGCTTCTGTGCAAGGAAACTATGAGTTTAACTATAGTTCCTTCATTAAAAAACACAACCTTAAACAATTTTGACACACCACCATATTTACAAATAAATCAAATTAAAAAAAAATAGATAAATAGATATAGATAATAGTTAATAAATTTACATGGATCCTATAATAATTTTACATGCTTTGAAAAAGACGATTAGCAAAATACTCATTACTAAATTATAATACTTACTGTGAATACTCACTCTAATAATTGAAGAACTTAGTGGGCCAACGGGCTAAGTGACATTTTTGAAAAAATTGAGATTTTTGTGTCACTGGAACATTGAATATGTTATTTAACCCTTTCAGTCCCAGTGATGCCCTTTGGCACATCATGCTTCTGATCATAATTAAAAAAAATAATAGGGCTTACATCCTATTGGGATTAATAAAAAATATTTTCTAATAGAAAAAAGTTTGAAGAATCGAATGATGTGCTTTTTGATATCATAAATGGCTATAGACGATCAGAAAAAAATTTCTAAAATGATAATGCCAAATTGTCATTGGGTCTAAAAGGGTTAAAAATAACAAGTTTCTCGTTTTTCATAAAATTTCAGTTAAGTAAATTTTTTGACGTTTGAAAGAACAGTTTTTAACAGATCTATGAAAAGGAAAAACTTTAACGCTCATTCTCTCGTTTCCACCTTTTTGTCACTTGGCACGTTCTTCCACTAAGCTCTTCAATTGGGAGCTAAACTGATTACAAAACTTTACCATCTTGGGAACCTTCATTTTGAATTTCATGTTTCATCTTCAAACTCAGTCTTTCAGAAACTTTATCGCTACAAGAGTAAAAAAATTATAGAATATATATGTTTTCTTCATTTATAAAGTTCCTAACATGCAAACTACTCAAGGAGGTTAGAAGACGATGGAGAGCTTCCTGGTCCTAAAACCCATGCGAGAAATGGTTTGCCAATGAAGCTATTCATCCCATCGTCAATCCACCCAAACAAACGCTTGACTAATAAGGTTGTTTCACGTCGTGGATGGCAACAGTTCCAACTGTTTGTTTTTATTTGTTGTTTGAAATTACTTTTGTTTTGGTATTCTGAAATGAGTTTTCTAAGACTATTTTACTTATTAAATTTTTTAAATACCAACTTCTTGCTGTGCTGTTGGTTGTTAAAAATATTTGTTGAAGAAAGCTTGCGTCGAAAGAAAAGTTTCTTTTCATCCATTTTGAGAGTGAAACCGAAGCAACCAATGAAATCGCAGTACGGAGAAAAATGAAAACAAGAGCGTTACATCATTTGAAACAATCCCATTAACTTAATATATTTTCACATTTCTCATAAACTACTACCAAATATGTAAAAGGGGTTTGACGACTTGTAACACGTGTTGCAGCATGCATTTCCCGCAAAAGGAAATATTTACCTGAAAAAAAGCCAAAATTCTGTAAAAGAACTAATATTTATTTAAAATATTTAATGAGATATGAACATTAAAAAAATAACAACCAGTTTTTGCGGTTTATGTTATAGCGGTTAATATAAATGTCATATATTACTTTATTAAAATGAAATTTTTTTTCCTGGTCATTCAACAAACTGAATAAAATAAAATATATTTAATGCAAATTTTAAAATGCTTTAAAAATTTGATTTTAAATGAAGTATGAGAATTAATAGTAATTGCTCAATTTCTACGCATGCGTACAATATTTTTAAACTTCATTTGCATTATGTTATACTAATATATTTCGTACAACTAATATTTATGCAATAATCTCATAACTATAAATTTGTACAGAATTTAAAAAAAAAGCTTTTTTTTGGGAGTAATTTTTCACTCGTTCAAATCTTTTTCGAGCAAGGGAAAAAGATGGGGGCATCCGCAAATTTATCAATGGGAAAGGAGAAGGTATTCTTTTGTTGCTCCAGTTCTCAGTTATGAGATTAAATTTTTTTAAAAATCGAAAGTACATTTATATGCACGCAGGGAATTATGATATGGCAGTTTGGGTAATTATAATTACTGGGTAATTGTGACCAATAACATGTAACAACCTTTTAAGATATTTAATAGAAAATAAAAGTACAAAACAAGTTGAAAACATCATAGAGGTAGGAAAACATGCATCTTTAAATATTTGCCCGTAGACAAGATTTTTTTTGTAATTATTTACTGGTTGAAATTACCTTGTGGTCATAATTGCGATGACGCTACATAGCCTATTTTTAATATGAAAATAAACTTGGTGGCCTAAAAAACACCAAACATGCCTATGTTGGATACTTTGTGAGAAAATTGCAGAGAATCACATTGTAGTCCCTATTGTAGTTGGATTTTAGCCGCCATCTTGAATTTGACCAACTTTTCGAGGTGCCGCTCATTCTTAAATAAATGAAAAGTAAGAGAAATAGTAGACTGCATTTGTCCCAAAAGTTAGGTTCAGTTACCGTCAAAGTAGATATGCACGAGGGCTATTAGCGACGGGCATTATAATTTGGAACAACGTTCAAGTGACGAGCCGACACCTGAGTAGGCACAAAACGAAACTTATAAGAGTGACATCGTATGCGGCGTCAAGATATTGGATCGTATTTATTGTGCATTCCCTCCACACGGGGTATTATTTGTCAGACGTTTTAGCTGCACAGGCCGTTTATAAGTTGGCAGTTACATTTGGTAAAGTCCCTGATCAATATTAAATCCTTACTTAATTATAACTCTCCTGCAAACTCAATTCATAAGCATAGGATTTCGTAGCTTAAATCTATCACCATTATTTATTACACCTTTTATATAATATACTAGCAAATTTATACCCGTTCTTCGCACGGAATAAAAAAATATCAAATAGATTCCAAATATGTGTACCATATACACTGTTATAGGATCATAAACTTATTATTGTTTCCGTTCGTTATAAATTATAAAATCCCGTTTCATTGCCTTAAAATTCCAAAATGAAAAATACGCTGTAAAATGCACTCATAAATGCCATCACAATTCCCTCATAAATGCATAAAACCTTTTAGCTGATTTGGCGCGTTTTATGAGATAATTTGGCGAGAAAATAGATATAGCTACCCACACCCATTATACAGCTCAAACACAATGACCTTCGAACAACCGACCAGTTTATAAATTATTCATAAAAGAAATTGCCTATTTGGCGAATTTTAGTTAATAATTTGGCGAGTTTGGCAACGTATTTGGCGAAAAAATAAAGACATAACACACTAATAGCTCTAGTGCGATGGCCTTTATTAACCATCCTAGTTCAGTAATAGCTTAACTATACATTTATTGCTTAAATATGCATACATGCAGTCAACAGAAAAATCAATGAAAAAATCATCAAATAAACCCACAATAAAATCCGGGAATAAGACTGGCGGAATTACGTCACTTGAAACATGTCAATTATTTTTCAAATAATGAATTAATATTTTAAAGTAATGGCAAAAGAATAAAATAAACATTTTGAATTTTAAATGTTTTCGTTAAAAGTTTTATTTAATTTTTTCAGCCGTTGGCATCAGGAAAGAGAAAAAATGATCGGATTTGAGCGAAAGTGGTGTATTTTTTTCAGAAAATTCGAATTTTCTTCAAAAATGGAACAAATATGAAAAAACTAAGCCTCAGGTGCACACGTTAGTATTAAAGGGAATCTATCTTAAAAATTTCGAATTCTGAGGGCAGTATAAGTAGGTCTTTTACGATCGATAACAGACACACAGACAGACAGACTCTTTCTTTTATTATTATAGATTATATAAGCCTAGGCTTTTTAATACTAAGTGTTTTCCATCTGACTTATTTTATGACGTTTAAAATCAAATTAAACCTTTGCTTGTTAAGAAACCTGAGTAAAAATATATTAAAACAGCATATACATAGCTTAATAAAGAAGCATTCTTCATTTAACAATATATAAGCAGGTTTCATATTCAATTTATCTAATTGGCTTGTTTCAGGTGACGTAATTCCTTCCAGTTTTCATTCCTGCATTTCTTTCGATTGGTGCCCCGATTTGGTGCTATGTTTCCACGTGACATTGATTCATCAATCAAGGCTCAAGAAATTTTTAATTTTCATTCATCTTTTCTATTGCCACTCAAGACTTGAAACATGCCCATTCCCATAATATTCCGAAAAAAAAATTAAATTATATTTTAGGTATTATATAATTCGAATTCATAGTCTCACAACAATTAAAATGTAATACAATGAAATCGAGAAACGTGTCATTTTGTTGAAAATAATTTATTACCTCCATTTCGTCTATTTTATTCTAAGATTATTGCTTCATGTCACCAAATGGAATGACTGAAGCATTGCCAAAGAAATAACTAATTCATTTGAAGGCTAGAAATAGATAACCAGAAACGTGTAACCTAACATAACATAACTAATTCATTTTCGCACATTTAAATAACTACGGGATACATTACCATGAACGCTTAAAACACAATTTGACACCTATTAAGAAAAAAAATATTCTTATTACTTTTCGAGAAAAATGTAATCCATAGTATCCCAGAGACTGGAACTTTCGGTAGATGAGTAAGTTACTAATGCAATTTGGCAGCCATCTTCTTCAATTTTCCGTTTTGTTTGTACAGGAAAGGAATCAGGGAAATAAATAAAGTTTATTTTCTACTTGATATATGAAATCAGAAAATCAATATGTTTTCGATATTAAATTGAGTTTTATTTGGTTGCATCACAAGATTTTATCGGTGTCGAAATGGAGGAAATAAAACGTTAAACAAACTCGGAGAAGTATTGCCTCCTTGGACATAAAATGCAGGAAGAAACACCTAAATAAACATCTTTTGCCTGGGCATTTAATTAAATTATCCCGTGTACAAGTGCAGTGTAGCTGCTCAGTGGCTGAGAGGTATTACGCGTCCGCTTCATAAGCTCAAGTTTGCGGGTTCGAGCCCCGACTGAGTCGCCAGATTTTCTAGATGGGAAAATCGTGGGAACGCATGTCATATGATTATGTGAAAGATCCCTTGAATACCCATTTGTGGCTTGGGTTTTCTCGGCATACTTCAACATCTACAGAGATCTCAGATTCATTGTAATCTGAGCGGGAAATTTGGTAGCGAGAGTCGCGTGGATGGTGTAAACTAGACTGGTATTTACAATTGAGTGCTTGTACTTTTCACCCAAAGTGTTTTTTTTTAAACATTCATTATTCAAAAAATTATTTAAAAAAACATTACTATGTCTTCTTTAGAACCGTGGACCTATGAATCGTCTATGTGTACTTAATTATTTCACATCAGACTACACTGTAACAAAAAGTCAGTTCTTTTTACAGAAAAAAAATGTCAATTTGTGTGCTAGAAAAATCCCGTAATATTTACGGAGATAATCTGTTTTTTGAAACAACAAATTCTAAACAAAATTAGAACATCAAGTTACCCCATTGACAAGCGGGGATACTAACCACAGTCCTAACGAGGATTAATAAAGTGTTTATCCCGGATACGAACAATGGATCTTTAGATCTCCAGTCCAACTCTCTCTTAACTAAGCGAAACGCAGAAAGTCTACAAACAGTTAAAATGCATCTTAGTTAGTAGTCTAATACACTTTACGCCATTAAAAACAGAATTTTTTTCTTAATAAAGTTTATTTTTACAGAAAAAACTGTTAAAAGAAAGTAACAGAATTTTTCTGTAAATATATTGTATTTTTCTGTAATAAACATATTTTTTTAAGTGCAGTTATTGTCATAACATCCTTGATGTAAGGACCCAGATTTAAGCCCAATACTTTCGATGATATGGGAATTTCAATGTCATAAAATACATTTATATAACTATTCAGCATTGGACAAATAAAAATCCAGTAGGGAAGTTTGTATTCATTCCAATATTGGTGCAGCTTAGTTACCAAGGTAGAATAAGACGTCTTTGAGCAGTCGTAAAAATTATACGGATGTTGAAATATACTTGATACTTAAATAAACCATTTATATGTTATTGTTAATCAATACCATAATGTACTAGAACACGTAATAGGCATTCTGTTTTTGTACTATACGTAAAACAAGTAGGTTTATAAACATTTTAAACATTTTAAAATGGTTTCCTTTTAACATTTGTACACCTCAAATATAGTAAAACCATAATGTAATTTAAATTCATACTGTTACACCTAAAGTTGACTATCTTCCTTCGCGTACCCTAATTATATTAATTATTGATTTATGAATTATGATTTGAAATTAGAAAAAAATAAGTAGGTTTATAATCAGGGCTGGATTTACCAATAGGCCCTATAGGCCCGGGCCTAGGGGCTCACCATGATGAGGGGCGCAAAATTTGCTAGAAAATGTCCATAAAATGTTATTGACTACAATATACATGTCTACATCTAAATGCTCTCCACGAATAAAAGTACCATTCGCCTTCCTTGTATAGGTGACGCTGGACGGGCGAATCTTTCGCTTGGCTGTCAGTGTGTATCTACAGCACGTTATTTATTTAATTTAATTTGTTATTTATTTATTTATTTTATTTAATTAATTTACTTCACGATAAATTAGAATAAAATGCAAATTATCTCCACAAAGACCTTTCTGAGGTCGAATTTCTCCCTCCTTTACGATGGTGTGAAGAGGGGGCGACAAAAAACCACGGGCCTAGGGGCGCATAAAATCTAAATCCAGCCCTGTTTATAATAGAAAATAATGACTTAGAACTTCTTCCGCACAAACTTTATGCGCCTAAAAAGCGTCAAACACAGTATTTAATTCTAAACACAGTTAAAAATTTTGGCGCAGGATTGCACCGGAAGCTTGGAACTTTCTAGCTGCCTCAACTATTTGGAGCTTTGATTCACCACTTTTGTGGTGTATCAAAGTTACGGTTTTACCGCAAAATTGATAAATCCACGCTCCAAACAGTGGTGGCAGCTAGAAAGTTCCAGGATTCCGGTGCAATCTTGCGCTAATATTTTTAAAAGTGTATTAAACTTTTAAACGTCAAAATTTAACAATATATTTTTCATCGAAATTTCAAATTATTACTTATCTTTTGCTAAATTTGTTAGTATTTCGAAGCATAAATACGCGATGATGAACTTGCATTCTACCCAAAATGACGTACTTATACCATTTTCTGGAACATTAGAAGCTACAGCTTCTAAATATCAGCTTAAAAATTATTAGTTTTACTCGAAATATGCCTATTAAAATTCCATGAAACTCGCGTGACCGAAAACAGCGTCTGACGTAACAACACACCATTTGGCGATTTTTTCTAAAAATGGCGCTACGGTTAGCATGTCCATAATTAAAATAAACATGCAACGTTTTTCAAAACTTTCTATTTAAAAGAACAGACTGCTCACTTAAACCAACTTTTGATAATAAATTAGAACAGCTTGTTTCTTGCTTGGTTGTTGAATTTAAAATCGTACAAGAGAGCGCTGTTGATACTTCAGACCTAGTCAATAGTTGGATCAATCGAAATCTACCAAGTCTGATGAGAATAACTGGAACTTAGAAAAACTACTTATTCTAAATAATCCTATTCCTATATGGGATCATTCAAAACACATTTTTAATTTTCAACAGCTGTATCGCACAGAAGTTGGTTAGAAATTGCACGCCAATGGACAAAAAAGTCAAGCCTGACGTCATTACGCACTGCAAGAGGATTGTGAGTGTTTTTACCGGAAGTGACCTGTCCCCTACTTAAAAATCAATTACTGACTAATTTAATAACTTTTTTTACTAGTGTGAAAAGTAGCATTCGACGTATTTTTAAAAGGGCTATTGTCTGCCAATGAATTTGAAATTCATGCAACTTCCTCATTCTCACACTTAATAAAAAGTAAAACGTTTCATATAAACAAAAAACATCGAAATTATCACCTACAAAACATATTTTAACGAGTTGATTTTTAAATGCATTCAAGAAACAAAAGACAATGACAAACCCCCACGAACATGAATAATTAACATAAACATGTCATTAAAAACAGTAATAAAAGCTTAAATGTAGATAAAAAATAACAACTGCTTTTTCATATAAAAAAAATCGAGCGCCTAGTATGTCTTTCTGAACAAATAATACGAATAATCAAAGAATATCATTGTGACATATTTTATGAGTCATTCCAAACTTAATTTTTTATCACAAAAATTAATTTCCTTTAAATTTTTATGCAATTTAAAATTTCTCGTGCGATTGATGTGAGTGGCAATGATGATTAAATTCTATTAAATTATAAGGTAATCTTAAGCTTTTTAAATGAGTATTCAATTTTTCAGTTTTTTAAAAAAATAATTGTAGTACTTCGAATTCGATTTTTTTTCCTGAGATTTTTAGTGTCTTCTAGTTTCAATGCGCTGCATTTTTTGACGTAGCACACTTGTACGTATTATTCCTAGCAACTCAAATTTTTAAAGATATTAAACTTTTAGTGGTTGGAGCTGTTCAGGATTTGTTTTCAGGACACTGGGCAACAGCGAGGAAAAAGACTAGAGAGGAAAGTATCAAATTTAGAAAACAATTAGCGGGCTGAACATGAATAGACCCCAAATACTTTCGTTAGCTCTAGTTTGTGAGAAATTTTACGTTCTAGCTTCCACACTACGTTTTTAGCTTAAACAAGTAGGTTGTAACAGAAACTGGCACTTATAACTGCTTCCACATAAAATTTATGTGCGTCTAAAAAATTAAACAAAATATTTTTCATCGAAAATTCAATAATTGTTACTCATAGCTTACAAAATGTATTGGTATTTCGAAGAATAAATATGTAATATTGCTCACACTTAAAAAGAAGTAAAGCATTTAATATCAACCTGTAACATTGAAAACCTTTGATCACCTTTAAAATATAACTAAAATAATTGACTTTTAAATATCATTTAAAAAACAAAAGACTATGAGAAAAACTCGCTAAAATAAAAAGCTAAAAGGAATATAATTGAAACCATTATTTTTCATTAACACAATAACAAATGCTCAAATGTAAATAAATATTACATCTGCTTTTTAAATGTAAACATAGAATGCCTTATGCCTCATTCCAAAAAAAAAAAAAACTTTAAAGAATCTCATTGTGACATATATTATAACGTCATTCCCAAGTAATCTCTCATGCTATTGTTGTGAGTGCCAATGGTTATTTATAATTCCATGAAAAATTGCATTCCTATAATTTTTAATTGAGTATTAATTTTTGCATTAAAAAAAACTAATTACTTCGAATTCACTTTTTAGCTTCCACACTACGTTTATAACGTAAAAAGTGGAAGGTTTTATAATCGTTCAGTCCGTCTGTCTGTCCGTCCGTCTGTCTGTCACCCACTTTCACAGAAAGAACCACAAGTCCCACAGACAAGTGGGATACGTCATTTTAAAGCAAAAAATCGGATTAGGCTACATTCCAAATTTCATTAAAAAATTTAAATTAGAAGTTTATTTAAAATTTAAATAACTAAATTTTTTTTATCTACATTGAAATAACATGCAAATTCCATTTTTATTCATATTTTCACTGTTGTCATCCACAAGTCCCACAGACAAGTGGGATACGTCATTTTGAAGCAAAAAATCAGATTAGGCTACATGCCAAATTTCATTAAAAAATTTAAACTAGAAGCTTATTTAAAATTTAAATGACTAAAAATTTAATCTACATTGAAATTACATGCAAATTCCATTTTTATTCAATATTTTCACTGTTGCCATTTCGTTAAACGTACGAGAAACTTTTGTTAAAATAAAAATACACTTTTGAAAAATTATTTATTTATGTGATATAATTCGGTTTGGATTGTTGTATTATCACAATAGAGTTCTTTTAATGGTTCTATATATGTGTATGAAGAAATATACATAGAGAATTCTAACTTGGCATAAAAAAATATGCTAAGTTTCGCTTTTATTTTTAAAGCATCAATTGTACAAATTATATATTTTTTGAACTGTAAATTAATTTAACAAACTATAAATAAGTGAATTTTCGAAAGAAATGTAAATGGGAAATTGTGGAGACAAAAATATTTATTAAAAAAGATTACATCATTATTCTTCGAACTTCAAAAACATTTAGCAAACGATAAAGTCTAATTTTTAAATGAGAAAGAAGATTAATGAAAATAGTTAATTTTGGCGTTTAAAACTTTGAATTACAAATAGCTAAAGGCCCTGTTTTTATTAGAATTAAATCACATTTGCCATTCGCAACAATCGCTCGAGAAACTTTAATTCTTTTAGACAATAAATTAAAATAAATTTATTTTTGCGACATCGATCAGTTTGAAATGACATCAAATATATTTCACTACGGAATCCTTGTATGTTGATATGAAATGTTTTCATCCTATTTAAAAGCGAGGAATATGACATATTTATTCTTTAAAATATGAATTAATTTTTGCAAACGATAAGTAATAATTATTGAATTTTCGAAATAAAATAAATGAAACTCGCCAAATTTAGCTTGTAAATGTTAAATATAGAATTAATGTTGTGTTTGGCACGTTTTTTCCTGTTAAACACAAATATGTGGAAGCGAGTTAAGTGACAGATTCTGTTACAAACCTACTTGTTTTGAGATTTTCAATGTATTCTAGTTTTAATGCGATGAACTGTTTGATGTATCATACTTACCTGTAGCAGTTTGGGTTATAAATGTGGATGACAGACAGACCGACGGTCATAGCCTTTATCAAAGCTTCCACTTTTTACCTTATAAACGTAGTGTAGAAGCTACTTTCACAGCCCAAACTACAAATGCTACAGACATGCGTGATGCGTCAGAAAATTCAACGCGTCTAAACTATAAGTTATTGAAAATATCGCCGAAATTGCTTTGAAACCTCTTTTATAAGTGCTACTCTGTACAAGTACTAATCTACAAACTTAAATACTTCCAAAACCAAAATCAAATTGATTTTTTCAAATAATTAAAAGAATAATTATTGATAAAATGAATGACGAATCTTTGTATTAAAATCATACCAAGTTAGCAGAGTAATGTAATTGTATAGAACCATTTTCTTTCTACATTTAAAGGGTAATTTTGCTATAGAATACTTTTTAACTAACCTTCCACAAATTGATATCGTGTAAAATATTTATTAAATTGAAAATATTTATTAATAAACTATACTTATAATGGAAGAAGTCCTGATTGACTGACTCACGTATCAACGCCCACCCAAAACTATTAGAGGTAGACTCCAATTTTTAGGAGCTTATTTCTTTTGTAGTGAAGGCGTCATTTATTAAGCGATTTTTCGAATTTCGAACCCATACAGATAATATAAGGCTAAATGTGAGCCGGTATCTCCATAGGAATAGCATTGTGCATTGCTTTAAAATTAGGATTTATACGTATAAAGAAATTTCAGTGCTAGCCAAAATTACGTATGAACACGTAAAAACAAATGGATTTAATTTGTAGGATGGTTCTGTGAATATCATTATTTTACTTTATTTATAAATTTAAAATCTTTGATTTTTTTTTGGAATGCAATTTTTTGATTGAAAATATATATTCATAAGATTTGTCAAAAATATATTTTTAATTGGAATTTTGTTTGGGTATTAATTTTTGACATAATTTCTGATTTACATGGGTGATCTGTGACGGAAAAAGTATTGTGTAATTTAAAATTAATTGATAAATGCTTGTTAAAAACGAAAAATATGAATTATTTTTCAATTGTTCACTAAAAAAAACCTAAAATACAACCAAATGGGATTGTGAAGTATTTAATTACGGCATATTCTTCCGAATTGGAAAGTTTCTCCTTGTTACCAAAATGGGTAAATAGAGTGTCCATTTTGAGTTTATTGCAGTAACAATATTGGAAAAATAGGCAACAGTTACTCTATGTGAATAGAAAAAAAACGAAATGAAAAATAAAGATTTTGAAAAATAAGCATTTAAAGAATAAATATGTTAATATTAAGTTTATAATAATTTCGATACTGATATGCAGATGCTCAACACACTACTTATTATTCATTGTAGCAATCATAATACTTTTTGTTTTTAAATTCCGATTGAGGATTAATAAGAAATTCAGGGTAAGGGTCTACCATAAAAATTAAGGTTACACGCAACACTATGATTATAAAAGCATTAAATTCATGATGTTATTATAAAACTTGAAAATAAAAAATATTTTTTCCAGCTAAATCAATACTTTGGAGCAAAATGGGTCTTAAAAGTGCCGAATTTTATGGTACTCGATTAAAAGATAACGGGTGATTATATACAAGCATCGGAGATTGAAGTATTATGTACAGATCCATAAAGGGCATTTATTACGTAGAAATATTTTCGAGTTTCCAGAAGGCCAGTATAAAAGGCATATTTTCCTGAGACTTGGGAGAAAATTCTCTGGTGAGCTCGTGTGAAAACATGGGCACGTTACCCCATGTTATTGTCGTTCTCTTTCTGGTGGGGATACAGATACACCAGAATAATGCGAATTTAAACGTAAACTTCGGTCTCTTGGGAGGAGGATTTTTGGGAGGAGGAAATGACGGAAGCAACTCTGGAAGCGGAGACAAGGACGGATTTCTGGCCAAAGTACCTGGAGTTAACATTGCCAAAGATATTATAGGCAATTTTCTAGGAGGTGGCCGTGGAAATGGCCACGACACCAGAAGGACAGCATACGATACAGGTTCTTATGATACGTTCGAAACTGAATCTTATGACACAGGTTCTTATGAGACGGGAGAATATGTATCTTATGACACAGAATCTTATGATACAGGTTCTTATTCTACAGGCGAAACTGAATCTTATGACACAGAATCGTATGATACAGGTTCTTATTCTACAGGCGAAACTGAATCTTATGACACAGAATCGTATGATACAGGTTCTTATTCAACAGGCGAAACTGAATCTTATGACACAGAATCGTACGATACAGGTTCTTATCCTACTGGCGAAACTGAATCTTATGACACAGAATCGTATGATACAGGTTCTTATTCTACAGGCGAAACTGAATCTTATGACACAGAATCGTATGATACAGGATCTTATTCTACAGGCGAGACTGAATCTTATGATACAGGTTCTTATGATTCGGGTGAGTCTGAATCTTATTCAAGTAGTTCAGCCGAACAAGTTTCAGTGACTGGCACAGATGGAAAACCGGTACCAGTCGTTCCTGCTGGTCCAGGAACAACGCCAGGAATAGTAACAGGACCAAATGGTAAACCTCAGAAATACGTCGTACCAAAGGGTGCATTTAGTACTCCAGGAACAATACCAGGCCCTCGTGGAAATAAAATTCCAGTTGGACCAGCAGGTCCAGGTACAACACCAGGAACGCACACTGACAAAGATGGAAATGTCGACAAAGTGATTCTTCCGACTACTCCTAAGCACGGAAAAGGACCGAAAGGTAGTTTTTTTTAATACATATAGTTAATTGCATTATTTAGATTTTAATATAATTAGTTCTTGCTTTTAAAAAATTAAGTTTACTCTGTAGAAGTACAATTGTACAGTCAGATATTAATATAATACTTTCTACTATTCTAACAATAACCATTATGGAATTCGTGAACACAAAGGTTAAAACTAATTTAGCTTAACGTTAGATATTTGTCCAAACTTTTGCATTTTATATACATAAAATTCTTTATCTATCACAACGTTAACCTAGTACATCAACAAAGTGAGTTAGCATTTTGTTTGTAGGCAAAATTTTATTATACTAGAAGGTAGGAAAAGAACAAACTGAATATCTTAAATGTTTCTATTTGTCTTATTTTGTGTTTTATCGTAATTTGTGAATTGAGATTTATTTGTCTATGCAAAATTCTAAGATGAAAATTTAGCACTTTTGCTGAACAAAGGGTCGCATTCTGTTTTACGACGCTAATTGCATACATAGTTTTGTTTCTCAAAAACGTATAAACAAATTGCGAAACGCGGTTTTCCTTCTATGCATTCCACATCCTCTTATTGTTAAAAAAAAACTGAAGCAAAAAATAAGCATATAGTCCGTCTCAAAAGTTTAGACAAAAGACATTTTGAGTGACAAAATTTCACTGAAAAGGTTTATTTGAAAATTTTTGTGTTAGTAAGGATCAGGCAAGTATAAATAATTAAAAATATCCTGAATCAGAAAGAAAATAACAAATAATAAATTTTATTTGAATTTATTGTAAAAAGTACACAAAAAATTTGCCCCAAAAATATAGAGAAAATCAATTTAATGCAGGTTTAATGGCTTAATTTCACATTTTTAGTGCTTGAATTGTATTTTTTTATATGATAAATTAAAAAACACGATATCCGGTGAATTTAAAAGATTTAGTAACATTCTTTCATACCAAGCCTCCCATATCGCCGTTTTAACTCTTTTATGGTGAAATATTTGCTTCAAATTTACAAGTTAACATCTCCATTCAATCTAAATACAGACCAAATGCCTACCATTCCATCACCTTATAGTTTTACGACGAATTCGAGGTTTTCTAGACATGTATAGGCAGTTTTTCTCGAGGAAACGTGCAGTCTTTCCCATATAAATTTCCTAAAAAAGCAAACAAAGCAAAAATAAAACAAAAAATGCACTGTAAAATTAAAATTAAACATCCGAATATACAATTTTCTACTCCAATAAGAGAACATTGTGTGCAGAACTCAATACTATCAGAAATAAAATCATATTTCTGGTTGATCGGAACCAATCCCTCTGTTTCTAAATCCTTCATATTTAATAAAGTTATAAGTAAATATGTAGCAATAACACTAATTAATATTAGTCAACGTAGTCAACGTTGATGATTAATTAGGTTTGCTTAAGTACATTTTTCGAATTTAGCTGTATTTTCTTTCTAATCAAATTGAAAAATATAATATAACAAAAACTGTTCTAAAACCTAAGTAAACTAATAGTAATTAGTAAATATGTAGCAATAATAATAAATACTATTCCTAAAACATTAGAAAACTGTATAAATAAAAAAAAGTAAATGTGTACAAATAAAATGTAATTCGTTTGTTTATCATCATCACTGTCACAAATTAGATAGAACTTATTTAAAAGAAGTAGCTAAAATATTTAAACTAAAAATTAACAACCATTTTTGACAGGAGAAAAAAAAAGCAACGAATTTTATTTCTACAAAAAAGAACATGAACATTATTACAGTTGCCAATAAACTAAACAAAAGTTTCTCGCAGACGATAAAAAATAGTTATCTATCTGCTCGCGATAAAATTTAGAAAGTGGGATGCCGATTCACAACATTCTCCCACCTTTGAACTTAAGAGTTGAAATACTAGTAGTTCAAAAAGTTCAAACGATTTGGTGCTCGTGAGCATCGGCCGTATCTAGTTCGCACACATTTATCATTCGGTTCAGAGTCGGTGTTTTCGGATGGTGAGCTTTTCGACTGGAAATGGGTCCGCCTTTCCGCTTCCTGTACCTCAAGCGGGTAAATACGTTGTATCGGCCGCAAAAATGTTCCATAACTGGTCTTCACTTGGACAAGTCGAGCATTTCCATCTCTTCCAGGTAACAATTTCGAAATTCTTGCTAATGGCCAGCTTAGCCGTTTGCAGTTCGTATCGCCTATCAAAACGACATCTCCCTCTTTCACATGTTGATCCCCTTTTACCTTGTAATATTCCCTTAATTGTCCGAGATATTCATTCCGAAAACGCTTCCGGAGGTCGTTTCGGAGACGAAGTCTATATGTCAAATCTACTATTCATCCTCTTACGTCTATTTCTTCAAAGTCTGCCACTCCAAACTCTTCGATTTCATTAAGAAACATTGATGGGGACAGCACCTTTAAATCGTCGACGTCTTCAGAGATGTAAGTCATTGGTCTAGAGTTGATCAAACTCTCTGCTTCGCACAACACTGTACTTAATTCTTCAGCCTGTAAGCAAGCATTGCCAATTACTCGTCTAAGTATTCTTTTCAGGGAACCAATCAGCCTTTCCCAAAAACCTCCCCACCATGGCGAGGATGGAGGGTTGAACTTCCATTGGATTTTCTTTATCGTCGATAGTTCTTGCACTTTTTCCCAATTTACGTGTCGCAAAGCATTATAAGTTCCAACTAGATTAGTTCCATTGTCTGAGTAAATAGTTGACGGTCGTCCCCTTCGAGCTATGAACCTTCTCAGGGCTAAAATGAAACTGTCAGTTGTCAAAAATGTCACTAATTCGATGTGAACACCACGATATACTGCACAGGTAAACAGGACAGCCCAACATTTTGTTTTGTCTTTCAAGTACATGGGTCCACATAGATCGACTCCTACAACTTCAAAGACATGAGCGTCTCGCACTCGATCCTCTGGCAAAGGAGCTACTGGCGTCTCGATAGGAGTGGTCGTGAACCTCGCGCATTTTATGCACTTCTTCAAAACTTTTCTAAGGGTTTTCCTACTCTTTAATATCCAATACCGTTCTCGAAGTCTTGACATAATTATTGAATTCCAGCGTGGCAATTATCTGTATGTTCTTGCAAGATTATTTTTTCCACCAATTGATGCGTAGACGGTAATAATACAGGATACCGAAAAGTCTTAAGATCTTCTCTCATAGATATTCTTGATTTAACTTTAATTAGGCCATCTTCATCTAAATATGTCTGTATATAAAGGTTTGTTTATCAAAGCTCTCTTCTTGAACTTGTTTCCAAATGACTGTTTCTGCGTATTCAAGCTCCTCAACTGATAACCCTCCACAAACCTTCTATTTTGTTCTTTTGCAATTCTTGAGAAAGCGTATAATCCAACCCAATACTCTCGTGATTTTTCTGATCGAAGATATTTTTGGGAAAAACTGGAACTTCGCAGTGCTTACGTTTGTGGCAGCAATGATAGTTTTTCTTCTTCTCTGCTTGTATAACGTCCATATCTGGAATGGCATGGACGTAGGCCATTCTTCTTCCGGATTACGTAACCATTGAGGTCCCTCCCACCATTTTAATTGAAGTAACTTTTCCGCTGAGCATCCTCGAGATGGTAGATCAGCTGGATTTTCGTTACCGGGAATGTGCCTCCAGCAGTCAGGTTCTGTTAACTTTCTAATTTCATTAGCTCTGTTCATGACAAAAACGCTCCAATTTTCATTGCGTTTAATCCAATATAAAGCATTGGTGGAGTCCGACCAAAAGGTAATGGGTATGTTTTCATAGCCAAGATCGATGATCACCCTTTGAGAAAGTCTTGCACCGATGAGACATGCAAGCAACTCAAGCCTAGAAATTGAAACTTTTTTGAGAGGCGCCACCCTACTTCGAGCTTGCACTAAGGAACATTCAACATGGTTGGCAGTTTCATATCTTAGAAATATACATGTAGCATAAGCACTTTGAGAGGCATCACAAAAGACATGCAATTGTATAAGTTCCCCGACAGTTTGCAAAATCCATCTAGGTATTTTTATCTCTTGTAGCTTTGTTAAGGTTTTTAACCATTTTCGAAATTCTTTAGAAATATCTTCTGGTAAGTTTTCGTCCCAAGATAGTTTCAAAGTCCAAGATTTTTGCAAGATAATCTTGGGTATGAGCATCACAGGGCTTGTGTAACCAATTGGATCAAATATGCTGCTAGAAATAGATAGGACTTTTCTCTTCGTCAAAGATGCTTCACTATCAAATTCTTGACAACGCAAGACAGTGTATCATCACCAACGTTCCAATTTAAACCAAGAAGACTAGTTTTTTCTACACCACTGCGATCTAGAACTCTTGAGTCGACATTACTTATCCAATCTCGCAGATTGAAATGAGCGATAGACAGAAGAAAACGAGACTCTAAGACAAACTTCTCCATTTCTTCCACCGTATCAAAACTGGTGATGCAATTGTCCACATAGAAGAAAGCTTTCAAATGTTGTGCTGTACTTTGCAGCTCTGTGGGTGAGGCATCTAAATGGTGATTCAGAGTTATGTTTAGCAAAAAGGGACTAGATGTTACATCAAATACAACCCGCTTATGCCTATATTCAACTACATTCTGTGCTTCATCGTACCAAAGAAATCTTAAAAAGTCGCGATCCCTTTCACGAATTCCAATTTGCAAAAAAGCTTTCTCAATGTCAGATGTCACTGCTACAGCTTTCATCCTGAATTTTGTCAACAAGGAAGGGATGTCGGCTACCATGTTTGGACCCTTTTCCAAACAGTCGTTGAGTGAGAGCATACCCTTTCTTTTAGCAGAAGCATCAAATACTGGTCGGATTTTCGTGCTAGCACTGCTTTCCTTTATCACAGCCCTGTGGGGAAGGTAATGCACTTCATTGTTCGAAACATCAGGTGCCAGTTCAATAAAGCCCTTTGACAACCAATCCTTGAAAACAGCTCTGTATTCAATTTCGTGACCCGAATTTTCCAGCTTCCTCTTCGTCGTGTAAAGCCTTTTTTCTGCCACTTCTCTGTTGTTGCTTAAGTTTTCTTTATCGTGAAACCATGGCAACGCAACTTCATATCTTCCTTCAAAATCTCTAGTGACAGTTTGTTTAAAATGCGAAATTGCTTCGTCCAGTATTAACTCTTCGCTCTTGTTGCTTGGAGACTCAGAAATACCTATAAGATCCAACTTCCACAAATTATCTAGATTGTTGCATAGAAGCGAAGTAACAGTTAACACGTCGCTCCTATTTCTGGCCTGAGTTCGAGGAATTTTTCCCATTAGTGTCCAACCTAATTTTGTATGAACAGCAACTGGGCCAGTTTTACAGGAATGTAATTTACCTGTTAACAATTTTCCGGCCACATCTGCTCCAATCAATAAGTGAATTTTAGTGTCCATACATCTAGACTGGTCTTCTCTATCCGAAATAAGTATATCCATGCATTCCATTTCTCTTATCCACTCTCCAAATGGAACTCGGGCTATATCATTGCAAATTTTCTTCTGATCCAATACTTGGATACGGCAATTAAATGTATTTTCCAAATCACTCAAATTCAAAATGTATTCCTTATGAGTCTCTTCTTCGGTTTGTTTTCCACCAAATAATGTATGCATTAGTTTGACTTCCTTTACTGGTTCAAATCCTAACATCTCTATTATTTCCTTTGTAGCATACGATCTCTGCGAACCAGTATCAATCATTGCTCTTATCAACATTTCTTTATTATCACCGTTACTGACTTTAACAGTAAGAGTTTGCAGAAGAACATCAACTTCATCCGTTTGGTTTGATAAAACGCTATTTTCAGAGTGCTTGTTGTTTTGGACCTCTTTTGACGCCTCCTTATTACCATTCTGACTATTCCTCTTTCCATAGCACAGGATTGTATTGTGCCCACGAACTCCATACTTCGCACATTTGATGTTCATCGGGCATGAGCGTGAATGATGATTTGGTCGTAAGCACTTGAAACATGCATTATTCTTTAGTAAAATAGATTTTTTCTCTTCGAAAGACATATTAGATGTTGCTTTACATTCATGGCTCTTGTGAGATTTTTCACAAAATAGACAAACTAGCCCTTTATCAGCTGTGATCAATAAAGATGAGGCAGTTGGTATGCGCGGTTGGAACTTTCTTCAAATCTTTTCTTCTTTATTTTCGTTTCATTATCCTTATTTATCCCAAAACCGGACATCGCCAAACTTATTCGCTCCTCACCTTCAACCTCAGTCTTCAGGAAATTTAGCAAGTCATCCAGTCTGTCTTTAGCTTCTTTCTTCGAATGTGAAGTAACACTTCGGTTCCTAGCCTTTAGAAAGTCATGTGGAAAACACGATTCCACCATTGGATAAAGTATTGCGGCACATTTATCCGTAGTTACACCCAATGTATCAAGGGCCCTCATATAGGATTCAAGCTTGTCGTACAAATAAGTGATACATGGTTTCTCTTGAGTCTGCACGGAAATAATCAGTTTCAATAACTCTCTTACATAAACCTCAATTAAAAGATCTTCTTTCCCTAATCGTGTCTTCAAGGAATCCACTGCTTTAGCATAGTTATCTCCTGTCGGTGGAAAGCTTTCTATAACCTCTCTTGCCCTTGATCCGACAACTGTAGCTTGGACTAGATACTGGAACTTGTCCTCCGGGCTATATCCTCATCATTGTGGATGTTAGAAAACTGCCCCAGAACGGCAACCATTCTTTAATGTCTCCTCCAAATTTTCTAAATTCTAATTTCGGGAGTGTAAATCTTCTCTTACAATTATCATCATTTGGAAAGGCTTGAGTGTTAAATAAGTTAGGATTGGCAACTTGGTTAGCTTGTATTATCGCCAACTCAGTTTTCAAATCATTTTCTTGCTTAGCTTTTTGCAATTCGAATTCTCGCTCTTCCTTTTCTCTCGCCAATTCCAATTCTTTTTCTTCCTTTCCTCTCTCCAATTCCAATTCTTTTTCTTCCTTTCTTTCAGTAACCGCTGTCGACAAAAGTTCCTTAACAAATTCTGGATCGTCTTGTGCTGTTTTGTTTTCGGAAATCTTCCTCTTGATCTCGCCAATATTCATTTCCGTTGATATTATTTCACCCAACGCTTCGGCCACTGATTTTAAATCTTCCTTCTTTAAGCCTTTCACTTTGAATATGGATTCCATCTCGTAGCAGTTAGAAAAGTTCTTACCTCGTAGCAAATAGTATATAGTTCGTCCGAGACCTTAAACCTCGAGTCCCGGCAGGGATGCCAAATGTCACAAATTAGATAGAACTTATTTAAAAGAAGTAGCTAAAATATTTAAACTAAAAATTAACAACCATTTTTGACAGGAGAAAAAAAAGCAACGAATTTTATTTCTACAAAAAAGAACATGAACATTATTACAGTTGCCAATAAACTAAACAAAAGTTTCTTGCAGACGATAAAAAATAGTTATCTATCTGCTCGCGATAAAATTTAGAAAGTGGGATGCCGATTCACAACAATCACGTTAAACTATAAATTCAGTGAAACGTTACTCCTTAAAGCTGGATGTAGCATATGCTTAACACGTTTTCACGTGCTAAAATTCCACCAAATTTATGCTCTGTTTACAAGGCATTTATACCAAAATGATATTTTAAGAACTTTTTGGGGTTACCTGGTGTGTGAAGATACAAGTAAATGCGTTCCATGTTAATATTTTTATACATAAAATAATTGTAGGTAACTATTCTATACTATCAGTTTCTGTCAGTCTCGTGGAGTAACGTTACTCAAAAATTTCATGCAGCAGATTTTGAATCAAAACATTAAAACGATTTCTATTCTTTCAATAATAAGTAAAAAGTGTGGTTATTAAATGTGGTTATGATTATTTTTAAATAAAATCTAAATACTTTTCTGCATATTATTCCATAAAATGAATAAATATAAATTTTAATGTAAATAAATACATATATAAAAAAACTTAGGCTATATGATTTTTTACCTCTATTAAGAGAAAGCTCTTTAATGATATATTTTCCGAAATAAATTTGCAATTCTCGTTGTCAGGAACTACTCCTTCTGTTTCTGCACCAGGAGGAAGGAAAATACCTGTTGTTATAGCAGGACATGGTACTACACCAGGTACAATAACAGGAAAAGATGGCAAGGAAACGCAATTCGTTGTACCAAAGGGTGCATTTAGTACTCCAGGTACTATACCTGGAGCCAATGGAAAACCAATCTCAGTAGGACCAGCAGGCCCAGGTACAACTCCAGGACTGCACACTGGCCCAGATGGTAAAGTCGACAATGTGGTGCTGCCTACTACACCAAAACCTGAAACTTCATCCAGTGAATCCACATCATATGAATACACTTCATCACAATATACGAGCACAGAATATTCAACGACTGAATCAGAATACGGGTCCTATACAACAGGAGAGTCTGAGAGCGGATCTTATCCTAGTAGTACCTCCGAACCAGTCTCGGTCCTTAGCCCTGAGGGTAAACCAGTGCCTAGCGGACCTAACCAACCAGGTAGATCATCGCCTAGCGGACCTAACCAACCAGGTAGATCATCGCCTAGCGGACCTAACCAACCAGGTAGATCATCGCCTAGCGGACCTAACCAACCAGGTGGATCATCGCCTAGTGGACCTAACCAACCAGGTAGATCATCGCCTAGCGGACTTAACCAACCAGGTGGATCATCGCCTAGTGAACCTATCAACCAGGTAGATCATCGCCTAGCGGACCTAACCAACCAGGTAGATCATCGCCTAGTGGACCTAACCAACCAGGTAGATCATCGCCTAGCGGACCTAACCAACCAGGTGGATCATCTCCTAGCGGACCTAACCAACCAGGTGGATCATCGCCTAGCGGACCTAACCAACCAGGTGGATCATCGCCTAGCGGACCTAACCAACCAGGTGGATCATCGCCTAGCGGACCTAACCAACCAGGTGGTTCTTCTCCAAGTGGACCAAATGTTCCTGAAGGTAAATGTAAAAAAAGAGACGAGTCGCGTTGAAGTAATTTAGACAAATTAATACTTATATAAATTTGAGTAATCTGTGTCCATGGCTCTAAAACGCATTTGAACCGAACAAATGCCCATTTCATCTTGGCAATTAATAAGTTGATAAATCCTTTTTCGATTTCAAAGGATAGGGGTAGGAAATATTTTAAATTATTTAAACATATTTAAAAGAAGTATTTATAAGCACAAGATAGGTACTCAGTAGAATAGTTGAAGATTTTTCATTTTTAACGTAGATTTCCAGTTAATATTTAAGCATATTTTACTTGTTTTTTCATAACAGTTGAAAAAATATGATGATTTTGTTTGCTTTCCGAAGTTAGTTCAAGAGTGAATAGATATAAACTATGCAAATTAATAGACATGGTATTTCTTGCATTCTTCCGTTGATTGGACAAATATTACTTAGAGTATGTTGGTTTATGTGCATTTCTGTTGGAATCATTGTGTTGTATGAGATTTAAGCATGAAATATTGCCGAGAAGCGTAGGGTTACAATTGGATGTTTGCTGTTGATCTTGTTTACGGAACTGACCATTACTAAAATTGGGAGAAAATATCATATTCTATAAAAAGGTATCCTTAATGGTAGTAAATTGATTACAAAACCTAGCAGATAAAAAAATTACAATTTTTCCACATATTAAAAATTAAAATCTGAATATTATTCCCTAAAATGAATGAATATAAATGTTAATGTAAATAAATACATATATAAAAAACTTAGGCTATAAGATTTTTTTACCTCCATTAAGAGAAAGCTCTTTAATGATATATTTTCCGAAATAAATTTGCAATTCTCGTTGACAGGAACTACTCCTTCTCTTTCTGGACCAGGAGGAAGGAAAATACCTGTTGTTATAGCAGGACCTGGTACTACACCAGGTACAATAACAGGAAAAGATGGCAAGGAAACGCAATTCGTTGTACCAAAGGTGCATTTAGTACTCCAGGTACTATACCTGGAGCCAATGGAAAACCAATCCAGTAGGACCAGCAGGCCCAGGTACAACTCAGGACTGCACACTGGCCCAGATGGTAAAGTCGACAATGTGGTGCTGCCTACTACACCAAACCTGAAACTTCATCCAGTGAATCCACATCATATGAATACACTTCATCACAATATACGAGCACAGAATATTCAACGACTGAATCAGAATACGGGTCCTATACAACAGGAGAGTCTGAGAGCGGATCTTATCCTAGCAGTACCTCCGAACCAGTCTCGGTCCTTAGCCCTGAGGGTAAACCAGTGCCTAGCGGACCTAACCAACCAGGTAGATCATCGCCTAGCGGACCTAACAACCAGTAATCATCGCCTATAACACAGTGAATCGCCTAGGGACCTAACAACAGGTGGATCATCGCCTAGCGGATCCTAATACCAACAGCCCAGGGTAAGATCATCGCCTAGTGGACCTAACAACCAGGTGGATCATCGCCTAGCGGACCTAACCAACCAGGTGGATCATCGCCTAGCGGACCTAACCAACCAGGTAGATCATCGCCTAGCGGACCTAACACAACAGGTGGATCATCGCCTAGCGGACCTAACCAACCAGGTGGATATCGCCTAGCGGACCTAACCAACCAGGTGGATCATCGCCAGGACCAAACAACCAGGTGGATCATCGCTAGGACCTAACAACCAGGTAGGATCATCGCCTAGCCCAGGGACGCCTAACCAACCAACGGTAGATCATCGCCTAGGGACCTAACCAACCAGGATAACGTTCATCGCCTAGCGACCAACAACCAGGTAGATCATCGCCTAGCGGACCTAATCAACCAGTAATCATCGCTAGGCCTACAACAGGTGATCATCGCCTAGCGGACCTAACCAACCAGGTAGATCATCGCCTAGGGACCTAATCACAGGTGGATCATCGCCTAGCGGACCTAACCAACCAGGTGGATCATCGCCTAGCTGGACCTAACCAACCAGGTAGATCATCGCCTAGTGGACCTAACAACAGGTGGATCTCGCCTAGCGGACCAACCAACAGGTGGATCATCGCTAGTGGACCTAATCAACCAGGTAGATCATCGCCTAGTGGACCTAATCAACCAGGAGATCATCGCCTAGCGGACCTAACCAACCAGGTGGACAATCAATCGCCTAGCGGACCTAACCAACCAGGTGGATCATCGCCAGTGGACCTAACCATCAGGTGGACACGTTAGCGACCTCCGATTGAGCGACCTAACCAACCAGGTAGATCATCGCTAGCGACCTAACAAACCAGTGATCATCAGGACCTACAAACTGATCACGCTAGAAACTAACAACCAGGTGGTTCTTCTCCAAGTGGACCAAATGTTCCTGAAGGTAAATGTAAAAAAAGAGACGAGTCGGGTTGAAGTATTTTAGACAAATTAATACTTATATAAATTTGAGTAATCTGTGTCCATGGCTCTAAAACGCATTCAAACCGAACAAATGCCCATTTCATCTTGGTAATTAATAAGTTGATAAATCCTTTTTCGATTTCAAAGGATAGGGATAGGAAATATTTTAAATTATTTAAACATATTTAAAAGAAGTATTTATAAGCACAAGATAGGTACTCAGTAGAATAGTGGAAGATTTTTCATTTTTAACGTAGATTTCCAGTTAATATTTAAGCATATTTTACTTGTTTTTTCATAACAGTTGAAAAATATGATGATTTTGTTTGCTCTCCGAAGTTAGTTCAAGAGTGAATAGATATAAACTATGCAATTTAATAGACAGGGTATTTCTTGCATTCTTCCGTTGATTGGACAAATATTACTTAGAGTATGTTCGTTTATGTGCATTTCTGCTGGAATCATTGTGTTGTATGGAGATTGAAGCATGAAATATTGCCGGGAAACGTAAGGGTTAACACAGGATGTATGCTGTTGATCTTGTTTACGGAACTGACCATTACTAAATTTGGGAGAAAATAGTATTATTCTATAGAAAGGTATCCCTAATGGTAATAAATTGATTACAAAACCTAGCAGATAAAAAAATTACAATTTTTCCACATATTAAAAATTAAAATCTGAATATTATTCCCTAAAATAAATGAATATAAATGTTAATGTAAATAAATACATATATAAAAAACTTAGGCTATAAGATTTTTTTACCTCCATTAAGAGAAAGCTCTTTAATGATATATTTTCCGAAATAAATTTGCAATTCTCGTTGACAGGAACTACTCCTTCTCTTTCTGGACCAGGAGGAAGGAAAATACCTGTTGTTATAGCAGGACCTGGTACTACACCAGGTACAATAACAGGAAAAGATGGCAAGGAAACGCAATTCGTTGTACCAAAGGGTGCATTTAGTACTCCAGGTACTATACCTGGAGCCAATGGAAAACCAATCCCAGTAGGACCAGCAGGCCCAGGTACAACTCCAGGACTGCACACTGGCCCAGATGGTAAAGTCGACAATGTGGTGCTGCCTACTACACCAAAACCTGAAACTTCATCCAGTGAATCCACATCATATGAATACACTTCATCACAATATACGAGCACAGAATATTCAACGACTGAATCAGAATACGGGTCCTATACAACAGGAGAGTCTGAGAGCGGATCTTATCCTAGCAGTACCTCCGAACCAGTCTCAGTCCTTAGCCCTGAGGGTAAACCAGTGCCTAGCGGACCTAACCAACCAGGTAGATCATCGCCTAGCGGACCTAACCAACCAGGTAGATCATCGCCTAGTGGACCTAACCAACCAGGTGGATCATCGCCTAGCGGACCTAACCAACCAGGTGGATCATCGCCTAGCGGACCTAACCAACCAGGTGGATCATCGCCTAGCGGACCTAACCAACCAGGTGGATCATCGCCTAGCGGACCTAACCAACCAGGTGGATCATCGCCTAGCGGACCTAACCAACCAGGTAGATCATCGCCTAGTGGACCTAACCAACCAGGTGGATCATCGCCTAGTGGACCTAACCAACCAGGTGGATCATCGCCCAGTGGACCTAACCAACCAGGTAGATCATCGCCTAGCGGACCTAACCAACCAGGTAGATCATCGCCTAGCGGACCTAACCAACCAGGTAGATCATCGCCTAGCGGACCTAACCAACCAGGTGGATCATCGCCTAGGACCTACAACCAGGGGATCATCGCCAGGGACCTAACCAACCAGGTAGATCATCGCCTAGTGGACCTAATCAACCAGGTATCATCGCTAGGGACTAACCAACCAGGTGATCATCGCCTAGCGGACCTAACCAACCAGGTGGATCATCGCCTAGTGGACCTAATCAACCAGGTAGATCATCGCCTAGTGGACCTAATCAACCAGGTAGATCATCGCCTAGTGGACCTAATCAACCAGGTAGATCATCGCCTAGTGGACCTAATCAACCAGGTAGATCATCGCCTAGTGGACCTAATCAACCAGGTAGATCATCGCCTAGCGGACCTAATCAACCAGGTGATCATCGCCTAGGACCTAACAACCAGGTGATCATCGCCTAGCGGACCTAACCAACCAGGTGGATCATCGCCTAGCGGACCTAACCAACCAGGTGGATCATCGCCTAGTGGACCTAACCAACCAGGTGGATCATCGCCTAGTGGACCTAACCAACCAGGTAGATCATCGCCTAGCGGACCTAACCAACCAGGTAGATCATCGCCTAGCGGACCTAACCAACCAGGTGGATCATCTCCTAGCGGACCTAACCAACCAGGTGGATCTTCTCCTAGTGGACCTAACAAAGCAGGTGGTTCTTCTCCAAGTGGACCAAATGTTCCTGAAGGTAAATGTAAAAAAAGAGACGAGTCTCGTTGAAGTAATTTAGACAAATTAATAGTTATATAAATTTGAGTAATCTGTGTCCATGGCTCTAAAACGCATTTAAACCGAACAAATGCCCATTTCATCTTGGCAATTAATAAGTTTTTAATAAGATAATCTTTTTTCGATATCACAATAATCAAGGATTGGAAATATTTTAAATTATTTAAACATATCGTCGGTCAAATGACAAAACCACGAATGTGCAGATTCTAGGGATTTGCGGTTTTGAAAAAATAAAATCACTTCTCGGTTTAATCGGTGCTTTTTTTCCCGTTCGGTTTTGACCGGGACCAGTTAAAACCGGTCATTTGAAAAACCGGTTCTAGTTGCTTGGTTGGTTGAACGACTACGGCTGTCTATTAAGGTTAGGTTTGAATTATCGTCGCACTAGAGCTACAAAAGGGTTGTTGGTGACGGGCGTCGTAATTTAGAACCACAACCATGTGACGAGTCGATACTTGAGTCAGGTGTCACCCAAAGCAGCTTTTAAAGGCGGTTGATTTTTACGTATGTTTTATAAAATAATGTTATAAATTAATAATAAATTTGCCAGACACTTTCCGTTGGCCCGAAACTTTTCCCAGACGCTTTCAACGTCTTTATCAAGTTCAGAGTTTGTCCCATGCATCTGGCGGAGCAAGATGGCGCTACAATCTTCCTCTTACGCCAAGAAGGGGAAGTTAAGCAAAAAAGAACAATGTGTATTGGAGATGTGAAACTGTTGTACGCTAAAGACAGCTATGGTAACTTGTTTATTAATTTATTTTCTAATTAAACACAAATTTAATTAAATCGAAATGATATTCTTTCTTTGTTTTTATTGCTTAGTTAATATAATGCTGTCTTTAGCTTACAACGTTCAGATCTCCAATGCACACATAGTTCTTTTTTGCTTAACTTTCCCTTCCTGTCTTCCGAGGACGGTTGTAACGCCATTTCGCGCCACCAGATGCGTGGGACAAAGGCTGAACTTGATAAAGACGTTGAAAGCGTCTGGGAAAAGTTTCGGGGCCGACGGAAAGTGTCTGGCAAATTTATTAATAACTTTTAACATTATTTTCTAAAACATACGTAAAAATCAGCCTTGAGAAAATTACTAAAGTTAACTTATAATTTACCTACTTTTTGCACCCGATACCTGTAAATTGGCCGTCGTTCCACTCTAGTGGGTATGCATTTACTAAAAGTAAATGAAAACCCAACCTAATCCGATACATTTCATAGATGAGAAAATGACTTAGGTCTGGGGGCCCTGGGCTCTTGGTCTAATAGTTCTTGATGCCTTATGGTATTATCCGCAGCGAGTGTGTCATTAAATAATGAACAGATATCATACAAATTCATTATGATATATATTATGACGCCATAATCCATTGAGTTATCTAACTGCATTAAATTTTTTCTTCAGTTTAGAGGCTCGTCACTTGACTGTGGTTCTTAATTACGACGCCCGTCGAAAACTGCTGTCGTGTAGATCTGGAGCAAAGATAATGCAAACTAACAAACCTTCAGTTTAGCCGGTTAAAATGTTTACTCAAACCGGTTCTACAGTTTTAACTGGTTCAGCTAAAGAAATATTTTTGCCCATTTAACCGAATCCAAACACCGGTTTAACTGTTTCCGGTTTGGTTTTCCAGCCCTTTGCACATTTGTGTTTTCGCACATTCGTGGTTTTGTCATTTTACCTATAATATATAAAAATAAGTATTTATCAGCAGAAGACAGGTACTCAATAGAATGGTAGAAGATTGTTCATTTTTAGCTTAGATTTCCAGTTAATATTTATGCAGATCTTACTCATCAATAGTTACTCGGAAATATTGGGAACAGTAAGGAAACTAATGGAGCTCTTAACGGATATTACTTATTTGCTTTAGTTTGTAGTCACCTCGGGTAAGGCTTAAAGGAGAACGGCTTTTAGTTGAAATATAAGGTTTCAGCAATTTGTTTGTCATCTTTTAAGAGGCACGCTTTAACTATATTCTGTGTCTTTTATCCCATTTGTTTGTGAATCGGCATCCCACTTTCTAAATTTTATCGCGAGCAGATATTAGATAACTATTTTTTATCGTCTGCGAGAAACTTTTGTTTAGTTAATTGGCAACTGTAATAATGTTCATGTTCTTTTTTTGTAGAAATAAATTTCGTTGCTTTTTTCCTCCTGTCAAAAATGGTTGTTAATTTTTAGTTTAAATATTTTAGCTACTTCTTATAAATAAGTTCTATCTAATTTGTGACATTTGGCATCCCTGCCGGGACTCGAGGTTTAAGGTCTCGGACGAACTATATACTATTTGCTACGAGGTAAGAACTTTTCTAATTGCTACGAGATGGAATCCATATTCAAAGTGAAAGGCTTAAAGAAGGAAGATTTAAAATCAATGGCCGAAGCGTTGGGTGACATAATATCAACGGAAATGAATATTGGAGAGATCAAGAAGAAGATTTCCGAAAACAAAACAGCACAAGACGATCCAGAATTTGTTAAGGAACTTTTGTCGACAGCGGTTACTGAAAGAAAGGAAGAAAAAGTATTGGAATTGGCGAGAGAAAAGGAAGAGCGAGAATTCGAATTGCAAAAGGCTAAGCAAGAAAATGATTTGAAAATTGAGTTGGCGAGAATACAAGCTAACCAAGTTGCCAATCCCAACTTATTTAACACTCAAGCCTTTCCAAATGATGATAATTGTAAGAGAAAATTTTCACTCCCGAAATTAGAATTTAGAAAATTTGGAGGATACATTAAAGAATGGTTGCCGTTCTGGGGGCAGTTTTCTAATATCCACAATGATGAGGATATAGCCCCGGAGGACAAGTTCCAGTATCTAGTCCAAGCTACAGTTGTCGGATCAAGGGCAAGAGAGGTTATAGAAAGCTTTCCACAGACAGGAGATAACTATGCTAAAGCAGTGGATTCCTTGAAGACACGATTCGGGAAAGAAGATTTTAGCTTCCACACTACGTTTATAACGTAAAAAGTGGAAGGTTTTATAATCGTCCAGTCCGTCTGTCTGTCCGTCCGTCTGTCTGTCCGTCTGTCTGTCACCCACTTTCACAGAAAGAACCACAAGTCCCACAGACAAGTGGGATACGTCATTTTAAAGCAAAAAATTATATTAGGCTACATTCCAAATTTCATTAAAAAATTTTAATTAGAAGTTTATTTAAAATTTAAATAACTAAAATTTTTTTATCTACATTGAAATAACATGCAAATTCTATTTTTATTCATATTTTCACTGTTGTCATCCACAAGTTCCACAGACAAGTGGGATACGTCATTTTGAAGCAAAAAATCAGATTAGGCTACATGCCAAATTTCATTAAAAAATTTAAACTAGAAGCTTATTTAAAATTTAAATAACTAAAAATTTAATCTACATTGAAATAACATGCAAATTCCATTTTTATTCAATATTTTCACTGTTGCCATTTCATTAAACGTACGAGAAACTTTTGTTATAATAAAAATAAACTTTTGAAAAAATATTTATTTATGTGTATAATTCGGTTTGGATTGTTGTATTATCACAATAGAGTTCTTTTAATGGTTCTATATATATGTATGTAGAAAGTAGTGTTCCTTAAACATCGATAGACTATCGATAGCTTCGTACGCAACTCGATAGTTTCAACGGCGGGCGCACTTCGAAGTAAAAAATCGATAGTATTCGCTGTAGCGAGACTATCGAACTATCG